>CM031857.1:47093797-47151423 GCA_018697195.1 Certhia americana | reverse complement strand
TGCCGGGATGTGCCGGGTTGTGCCGGGATGTGCCGGGATGTGCCGGGATGTGCCGGGTTGTGCCGGGATGTGCCGGGATGTGCCGGGTTGTGCCGGGATGTGCCGGGATGTGCCGGGATGTGCGGGGCTGCGCGGGCCCGCAGCGCCCCCTGCCGCCCGCCCGCCCCCCGCAGGGACACTGGGACACTGTCCCGGGACAAACAGCGCCAAGTGACAGCGCCTGCACGGGGGGCAGAAACCGGAGAGGAGATGGGGCGGCGGGGGTAAGGGGGGGGGGGGGGGGGGGTGGGGAGGGTGACAGATGCAGGTGGAAAAATGATCCGCACGGAGGGCTGCAGGGTATGGCAAACAAGACTGGGAGGTGACGGTCACATTCCAGGATGTTATATAGTATCAGTGTTGGACCCCATTATCAGTTTTTAACTCGATTTACAGACTCTGATTGAGCACTTTTTGAAGCCACACGACCTCCCCCGCTCCGCTCTGCTCTCCGCGGTCTTGCTCACTGATTCAAGTCCAGAGATTCTTGTCCCCTCTCTCTAAACCCTCCACACAGAGACAACACACGCTGTAGGCTTCTTTCCACCTCGAATCTCAATCATGCTTGAACAGGACTGTGAGTAATTAAATCAATCCACGTGACATTTATTGTAACTGACTGGTAAGACCAGACAAATGGCTGGTCCTGACCCGACTTACCCCAGCCAGCGTTACAACAGCCGGTCACAATTAGCATGAGCTGCAGCAGAGGCATCTTGTCACCCACCTTGGTTGTTAAACTTTGTTCTGACATGGTTACTATTCCAAAACACAGAGCAACACCTCTGGCCCTATCATCATATGAGAATGAACTCACAAGGCACATATTTTTCTGAGCTGGGAGTTATTTAAACTGAAAGGGTGAAGATGCTGAGGAAGGAAGCTGTGCAAAAAGATGAGGAAGGACAAAAGTTAAGTTTGATGGGAGAGAAATGAGATATGGTTAAAAGGTAGGAATTAATTTAAGATCAGTTCTTTTTACCTGTCCTGCCTCCCTCTGATCTTTAGCATATTTGTTTTGAGTACAGTTCTCACTTTGGGATCCACCACTCTGGGGGTGATTTGAGAAAGAGGTTACCAAATGCAAGAGTGGGATTTTAAAGAGTTAATGAATGAATATTAAGCTCATCCATGCCACTACCTGGACATTTTTTTCTCCTGGAAGAAAGGGTCCAGCTACCTCCCCTGATTGCCAAGAATATTTTAGAAAGTTGATCCAGAGAGTCACACCCAGAGGACAGAAGCAGAAGCCAAATAAGACTCAGATCATAGTTTGCTTTATGTAAATCTTCTGAGCTGTAAAGAAGAGTGGAAGATTGTTCTATGTCTAGGAAAGGCCTGACTGCTATGTAAAATATTAAGCACCCTGAGCTGAACACAAGTACAAGATGCATCCCTTGGTATGAAGAGAAAGGTTTTCATCTTTCACAGTTCTCCAGTTCCCAAGTTATTGTCTTTCTGGTTAAGTCAAACTTTTAGCATATTTTGGAGTGGTTTTCGCAGTCTTCCAAAGGCTACTTTTGTCACACACACACACACACACCATTTGAAAATAAAATTTTGGAAGCAGTTGCATTCATCTGATAGCTGAACTAGGTTACACAGAGCTTCTTGATCTGGTATCTCTCCAGTAGATTCAGGCCTTTTTTGTCAGCACCATAACACGTAAACTCCCTTTTTGCCTTTTACAGGCATTTCCCCAAGTATGTGCCAACACATCTTGATGAAGTCTTGGCTCTGTCTATGGCAACTAGATGTTTGTCTGACTGCAGTGAGAACAAGATTTTTCCTACTGCCTTTATTTTTGTATAACCTATAAAAAGGTAATGAGGATGGAAAGCAGGCATAAACAAACATTGTTCAGAGGCAGCAATTTATTTTCATTCAGCTTCACTCTATTTCAGCAATAGACAATATGATTATGCATGCTACATATTTGATATTCTTTACCCAGTGTTTTCAGTCTCTGTAGTTCCTAAGTTGGGTTTTCAGGAGGATGGCTGATGACCAGACCATAACAGAAGTCCTTGAACAGGCCAGATAGAAGCTGAAACTTCAAGATAGTTTATTAGAGCATTACCATTTTTCACAATGTTTCTTTTCTTGATTTTACTTTTTCTGAAAGGCTCATTCATGCTCTGATTTTCTATTTTGTCCTACACAAGTCTTCAAGATCTACACAAATTTACAACTCTATATCATGTAAATACTTCTTGCTATCATATTATTCATTTGTTTCTCACTGTAAAGCATCTGGAAGCACGTCAGATTCAAAACATCCTTCCTCACCCTAAAAACCTTCACAGGAATAAAGGTACACCACAGCAGTGGCACGCTGTTGCAGTTTACATGAAAAGGAGTCCCATTTCCACTAACACATGAGGGTGTCTGGGTGCTCACTACTTCCAGCACAGTCCCACATACTGTCCTTTACAGATGCAGTTCCAGCTCATCAGACACTTTGTTTGCATGTCTCACTCACAGTCTGGTTGCTACAGCTGTCTAACTTTTGGCTGCAAAGCTGTTTACACCCTGTTGGTGTGTAAATATACCCATCCCTTTTCTACTGTGGCCTTAGGACTCCCTCTAACAAGGTAACATAACCGAAGGGGAGTAATACCACGTTGGGATACACTGACTTAGCTTGTAAAGTCAGAAGTTAAAATTATCCACAAATCAGAAACCTAAAGCAAGGGAATGATCAGCAAGCCGAATGAGTTGAGCTTTTGAGGTCATATTTTCAGGCGGTTTCTGCTGGTGTTTTAGAAATCAGAGGTCAGAGTTGGGTTTCCATCAGCTAAATCTCCTGGCCATGAGCCAGGTGAATGGTGAAAAGAGTGAAAGCAAAATTGAAAAGAGTGAAAGCAAAATCAGCCAACAAACCAACAGAAGTGGAGAAAGCTGCGCAGAGAAGGACTTAGTGAAAGGCTAGGGAGGGAGCTAGAAACCTGATGGAAGGAATTCAGCATGCTTGGTGTAGATACTTAATGCATACCTGCCTTTCAGCTGCCCTCTGGCACTCCCTATCTCAAGAAGTGCCATTATTATTTTTGTAGTCAATGGATGGAGATACATGACCCCAGAAAGAACTCATGTTCATCTTTCTTAGGGATAACATACAGGGTTTCACTCAGACATCTGCAAAAGACTGTGCATGCTGTAGGAAGGTGGCAACCAAAATGAAGTGTATGTTGGATGCTGGAATGAGACTCAGCCTTAGTACACTTTGGTAAGGAGAAGTGGTTGTCAAAGTGTTGCCAGCTCAGAGATCAGACAGTTCCTGAAGACCCAAATGGCAAGGAGGAGATGGCAACAACTCTAACCCATTTCTTCCTACTTCCAGTGTTGCTCCTTCATTGCCTGCAGAAAGAGACTCATCACATTCATCCTTCAAGTACTTTGTGATATATTTACTTTTTCCTTCTTCCTCTGCACCTAGCTTTATGTGCAATGATCTCACGTGCTGAGGGACAAAAAAGGAAACAAAGCAAAAAGCCAAGGCCTGAGGGCAAAAATATTTCAGGTTTCCAGGAGAAAGATGTTATTTTATGATTCACTGCTTATTTGTACTGTTGACAGCTGGCTTTAGAGAATTAATGGAAATCAGACATGTTTCACCCAGCCAGTTGTATAGTCTTACTTCTGTTTGGTGTTGTGGTGGGTACATGGCTATTGTAGCTCCTTCAAGGCTAAAATGTGACCTTTAGGCTGCAGTCCCCACAGAAAGGCTTTTAGAAATCATTCTGGAGAGATGCATTTCAGGAATCAGAAGCTTTCCCACACTGCTCTCTATGCATAAGGCTAAAGGACTTCTGCTACTTGGGGCATCTGCAACACCCCTGGGCAGCCTCATCCACTGCCTCAACACCCTCCCAGTGAAGAATTTCTTCCTAATATTTAATCTAAACCTGCCCTCTTTAAGTTTACACTCCCCCTTGTGCTATCACTACATGCCCTTGTGAAACATTTCCCTCCAGCTCTCTTCTAGCCCCCTTCAGGTGTCTGCAAGGTGCTGAAAAGCCTCTCCAGAGCCTTCTCTTCTCCAGGTTAAACAGCCCCAAATCTCTCAGCCTGTCTCCGTAGTCATCCTGACCTCTGATAATCTTCGTGGCCCTCAGGGCATACTCTAATGCCTCCATGTCCTTCTGTACCCCAGAGCTGAACACAGCACTCCAGGTTGGGTCTCACCAGAGCAGAGCAGAGGGGCAGAATCCCCTTCCTTGACCTGCTGCCCATACTGCTTTGGATGCACCTCAGGATGAAGCTGGTTCTCTGTGCTGCAAGTGTACTGCCAGCTCATGCTGAACTTCTCATCCACCAATACTCTTAAGTTCCTCTGCCCAGGGCTGTTCTCAATCCATGTTTCGCTCAGCCTGTGTTTGTACCTGGGATTGCCCTAACCTAGGTGCAGCACCCTGCACTTAGTCTTATTGAACACCATGAAGTTCTCACAGGCTCACCCCTCAAGCCAACCCAGGTCCCCCTGGATGGTATCCCTTCTCTCCAGTGTGTTGACTGCAGCATACAGCTTGGTATCATCAGCAAACTTGATGAGGGTGCACTTGATCCCACTATCCATGTCATTGATAAAGATGGTAAACCGTATTGGTCCCAATTCCAGTCCCTCAGGAATACCACTTGTCACTGCTCTCTGCTTGGACATCAAGCCATTGACCATCCAGCCAATTCCTTATCCACTGATTGATCCCTCTGTCCAATCTGTGTCTGTCCAGTTTAGACACAAAGTTTCAAGCAGTGAACAGTGTCCAATTCTTTGCATGAGTCCAAGTAAATTATGTCAGTTACTCTTCCCTCACACACCCAACTGTAAGACCATAACAGAAGGCCACCAGATTTTCCAGGTGTCATTTGCCTATCATGAAGTCATGTTAGCTGTCACCAGTCACCTCCTTATTTTTCAACTTCTTATAGTTTCCAGGAGGAAATACTCCATAATCTTGACACGTGCCAAGACTGCCTGTCCTGTAGTTCCCCAGGTCTTTTTTTCTCCCCTTTGAAAAGGGAACTTGTGTCTTCCCTTTTCCTATCAGTGGGAATTTCACAGGATTGACACAGTTTCTCAAATATGATGGATACCCACTTCCTCTGCCAGCTCCCTCAGGATCCTCAGATGCTGAGGATCAGGGATCTCATCAGGTCCCATGGACTTGTTCACCTTCAGGTTCCTTAGATGTTTTCAAATTTCTCCACTTTCCCAGTCCTTGCCTTTGCATTCTGTGCAAAGGAAGGTGCATGATCATCCTCCGTCTCACAGTGAGCAAACACTGACCTGTGCTGCAGAGTTTGCTGCTGCAGGGTTTGGTGCTTTCCACACAAGGATGCAAAAGGGAAGTGCAAGGGAACATCTGTTTTTGGTAATGTTGTTTCTAAAGGAGCCTCTATAATACATAGAGGCTTTTGTCTTTACACTTTCTCTACAGTATTAAGGGACATACTTGTAAAGTGTGATGTGCCTGTGCTTTTGGAAGGTTCTATGAATAGAGCTTACACTCAGCTTCAATACACAAATGCAGAGCTAGCAAATCATACAGTATGTTTGCATATTCAGTGTGACTTTTTTTTTAAAAATGTAATCTTTCTACAGATTTGTTGTATTTTAACTAAAATTACTACCCCATAGCAGAGATCTAGATTTTATTGCATATGTTTTCTACTTCTGTTTTACAGTTTTTGTTATGACAGCAGTTGCTTTCACTTCTACAATGACTCAAAATACATCTGAGATCACGTGTGGGTTTATCAGCCAGAAGGATGAAGCTTCAGGAGTACCAGAGATATCAGCATCTCCTAAGGTGAAATAATAGAGAACAAGTTGCGTATAAAATGTTCCTTTCTGTTCCAGAATAACCTTCCCAGGAACTTACAACACCCTAAACCTTTAGAATGTGAGGACATCACAGTCAAAATCACCAGGGTTATGCCAAATATGGCTACAGAAGATTGAGGGATATATATCTGAAAATTCATACTTTGAAACTGTGAATAGTTAAGTACCAGTTTTCTCTAAAACTGGCTTTTTTATTAACATCTTGATGTTATCTTGTATCAACATGCCTGAATATTGCTAGATATTGTGGCAACGTATCAGTGTAAAAATATATATAAAAGTATGTTTCTTTAAGAGGAGACTGCCAAGGCCATGGTGTGCGTGTGCCATTGCTGCTGGGTCTGACAGGGAAGCTGTACCACCCTCTATTCCCACTACCAAAACCTATAAATCCCTGTCAGGTCCAAAGCTTTACTTAGACACCAAAGCTAGACAATTAATCAAATACAATTTTATTTTCCTCTCTTCTGACTCAAAATGGTAGAAAGCCAGGTGGAGGTGATGTGTAACTAAATTATAGATCAGCTGAGATCTGTGGTAAAAATATTTCCTGAGGATTCTTGTTTGAAGGAAGTCTTAAGAAATCTTTTTCATTCCTGAATAAATAAATCCATAATTCAAATAACAAATGAAGGTATAACAGCCAAAGCTGTGCTGTCCTTATATCTGACAAGGCAGAATATGGCTGTTATTTCTAGGTACTTCTTAGGTTAAGAGGAAGGAAAAAGGAGAGACGCATAAGAAGAAACAACCAAACAAACAAAATGGGAATGCAATGAACTCTGTCCTTTCATAAACTTACACTGGGTAAAACTCACCCAACAAAGCAATGGAGACATTTAGGGCTCCTCTTCAGATGGATCTACTACTTGCCACTTTTTGCTGCAGCTAATCTTAGAGACTCATTAATCCATTGGTGGCTTTCAGAATGACTGTGGAAGATTCATTTCTGTTTGCAATTCTCCTTTAGCTATACACAGGGGTGAGGAAATGAAAAATATGACAGCGTCCAGCCCAAATGTTCCTCACCCAGGAAAGCCCCAAGGAGCTGAGGAGCAGTCTAGCCAGATGATGCAGTGACAAGCAGTGAGATGCTAAAATAAACCCAGTGTTCTGACGCTGCCTTTGCATCCAAGCTGCAAAGAGAAAGGTTTTATCATAATTCTGTGTCTCCCTAAGGTTCTAAATAAAAGGAAACAAAATCAAGTGTAAAGAATAACCTGTATCACTAACTGAAATTATCATGGCTCTGGCAGAGATTGTCCTGTGGTATCTGTCTAGAGAACAGACTAGACTAATTCAACAGGAACCCTATATATTTTCCTCATGAAGTAGAATTCAACATATTTATTAATAGATTGGATGGTAGAATGAAAAAAAGAGCAACCTTTAAAAACATGTGAGTGCAAAAAAAAAAAAAAAAAAAAGCAAATAAATCTAACTGCTAATAAATACCTAACAGTCTGTCCTTTTGCATTGCAGATTTCTAATACTTTGGAAGATCTTGGGTGTTACTTGTATTCTCAAGGAACAGAGAACATCTACCAAACAAATAAAAATGTGGAAGTCAATGTATTTGAAGATACTGAATTAAGAATAACAATGAGCATTTCAAATATCACTTCATGCTTTTGGTTCTTTAAAAAGAGCAAAGCCTGTAAACTTTCTTTCGACTCAGAGAATAGGTAAGTCAAGGGATGTACAGGATCAAAGAACCTTTAAGAGATCTTTTCTTTTCTAATGGAAACTGAATGTTTTCTGTGACCAAGCCTGTGTTTGATTTCATGTTATGCATTATCTTTTTCAATCTCTTAATCCTTAACAGTTGCCACCCAGAAGCACCTTGCCTATTGTCATTTAGATCAATGTACACATATAAATCTTAAAAACATTTTTAAATAAGCTTGTTCTTTTAATTTGTATAGCATCATGCATGAGAGTCTCCAGGCACTCTCTGACATTGATGGATTTGAGTTTTGCCATGCTCATGAGGAAAAATTGTGATTTTGTAGTCAAAGAAACAGAGGGATGAAGAATTTTGTGACTTTTAGGACCTCAGAGCAGATCAAGAGCAACAGCAACAGCATTCTAACTCTCACAGCCAAACCTGGACTGGAATCTGAGACTGCATAATTGCCTCCTCATGCAAAACTTGTAGAATGAGACTGTAGGTAAAGCATTTGGCTGTGGAGTTCCTGAACTGCCTCAAGCTCAGGAAGGCCATCTTTCCTAATGTTCAGCATTAAGTATGTGGTACTGTGCTGTAAGTTCCTGTGTGCTGCCTGTGTAGGAAGACACATGAAGGAAACATTTCAGGTTGAAGGGCAATATGTAAATAATGAATACCAGTGTCTTTGAAGGGGGGTTGCAAGTGCTAAAGAGCCAACATTTAATTGTGTCTGCTGCATATTACCTTCTTCATATCAGCGTGACAAATGCAACTTTACTTTCTGTTTTATAGATATATTACATCTTTAGCTTTTTCCCAAATAAAAGAAGGACAAGCTGGAAAATACACCCTCTTGGTCACGAGTGAAACTGGCAATTACACAGTAGTTGTGCCTGTTCTCATCCGAAGTAAGTATGTCTACATGAAAGGGGTCATTCCATCAATAGGTTCAAGGGCAGAGGCTCAAGTTCAGTCAAAGCAATGAAGCTTTCATGTGCTGCACTTCAAGCATCTTCCTAGATTAGCATAGCACTTGTAGCAGTCTTCGGAGGCTGAAGTCAGAACCACAAGCTATGTGGGAGTCAGCTTTCTCTAGTCAATAAACCATGCAAATGAACAAATAAAGATGTAAATGTGCAGAAGCTTTCTTCGTCCCTGTGAAAAATTCCCCTCTGTGACAAAAGAGACAAATTGATGGTGGTTTTTTCTATGCTTTCAAGGGTCATGGGCTGAATTTGTTTGCTTTCGTTTTAATCTGTTTATTGTTGGTGTTGCTAGCTGGGTTGTAATCTGGGCTAGATCAGGATGTCCCTTTTTATATTTTGGTCACACTTTGACCCGCTGCCACTTTTCCACTTGTGCCTGCTTCTGGGTCTCTCACTTCTCTCACTGTTTTTCCTTTTACAATTCTGTGAGTGGCACTGAGGAAAGGGGAAAAAAAAGGTCCCTCTTCTCAGTGCCAGTTTTGACTCGTTCATTGTCTTTTAAAGCAAAACCCATCAGTTCTGCAGCTGCTCAACATAAGCATGCCAGAGAAGTTGAGGCTTTAGCTGCCGTTAAATGCTCATGACAGAGCACCTGTGAGGTGCAACTTTTTGAAAGGCTCCCAGTGGGAGCGGATTTGATTGAGTTTTCTTAAGGCTCACCTGAGACATCTCTGATGCAAAGGCATCAGATGCAACAAAGTACAAGCTTCTATTGGTAACTAGGGATGTCCAAAAACATCACCAAAAAAAAACCCATAAAAACACATAGTGACATGATTTTTTAACAGAAGAGAAAGATTATATTATTTGTCTGGAAAGGGACAAACCTAAACATAAAATTTCAAACTACAAAAAGAAATTTTAAAGGCAAAACTTCAATCCAAACAGCTAAAAGACTAGTGAACCCTTCCAGGTTTAACAAGCACTATTGCTTGTCTTGATTTTAATAAACTGTGACTAATCAACATTTGTTTTTCCCTCTTTATTTGTTTTTAAAATATTTCTTCCATTCAACTTTTTTTGCTCTCTCTGGTGTCAGAAAAGTCACCTCTAATGTCTCCTTGTTTAATTTGGAAGCTTACTGTATGCCTCAATTATAATTTTAGCAGCTTAATTGAGGGGACAAGGTATTAAACTTTTCATTAAGAGTTGCCATCTCTATACCAATTAGGCTTTAGAGGTAGAAAGTGTTGTTACATGTGCAAGCAAGAATAGTTTGGAGCAATGTCGGTAAAGGTCTTTTCTAGATCAATTGCTTGGATTGCCTTCTCTTTGCCCCTGTGAATTTAATGTCATAATTTCATCTCTTACAAAACCCTTCAGGCTAGATGTGAAGCCTTCAACTTGAATGTGAATCTCTGTAGGTAAAAAAAAAAAAAACCTCTTTGGCCTATCCTGTAAGACATAAATGAGGAAAGAAATTACAAAGCCATGAGTATTACTTTCACCTTAGCATGTCACCTTGCCCACAATGGAAGTACAACTGAGGAAAACGTCATTTTTGCATGTGGCAGCTGCAATTTCATTGAAAGATGACTTAAAACTGGACTCAGTGCTTTTCATTTTGAGTCAAACCTTTAGCAGTTTTAATACATTAAAGTTTTCGTTCCTAGTCCAGGTCTGTGTCTGAGAGGTTCAGGGTGCTGGGAATTTTCTAGGAATCATTTCCCTCTGGGTTACAGATTCAGGGTAGAGAAGTTTGCTGGTTATCAGAAGTCATTATCACCCCTTCTGTCTCCATCATGTATCTGATCTGACTGAGAAAACCCCATTTTGTGTACAGATTTTGTAGTCTCAACAGATACTCCAACAAAGCATGGGCTTAGGATGCGATTTCAAAATCACAGGTGCTCCCACCCAGTGAAATGAATCACAGCAAATTAACACCTTTCAGTATCAGTCTCAGGATTATCCCCTGGCATATAGAGTCAGGCCTTTGGTACAGGGAAGCTGTGCATTTAGCAATCAAGGCAGAAAAGCCCCTGAGACCAACCCACAATATGCCTAGGGGTAAATCATTTTCTGCTCCCTCAGTGTTGAAACTTGTGAAACAAATCACAGCTCTGTAACCTTATATACTACAAAATAAACAAAACACTGTTTCAAAATTATTTCAACTTTCTTAAACATTTACATGACTTTTATCAGAAAAACCAGCCAAACCCCATTTCAGGAAAAGGGAAAACTCAGATTCTACCAAGTGCATATCTGAGAGCTACCCCCAGGCCTCTGTGGAATGGATATTCTGCAAAACACCAGAAAAGAGGTATGTGTATGTTTGTATGCATGTTGAATCCCTAGACTGAAATTTTGCCATCTTCTCAAGAAAAAGTGACAGGGTGAGAAGAAATGACCTCAGGATGTGCCAGGAGAGGTTTAGAATATATATTAGGAAAATTTCCTCATTTAAAGGGTTGCTAAGCTCTGGAACAGGCTGCCAAGGGAAGCAATTGATTCACCATCCCTGCAAGTTTTCAAAACACATGTAACATGGCACTTAGAGCCCTGGTTTAGTGGTGAATAGGGCAGAGTTGATGGTTGGACTAAATTATCTTAGAGGTCTTCTCCAGCCTTAATGATTCTATGTTCCTACACTGCTTTGTGTATCTACTGGGCTGGGGAGATCACTGAAGAAGAGCTTTTGATTCAGAATTTTTGGAGTTGGGCTCTGCTGGTTGGCACATCCACATGCTGGGTGAAAACCTGTGTCCATGTGATCCACTTTTGGAGGGCTGCAACACATTTTTCTCAGAAATTTTGACTGTTGTGCTCTTCCGGAAATTGTCAGCTCTTGGCTTTAGAAGTGTTATTCCAGGTTCATATTTTGATGTCACAAGAGCAAATCAAAGGCATCTTGTTTCCGTCTAGTTTTTCACATTGTTTTTAAATTTGAATCTTACAACGATAGAACACTTTGGATTGGAAAGGACTTTTGAAGCGCATCTTTAAAGTCTAAGTGCACTGCAATATGCAGGTACATCTTCAACGAGATTAGGTTTCCCAGAGCCTTGACCTTGAATGTTTCTAAACATGGGGCATTTGCCACCTCACTGGCAACATGTGTCAGTGTTTCTCCATTATCATAATAAAGAAACATATTCCTTATGTCCAGTCTAGATTTACCTTCTTTTAATTTAAAACCATTACCCCTTCTCCTATTGTAACAGACCCTGCTAAAAAGTTTGTCCTGATCTCACTGATAAGCCCTCTTTAACTACTGGAAAGCAGCTGTAAGATGTTCCCAGAGCCTTCACTTCTCCAGGCTGACCAAACCCAGCTGTCTCCATAGGAGAGGTGCTCCAGCCCTCTGAACTTCTTTGTGGCCTCCTCTGGATTCTCAGCAATATGGTCTTCAACATCTTTCTTGTGTTGAAGGCCCCAGAACTGGATGCAGTCCTCTAGGTGGGGGTCTCATGAGAGTAGAGTAGGGGGGCAGAATCATCTCCCTTCACTTGCTGGCCACACTTCTGTTGATGCAGTTCAGAATATGATTGAGTTTCGGGCTGCAAGTGCACGTAGCTGAGTCAGGTCCAACTTTTCATTGGCCAGTTTTTCTAAGTCCTTCTCCGCAGGGCTGCCCAAGTTCATCCCCCAGTCTGGACTGATACCAGGGACTGCCCTGCCACAGGTGCAGCACCTTGTGCTTGGCTTTGTTGAACCTCATGAGTTTCCCATAGGCCCACCTCCTGAACTTTTCCAGGTCCCCCTGGATGCCATCCCATCCCCCATGTGTGCCAAGTGTACCACACAGGCTGGTGCCATCTGTAAGCTTCCCACTGTCTATGTCATTGATGAAGATGTTAGTCCTGGTCCCAGTACAGAGCCCTGAGAGACACTGCTTGTCTCTGAGGGTGAACTGGACACTGAGACATTGACCACTACTCTCTGAATGCAGCCATTCAACCAAAGTCTCATTCACCAAACAATCCACCCATCAAATCTGTATTTCTCCTCTTTAGAGAGAAGGATGCTGAGGGGGAGCACTTCCAAAGCTTTACAGACATCCAAACAGATGGCATCTGTTGCCATTCCCTTGTCCACTGATACTGTCACTCCATCACAAAAGACCACTAGGCTGATCAGGCAGGATTGCCCTTGGTGCAGCCATGCTGACTGTTTCAAATCACCTCCCTGTGCCATAGCAGAACTTCTAGGAAGCTCTCTTCTGTGACCTTCCCAGGCACAGAGGCGAGGCTGACAGGCTGGCAGCTCCTGTGGTCTTCCTTTCTACCCTTTTTCAAAATTATGCAATATTTCCCTTTCACTGGGAGCTTCACTGGGAGCATTAGAGCTGAAAAGACACGGGTTCATGATTTTGTGAGCTAAATAATTTTCCCCGTTCTATTAACAGATAAAGTTTCTTCTATTAAGGGGGCAATAATGCGTTTCTCTGCAGCATGGTGGTTTGGGATCTGGATCTCACAATGGCCACTGGATTTGCAGCACCTCCCACCACCAGGAAATCAGAGATGTGCTGTGAAAGCTCAGCCTCTATGATTTCATTCTTGTCTGCATTTTAATCACGTCATTACCTGTCTAAGAACCAGTTTGAGCATATTCAGGTCATTTCAGCCCACATTTCTGCCTAGGCTCTGACATTTTTATTTTCTTATCTTCGCCTTTCCTAGTTCCTTTTAATTCAATATGTAAGATCCAGTTTTCCCACTATTGTTTGCATATTCTCATGGCTTAGAGATTTATCAGATTTATTTGCTAGAGGTTAACCAAATGAGTCAATGAATAATTATGCTTGTAATTGCAGTTGCCCTTATAAAAGGCATGAAGAAACTGGAGAAATAGATGGCGTACAGATGGTGCAACAAACTTACATATGGTGCTGTGCAGTTAATGTCCTGGGCAGAGATTGCACCAGCCTCTTTACAATAGGTAACTTCCCTCGAAAATTTACTTGCATATGAGCTCAATCCTGCTGCTGAAGTTAGTTGCACTACCCATCTGAGCATGATTTCCGCTATAAGCTACTTGTTTGTAATCACTGGAATAAAGCTAACATTGAATATGATTGCTCTGTCACATGTTAAAAACCTAATTCCAGTAGCTCTTTGTGGTCTCTGTAAAAGCTCCTTGCCTTTCTACATTTGTTATACTTGTATTGACTTTTTGTTCATGCTTTTAGGACCGTGTGCATGAAAAGCTCTCTAAAGTGTTCTCAAACATACATATTTATATATAATTATTCAATAATATATGCACTCAGGTTTGCTCGCCTGTTTTTTTAAAATAAACCCAACCTGAGCTAAGCTCTATGCTGCATTGTACCCTAGAGGTGTCTTGTAAATCATGACAAAATTTGTTTTGAGACATCTAAATCCATGAAGGTTACTAATTTCATGACTGTGGTAATTATCATTATAATGTAAAAATTAATATCTGTACAGCATTAGCAGAAAAAATGTTGATCCAACTGGATATTTTCCAGGCAAAATGATGGTTGTTTCTATGTTTTGGTTTTGTAGATTTAAATGAAAGACAAGCAGCACCTTTACCTGAACTACTACTTAAGGTTGGGGAACCATTGCTGATCAGATGCAGAGCTGTTCACCATAATTATAAATTCAGAATACAACTATCTTTTGAAAACAGAGAAGTTGAGCAGGTAAAAAGACAGGGCATATTTTAAAATAGGTTGTACTGGGCACTATTAACTGATTAAATGTGAATCTCTATTGAAAACCAGGGTCACTACTTTGAAGGATTAGAATATCAAACAAACTCAGCAATTCGGATCCAGTATGTGTTTGCTTCAGCAGCAGCAAGAAATTACAGTGGACATTATACCTGTTCTTCTACTGCTCATCCAAATCAAACTGCTTTGATCACAGTTCTAGGTAATTCCAATCCCTGGTGTTAATTTTGTCTCTCGATTGTTTTGCTTTGTTTTCCATGTGTCTGTTCTGTACCTGCAGATATGCAGTGCATATTTATAGTTCTCTTGCTAAGGAAAAAGTCTATTTGCACTTACAAGCAGTCCAGGAGAGCCAAGAGATTAATCTGAACTGAGTCATTCTGATACCTAAGTACAGTTAAACTTTTCTTTATACTGTTTTTCAAATAATTCCCTTTAAAAGACAGTGCTTTTAGAAATAAAATCAAATGGCACTGTTTAGAGATGCAGTCTGTAGGATTGTTTCAATGGGATCTCCTAGAAACACAGGCTGGGATTCATCTCATATCACTGTTGGTGACTCTTACCCAGTGTGCCACAGAGCCATAATTTCAAAAAGGAAATCCCATTCTACTTAAGCAACATGTTGATTTAAAAGCCAACAGTGTTGAATTTGAGAGCAGCCTCAGCTTCAAACTTTGCTTCTCAGATGGAACAATATACAAATAGGCCTAGGTCTGGAAATGAGGCATAAAAAGGAAAGCTGTAGGCAGGACCATGCAGCTGGAGTATGTATGGGGTGTAATTTAATGACTGGTGTGCCTGGAGCTGGAACCTCTAGCCCTGAAAACAAGGTTCTCTGAAGCAGTCACTGTATGTTTGACCTTAGATGTAGCTGCTCTCAGAGTTTATGATACCTAGGCTAGGAATGGTGGGAAGTGAGAGTACTTACCCTTCAGAAATTACTTTCCCGGTGCCTTATCCTCTTTTCAGCTTCTGCCTACCACTGAGTGGGAAGTTCTCTTGTCCTATACCATAACTGAGTACAATACATGTGCATTTTTTCTACACACATCTCCTTGGTAAACAGGAACATAGGGGTGAGGGTGTACTGTAGAGGTAGTGCAATTTTTTTTTATCAGTAGCTGTGCATAGGTCAGAAACAGTGGCTTCTTGGATCTGTGAACTATCAGGTGTGAGCATTGATGTCAGTCAGAGAGAATATTTGAGTCACTGTCCTTGGAAGACTGTATTTCTTATCAGGGTATTTTTTTCACTGCAATGCACCAACCGATATTGGTTGTCTGTGTTCTCCATAATACCCCTTTTTGCCAACAAAACTTCTGAGGGTTCGCTGTCTTTGCTGATGAAAAAATCAATTTGTTTACTTACATGGTGGATCAAAATGGCTGATACTGTCATACCAAGCTAACAGCTGTGCTTCTCTCTCAGAAGTTCTACAGGAATATCCTGTGCTTCTGATCCATCCCAGTATTTAGCCTAATGTGTTAACAACAGTCACTATGGGTGCAAATTTGTGCTAACAATGGAGATTCCATTTCAGCAGTGATACAGATACAGATTTCACTCAGTTGCCTGTGTCTTAGGGTAGCAGTTTCTGAAACAATCATCATCCCACCTTTAAACCATTACTGTGGTTTTACTGATTCAACACCTGTAGCTTCACTGGGAATCATCATGGTGTAACTTATCCAAGAGAAAAGTGATTTGGTTGGCACCCACTCCATTGCCTGGGGACCCTGGCTGCCATTGCTATATGGATGGGTGGTCTTTGAATCTCTAATAATGCCTTGCAGCCAGACAGCTTTGATTTGCTCTTTGGTAATTGATACCTCCCCGATTTTTCACATTTTGTCTGACTGTCAGGTCAGGCAGGGTGGTTAAGCCACTTCAAAGCACAGCAGAAAGCATGCCCACAACTGCAGCTGCAAGGTTCTTTGTTTTTGCAGCGCTTACATTCAGTTTCCAACGTTGTTAAATAAAGAATTTTAGCACTACACAATCTTACTTTAGGAATATGTAAGTTATGTTGCAGCACATTATATTAAAAGCAAGAAATAGAGAAATATGAGGAACATGGAGACCAGTTCAGTCTTGAGAGTTTCATTTCACCTTGGTGTCATTGCTAAGAGTAAATAGCCAAAAATACACTTAAGCCTGGCAAAAATTATAAACCAAGCAATAATATGCCATTTTCTTTCTCCTCCAATATAGAAACTTCTTTTTTTTCTGAGATGTTTTCCAGAGAAATGGCATACACTGCTCCAAGGTCCTTATATACACTCTGGAGAAAGCCTTTACACTTGGCTGGTTGTGTTGTTAACAGTATATTCACAGATTATATTCTGCCTGGAAAGCTGAGGACCAAAAGATGCAGGCTCCATGTATAAAATCAATAAGCCTTTAATATAAAAAAATAGGAGAGCAGTCATGAAAGCAACTGTTTCTTGTTTTGAAATACTGAAATGTTTGTGGTTTTTATGGGAGTTTCCAGGTAGTTAGTAGGCTAACACAGATAAAACATACCGAGCAGAATATAGGATTAAAATCAGAAGGAAAACACTCAAAAAGGAAAAAACAGCAATATTTTTACAGTGTAGTTTTTCACCATGTTGCTGATTAAACACCACCACAAGTTTTCCAGAGGTTGTACAGTCCTTGGAGATACCCAAAGCAAACATAGCTCCGAGCAACCTCATCTAGCTGGACCTGCTCTGGGCAGGAGTTTGACTACGAATCTCTTCCAATGCATATGGTTCTGTGATCTTTACAGAGTTGATCCTAGCACCACTGGTTTCTTTAGGACAGCCTCCACCTACACCTGTTTGCTGTTCAGTCTCTTTGGGTAGGATTCATTCCAAGCCATGAGTCGTCTAGCCCCAGCAATGACTTTGGTTCCTTCACCAGTCAGTGCCAGGAAGCAGTATTTCCAGAAGCGGTTCAGTATGTCTTTGTTATCTTCTGCTTTGGGATGGGATACATCTGAATGTGCCTTTTTCATTCCTCTGAGGTGCAATCAGAGGTCCAAACAAGTAGCTTAGGTGAATCACAGCACTTTTGACATCTCCACTAGGTGAAACAAATCCCACCCTAGCAGGGCAAATATCAGCAGCACATGGCTCCTGGATCTCTTCAAAATACTTTTCCAAGTTGCTGTTGTCTTGCATTAAATACGTTTAATTTAAATGGAGAAATACAGGAGCAGCTACAGGACTCATTTGCAAAATCTTCAGCTTATTTCGGGGAAAGAGAAAGAACTACTGTCAACATCTGATTATGATGGTAGTGCCATGTGGCTCTGTTGCTGTAGAAGGCCAGGAATTTCAGCTGCTAACAACTGGAGTACACACCCAAACCAAACCTGTGATCCTGTAGGTTAGACTGAGGAAAAATGTCAGACCATTTTGGAAGTGCTTTGGTCTGGCCAAATATGCAACTTCATCAGGTTCAAATCATTTGTCTGCAACTGAACACAGTAGCAATATTTCAATACTATTTTGAAGTATTATCTTATTTTGATTAGCAGGATGTCTTTTGTGATGTAACATGGGTTTTGCAAGTGATAACCAAAATGAAAAACATACAGATGTTAAAATGTCTTCATTGAAGCCCAGCCTTTCTAATACATCTTTTCTTTCATTTTTTTTCTCCAGAAAAGGGATTTATAAATGTAACTGACTCTAAAGAAGATTTTGAAATTGGTGAGGAAGAGTTTTGCTTTGAAGTTAACTTTACAGCATATCCTCCAGTTAGATGCATGTGGCTATTTTCCAAAAAAACATTTCCATGTATACAAAGTTACAGTGTGGATGGACGCAGGTATTTGAATATTTTGTAATAATTTAATATAATAATGTTTCCTCTTTATATCTCATATGGATGGCTTACTGCTGATGTTTTGTACTCTCTTTGTGTTTTTAAAATATGAATGGACCATGTGATGAGACGGTGTTAACAAAACACACTCAAACATAATTTTTTCTTTCAACTGCAGTTCACACAGGTAACTTGTAGAATCACTTTATTCTCTGTTTATAATAAACCCTTTACTAAATTATGCACCCAGCAACCCTTTAGTTCATATGCATTTTGCCATTCCCCTTGTCTCTAACGTAATTTCTGAGTTACAGATCTGTTGCAGTTTTCATTCTGGATCACAGGTTCTGAATGTTCCCATTTTGTCATCCTGTTGTTGATGATGTTCCCAGTGTCTTTCGAACAGCTCAGACCCAGTCCAGGGTGCTGTCGTTCCCAGGCCTCTGCTAGGTCTGCTGGCCTGTGCCTGTGTCACAGAAACATGCTGTTCTGCTCGTTACCCAGGCCATGGATTCTTCCACTGCTGCAGCAAAACATGTTTTGAATAAACCTGCTAGTTATCTACCTTTTCTGTTATTTCCTACAATGGCCTTCTGGCATGAATCCTGTTTAAGGCTAATGTTTTCTCCATTCCCTAGGCTCTCTAATTTCTTGATAACATTATCTAATTTCCTTCAGGGTTTCTTTCAGAGTAGTCCCATGGCTTTGCAGGTAACAGCTTCTTTTCACCTCAATGAAAGTAAAGCCAAGCTGCTCTTTTCAAGTTTTTACGTTAAAAGTGAGCAGGCTGTAGGCAGGAGCTAATGCAGCAGCTCTGATTTCTTCTCATATTTTTAAAACCTCTGTCATCATCTGCATAAAGCTGTGTCAAAGCCTTGATTACACATTTTATTATTTCTTTCTGTAGTATTTTAGAATCTTTGATTTTATCCACTAGCTTGTCAAGTTATCTTTGCAATAGACTGGCCTTTTCATCAGATGGTGCATTGAAGTGAGACTTCAGTGAAGTTCAGAGACAGCTCAGTTCAGGTTAGCAAATTGTCATCTCCTGGCAATGGCCACAGGAACTCTGTCCCTGCTGATAAAGTGAGGGCTGTCAGCAAACTTTGATAGCACTGGGTGGGTGTTGGTGACTAATCTGCCATGCCTGACATGGGCTTGGCAGAACTGTGCTTTGTGACAAGACTGATTTTGGAAATGAGATCTCAGGAGACAGCCACAAGCATTTGCTCATCCTTGTCCAATAGGTACCTCCCTCCAGCTGATAGCACAGAATTGATTTGCTTTGCAGCTGATACCAACCTCTCCTCACTACTTGTACCAACTGAGCAGGACTCAGTTTTGCTTGGGTGATTGACAGTGGGTGTAAATTCAATCCAGATAAGAATTAGGTGCTACAGACTGTGCCAACAGTAATAATATTGAGAACTTTTGAAACAGTTTAGGCAGCTGTCATTAATCAGTAAGGTGCAGCTGCTGGCCTGGGATTTATGAGTCACTCCAGCGCCATCGCAGCAAAGAAGCAGCAGTGTCTGAGTGCTGATCACCACCTACTGGATGGGGGAAAGGCCAGCTTGTGTCCCTGGAGCCGTGTGTCCGGGCTGGCTCAGCCACAGCCATGGCCACAGACACCAAGCATTGCTGTGGCTGCTTCAGACAGGTAACTCAGCCACTTGTCTGACAGGGCTGCTGGACAAACAGGATTTTGTATGTTTCTTTTGGGTAGCTATTCTTTGCACTTGTTTGTATCCTATTTATTTTATGGAAAAATAAAATAGAGGGGAAAAAACACTTGAATTTGCTGATTGTTTCATCTGACAAGTACATTCTTTTGTACAGACATCCCTGAAAAGGATTCAATTTTGGCTGAATACAAGCATTGGATAATCATGTCTCATGTGAGGATAAAGAGTAGGAGTACATGTTTCATTCACTTTGAAGCACCCAGAAACAGCAAGGGGTAGGGAGGTCAGGAGATTCTGCCTGCAAGCTGTAGCCTTGCAGATTTCAACCTGATTTTAAAGCAGAAAGTTTCTCAAAGCAACACAAAAAAGGTCATCAACATCTCTAAACACACTGTGAGTCTCACTTTGCATATTCTAGTTGATTTCTGTGTAATCCTGTCTCCCAGCACTTCTACTTTGTTCCTTTCATATCCTTTTTCATTTCCTAATTTTATTTTTATAATTTCTGCCAATTTCTTGTAAATTTTTTCCTTCAGATTAAAGATCATATTGAATTTTAATAATTAACCCTGTACTTTTCTTTAGCTTTTCATTTCAAAACCCAGCTATCCATCTCTCCTGTCACTACACCTACAGTATATTTTCAGACATTCCTTCAGAATTTCCATTTTCTATTTGCTTTTGTGGGCTCTCTGTTTCAGCACACTGCTGATTTTCACTTCCCCCCAAGAGCTAATGACATTTCATACACACAACGTCCTTTGTTAAATTTATAATACTTAGCTCACATCCCCTTATATTTTCAGGTATTGAAGATACTGTTTTAATTTTTATTTTTCTGATTATTTCATTAGGATAAAATCCTTCCAGTCTGGGATTTCAAAAGCAACTAATTATTTTTTATTTGGTCCTTTTATTTTTTTCTGTCTTCAGTGTCTTTTTTGAGGCAGCTTAAAAGGGTTCTGACTTTAAAAAATCCATGATTTCGGAGACATTGTTAAGGCCGTTTCAGATGAAGACATTCAAAAGTCAATAACTATATGATAATGTGGCCTTAGCCAAAAGACAGAATTGCCAGTAGCTTCAAGGGGAGTTTTCCTGGTTTGGAATTTCAAGGTGATACTTGGTGCCTTTGTATCTTGCTTAAGGAGAAATACCCTGATTTTAGTTCTCTAGATTGATCTCATTATTGCTTTCTACTTTGCATACTGCTGATATGGGCTGTCTGAGGTTTTTTTGTCTTCTCTCTTCAAACTCTCTGATGCTCCTGCTTGCCTTTATTATTAAAACAGAGTTGGGGACCTACAACGTGGTTACCATTGAGTTGTCAGCAAAAACATCTATCCCCAAATTGTCAGCAACTACACCTAAGAGAGATTTTCTTAGGTTGCTCTTCTAATGCTGATGAACTGCATTATCTGTTATTCAAAGCTGACAATTGTGCTGACAGCAATAACCTGGTTGAAAACACAGAAATAGGATACCATCACTGTAAAATGGCATATTCCCTTCTCCCTGCCTCATCCCATGTCCCATAAACCAGTGACTCAACAGGACAGCCAGACACAAATCTTTAAGACTCTGAAACTCTCTGTTGTTAGTTTCTCTGTTGTTGTTAGCCCAGAGACTTGTTAGAGCCCCTCCTGGCCATCTCCACTGTCACAAGCAGTCTCCTGCGTGGTTTGGGTCTGGTTTTTCTGCCATCCACTGGCTCAAAGGCCGTAGGGATTAGTAGAAGGCTGGTCTTCCTCCTGCAGATCTACCTGGAGGGTTGGTGTTTCATCTCATTGAAAATGAACTTACGACAATGATCTCATTCCTGAGTCTATATGAGAACTTTCTGTTTGGAAATGTTTGTCTCTTATGTTCCTCCTTATCTTATTTGTTTCCTAACACTATCTATCACATCAGCTAGGAACTTCCATCAAAGCTCCTCAGAGAGAAGAAAGTTTGGTCCTTTGCTGGTCTTAGCAGATGTGCCTGTGTGTGTCTTGTCTTCCAATGGATTAGTAACAAAAAAACAGCTTGAACAGCCTGTGTGCACTCCAGGAACAGAGAGAGAAAATATGCAGAATTAAATCAATACTGCAGGGGAAAAAAATATATCCTTTCACCGGGACAGTTAAATTCTGTGATTTATATTCTCTAAGCACAAATAATTTCCTTTGTATTCTTCATGAGAAAATGCAGAATTGTTTCACACCTATATATGAGTCTTGACTACATTTGAAAAATTTTTCAAGTCAATATTTTGTCCTTTTCCCTTTTTTGGCTTTGTTCCACAGCATTTCATCGAAATTCTGCGACCATCAGCACCAGTCTGGGATATATGTATTTTATGCTGAAAATGATGATACAGTTGTAACCAAAAAATTCACTCTGTATGTGAGAAGTAAGTAACAAAACTAGTGCTGTAGATTTGGCAAAGTCTGGGATTTTGTCACTGGTATAAATGGAGCTATTACATTTTTTTTTCATGGGCATTCCCTATTTCATTTACATAGATTTATTGTTAAAAATGGAGGACCAAAAGGCAAAAACATGATTCTCTTCCCACTGCATCACACTGCTGAAAGCAAGGCACTGGGTCAGGGAAGGACACTGCATGTTTGTGGGTTGTATTTCTTGTGCAGTTAGGGACGGAGAACAGAGAAAGAAGGAGAAAGTTATTTATTTTTTCTTCCCTTTAGTCTACCATAAACAGAATATGGGGAATCAGTTGCATACTGAGAAAATTAATGCTTCTTAAGAAAATTATAAGCCTAGGAACTCAGTAAAATACAGTAACTCCAATCCATCTTTAAAAAGCTGGAACATATGTGCTGCAGAAACCACATGAGATACAGAGTAGGGAGGAAATCCTTATTCCCATTAGAAATCAGCTTCCTATGCCATGTTTATGATATTCTTTCCCTCATGGGGAATGCCTCATAAATGGCATTTATGAGTTAATGTAGTGAGTGTGGAGTCCCTCTGGTGTGTAACTTGGATGTTTGAGCTGCAGTGCCTCATGTATTCCTGCCCACAATTCACACACACGCACAGTCTTCCCCAACGCTCTGTTATCACGGTTCTGCCACATGACTGCAGCATCTCTCCCTTGCTCCAGGTCTGGGGGCTTTATTGAGATATAATTTACACAAGGATCTTCTGTGCACATTTTGTATGATCTGGACGCCCAGAACCTCAGTGCCAGGGCAGGCCTGGGGCCAGCTTCTTCATCCTAGTTAGAAAAGCGGAAATCAAGACTTCTAATTTTGGCTCTGCCATTGTTTTGGTCTGGCTGTGCCCATACAGAGAAGTGGCTGCTCCCCTTGCCTTGCCACACTACCATCCACAAAACCGAGGAAGGAGAAGGACTGTGAGCTACACACAACTCTCCCTGTGACGTGCAGTTTTTAACTTTGAAAACAGAAGCAGACCTTGGTCTCAGCAGATACAGCATTGCCACATATGCGTACAGGTTTTGTCACTTGAAGTGCTGATAGAAATTGTCTTACAGATTCATGGAATTGATTAGGTTGAAAAAGATCTTTGAGAACATAGAATCCAACCATTAACCCAGCACTACCAAATATACCACTAAGGTGTGTCCTTGAGCCTTGTGTTGTCTTATCACAGGAAAGCCTGAAATAAGGATGCAGCTACTGTTCAAGCAGATCTCCTGTGTTGCTGAAGGTTACCCTGCCTCATCCTGGATTTGGAGGAACTGTCTTGAACTGAACTCAACCAAGTAAATAATGTTCTTTCTTTTTATTCATTGCAAAGACTATCTGAGCTATCCTGGATTAAATGAAGACTAGCCTGTAACAAATTAAACACAAAATGCATGCTTAAATGTGTGCATTTAACTGGTTGCCCTAGTCCAGGGGAACCAGATCACCAAAACTGGGGGAAGTTTTCTTTTTTTTATTGCCATCATATGAAGTCTATAGAGATGTGTATCTCAGGCTCCTTACACCAAAATAGACCTTACTGGGTTTGTATCAATAGTTAGGCAACAAAGACCAATCTAAGTTTTTCTCTTAGCCTATCAAAGTTATAGGGATTCAGGGAATGCATTGATTAATACAGGCTTGATTAATTGGTTAAGCTTTGGTTAAAAGACCTGCTATGGTGACCTGTTACCAAAGCCACTAAAGATGGTGAGAGTGTTTCCAGTAAAATTAGTGAGATTATTTCCAGTAAAGTTAGTATGAGTGTCTCCATTTCCTCTATTTATTTAGGGCAATGAGTCAGGCTCTAAAATTTCAAAAAAATGCTGAAACAGCTTTGACCTGATTTGTGAACTCTGTAGTTTTTTATTTTAGATATGCCAAGAAACTAATAATCCCATGGTGAGAAGAATACTAAGTCAAATTTTCCTTTATAAGATTGTGGATAAACTCTTAAGTATTTCTTTTTGCTAAAAAATACCTAAATACATAATAATAAATATATTTTAAAAATTCCTAGACAATTTTCTTGTCCATAGCTCTTAAAAGGCTTCCTTATATCCATTTGTGCAGAGATGGAATAGGAAAAGAGCATGCATCTAGTGGGTTAAAAATATTTCTTAAATCATCTTTCTGTAAAGAAAATGCTGTGACATCTTTTCTGAGGAACTTCCAAATGTAGAATCTAGTGCTATGAGTAAAGCTGAATTAATTTAATGTATTTCTTATCTCCTCATTTATTTATGTGGAGAGTAAATTAGACAGTAAGTTGATGAATGATAGCAAGGCTAGAAGTCAAAATTATCTATGTGGGCCTCCTTTCCCTCAAGTGTAAAGTTCCCTCTTTCTACATATCAGGCCTTAAATAAGTCATTAATACTCTCCATCTGGGTGGATGGAGGCTCTCCATCATGAGTGAGAAAAACTTCATAGGTGAAATGACATACCTTCAGGGAAAGGTACTTCAGGGAACTTTTACTCTGGGCTCAAATTGCACTTACAGTTTTAATGGTGGCTCATTTGCAGCTGCTCAGTGGTTTGGATGTTTGAGGCAGATATGAAACCATTGGGAATAGACAAGGTACAGAGGGGTTGTGTCTGTTGTGAAATCGATGGAGGATCCAGAGTTCAGAGAGTGCAAGTACCCTGCCAAGGCAGTGGTGGGGAGGGGAGTGAGCCCAGTGTAGGAGGTAGCTCAGTCCCTGCTAATCCTGCCATGGCCATCACCAAAAATGAGACTGGTAAGTGACCAGAAGTCTCACTCTATTGCTGACAAAACCCAAGCCCTTTCCCTTCTTCTCTTCCAACACAGACATAAAACATGTTTTGAAACTTTCCACCTGCTCCCCTGGCAGATGTCACTGTGAGTTAAAATTCAAAACCAGTCTGCTTCCTTTTTCAGCTGCACAGAGGAAATCACGGAGGGGATTCAGAACTTCTTGCCGGAGAGGAGATCCCTGGGGTCATGGATTTCAAGCAGTACTTTATACGTAAAGGAGACAGCAACAACCTTCTCAGTGGAGTGCTGTGCAAATAATTCAGCTGGTTCAGCCTGTGAGAAGAGTTTCATTAACCTGTCAGGTACCACAAGCCAGTGTTATAGCAGAGGTTTTCTCAACTAATGCTGGCATGGTAGAATCTACAATACCTTTTATCTGGCTAAATGGCTGACCGTGCAATGACATTGAAGGTAAAACACAAGCTCTGTATGTATACAGTATCAGAAATGGTGGATAAATGGGAGAGAAAATTCTCTCTTCTCTAGGCCCAAAGCAGATTAAAATAAACATTAAAATCAACAGAAACCAATAGGAAGTGCCGGACGGACCCTTGGCAAAGTTTGAGGCTGATTTCTTACTTTACCTTTCATCCCTACATGAAATCTGGAAAAAACATCTTTGGCAAGAGCTAAGAACATATTGGTAGCTGGTGGCATGTGCTGTCTCTCTTACTGCTTTCCTGTATGTCCCTGTGGTGCTGTCAGAAATGCCCATGGGAGCTCTCCTCACCCCATGGAGCTCATTGCACACCCAAGCAAGATCATGGCTGAGCCAACGGATCCACTGAAGGATCAATCCCTGTCTGGAAAGCAGGAGTACTGGGAAAGAAACCTTCTTAAACTGCTATAGGCAGGCGACAGAAGGTTAAGTCCTGTTTAAGTAGGCTCTCTTCTTGCTAAGGGGATGACAGATTATTTCCTCATTGAACTAGAAAGTCAGTATGATTATTTACACTTTGTGCTTGTAACACCACATGTATTCCATAAAGAAAAATATTTCAGTTGGAGGCAAGGTGCTGTGGTACCAAGAATTGTTTGGAAATACCAAGGTATTTGCAGTACAAGGATTTCATTTGTTATGATGAACAAGTAGCTTGGTGCTTTTGACTACAGCAGACAGAAGCTGTGACCACTGTCAGAATTTGTGCATTCATATTGAAATTATAATAGGAAGTAATCATAGTACTTATGCTTTTAGAAACAACCAAAATATGAAGGTAGGTCTCATCTTTGCATGCTCATCTACCAACCAACACCTTATTCCTGTTTATGCTCACAAAGTTCAATCCAAGGATCACAGCAACACTTCCATGCACTTAGGTTTATTAACAGATTTAGTTCTATTTTTTTTTTTTTTTAAATGAAAGCAGGTGTCAGAATTACCCAGAACTTAATGCCTACTGCCCATCTTGCTTTGCTTATGGATGCATCTCACTCCCCATGCAGAGGAGGCTCGGGTGTGTGAAGGCTGCAGACTGACAGAACTGGCTGAGGGCTCTCTTTGCATTTTTAGCTGTAACACAAACTCTGTTTCAGAGGGTACTAATACGTGTCTTTTAAAGTTGCAGGAGCTGTTTCTTCCCCCCTGGACAACACTGCATTCTATGTCTCCGTTGGATTCTTTCTCCTCTTGGTCACTTTTGTGCTTGTACTAATTTTTTTTAAATACAAAAAGGTAAAAGCAAACATCAATACCTGACCATCCTTCTTTTGTTCCTACCAGGCAGTTTCTTCTCTAAGACTTATTTCATTGTGTATTTTTTTCTTCCAAAGCAATTCAAATATGAAAGCCAGTGGCGAATGATACAGATGATAGGGCCATCAGATAATGAATACATCTACATCGACTTTAGAGAATTTGAATATGATATAAAATGGGAATTTCCCAGGGAAAATCTGGAATTTGGTGAGCAATCCATAAGGTAAATCCCAATACTGGAGCAGTAGTCTGTGCTGTACCAGCAGCAAATAATACTGGCATTTTGTGTCTTGTAGGACAGGTCCTTGGTTCTGGGGCCTTTGGGAAAGTGGTGAATGCAACAGCTTATGGGATTAACAATGCAGGAGAGTCAGTCCAGGTCGCGGTCAAAATGCTAAAAGGTATGATAAACTCTGGTGCCTTCCACAAGCAGTGATGTATTGTAGTACTTCCAAAGTGGAAGACGCTTTAGAAATTCCCCTTATATAGAAAACTTTCAGCACTTACATCTCAAAAATGCTTGGCTTCAAAATCCTTTCAAAGTGCTTTCAAAACCCTGTTTCAGATTGGAAAGGTATTGCTGAAGTGCCTTCATCCCGCAGCACATTACATTTTGCCCTACACACTACAGAAATTCTATGTTGTGTGGGGAAGTATGGAGACTCTAAAGAGGAGAAATGCAAACCCCCAATGCAAATTAGCCTGCTAGTTATATTGGTGACTATGTCCTTTGGTGTAAGGCCCCTTTTCCTTGTAGTGCTGTCTAGCTGTGGCAAGCCCTTTGCCTGCTGCATCTGGGCTAGCTTGTTTCCCAAACTTCCTGCACAAGTTCCTGTAGTCTTTTTTCTTGATGATGACTCAAAAGAGTTTCTTTCCATCCCTCCTTATGAATAAGACTACTAAACCTCAAATACTCCTTTCTCCTATAGTCTGGCCTCTCTCCAAGTTGTCAAGTTGTCAAGCTGTCTTGACTCCTCATAAAAGCAGTGTCCAGGAGCAAGCTTCCCTGGCAGCAAGCAGAGGAGGGCTGCCTCACTGTGTCCCAACTAATCACAATCCTGTTCACAGAATGTTGGTGTAGTTCACACTGGAAAAGATCACTAGGATCACTGAGTCCAACTGTTAGCCATCACTGCCAAGTCCACCACTACACCATATCCCTCAGTGACACATCTACCTGTCTTTTAAATTCAGGGATGTTGACTCAACCACTTCCCTGGGCAGCCTATTCCACTGCTTGACAACCCTTCCAGTGAAGAATTTTTCTGAATATCCAATCTAATCCTTCACTGGCACAAAGTGAGGTGGTTTCCTCTCATTCTTTGACTTGTTACTTCGGAAAAGAGACCGGTATCCACCTCATCCACTGTATGATATGTATTGGAATGAGCTTCACACTGAAACCAGCACCCTGCCCACCTGCATGCACACAGCCCCTTCCTGCCAGCACCGCCATTCAGGTTTTCATCCCCCGTTTCCACATATGCATCAGTTTTATGCTTCCTTGGTCCACTCCTATATGGCTGTCTTTGTGGAAGCTCAACTTGATCATTTTGGTTCACATACCCAATTCACTGAAATTGTGAGCACCAAGTGCTCACTGAAAAACAAGACTAAGGCTATTACTGAAACACAGGGTGTCCTTCTCAGTTATTAGATTGCAGCTGGCTGTGTGCTGTATGGCTGCCATTTTTTACTCTTAACACTTCCCTGCAACAGGCTTGACTGCCATTTTTTCTGTGCTTGGGAACACTTTAATATATTCCTGTCATTCCTTGTGAGCTCAAGAATGGCAAATGTTGACATTCAATGACTGCTTTCCCAAGCTTTCAAATGACCTGCATTCACATACAAATTTTGTTTCCATATTTGACTGAAACTTTTTATACTTTTGGAGAGGTTTTTTTAAGATGTTCCCAAATGTACTGTCAGTCCAATGAATTTGAAATGAAGATTTGCCAGTGACAAAGCATTAGAACCATTTAAATTTTCATTTCTTTGCTGGAGATTTCCAAATCTGTGTTATTACTTTTACAGAAAAACCTGATGCTTCAGAAAAAGATGCTCTAATGTCTGAGCTGAAAATGATGACTCACATCGGAAGCCATGAAAATATTGTGAACCTACTAGGAGCTTGTACTCTGTCAGGTAAACTGAAATTGAGGAAAACTATCAATTAAAACCGCCAGAATAATGGGGGCTAATTTAAAGCCATGCATGTATACAGAAAAGAGTAATTTCTGATTATACTGGCAGGAAGTGATACAACAGTCCTTCTGTAGAATAGGATTTCCTGTTATAATGATGATGGCAATGGAATGGACCAGCTTATTAAATGAAAATGAAAATCTTATCTGGTGTCAGGGACTTCTCTATATATGATTATGTTCACATAGGAAACTATAATTTTTTTTTTATTATATATATTTTTTTTGTTATAATTTTATTATGTGGCTTACCAATGAATGGATAAAAATAGCTAAAAAATAGGAAACAAAAGAAACTGAAAAATAACAAGGGTAGGAGGGACACACACAAAAAAAGAAAAATTAGAAGTAAATAATGGAAAGAGGGACAGCTTTTAAAGGACCAAGTGTAAAAACAAAACTGAAGAATGAAAAAAATAAGCAAAAGTGGGCTTAGATGAAAGTAGCAAGATATTATCACTGATTAATAATTATGTGACTCATGTTATCATTGAAGTAAGTTACACAGCTGTTCTTGTCCCAAAAACTGCTTCTCTGGCCAGTCCAATGATGAACAAAAGTGGGTGAAGAGAGGCTAGAAGAGTGGGTGACGACACACCAACTTGGGGAAATGCCAGGGTTTCACCCAGTGTAGGTCCATGTCATGAACTGTAACACCTGACACAGAAAAACTTGACAGATTTTCCAGCATGAAAAAACCAGAAAGACCAAGCAGAACAGTTAACTTTTGTTTCCTCAGTTTACATCAATGGCAATACTGTCAGGCACAAACATGTGAGGGATAAGAGGAAAGCAGAGAAATAGATTGTTCCTAGTGGCTTTAACTGATATAAACTGTACAGACTGCCACTGCCTTCTGGAACAGTGGGCAGGATGTGATGGTGTAGGCAGGAGAGCTGTAGGGAAGACCTGCTTATTCTGGCAGGGTAGGACGGGAACACTTCCAGCCTTATCCAAGTGCCATTTTCAGAAGCATTTATATGGTTCTCAAGACTTTCCTATCCATCCTCTGAGAGATTTTACAGCTTTTTCCAGTGTTCCCTACCTTGCTTGACAGTGGCCTTCTGTCCACTGATTCATGGTCAATCTTTCTGGGCCAGAAGCGGTGGTGGCAGTGTGAGGCTTTGCAGGGTGATGTGTGACCACTCTGAGCTCCTGCTGGCAGGTCATGGTTTTTATCCAATCCTGCCTGGGGCAGGAACTGGATGTGTTTTTCCTTTCTCGAGAAAGTGTCCTGACCAGTGCTCTACTCAGTCACCTCCCCTTGCCAGGGGTATGCCTCATTTAGGTCCCCTCAGCAAGTACTCTTGGGCTTCAGGTGGTCTTCTTGGGGAAAAAATAAAGGGTATTTCCAGAGCATAAAGGTAGCACAGATAAGAGGAGGGATGTAGGTTAAAAGATACAAATCCACACCATCCAGATAATTAGCAGGGATCATCTTTTGCTTGGACCCTGGATGGTATAGAAAATATGTTGCATCTTTATAGCCTGTTCTGTCCTCCCCATTGCCACTGGGATGGGCAAGGATTTTTTTGTGTTTCTGTAGGGATTTTTAATGCAATTTGAGAGATGCACCACATCTCTCAAAGGACAAAGTTACACAGACTTTCCAAGGGACATTATAGTCAGTAAACAAATTCTCATTACGTGCCCATCAGTACAGCTTATCTACCTGGGTATGGAAGATGTTTGGAATGTTTTAATACAGATTAATCCTGAGAGAAAATGAAGCAGCATTAGGGCTTTAATGGGAAGGGTGCTAAAAATAGCAGCAGACATTTACATTTCCAACTATTTCAGGACCAATCTACTTGATATTTGAATACTGTTGCTATGGTGACCTTCTGAACTACTTAAGGAGCAAGAGAGAAAAGTTTCACTGGACACTGACAGATATTTTTAAACATCAAAACTTCAGCTTTTACCACAATATCCATCAGGACCAAAACTCCAGGTAAAGACTATAGTAACAGTTTGATACCTTTAAATATTGCTACTGCTTTTTAAGCTGCATTCCCATCTGTTCTGTACACTGTTGAAATTATTCAATTCTTGAGAAGGTGCCTTCACATACTTCAATGAGCAATGCCTTGGGAGGAACTGAGATTTTATTCTCATTGTGGAGACTGCAGAAGACAAACAATCTCTTGCTTCTCTTTCCAATTTTGAGAAGAGTCATGTCTGTGTCCGGATTTTTTAGTAGTAGTAACTGTTCATGTTTCTCACTGCTGAAGAGTTTGTGTGTAGAAGATTATGTGATACACTGTGTGAGACCTTGGAAAATGTGTCACCCGCTCCAGGACTGGAACTCACCTGAGGTACGGTGTGAACACAACTCTATGCAGAGAGGATGAATCTGAAGCCATGCAAAGAAGTCAAAACATAAATGTGACACCAGGATCAAATGGGATTGTGCTGTTTTCTGATGAAGGTAAGAGATTAATTGATTATATCTTCAGTAATACTATTATTGTATTTATTGTATTATTGACATGACTATGACAAAAGAGGCCCCTTTCTATCATATGTTTCTCTTCAGTCCTGGAAGGAATTTTGCTGGAGAAGGACTCAACAACACTTAAGATCAGAGGCTTATGTTTCTGTTCATGATACATAGTATTTGAACGTGGAAATACTTGCCTTTATTTTGTATCTGAGTGAAGGATAAAAAAAATTTATGCTTTTTGTGATGTTGCTCCTGGTTGGAGCCTGTGAAAATCCTCACAGTAGTCAGTGGAATTAATCAGAGAGTAAGTCCTTGGAAAACTCATACTTTTTATTATTTTTTACAGATAAAATTAAGAATTCAAGAACACAGGTGGATGAAGAAGAAGATTTTAATGTGCTCACTTTTGAAGACCTTCTTTGCTTCTCTTATCAAGTTGCCAAAGGAATGGAATTTCTTGAGTCCAAATCGGTATGGTGAAGGGGACCAAATTTTTCAGACAGAAAAGATGCTAAAAATAGCTCAGTTTATAAAAGGCAGGTTGAAGAACAGAGCCACTCAGTGGCAAACTTGAACTATACCTCCTTTCCTGGCTTAACAGCAGCAACTGGGTTGCAGTTTTAGGCAGCACCCTGAGTAAGAGGCAACTGCATGGCACATTTGTGCTTGCTCTGGCCCTGTCTCCTTGCCATCAGCCACCAGGGAGTGTCCAGCCTGGCCATTCACCAAACTGCTGAAGTGGAAGGAGGTGCCAGCTCAGAGAGCAGGGAATTGTCCCCCTCTGACACCAAAATGCTGCAGAGCATTAATCCTCCCTTTCCTTCTAAGTGCATTCACAGAGACCTCGCTGCCCGGAACGTACTGGTGACCCATGGGAAAGTGCTGAAAATTTGTGACTTTGGCCTTGCCAGAGATGTAATGAATGACTCCAACTACATCGTCAGGGGCAATGTAAGTTCATGAGGGCTCTCTGGTTTTCATACAATTGTAAGAATGACAGGGAACTAAGAAAGAAAAGTTATAAATTTTTTAATTCTTTGTTAGCTTTGTGCATATCTGTATGGGCAATGCAGAAATCTCAGATGATCCTGCCCTTGGCAAAAGTAAATTCTTAGATTATAATTAAGCAAATTGAGCTGGTTCTGTAAATGAGGTGGTCTTTCCCATGCTCTTTCTAAAGCACCCATTGATAGAAGCATTGGGAGTTGTTTACTGCTGTAGGACAACAGCATATGTGTGGGGTGTGCCAGATCCTCTGGCTTTATGAAGAAGTACAGTGTGGACATCTCCATCTGGGCCACTCCACTCTTGAAGTCAAAGGAAGGAAGGTGGCTCTTCCAGGACTGAGCTCATCTCTTCATTAAATAGTCATCTAAAATGGATGAGATGAATTGGTTCTATAGAAATATCTATTTCTCTCTGCGATGAGAATGTCCAGGGACTGCTGGCAGAGACACAGCTCTGCACACAGCAAACACAAGTCGATCACATTGGCAGTGAGAAGCTCAGTGAGTCACCTAGAAAGCCTGTGTCACAGTCTGTGCCACAGCATGACCTGGCCTCCGTCCCCCTGTCTGCCCAGGCTCGACTGCCCGTCAAATGGATGGCTCCCGAAAGCTTATTCGAGAGGACATACACCATGAAGAGTGATGTCTGGTCATATGGAGTACTGCTGTGGGAAATATTCTCTTTGGGTATGTTTTATAGTGGGACAAAGGAGCGGTGTTTTGTTTTGGCACCTTTGGAATTAACACATACCCTCCAATAATTTCCACAGGTGTAAATCCTTACCCTGGCATTCAGGTTGACACAAATTTCTACAAATTAATACAGAGTGGATTTAAAATGGACCAGCCGTATTATGCTACAAAAGATATGTAAGTGTATTTCCAAGTGATGCATACCATGAGAATTTGTACTTACTAGGCCACTGTTTGAACAACCTTTTGTTTGTTGCACACTATATCTTACCCAAAATTAGTTGCAAAATGTGAGAGCTTCCTCTAAACCTAACAAAGCCTACCTGATTCTGCAGGTTTTGTTCTAAAGCAGAAGTGGTCAACACTAAAGGTTATGTTTATTTGACAGGACTAATTTATTATCTTTATTTAATTGTGCATTCTTTCTCCAGGGAACTTCTTATACTCAGACCACAGATATTTTTGTCCCCTTTTTCTCTTCTTTTGCTTTTCTCTTTTTTCTTTTCTTTCCTTCTGCTTTTTCCCCCCAAAACTATGTTTTCCATATTGATTAAATTTTTGGTGAGCTTTTTCCTAAACTTTATTTTTCAGTTGAGCTTTACCACATTTGTTTCAGTTCCAGGTAGCTAGGAACCCTCTTAGATAAAAACTCTGCTAAGGAAGAATTGGAGAGAAGCTAATTCTCTGCTCTCAGCACATTATTTTCAGCCTGTGCCTTTGTGCCTGGGTGGACACTGCCTAGAGGTCGGCCTCAGGGAACAAGAGAAGAGAAGGTGAAGAACTGTGAGGTCTGGAACATGGAGGAAAGGGAAGGACTTTGGGTCGGCTAAGCACTTCTGGCAGGCACTCCATAGAAGCTCTAGGGACAGAATGCATTGCTATAACTCTGCACTGTTCTTAGCCTCACCACATAAAGGCTGTAAAGGCATTAAAAGTACAGGGGAATCTGACAGACTAACCCTTGAAGGGTTGCTGTGGGGGGGTTAAATATCAGAGAGCCTATTGTCCCAGCAACTTTAGCAGTCAGGCGCTGCATTGATGCCTAATGAAGCTGCAATATTTCTAAGGTGGTATTTAAATTTCAGAAAGATTTTTGTGATGCCAAATTACATTAACAGACTTGCTGTGAAAAGTGTATTTAAGACTACATAGTCCACAAGGAGCAGGTTTAGCCCCAGTGACAGAGAGGAACTGTCTTCCTAACATTTTCTGTGTGGAAGCTGAAAGACAAAGTCATTGTGCCAGTATGTGGCAGCAAAGGTGAAATCTTGACCCTGATACTACAAGGAGTATTTTATTACGGACTCTGATAAAGCCACTGCAAGATTATTTCACCCTTTATCCTTATCTTTCTGCTTCTTTCCCTCTCATGCCACACTGTAATTCTGGCATCTTTCTATAAAATCATTCTGATCCCCATGATTCCCTGTTCAAGTCCTGCAGCTCCATGTAGTCACTTACAGTGAGTCCAAGAGCTAACATGTTTTCTGTGCCATGTCTTTCCTTCTGCAGCTACTGCATGATGCAGTCCTGTTGGGCTCTTGAGTCCAGGAAAAGACCCTCTTTTTCTTACCTTGTTTCCTCTCTGGCCTGTCAGCTGGCTGAGGCAGAAGGAGCAGTAAGTAAACAGAATAAGATGAACATGTGAACAATGTCTGGGTTTGGGCTTGGGTTTTTGTGGACTTTATATGTAACTCCACAGATCACAGTGAGCTGAGGGAATCTCCTGCTTTCTATTGAAGTACACAACTCTGTTATGGATACATTGCCCATGGATCCATATAAGAACTTGGGGAATATTTTTCTGCCATCAGAAAGAGCTCTGACCTTCCTGATGAGGATTTTCTTCCTCCCACTGCCTGCATTGGGTCTCTGGAAAGCTGAGGTCTCTCAGCCTGTGCTGAGGGCATGGGCTTCCTTTGTGCAGCAGCCAATGCAGTCAGCTTTGGTGTTGCTGATAGCTGCCATGGGAGGGGAGCTGAGCATGGGCCAGGGGGTCTCATGAGGCATCACAATGCTATGTCCTCACAGACAGAATGTTGTATGTCTTTATCAAAGGTCAAAATAATAAATGTGATCTGAGGAAGTCCTGTTCTACCCATACCAGATGTTCATCTCTTCTTCAGGGAGGATAAACAATTCCTTTCCAAACTACCAATTCCTACTTGGGTATCCACTCTGGGCTAGACACACTACTTCTCAGTTCCTGCATCACGGGGAGAAGAGCAGTTTTCCAAGCACAACATATAATAATAGAAGATAACTTTTATTTCATCTTCCCAATTCTAGGTATACCATAATATGAAGAAAAATGTTGTTACACACCATTCCAGCATCAAAACTAAACCTTGGGTAAGCAGGGATGAGGAATCTTTGCTGTCCCCAGCTGTGCTCCAGCATGAAGATCCTCAGGTTGGGAAATAATCTGGGCTGTGGATCTGATCTCAGTATTGTCATAAACTCTATAAATTTTATATCGGCTCTAAGAAAAGAAATTGTTACCAACTTCTGCACTGTTTGTATTTCTTATGGGCCAGTCCATATTTATGTGACTTTTTGAGAAGAAGGTGCAATTCTTTTGTTTGAACTCAGCAAACACTTCTATGGCAAGACAGGTTTTTTTGCTGCCTCTCTCCAACTGAATATCTCTTTTCTTGATGTTATGTAAATAGTGCCCAATCAACATATTGAATTCATACTGCTCTTGCCACATTGCAAGCAAACATGAGAAAATTCATATTTTTTAAGTCAATGTTTACAAGCATCAACTATGCAGCTAAAGAGAGCTGGTGTGATTTCCAGAAGTGCCATTCACATCTTCATCTCCAGATGTCAGTGAGTGTTGGGAAAAAAACCCATTGGAGTCACCAATTTTAGATGTCCACCATTTACAGTTCTATCAGTCTTGTTTTACATGGAGCTTTTAATTTGATAGAGTGTAACTGTCTTACCATGGACATCTCAATGGTTGTGAAGTAGCTGATGGGTGGTCAGTTCAGGTGAGTTTATTTTATCAAGATTTATTAACTCATGTGGCCTCTCCTCAGCCAGGCTACATTCTGCAACTGTTGGCAAGAGATAGGCACTCACAGGAGGGATTCCTTTCTACCTAAAATAGGCATCCAAACTAACAAGGAGGAGTGATATCTGCAGATAACCTTCTACCTCCCTGATTTGGGAAATACAGGTGGCAGTCTCCAGCTGGAAGTCTCACTTCAGCTGAGTTACACCTAATTCCATTCATGGGGTTTTGTGATTTTAATAGCAAATAAAAATGTTTAATTTTGAAGAAATCATGTTCTGTAATTTAGGAGTGTACTATCATCACCTCAAACCCACAGAATCCCTGGGTGTATGAACACTGCTGCAGTAAAATGAAAGTATGTCTCTTTAACTGTCTCACAGACTCCCAGGACAACACCCAGAGGCTTGATGTGTTTTCAGTATACTTAAAATGACAGCTATTTTCATTATGAGGTTCAGGAATTTCTAAATGCAACTTTCATCATGACTAATAGGATACACTTGTCTACATCACAGTGGATCAAGATGAGAATATATTGCTTAATAGATTTTTTCTCTTACATTTTACGAGGTGCAAAATTCAGTTAGGATTTTTCAGACGCTTGTCTAATAAAATAATAACTGTTTAGATAAATATACTATCACAGAAATTGAGCTGCTCTTTACTAACACTGTCTGAAAACAATGTTGTAATACAACAGTGATATGATTTGTATATTTTTGTCAATGTTATTAAAAATTACCAATGAATCATCAATTTTTTAACCAGATACAAACTTCTGAAAGTTGGTCTTTCCAAAGAGAAATTTGGAGGTATTTAGACAGAAATAAATTTTTACATTGCATTCTCTGGAAAACGTATGTTATTTTTAATAACATACCATAACATACCATAACAGTTTGAAAGGGTTCATCTGCAAGATGTCACTGTTCAGCTCTGTTAGCACACAGCAGTGGCTGGACAGTGGGAGTTGAGGGTCTAGTGCAGACAGGAGTTTTCAGCCTTTGAATTTAGAGGAACTTAATGCTGAACTGGTCACTTCCAAGCCTGGCTGGGCCTAGAAACTAAGCAGATGTGAACTTGGCTCAAAGAGCAGCAGATGGGAATCTCATGTACTTAAAAACATGCCAGGGATTTGTGTCACATGTTTATCCACAAGACTTGAAAAGAACTTGACATAGATCATCTGGCCCCTTCATCTACTACTGAGCTGAGATGTGGGAATATAAAGGCAAATAGAGAAACTTGGAGCAAGTACAACTTCTCATGATCCACACATGGAAAACAGCTCAGGCAACACAGCACTCCATGAGGAAGAGCCATCAGGAGAAAAACCCTCCTGTAAGAGCTGAACGTGTGGGAAGTTGTGCGTCTGCTTCTCCGCACAGAAGAGATGGATGGAGCTATTAAATATATGTAAATAATTATATATGGAGTTATTAAAGCTACAAGAGGTATTGAGCGAAAAATAATTTCTGTTAGGACATTTTCTTTCCAGGATGCTTCCGACAAAACTTAGCAAAGTGGTGATCCATTCCTGAGGCTTGTGCAAACCACAGACAATGCTGTTTAGTGATGAGTTCCATGATTCTTGAAGGGCAATGCCAATATTTCTCTCATTAGGATCCAGACCCCTAATCTGTGCCTCCAGAAGCACGTTGTCAGGAGAAAGTGATGAATTCCCCCTGTAGAGAATGGAGAGAGTTAAGCTCGTTTGACGACCTCCAGCAGAGATGCCTTTAGTCTAAGGTGGATTCCTTAAGTTAGGCACAGGCTGACAAAGATTCAGTAATCATTAATCCGGGAAGAGCAATAGAAGGGTTGAGGTCAATTAAAAGCACCGAAAGACGAAGGTAATTTGAGCTCTCCCTCGTAACAGTAACAGAAATAAGAAGAAAGATAATTTGACACCCCAAGCTGAAAGACAGGATGGCGCTGGGGAATCCACCCAAATTTCCTTTGCCCTCTACCTGCAAGAGCTCACCTCGGAGCCGGCAGCCCTGTCCCGAGGAGCTGTCTCTCTCCCCGCGGGATGCCCCGGGCACACGGGTTCCTCCGCCGCAGCCAGCGCTAGATGGAGCTCCGTGACCGCGGCTGCCGGGCGCACGGTGCCGAGGGGCGCTGGGCGGGGGAAAAGGAGAGGGGCAGGAGCCCAGCGCAGGGATTTGGGCAGCCACGGTGTCTGGACCAGAGTGCACGATACCCGGAGAGCAGGGCTGGGGATGAAATTGTCGGTCAAAAGGACTCCACAGCCAAAACCTCGTAGCACCGGTGGGACAAACCCAGTACCAGCACAAACCACTCCGCAACCCACCTCCCATCTTTCAGAGCGTTTTCCTGAACGACCGTGTCCATGTGTCACACGCAGCAGGGACCAAAAATATGAGAGACCCTCTTCTGTCCCGATCGAGAGAAACTGGAAGTGCTTCTCCAAGACGTCGTACTTTTGGGTTTGGGATACCTGGTTTGGGTCCCTCTGAGAGAAGCTGGGACTAGCCATGTGTTAAACCAGAAGAGAAGAGCAGAAGTGACCCTGTCATGTATGCTAGCAGTGGCTTTCAGACCACATGTTCATGGAGGGCACTGTGAAAGGTGATGAAGAAATACAAGGTCATAGTTGCTCCAGAGCTGTTTGCAGACAGGTTATATTTTAAGAGTCAAAACCTCTGCTGGGAATTATTTCAGGGGCAAAAAATCCAAGTATACTTAAGATGAGTGGATTCCATGGAGCTGGATACACCAAATCTCAGCCCCCTTCTCCCAGACACAGAATTAGATCAAGTGCTCAGTGCCTCAGGACTCAGGTTTCCCATTCTGCTGCCTTCCTTCCTGCATCAATGGCTAATTAATTAGACCATGCAAAGAAAAACTGTTTTTAAAAAAAGGCTCAAAAAGACCCACCCAGATCTGCAGTTGAGAAGGTCTCAAACGCATTCAGAAAGAGCTGGAACCTGAGCCCAGTTCCTTCTCACCCTTGGTGAGCATCCCAGCACTATGGAATGGCCCAGCAGGAGTCCTTCCAGGCACTTCTAGCCCAGGAGTCCTTCCTGGGCTAGGTTCATGCTTCCTGAAATGCTTTGTAATGAGATAAATAGTACTGCTGTTTAGGGCCGGGATCCTGCCTTATAGGTGACTGACAGATTAAAACTTATGTGTTTAAAGGTGTGCCAGAAAACTGATAGAATCCTCAAGAATCACTCATAGAAGAAGTGTAGGTGCCCTGGAGCACAATCTGGTTCAGATCTCAGCTGAGAAGGAATTCTGAAGACCTGTTTATAGAGAGAGGTGGAAAAGAGGTGGTACTCCTGTGGTCACCTCCACAGAGGCACATAAAGACTGACGTGGGATACAGTTCACTTAAACACTGCTTAGCTGGGACGAAAACAGACAGGAGATCCTGACAGTGACCCACTCCTGCTGCCACATATTGCCTACACCTGCACAGGATCCTTTGCACCACAGTTAAGCTTTGACGCTTAGTTTTGTCTGCCCAGAGAAGCCTCTTTTCAGGTGCACTAGGGTTTCTCTCCCTCCATGCGGTATGCATCTTCCAGCTGAAGATAACCCAGAAGCTGCTTCTAATGACAGCCCTCCAGCCCCACTAGTGCCATGACTGCCCTGTCTTCAGAGGAGGCTTGGGGGCTTTGGATCATGAAATGAAAGAGATGCCTAGCTCTAATTTCCAACATATTTCTCTTGGAGAAGTAACTACGTGATGTGTACTGGGTTCTCCTTTGGAAAAACCTCCCTGGGTGAGGAGGGGCTGTGAAGCTAAACTGAGGCTGATCCCTGGGAGCTGAGTCATGGAAAAGGGCCTGAGGGAAGGGAGTGTGGGACACAGCTGGGAAGCTGGCTTTGGGACTGCCTGGTCCTACCTTCAGCTCCTTTTGGGTCTTCTTTTAAGACCGGAAACAAAATGTAGTGAGACTCCTTTTCCCTCTCAGGAACTAGAATTGCTGGGAGCAAATGTGAGATTGTAGAGAGCAGTCAGGTACCAATTTCTCCTTGGAGCCAGAAGGTTTTGGGTTGGAGGGTGCATGTTTGTCCAGAGAGAAAGATGAGTCTTCTTCTGCCTTCCTACAGCCCTATCATAAGGTAATGTCCCAGGTGGGAGCCTTGGCCTGCTCCTTGACAGGACAAGGAAACACTTTGCACTTCTCTGTTTTGGGCTCCTATATTTGCTAGCACAAAATATTACCCACAGAGCACCATGGCCCTTCAGGGATGTGTACAATAATGGTTTTGCAAACAACAAACCGTCTCCATGGGTCAGCAACCCTCTGTGCCCCTGTTCACAGAAGGGGTTTGTAGGATTTGGCTTGCCACAGAATACAAGGCTGAGGGAGACAGAGGTATGGGGCAACCACCCCACAGTGTCCTGCCATGGAAGGGCCAGGAGCAGAGGGAATGGTGGGGGGAAATCAGCAGGACTAGCATGAGTTGTGGAGATGGGGTCAACACACCCAGGGGGCAGGCATCATCTCCCTGCTAAGGTTTCAGAGCAGGGAAATGTAGAAAACTAATCAGTGAGGAAAGCAGTGAGGGCAACAGACTTCAGATTGCCCTTGTGAGGGGGAGATAGCACCGGGGCAGGCACACTGGGCGGCAAATGTGTGCAAACCATTTTACAGCTCAAATTCGGTATTTTGCTTGGCGTGGGAGACGACAATTGCGCGAGTGGCTCCATCCCACCAATTGGGCCGGGGTTTGCAGTTTCCCGGGGAGTTACGAGGCTGTGGGTGAGGACTGAGAGACGGGGAGCAATCTCTGCCGCAAAAGCCGAGAGCGTGAGCCTGGGGAGCACCGCGCTCCCGCTGCCTCCCTTGCCGGGCCCTGGGTGCTGCAGGGAGCATCCGTAGGTGGGCAGGGGATGTCCTTGGCGGGCAGAGGCGACAACAGCCGAGCTCCGGGCTGTCCTCCCGTGAGAGGGACCGCCCGGCCCGGCCCGCGCCGTCGGGGCCGTCCCGCGGTGCACTCTCCCGGGTGACTCACGGCTCCCGTGACCGGACCAGCTGCGGCCGCCCCAGGGCCGGGAACGAGCGCTCTGCAGGCAGCCGGGGCGCCCTGGTGCGGCCTTCTTCCTCTGTGCCATCGAAAAATGGTAATAAAGTAAGGTAAAGTCAAGTAAAGAAAAGTAATAAAATGAAACCAAACCGAGGCTGTTTCCTTGGTCAGCACAGGTGTGCCAGCCACTGGATCTGGGAAGCTGGGGACACCCTCACCAGCCTCTGGCTGCAGATGCCTCTGGTGTATCATACGACTTATTTTCTTTCTTCCCTGTTTACGTTCCTGTATCCTGAAGGGGAGGAGGGCCATGTGAACTCAGGCCTGGCAGCACCTGTGCAAAGAGGCAGGGCTGGCCGGGGCCGCAGGGCTGGCCCGTGGCGGTGCTGGTGTGGGGCGGCTGTGCCCCGGCCAGGCACCAGGTGCCAGCTTCCCTCCCCGTCTGCTTTCTTCCCAGCAACGCGAATCTGCTCGGGAGCGAGCGTTCAGCGTCTAACCCCCTCCTAGAGGCATGTGCTTAAACAAGACGAGCATCAACCCCACGATAAAAGTATTGGGTTATTCTGCAAGGTAATCTACATCAAAGCCTCGGGGGCTGCCGGCTTGAAAAGATCCAAGATGTTTTCTAAGTCCTTATCATGTCTGTGCTTAGGGGGAGTCATAAATTCCACAGGTCGGGCTAACTAGCACACGATTCCTCCTTCCCTTCTCTCTCCATGGCCGCCAAAGGGCTTTCAAGACGGCTTTTTTTTTTTTTTTTTTTTCTTTACCTTGCAAACAACGCTCCCTGTTCCGTGTCGTTAAAGTGGAGGGAGACAGGAAGATCCCACACACACCCCACCTCGAGATTTTCCTAAATCACAAAGAAAGAAATTATTTAAACCACAAAAGCAGTAGAAACAGAGACGGTGAATCCGCATTCCCACAGGGGTCCCGCCGAGAGGCATCAGACTGTGGCGGAGGGATCGCGAGCGGTGCACAGCCCTCGGCCCTTCCCGGGGCTTTTGGGGCCGTCTCTGTCCTGGCACGGGAATCCTCGGGCTGTGCTGCTCGACCCATTATCCCACAGTCCGAGCCAGCCCCGAGGCAACGATGAGAGTCGGCCCCGAAGCGAGGTGTCCGCCCGGGATCCAAGTGCACGGGGTTCGAGGGCCCGGGAGCGGGCAGCGGGCAGCAGCGCCCCGTCCCCGGCACTTCCCGTGCCTCTGCCCTGGCTCCCCCCGGAATAATGTCGGAAATTATTTTTTCAGATCAAGCAGTAAGTCTGAGGCTGAAGGAGGAAGGCGGGGAGCCCAGCAACTGTCCAGGAGGCAGCCCTGGCTGAAACAGCCCTACGGGGAAAATATCGAGGTCAACGTGGAGAGACGGGGGAATGTATTTCCTTGTGAACGGTGTTCCCCATCAGGCACTTGTCAGCTTGAGAGGTGTTGGGTCACAGTTCCCCACTCAGAATCTAACGCAAAAAGAAAAATACCAGAGGAAGCAAAGAGGGAGGTATCAGGCCTTCACCCACGCTCCGGTGTGGGGGTCCGGTCCCAGGGTCCCTGCTCCTTTCCCCGTCTGCAGCTCTGGGCCGGAGCTGGCGGGAAAACCCGAGATGAAAGCGGAGAGGGAGCGGGCAGAACGGAGGGGGAAAAAGGGGTGAAACCCAGCCGAGAGATATATCCTCTCTCCCCAACCTCCCTGAGAAGCCCCAATAGCTGGATAGGGCCGGAGGAGGGACAAATCCTGTGCCAGTCACGACGAAAAGAAGCCCGAAGGGCCGCAAAGGCATCTAGGAGCGGATCGGGTTCCCTCTTATTTTAGGACAAGAGTGTCCCGGAGCAGCGTGTCCCCATCCCCACAAGCAGCCATGGGTCGCTTCCGGGGAGCAGCTGCGCGGCGGCGGGGAATGCTTGGAAGCATTTATCCTCGCGGGGAGCAGAACTTGTTTCCATCTCGCCGCCGACCCCAGTTAGGGCACGGCTAGTGGGGCCCAGTCTTCCCAAGTCCTCCCCGTACTGGGGGGACAACTGGGATCACCGTCAGAATGGCAAAGTTAGCGGAGCAGCTAACTTTCCAGGTAGTCGTGGAGATGCCTCGGAGCCTTATCCTGTTCATTCACCGGAGTCCCGAGACTCTAATCAGGTCCCGCGGCCGACAGCCCCCAGCCCTGCCAGCTCCGGCTGGTCTCGGGTGTCACCCCAAAAAAGCTGCCACCTGGCTGCCAGGGATTCACTGATGGAGCCTTAGACACTGAATAGGGCTGATTCGGGATTGATCAGGGCTGTAGTGCGTTTTATTACAATATGTCCAGAGTTTTGTCGTTTTAATGGCCCCTTTCTCCGTTTATGGCATCATCAAATTCACATCTGCATAGATCGGCTCTGTCGGTGCTTATCGGGAGAGGCGATTACATTGAAGGGACACAGCATTTCCTTTCCAGAGTGACATTTCAGTCTCCTGCTCAGGAGCTGGGACAGCGCTGGGAGCTCCAAGCCCCGCTCCCCTCTCCTCGTTACCCTACCGCCGGGGCGGGGGGAAAGTGTCACGGTGGGAATAGGCAACAGAGGGAGAAACTCCCTTCAGAGAAAGCGTCTGGCAGGCATCTCTGCATCCCTGCTTTCGTAAGGCCGCAACCTCGGCCGCCCGCGACAGCCTGCGAACAAGTGTTGGGGTGGGCACAAGCGCTCCCGGCTATGAGCAGGGAGGGGATACCCCATTCCTCTCATCCGGGACATCCATAGCGACTCCGAGGGGGCCGTCTATGGCCTCTTCCCAAGGAGAGGTGCTCCAATCTTTCCTCCTTCAGCGTCCTGGTCTCCCAGGGCCACTGACACTGGATCCCTCGGGACATTTTGAGAGAGGTCACCGAATTACCCACACTGGCATTAAAGCATGGCTCCCGTCAGCCCCACGCTCAGCACCAAAGGCACGAAAGAAAGAGGGGAAGGAGATTTTCAGAGAGTGGGTTCGGGATATCTGCCTTTGCAGAGCTGAAATCCGCTCTCAGCTGCAAGACGCCCCGTCCCAGTGACACTCCTCGGTGTGCGGAACAGCCGCCCACGTGGAAGGAAAAACACCCTTGGGACACGACCACGTGAATCTCCGTATGTACTACCCGGGACGAGAGGGTCCGGGGCAGCGCGGGGCCCGTCTGGGGAGCCCCGGTAGGACCGAGCCGCAACCGCCCCAAGGGACCGGGAAAGCCGATGAGAACGGCTGAGACGGTGCTGCGCTGCTCCGGCCAGAAGCGCTGGGAAAACGGAGGGCCCTTCCCGTCCCCATCCATTTTTTCTCGGCGGGTGAAAGGTTTCCTCGCTGTGTCATGGGAAAAGATGCGAATATGCAAACGTCGTTCTCGCATTGTCCCCGCTCAGGGTGAAAAGTTAAAGCATAAAAGCGGCGGGGGGAAGCTGAGAGGGGGTCGCCTCTTCAAAGGGGACTGGCTGGGCTGGGGGAGCCGGCTGCAGCTTGCCTGGAAGCCGCCCTTCCAGAGCCAGCATTTCCAGAGGGTTTCCAAGGAGCTGGGGAGGGAAGAAGTGAGTGTGCCTGGAGGGACAAGCCGTCGGGTTCCCCACGGCCGAGCCTACAGCGAGGGAATCGCCCAATGCGGTGACAGCTCCGAGTGGAGGTTGATGGTTCCCTCCTTGAGGAGAACCATCCCCTGCTTCAGTCCCAAGGCCCCCCGGGACGGCGGGATTATCCGGCCTCGCCCCAGCGAGGTGGATCTGAGGGCAGAGAGTGTTTTAGACGGAGGCACCCCCAGTACTCGTACTTTCTCGGACCTGCTGGGCACGCTCGACCTCGAAGCTCTGCATGCATACGCAGAGGAAGAAGACAGCACCCTTGGAGGGGGGGATTTCTTCTCTTACCTCGCCTTCATCGCCCATGACCGAGCGGGAACGGGAGCGGGTGGGAAGCGTTTTACAAAAAGCAGTAGGCCGTCGCGATGGGGCTTGTTGCTCAAAACAACCACGACAGAATGGCTTTGTGGATTTTTAATCAAAACTCCCTCCTCTTCCGCCCCTTCCTCACCCCCCCACCCCACCCCCCCAAGCCCAAGGCACAGAGAAGAACTGGCTAAAGTGCTGCCTACAGATCGGCCGTGATACACGGCTCCCATATTCCCACCCTCGCCCTTAGATCTCCCTCTCTGTCTTTTGCAAGTCTCTTGATTTCATCCTTTGAACCTGTGATTGGAGGTTAAAGTGCACCAGGTTGCAATGGAAGGAGGAAGCTCTTAAACAATAAAGGCTTGAATATTTAGCTGTGATCAGGTCGCTGCCCTCTCCTTATCTTTTTAAATGCAAATCGTCTTTTAGGGGTAGTAGCTATATACCCAAGCGCCTCTCCACGTCACCTGCCTTTGGTGTGTCTGGGCCATTACTAATAGAGCCTTGTAAACAATCGTTAATCATGTAAGGACTGCCGGCCATTGGATTCGGACCGGGAGCGCGGAGGAGCGCGGAGCGCAGCGCGGGGCCGCGGCCCCTCCGCCTGCCCCCTCCCCGCCCCGGGCAGCCCGGCCCCAGGCAGCAGCAGGCGCGCCGCGGAGAGAGCCCCGAGCAGCATGTGGAGAGCCGCCGCCGGGGCCCCGCCAGCATGTACGTGAGCTACCTCCTGGAAAAGGACGGGCCCATGTACCCCGGCCCGGTGCGGCACTCGGGGGGCCTTAACCTGGCGGCGCAGAACTTCGTCGGTGCCCCGCAGTACGCGGACTACGGCGGGTACCATGTGAACCTCGACGGCGCCCAGTCCCCCGGGCCGGCCTGGCCCGCGCCCTATGCCGCCCCGCTCCGCGACGACTGGGGCACCTATGGCCAAGGGGCGCCGCCGGCCGCCGGCACCGTCCACGGCCTCAACGGGGGCTCCCCCGCCGCCCCCATGGCCTACAGCCCCGCCGACTACCACCACCACCACCACCACCCGCACGCCCACCACCACGCCGGCCCCGCGCCCCACTGCTCCGCCGGGGTCATGCAGCCCCTCAACGCCGCCAGCGCCGCGGCCAGCGCCGCCCCCGAGCCTCTCTCCCCCGGTGGGCAGCGCCGCGGCCTCTGCGAGTGGATGAGGAAGCCGGCGCAGCCCCCGCTCAGCAGCCAGGGTAAGTGAGGGTCGGGGACGGGGCCAGGCGGGCGGGGGCTGCCCCGACGGCGACTCCCACGGGGCGCCGCCGGCTCCCCGTTACGCCGGGCAGCCTGGCAAAGCCTTTTTTTGGGGAGAGCTGCCCGGAACAAACCCGCCCGAGGGTCGGTCCTCGGGAGAGCGGGCTGCAGGGCTCTGCCCACAGCCCGTCCGCGCTGCTGAGCGCCGGGCCGGCAGTCGCAGGAGCGGCGCTCCGCCTGTGAGCAGCTGCTGCCGGCCCCGGGGGCTCTGTGCCCGCGGGTGCGCTCCGGCAGAGCAGGGAGGAATGGCCCGGATCCCGAGGAAACGCTTGCTCTTCCTCCTAGTGCTCCGCTCTCCTGCTTATAGCCACTTAGAAGATTTTTATAACCAATTATAGTCATATAAATCATCGGCCGGTGTCGCTCCGCATTTGTTTCTGAGTCACTGGGCGCCTGCCCTTTATTAAGGTCTCCGTGCGGCTAGGCCTCCCGAGCGACAGTGGCGGCCACTTGCCAGCCCGATCGCTGCGGGTCGGGCCGTGTCCCCGGCCGGGCCGTGCCGGGCCGTGCGAGGGCGTGCCCTCCCGGGTCAGGCCGTAGCCGGCGCCGCGCTCCCTTGTGATGTTAATACCCCTGCAGACCCTCTCCTTTATTCCCACCCTGCATCTGCCAGGGGACATGCGTGTCCCACGCTTTGATATACGTCTTCTATGGCTACTATCTCCCTTTTCTCCTTCTCTTCCTCTCTCTCTTTTTTTTTTTTTTTTTTAAAATTTCTTTTTTTCTCTCATTTTAATTTTTTTTTTTTAAATATTTGCATATAGCGGCCGAAGGAAAAAAAATAAGAAAGGATGACGAATTTCGCAGTAAATAATGACTTGTGGCATTCCCCTCTCTTGAGTGCCCGACGGCGGGGCCGGCGGGGCTATCCCGGTCGGAGCGGAGCGGGAGTCCCGGCTACGCCTGCGGCCGCCGCGCTCCCGGGGAAAAGCCTCGGTGCCCCGATGCCGAACGAGGGCACAGCCGCGGCCCGGGAGCCGGTGGCGGTGGAACTTTTGCAGTCCCACCGCGCTTCCCACAGCAGCCCGTGGTGTTCCCACAGTTTGGGCTTGTGCGGTGGTGGCCGGTCCCTTGTCTCCATTCAAATTCTGCCTTTGGAGACAGTGTTTATGTTAATGTGCAGAGCTGGGGGGATGAAAGCGCCTGCCGCCATTTGTTCAGTAGTGGTAATTCAAACAGAATGTGGCTGTCATTAAGGCTTTGAGAAGGGTTTTTCTTTGATAAGATCTCCTTGTCCTGCATTGTTTGGGATTGTGTTCCCTATTCACTGGCTCTGGGGAGTTTTCTCTGATCAGGCTTGTATCTTTACAGGGTGCTTTTGTTGTGGTTTGCAGAGAGTTTACCTGAACAAAGTCAGCCTGCTAGCCATTAAGCACCTTGAGGGCAGAGACTCTCCGCCTCGGCTCCCTGGGGAACGGGAGGGCCGGGGGCACAACCAGTTAAACGAGAAACCCTCGGGAAAAAGGAGGTCACCGGCAGTGGCGATGCACTCTCACCCGGCTGCTCGCTGGCATTCGCTTTAGGATTCAGTCGGCTTTTCGGTGCTTGGTTTGGTTCGGGTTTTTTTGTTTGTTTATGTGTTTGTTGGCTTGGGTTGGGTTTTTTTAAGCTGTGTAGTTGCACGTTACACTTCCAGGCTTCCCAAGAAATCCCTTTAGTACCCATGCCGTAACAGAAAGGGGGAGCTGGCCCACTTCACGAGTGGTTCCCCGCGGCAGCACCTGATTCTCTGCCCTTAGATGGCTGTTTCTCGTTTAGAAACGAAATCGCCGTGCCCTGAATGGGCCTTTTCTTTCTTTACCTTTTCCTCTTCTCTATAAAAAGTTTGTTGTCGCTAGGGAAGGCAAAACAAAACCAAAAGCCAGTTAGTGCACAATAAAAGCGTCCCCGTGCAAGGCAGGAGTGTGCGGTGGGCCCAGGGCTGGCAGCCACGGCCGGGAGCCTGCGCCCGCTGGCATGCCTGGCACTGATGTCCATGTGCCCAAGGAACTGTGGAATGTCTCCTGTCCTGTGCTGCGCTCAGCAAAGCGCAGGGCAAGGGGAGGCAAGCAGCAAGCCCGGGAGGGGGGGGGATAGGCTTGCTCCTGATCTCTCTGCACCGCGGAGAGGGTGGGTGCGCTCAGCTCTGCCCTTTGGCTTTGACTTTCTCAACCCTGGCTTTGTGCTCCGCAGTTAAAACCAGGACGAAAGACAAGTACCGCGTCGTGTACACCGACCACCAGCGGCTGGAGCTGGAGAAGGAGTTCCACTACAGCCGCTACATCACCATCAGGAGAAAGGCGGAGCTGGCCTCCAACCTGGGGCTGTCGGAGAGGCAGGTCTGTCCCAAAAGTGTCGCTCCCTGTGCACGCCACGTGTGGCCGGGCTGCGCGGGTCGGGGCTGCGCGGGGGCGGAACGCGCGGGGTTGGGATGCGCTCACGGTGAGAGCCCCTGAGACGGGCACACATCCCCGGCGAACTGTCCCCCCTCACTCCCCTATCCACCTCCCGGCAGGTGAAAATCTGGTTCCAGAATAGGCGGGCGAAGGAGAGGAAGATCAACAAGAAGAAGCTGCAGCAGGCGCAGCCCGGCGGCGCGGAGCCCCTCAGCCCCAGCGCCTCCTTGCAGGGCCCCGCAGCGGGGGCAGCCCCCTCCGGGCTGGGCCCCACCGCCCCGCAGTGACAGCGGCCGGGGACAGCGGCACAAGGACTGCTGGAGGACGCAGAGGATGGGGCCGGGCCGGGGGGCACGGTGGGAGCGGCCCCCCCGATGCACTACACCGCCCCGCGGGGCCGGCCGTGTGTACAGGTGTACAGTGTATGTGTCTCGTCGCCCGGGGGAAGCGTGTCCACCTCTTTATTAATATTATTATTATTATCTTTGGGTGCTTTTTTTACCCTGGAATTTTTTAGATAAAGTGGGGGCGCTGCCTGCCAGTCAACCCCCAGTATATCTCAGGGATCGGTCCAAAAGACCTTTGCAATGTTGTTGGGCTAATGATGAATTTTAGCAGAAAAAAAAATTAAAGCACATGGTTTTTTATTTTATATTTTATTTTATTTTCTTCTTGCAACCATAAATATGCAAAATGTTCATTCTGCCCTGAGGGTCAGAGCAGACAAGATAAGGCACTGTTTAAACGTTCAGAAGTGAATTGCTTAATGTTAGACACTTGTAAAAGAGCCCATAAATCCAGTGCAGATAGTCATCCATCCAGATTTATTAGCTGCAGTACAGAGAGAAATTGAAAGAATTTCGTCTCTTCTGAGAAAGGTGTTCTGTCATGCTGAAGTGAGGAGCCTTGTGTGCATGTGCCATGTCCCTTTGGTTTAACTATGTGCTGCTTCTCACATCCTTACAATTTCTATCTTGGGGGGGGGGGGGGGGGGGGGGGGGGGAGTTTCGTTAGAGTGGCTTTCCCTAAGTTCACTTGATTTTATCAGCTTTATGTCAGCTTCATCACAGCTCCATCAGAAGCAGAACTCTTCAGAAGACCCCTGTGCTATATCAGAGCCTACTTTTCCACAGGCTGTGGCACATTTCCACATGCTGGCTAGATGGAGAGGCCAATGGCCAGGGTAGAGAGGCCAAATGACTCACTTAGACACAGCTGAAAATAAGAAAAGTCCAACTGATTTGGCCAAATCAACCTGGCAGTTTGCCATATGTACTTCTGACTTAAGGATGGGAGAAGTCCAACTGCGAAGTGAGGTCAGGCTGGAGCAGCCACACTGCAGCCACTGCCCTTGGCTGGGTGTGGAGCCAGCTCATGTGGCCCTGGGCCCAGCAGGGGTGATGGAAGCACTGTCCAGCCCCAAACACCTCATGTGGATTATTGTCTTCCCCAGGATTTAGCCCCATGCTCTTCAGTTTTGGTCATCAAATTTATTTAAGTTATTCCATTTGCCTTCTTTGGGGCACATTGTTTTTTTCCTTGTTGAAGCTTTTCTTATCTCTTTGATGAAAGCCAAAGCCAAATGCTAACAGCTTCTACAGAACTGCATGGGGAGAATTGTCTGGTCAGGGACTGATCCTACTGCTCCAGGCAGCTCTCTCTACCTAAGGGAACTTGGGGAAATAAAAAGCACCAGCCCCAAAGCTTCTGCACTACATTTGGTCTGCATGCCTTGCAGGGCCAGGGGCTGGCAGTCCAAAAGCGGACATGTGGCCATGCAAACCTGATCCAGGGCTCCTATGCCTGGGAGAATGTGGTGGGAGGCAGCAGCTCCACCAAGGAACCTGCTTGATTTTCTGCTACATACGTGGTCTCTGAAGTGGGCCTGGCCAGGAAACATGGGTGCAGCCCCAAGGCAGTAATGTTCAACTGCGCATGGGCTTGACACAGAGCACATCCTGCTGGGTCCAATGTCCATGGTTTGTTCCTGATCAGAGGGAGGCAGGAGCTAGATTCATCCTTCTGTGACTCTAAAGGGTCCTTGGATCATTCTGGAGGAGCTGCTGGGGACAACCAAAGATAAGCACCATCCAAACCGAGGGTCTTGGCTGTGCAGCACCAGCCGCAAACCAGCGCAGCGCAGTTGCACCGTGGCTTTCCGAGCTAGAAGGGCTTTGCAGGCACCATGGCCCACTCCTCCCTCTGCGCTGTGCCCGGCAGCGAGGGCTCTCGGGTGGCAGCAGCCCCGGGCGGGGCCGTCCCTTCGAGGATGTCCTGTGGCGCCCGGGGCCACCCCCGCAGCATTGATCCCAGCCCGGCTGCTGCCGGAGCTGCTGCGCGTTGCTGCGATACGCCTGTCAATAAACCCTGTTTGGATTGTGGAGCAGAGCGCAAGGTTTGTTTGTTTAGTGGTTAGAGGTTCAAAAGTCGGCATTGTCCCACTGCAAATGAGCACAAGTTTTTTCTCCCTAAGGAAAAGCTGGCTGTGCTGAGTGGGAGGGAGAGATATCGGTGGGCCCTTTTATTTGCTTCCAGGAATAATTAATGGCAGTGAGAAAAAAGATGACCACAGAGTTATGAAAGACCATCAATAAGTAAATTAATCACAAAGGATCTGGGGTTTTAAGAGGTGCTGCTTGCTGTGGTTTTGTTGGCATTTACCCGTGCCCATGGGTCTGGGGTGACACGGGACTGGTAGAATCCAGGACTCCTTACTGCAGTGGTGGCACACAGTTGCACCTGGAACCAGCACAGGCATGGCAACATTTGGGACAGTCCCTGTAATCTTTCAGCACTGTATTTCGTGGGTTGGGTTTTTTTAATGCTGAAAGTGTGAGAATTTCTTTCTTGCTGGCAGGACTTTTGAGAAAGACTGTTGCCCTCATTGAGCAACTCCTCATTAAGTTCACCTCATTGAGGTGAACTGTTAGGTGTCCACGGAAGTTTTTTTTCTCAAAAAAGGTCATTAGAGATATAAAAAAAACCCTGACACAATTTAAACATCCTCACTGCAGATCTCTTGCTCTCTGTTAGTAAGAATTAATTTTCTGAGTTCTCCCCAGATTCTTGGCTCTGGCAATACAGAACTCAGATTTCTGAGTGTAAGAAGCAAGTAACCAAGCAAATCATATCCACTCCAATTTCAAATATGTCCCCTCTCCTATCCCCAAGCAAGCAAACGATCAAGCTTCCATCTTCCTTTATATTCCTCATGCACCATAAAGGAGTGTAAAAAAGAACAAACTGGGCCCCTGTTTATTTGAGTGGATGCTTACAGGCAGCTGGATCATTCCATAGCTAAACTATGACGTTGAACCAGAAGCTCTGTTTGTCAGAGGTGAGCTGGTTGTGGTGACCTCCTGAGCAACCCATGGGTGTTTTCAGTTCTCACAGAGCTCCATGTGGTCCTGCAGCAGCAAGCCAACCCAGACTGGTGGGGCTCAACAGGTCAGAGCTGATGTACCTTGCTTGCCTGATAGGGGCTGGAGCAAGAGTCCATGGAAAGAAAAATTCAGGAAATCAGAAGGTTTAGCCCCAAAATTTTAAGATGGAAGTGCCCTGCTCTCCCTCTCTAGTCAGATTTTCCTGCTCCTATCACTATACAATAACAAACCAATTAGTATTCCTTCTCTTGGATTAACTCTTAGGCAATCTGGATCTGCAGAATGAAGACAGAAGGCTTTTATTTAAAAAAAAAAAAAAAAAAAAAATTCTTACATTAGAAGTAAGCAACATCTTCCACATCTTCAGACATATTCTCCATCCAGCATTTTTCCCATACAAATGACCTCTGTCCAGGCTGTTTCCATCTGTGGATGAAGCAGTAGCTAGAAGTACATATCCCAGCCATCTAACTGAGGGCAGAGCCCATCCTTCAGAAACTGAGAGGGGATTTGCTATGGCTGATGGAAATCATGGCTCCACAGGACTGTATGAGGCCACAGGTCTCTCCTTACTACTCCATCAGCAGCTGGTGTGGAAAAGGCAATCATAGAGCTTACAATTCTGTTGACACTTCTCTGCTGTGTCATAGCCAAAATTCATGACCAAATACTTGCCCTCAGTCCTGCACAAGTAATGGAGCTGTGTGCTGAAGTTTAGAGCAGCTAGAGCTGAAAGCAAACCTTGAACTGATGCCAGAGAGGCAGCACTGGAGGCCTTCCAGGAAGCAAACAGCTTGCAAATGGTAACAAAAGTCAGCAGGACACAAGTCTGCTGAGGGCAGTCCAGCTGCACGGGTAGCTCAGCAAGGGAGCAAAGCCACCTTGGAGTGAGAGGTCATGGGATGCATGGCCTGATGCAGCAAAGCACATCATGTGCCAAGAAGGTGCATGCTAGGAAGCTCCCTAGCAAAACAGCTCTAGTTATTGCCAGAAAGCCATGGCAGGGAAGTGTCAGGAACCTCTGGGGATAGATGGGAACAAACTCTCCCAGAAGCCTTAACTGCCTTCTGGGCTTTGCTCCAGAATAGCTCTTTGATGGAGCAGGATGTTCCTGCTCTCCTCATTGATGAGGAAGAGCTGTGTCCTTCTCACCTGCATGTTCTGCCATGCTGTGACTCAGGTGAACACTGTTTCTTTTAATTAATGTCTCAGCTTCTGCAATGCCCTCAGTTCCGTTCTCAGTTTTTGGCATTTTCAGAAGTCAAACTCACCCTCCTTCAAAGACCGCAACAGAGAGCTTCTTGCAAAGAAACAGGAAAAATTTGAGCTATTCACAAAAACAAACAGTTTGTTGCCAGGAGACTGGAATTAGAGACTTGGGAATCCCTTTCAAGCCCTGTATTTCTAAATTGAGGTATCATCTGTTTTGGGATGACACCCACTGGATCTCTCCACTTCTAAGTACATACAGGAAAACAGAGGATGAAAACTCATGGATGATTCTCATTACATGTTCACACAGATGTCTAGATACCAATCTGTGGAATTCATTAGACTCCAGACCAGTTAACCACTGGTAAATAATATGAATAATTTCCTCATAACTCCTAATTTCCTCTAATTAAAACACTAACTAAGATAAGATAATATATGATGTAATCTGTATAATAGATAATTTATTTAATGTAATATCTAACCTATTACTCCAGGTAGGTGTTTTGATTCCATTTTTCAAACTAAGGGAAGTTCATCATTACCTTTCTTAAGTGTGCTTCATAGGATTATGTAATCGTGTGGGTTAGAAGGGACCCTTAAAACTCACCTAGGTCCTTCTGCCCTGTAATGATCAGGAACATCTTCAAATGGATCAACCTGACCATAAATGTTCCTAGGGATGGGGCATCCACCACTCTCTGGACAATCCATGCACTGTGTGCCCCCTCTGGGAAACAAGTTCCAGTGTTTCGTCACTCTCATTGTAAAAATTTCTTCCTTATATCTAGTCTAAATCCAGCCCTCTTTAGTTTAAATTTCTGACAACTCATTTCCAACCTGCTGATCCCTAGCACTTGAGCTGGACTGAAAAAAATTAGGAAGTTGACAAATGTAACATCTACCCCTTAGCATCCCTGCACCCAGCTGCAACAGGCAGGACTGGGGGAAAAAACCACTGCTTTTAGTGCTATTCCAAAAGGGGAGAACAAACCAAGCAGAACACATGGAACTTCCCTGCTTTCAGCATTCTTCATCCCTTAGTCACCCAGGTATTTTTGGGCAGCTGTCGCAAGCCTGTGCAGTTTTGCTTTTGAGTCAGATCCTGTTCCCCTGACTGTCTTCCACAGAGTTACAGCCTGTCCTGCAGATAACTTGCATAGACCCAAAGACCTTTGTGAGAGAAAATCTGCCTTATCTCCTGCATTCTTTGGGAAGGGATGCTCTTCACTGCTCTCTCCCTTCCTCTGCTGGCACTCAAGACAAACTTCCAGGCCTGGAAACTGAAATTGCTTGTGGTCTAATTTTTCCATGCCATAGTGTGACCATGCAAACAGTAAGATCACTTGGGGCTACAAGGCTTGTTTGGTCTCTTCCCTCCCTGAGTGTCAACAGCTAGGGTTTTCAACAAAGGCTTGCTACTTGTAACTAAGCCCTTGGAGAACTTAACAACTTACCTTGATGCAGAACTCAAACAGAAAACAGGTGCATGAATCAGGGCACTCCACAATCAGGTGGGTCCCAGAATTTTGAAGATCACAATTCTGCTTTTAGGCACCTCGAGTGCAGTATGGTCAAGAGACAGACACCAAGAGCCTTCTGAGCCTCCAAAGGCATTTAAATTCCTAAATCAAGCAAGAGACAAGAAGCATAAGTATCCAAGATTTTTCTTTTTTTCCCACAGTTTGAAAATGAGCCAATTCCTCTCATGGAGATTGTTGGAAGTCATATAAAGAGCTGTGCAACAGTTAACTACTGAGGTCTCTTTAAAGATAACTCAAGATTTTGATTATGTTTTAGGGAAATTCTTCACCTGATCTAGAGGGTTTTTTGTTATTTGTAATATTTCTAGTGAGATGGAATTTTCACTGGTGGGAATCGCTTCCTATCCATAATACCAAAGAATTTTTTTCCCAATTTATAATACAAATGTGCTATTTTAGGAATAATCAAACCACTCATTTTTCATATATATTAAGTGCATAAGCGTATGTTGTTTTTCTGGCAATTATGTTCATTTCTTTAGATCTTCTTTCCTCCCCATCAAGAAGCTTATATGCATCTGTGGAGGTGGAGATAGAGCTAACCACTGAGATCTGGGAAGGGGTCTCTGAAAACATCTTGCGCAACTGTTTCCAGGAATGCAGTGACTCAGAAAAAAAGCGACTGACTTTCTCTTATCAGAAGCATGTTTCTTCCTCGAGGACTTCAGTCCAGAAACATGATCCTTTTTCTGTTCCCAGTAACGACATCCTGCTCTTCCAAGGCCAGAGCAACACTTTGGACTTACTCTTTCGTTCTCAGTCACTCCCTCACCGATCTCCTGTCGGGGCTCCAAAGGTGTTTTCCATCCTCAGAGGCTTGCTCTCTGCTGGCGGCTCCTGCCGGTAAAACGTGTCCTTCGTTATCTCTTTGCCTGTGGGCACACGTTCCTGGGTTGGAGCAGGAAAACACCGACGCTGGCCCAAGGAAAGCAGCTGCTCAAACGGGGGCAGATGGGGCTGGCATGGCAAGGGGCCAGCAGACCACCAGGGTCTGTGGTGGTCCAGAGTCTGGGGGGATTCAGCCTCCTCCTATGCACAACCCTACTCAGGCATGCTACCGGAGATACCTGGAAACATGCCTCCTTCCCTCTTGGTGTAGGAAAGTGCTCCCATATTGTCCTGGGAGCTACTATCACACCAATACCCTGGTGCTGACACCTTATGCAAGAGACAGCAACATTGAAGCGTAGCATGAGAAAGAAAATAAGGAATTTTCCTGTCTCAGAGATAAAGAAATTACTTATGCCATGGTAAGGGAAAGAGTTGGAGCTGCAGGGCCAAGTGCTCCTGGAGGCAGGGGATGCCCTCAGTGGTACCTGCTGGTTCCCTGCTGAGAGGAAGCCCAGGCATGGCTACTGCAGGCAGCAGTGCCCCTCACCCTGACCTGTGCTGCCTGTGCCCCATGAGGTTCCTGTGGTCTGGTATGTGCTCTGTAGTCCAGAGCAAAGGGAGAGCCTGCTGAGAAGGACACAGGTAAACGCACCATGGCAGCTTGCAGGGCGTATGAAAAACATAGAAGGAAGGAGTGAGAGCTAAGCCCACTGTCCCTTTCCAGGCAGGTTCCTGCCACTCCCTTTCCTGTCTACCCAGCCTGCTCAACTCACTGGCCCCTTCCTGAAAGTCTAGGAAAAAGCAAGGGACAGTATGAAGTTTTAGGAGCACAGTCAGCACAAAATGATGAATCATGCCTAAGGAATCAGCAGTGTGTCTTATCTGACCTTAAATGTTTAACCTCACTCAATCTGCTTTTCCTTTATGAACATGATGTTCTACATATGCTGTTTTATGAAAGACACAGCACTGCTTTCTCCCAAATCAGCATGTGCTCAGATCCCTTCAGCAGTGCTCTCCAAATTCAACCATTCAGTCCTGGTTCAGAGGTCCTCAGCCTGGCTCCCAGATCCTCACTGCTCAGGTATCCTGCAGTGTCAAACTTGAGAAGAGTACTTGTCTCAAAAAGTCAAGATCAAGATCAATGTAGTCACATTTATTCTTCCACTCACCTGGAAATTCTCTGAAGTCATCCAGAACCAGTTTGTGTGACAGAAATCTTTCTTGCTGCAGTCAAGTTGCCCATTTGATAAGCGAAGGTAGAGCTGAATTCCTACATCTGCCCTAACAAATTGAAAAGTGCCAGGAAATATCCCTGGGCACTGCAGCTCAATCAGCTGGGTTAGTAAATGGCTGGTGTAGTCCACAGCCAGCAATTGGCTTGGGCCAGATTTTGCATGTTCAGGAAATCTCTGGGTGGAGATTTAGAGTTAGGACAAGCATTTGACTGTTTTCAGGATATGGTTTAGGTACAGCCATCCTGTTCTAGAGGGTAATACAGAAGTCACCTGCATTTGGTGACCATTTGGTGACAGCTGGGCTCAGCACTGAGGAGTGATCTTGAGGCATGTCCAACTTCAGATTCCTAAGTGGCACTGAAACTGTGTGAGCCAGTTCCAGAAAGGCATTCCTTCTTGTTTTTTATAAGAAGACATGGATACCTGGAGACGTGAACACTCCTAGTGAAATGTCCCTGGAGATCCACTCCTTTCTGCCTACTACTTCAGCAGGAAGTCAAAACCAGCAGGATTGGGGTAGCTGTTCCAGCTGTGCTGGACTCACAGGACTGGTTCTTGATGTTATTGCCAAGAGACTGCCCAGCATTGTGCCTGTGCAGTTGGTAGAGTTGGACTGTCAGGATGAGGACAGCTGCCAGCACCCACCTGCCAACCTGCCGGAACGCTGACCAAAAGCAACCCGAGCCTTTGGCTTTCAGTAAGGAACTGAAAAAACTGAACCTGCTTCCTCACAGTCGAAATTGTTCTCATTGCAGCATCCCCGTGTTGTGGGGCTGGAATGGGGTCGAGACACGCTCCGAGGAGCATCTGCTCATTGCATCAAGAAGGTCTGGGACCACAGCTGGTGGCTTCCAACCTACAGCAGAGTCCAGCTGTGTGGGAGGGAGGGGGGAAGGGAAGGGAAGGTGGGG
>CM031857.1:47057496-47093397 GCA_018697195.1 Certhia americana | reverse complement strand
GGGGAAGGGGGAAAGGGGAAGGGGGAAGGGGGAAGGGGGAAGGGGGAAGGGGGAAGGGGGAAGGGAAGGGAAGGGAAGGGAAGGGAAGGGAAGGGAAGGGAAGGGAAGGGAAGGGAAGGGAAGGGAAGGGAAGGGAAGGGAAGGGAAGGGCTGCAGTGTCGCAGTGCGGCCGGCAGGTGGCAGTGGCTCCGTCAGGTCCCGCCCGGCTCTGCCCCTCCCGGCCCCGCCGGGCTCCACAGGGATGCCGACGATGCGAAATGCGTTTTTTCTGCCTCCAGACTGTGTTATTGCCTTCATCTGACCTCACAAGAGGAGTCTGGCACGGCCTTCCTGCCCTCTCTGGGCTTGTGCCACCAGGGATCGATAGAAAGGGCTTGAAATGGCTCACGGCCCTTTTCCTACCTGGAGGCACAGCAGCATCCAGCACAGTTCCACTTGTCTTCCTCCCTCTGCAGTGTTTTTCCTTTCTTCTGATCGTTGTTGCAATACAAGATATCAGCGCGTGCTGCCATGTAAAACACGTCCTCAAGGAGCAGAATCTGCCAGTGGCTGTGGCACCATCTGGAGAGCCCTGGTGGCACTAAAGAAAGCCTTTACATGTCCTACATAAACTATGTTTGAATGGCTGAACAAGTCCATCGTCCTCCTCACTTTGCTATCTTCAGTTCACCACACTCACAATGCCTCTGATATCCTCTTTTACAGCTGCTGCTCAAGAATCTAGTCCAAAGCCCATTCAAATCAATCCCATTGGCTGCAGTTAGTTTTGGACCATGGCCTAGATCTCCTTTGCTGGCTCTTGGCTTTCTTCCAAGCCCTCAGCTGGCAGAGTCTCTGCCTCTTTGAAGGCTCCCTTTCGCCAAATTTCCCTTAGTCCCCCTTCTTCCAGGATGTCTCCCTACACTGAGTAAATGATGGCTTCAGAAAGTGTATTGGGATATAGAAGAGGCTATCTAAGAGATGACAGAAGATGGAGAGATTCCTGGCAAAGGGGGATATCTTCTGGAGTGGCAGCAGGGAAATTAAAGTGTCCAACAGCCAAGATGTGTCAGGATGCAAAAGAAAACTCAAGCAAGGCAAGGCAACTCATTTAGTAGCTATGCTGCACCCACGGCCCCAAGAGTAACACTCCTCTGCTTCCCTGCCTGCTTCTTTTCAGCCTCCAGATCCTAAAGAAGCTCCTGCTTTGTGTCAAAGGTAGTGTAGGTGCAGATGTGTGGTGAGCTGTTTCCAAAATGAAAGACATTTCATTTCAGTTTTTGCAGGATGATGAGTATTTTGTTGGGTTGAAGAGTTGAGCTATCTCATCCAGCTGCTTCTGTTTGCTGCAGAGAGGCAGCGAGGCAGAAGGCAGAGAGGGAGCACTAGGATTTCAGATTAATGTGACATGCCACCGCACCCACAGATTGGGGTGTGACAGCTTCCTGGCTTTTCCCATCCCTTGCTGCTCTCCAGTTCTGCCCTTGCCTAATGGTTGCTCCATCTGCATCATTGCTTTCTGCCCCATGCTTTATTCCATGTAGGCCTGAAGGAGGGAGAAGGCTTGAAAGCAAATTGTTCCTCTTCTCCTCCTCTCTGCCACTCTCCTGGTTCCCAGCTACAATTCCTTCCCTATGGCATGGAGAGAAACACTGTCTCTTTAGTTGTTCCCTCCCTGGATGTTTTTTAGTTCCTGTTGCATCTTCCTCCATCATCCACTCCATCCCCTTAACCAGGCTGGCGCTGCAGAGGTTGCACTGAGGTAACACCACATCTCCCTCGATCTGACTTCCCCACCTCCATGCAGACACAGCCTCCAGGTGTCAGTTTGTCTCTTCCTAGGTCCTGATGTCAACCTGGAAAAGCCCTGTCTCTCCTGAGCCTCTCTCCCCACACTCTCCCAAGTGTTTATAGAGCTATAGTCAGTGAAGAATGAAGCCCTGACCTATCTAGGGACCACATCTGGAGGAGAAGCATGGACACTAATATTTTCCAACCAGCCATCACCACTCCCAGCCCTTCATAACCCAGCAGCTGGGACACCACAGAGTGGGTGGGATATTCCAGATCTTCCATGAGCAGTGCTGCTGTGTGGCTTACCTCACTCCTCAGAGCCAAGCTGAGATGGGATAAAAGGAAGCATAGGGGTAAATGGGACTTTGTTGGACCAGGACATAAATCTGACACCCTAAATGTATTTCTTTATCTCCCACATCTCTGCAGATTTTCTGACAATTTCCAGTGCCTGCATCTAAATGAATTTGGATTAGTTTTCAAGGGAACTGTGAGGCAGGTCTGTAAGGTATTTTGCCAAGAAAGAGCTTCACTTAGAGCCCTGAGCAAGCAGGACTCTAAGTACCTGATTTGTCATAACCAGGGACAGCTGGAACAAACCCTGCATGTAACAGTGAATAAACAGTACTGCAGAGCAGCTGCATTAAATGGAAATCTCTTCCAGAATCACAACACTTCCCTTTAGTGTATGGACCAGGAGGAATGTGGAGACAAGTGAGAAAACTCCACCACATTACAAGGGGGAATTAAGCTTCTACAAGGAAGGTGCAAGCTGCAATTAACAGCTAAGTAAAACACACAAAACACCTGGTTTCTGTATCATGACTTTTCCCTAGAAGCCAAATGGCATTCCTAGCTAATGACCTCATTGGTGTCATAATCCTGTAGCTGTTGAGGTCTTGGCATTACATCAGTTACCTTTTTCTTCGCCCTTCTCCATTAATGCCTCCCTCTGGCTTCTCCCCATAACAAACCAACTGCTTCAGCCTTCATTTGCCTCTCTTCTGACCCCTCCTGCTTTCAGTGCCAACTTATCCTTCTGGCTGTCCACCCACTGACAGTGTTGCCTTCCATCACTGTCTGGAGTACCATTCCTCTCCTTGCCTTGTAGGTCCATCCTGTCCAGCTTCTGCATTCGAGCTCTGGGAATCTGCTCTCTGTAATTTATCTAAAATGCCCCTCATAAGGCAGAAGTTGACTGGAAAATTGACTGTCTCAACGAAAACTTTTCCTTTGGCTTCTTGAGAGGCTGTTTTAAAGAGAAGTGTATGGTCCTCACCTTGCTATTAGGGCAAGAAACCATAACTGCAATATGTAAGATTGGTTGGATGCTAGGAATATGCACTCACAGTAGGGGTAATGATGCACTGGAACAGAGAAAATTGGGAAATCTACATTATGTAGGCCTTAATGAAGAGAACACAACAACATGCCTGAAGTGATCTTACTTTGGGCAGAAGAACAGATTAGAAAGCTCATTGGTACCAGTTTCACTTCTATTTTTGCTCCTTCAGGGGTGCTCCTAAGGAATCCCTTCTTTGTCATGAAAGGGTCATGCAGCTCTACATTTTATGGCCTTTTCCTCTGCCTTTGCCTCCACCTAATCTCATGCACGGCTCTTGCACACCAGCCATCATCTGTATCTCTTTCTGTTTGAAACTGTCTCACTAAAATATGTGGGGTGAATATAACAAACCATCAGGGATGTGGCAGCAGAGGATAAAGTTGTAAGCAGGTTTTCAATCACAACTCCAGGGGCCAGCCAGATTTTAACAAGTTCTATCACATCCATTCCAGGGTAAAGGACTTGATGCCTACAAAGAAAAAGGGATTTTTTCTTCCTCCCCCTTTTATGACAGTTTTCATTTTTTTGGATAAAAATTCAGTTTACAGAATAAATTAAAAATAAAAATAATCCCAAAGCAGGACTTGCTATTCTGCCACCTTATCTTGAGCAATGTCACCTCTTGCAGTCTCACCCTTAGCCAAATACTGACTCACCACCAAGGGCTTAACAGCAGAAAAGGAGAGAGGGCATACCAGATGAGAGATCAGCTCTCCTGGCTGGAATCCTGGCAGGGAGTGAGAGGCATGTGTTTGAATCAGAGGGACTTGAGCCGCTGTGCTGAAATGTTGTTAAAAGCCAGAATGCAAGGGGGCTTGCTTTGCTTGCTGCAGGGAGGTGCAGCCTCCTCTCCTGGAGGACTTGTGCTCAAAACATGACTTGGAGCCCTACGATGCCGCACCCAGCTGAGGCTCCCAACGGGTGACTGTTTGCTTTTCTCTGGAGAAGGGTTTGGGCCCAGGGAAGTGGTGTTCAAACATGAGTTTCTGCACAATCTAGGACCTGGTATACTTCTGCTGCCTCCACCTTGGTCCTGAGACAGCTTGGTCTGACAGCAAGGGCTGTGGGTACCCTCTGTTCTCTCCAAAGGGAGCTTCATCCCCTGTTTCTGACTTCTTCTTACAGCAGAGAAATTCCTAATCCCTGCCTGCCTCTGCTCAGTGCTTTGAGGTCTGCAGGGACTGTTCAAAGCAGGCACAGCTGAAAATACAATGGCACCCATGGCCCATGCTCAAACAGAGCACCAGAGAGTGACCTGTCATTGTTGAAGACAACTCTTCCAGTACCCACCATCAAGTCCAGCCATGGTAGTGGAGACACACTCACACTGTGAGCCTGCTGGATGTGTTCTACTTTTGAATCTTAAATCACTCTGCCAAGCATTCTTTGAGCAGATGTTTTTCCTTTCTGGGACTGTGTCAAAGACCAGGAAGAAAATGAAACTGCCATTTTCAGCAGCCCATTGTTCCCATTGTTTTCTGCTATGAGACAATGCCCAGCGACCCTGTCTTTGCCAATGCTCCTTATCAAATGCATTGCATTTGCAGTGGTCATGGCAATCTTCTTGCCTTGTTGGTCCTGCTCACCTACATCTCTGGAGTTTCTTCCCATTCAGTCTATTTTTGGGTTGCTTGTGAAGAATATGCCTGTTTGCAAAGGCACCTGCCTCTTGTCACCAGTAAATCCTGGTGGATGGAGCCAGACATCAGGGCTCCTGTGAACGTGCCTAAAGGTGCCTCATATAGAAGGAGCACAAGTGCAGTCTCCCCTCCTTGAAGTGGTGCTGCTGTTGGAAGCAAATGATCTGTGGAACAAGCCCTGATATGAGGCAGCAAGTGCGTCAGACCTTATAGTAGGGGAACCACGTGTTTGAGTTTCCTACTCCATGAATGAGGCTGGCCAGGCCTGATTCATCACCGAGGCATGCTGGGGAGAGAGGCACTCAGCTCATTTCCTCTGCATTTTATTTGTTCCTGCATATGTTATGATCCCAAAAGTGCTGGGAGCAGAGGAGCTGCATACCAGGACAGCAAGTGGTGGGAGAAGAGGAGATGTAAAAAGGCAAAGATTAGGAGAAGCCTTGCCTCTAAGCACTTTCCCTATTGCTCCACCATTCTTTGCACTTGCAGTTGAAGCACTGCTGGGGCACATTGGTGCTGGCATAGTGCACAGAAAGACACTGGAAAAGGTGCTGGAAACCAGTGGTCAGGAGCAGTGGTGATAAATGTTAACTGTTAAATGAATGTAAGTAGTGGGTAGGTGAAAGTAGATAGCATTCACTACTAACACAGACACTGCAGTGTTTCCACTTTTTATTGTCACTTCATCTCATTTCATTTCACTTTGTTTCATTTCATTTCATTTCATTGTCCTCCCTAGATTTCTTTCTGATTGTTATAAAGAAAATATCCTTGAAGACCTGGCCGTTCTTATTCCCATCCAGGGAAGAAGAAAGCAGAAAGAGTACTGCCTTCCTGAGTCACGTTTTTTTTGGAAGCTGTGTGTCTGTGCATGTGTGTTTGCATGGCTTGCCTGTGCTAATGTGTAGAAGCCTCTCTAAGCTATAATGAGTGAAGGGAGCAGAATGGCATTTCTTTCAACTCTCAAAACAAGGCTTGAAACTCAGCACTTAACCCTCAGCCACATTTGCCCTGTGTGGAGGACAGACTATGAGGTGCACTGCCCAGGCCACAAGGCCCTGCTTTCGTGGTGGTTGCAGGGCTGGCATCCCATTTCTGGTTGCACTTCAAAGCACCAAAGCCTTTCTGAGCAATATTTCATCTCTCAGCCTGCAACATCTCTCCTCAGATGTGTTCGTGGCAGCAGCAGCAATCACAGAGTAGGAGGTAGCAGCATTCAGCGTCTGACTGGAAAGCCTTTCACATCTTAAGTTAAATCACTTGCTTTCAGAATTGGTTTATGGGCATAATTATCCCTAAATGGAGAGACTTTCAGGCAAAAATATGGGTTTGTCATAGAGGAGACAAGTATGGTCTTGCAATCCTACTTTTCATATAGCCATTGCTGCAGGACAGTGGGAGGTAAGGCAGGGCTGGCAGCAGACTGCCAGGCTGGCCTCTGCGTGTGTGACAGCAGCCCCGAGCTGGTCCGGGGCTTGCCCAGCAGCGTGCCATTCACCTCAGATGCTCTGCCCTGCCTGGAAGAAGGAGAGGTCCTGCCTTGTGGTCTTCCATGGGACGGCAGTCAGTGTCTCAGCAGCACAGAAGCAGGAGAAGAACACTTTCCCTGCGGTATGGGGGATGGAGCTGAGCAAAGCAGGAGCAGCAAAGGTGTTGCCTGGGCAAAGCTCAATCAAGACTCACAGCCTCACTATCTTCTTTGGAATCATGGGTAGAATTGGTGTCTCCATAGCTCCCGAGGAGGTGGATGCCATGGCAAAGGTGCACCCAGGGACAGGAAAATTGCCCTGAATCTTGCTCAGCTTTTCCTTAAAATAACTAACACTGTACACATACAATTTTTGGGGACATGCCTCCCCCGCAAGATGTAAATAAAAAGATGTCTCACGCTTCATCATCTCTTGTCTAATTTTAAAAGTATTTTGAGAATGTTTTATGGATGTTCTATCCTAGGGTTAAAGGTGATTATAAATAAATTATAAACTATTTCATAAGAGGAGGTGTCTGCTAGGTAGATGGATATATCTGGGCAAATGGGTTTTGGTGAGGTGACATATATTTTAGTGGCCTTAAAATTCTCCATGTCAGCCTTGCCTTTCCCCAGCACTGTGTAGGGATTGCTGCTCTGTCAGGTGACACTACTGTGACTCTTTAGTTCTACAAGGTCCCAGAGCTCTCTTGATTTAGTTAATGTTAATTTTTCCATTGGTGCAGTGTGTGTATATATGTATGTATATATATATATATATATATATAAGTACTAAACAAGTAAACTATGTCAGCTCTAGAAGGGAAATACTTCATTAAAACTAAACCATGCAGTTCAGATTCTGCTTCTACTAATAAAAATACCTTGGCACTGTGGTCAAACAATTCATATCAATTGTGCACGTTTTCTTCATTTTCAGAGCAGTGCACAAAGAAAATCAAAACTGAATGCACTATACTAAAGGACAGGCAACCTTTCAGCTACCATGTATGCTGCTCAGCCAGGGCAATATGCTCAACAAATCTCAGAATAAAATCGAGTATTTTGTGTGAAAGATGTCCTTTCTGCAGCTGGATCTGTTTGTATAGTGGCTCCCGAATTGTAATGCCAATGCCAGGCATTGTAAAAGGTACATGGAAATCGTTCTGCTTCACTTTACCAGTGACAGGTTAATGCTAATGAATAGTGATTAAAAGATCTGATGTTTAAAAATGGCTTTGCGCCCCCCAAAAAGTTTTAGAAATATTACTTTAATTAATATGGTGCTTTGCTTCTTAAGCAGAACAGCTTTATTTGAATTTTGCTCATATAATGATTAGTAAAAATTCTCACTCATCGACCGCATTTTGATGACTAAGGATACACAGGCTCCGATGAAAAATTTCTCAGGCATCTTGCAGGAAAAATTACCAGAAATAGTCCTGTTTGCACACAGATATTAATGTCCCCAGAGGAAATAAAGCAATAGACAAATTACACCTTCAGTTGAAGTTTCCACCTTAGTGTTAGAAGTTTCACTTAAGATGAGAAAACCCCCAAAGAGCTGTGCCAACCTATTTGCTCTCCCCCTCGCTATCAGCCGAGGGACTGGGAACATCCTCTGGCCAGGGTGTGACAGGTTGCCCTCCTCATTTTCCTCCTCCCACGGCACTCCCGGGCCCGCAGCGCGGGAGGGCCTGTGGCGGTCCCCGAGGGATGCTCGAGGGGTTGCTGCTGCCGGGTACAGGGCAGGAACCACCCCGTCGAGGAAAGAGGGCAGATCCGCCTGACCGACAGCAAACCGAACAGTTCCTACTTCCTTCCAACCGGTGTTTTCTGTTTCTAGTTCCTCACTTAGTTGCAGTCCCCGCCGTTGTTTCTGGAAGCAGGGAAGGCAGGCTGGGCCCGGGGCGACCCGGGACTCCGCCACCCATGTGCCCGGCCGGGCTCTCTGTCCACTCCATCCCGGAGGAGCCGAGCTCTTCCGCACACCGAACCGGGCCCAAACATAGCACCCAGGAAAAGTCCCCGGTGCTCTGCTGGGCCTCGGGAGGCAGCCGGCCCCCAGTCTCTGCTGGGGTGTAAAAACAATTCTGCAGGGAATATCCAAGCAGAGAGCCACGCCGGGACAGGAGCTCATGCTGCAGAGTGATTTCTCCTCTCCAAGGCAGAGCCCGAGCTTGCGAAAGAGCTGGAAGAGAGGCAGGAGCTTTCTCCCAAAGGACAATGTCCCTGGGACCAGCCCTACCCCACAGATATATCACCCTGTATGCTCGCCGCCCGGAGAGCACCCGCGACTTTTTCTGTTGCATGCCTGGGCTCGCGTTAACCCCTCGAAGAGGTGAGCGCAGCCCTCGAGCCGCGGAGACCCCCGGAGCCCAGGCGGGCTCGGAGCCGGGGGAGCGGTGCAGGGTGCCCGTAGCCGCTGGCGGAGCCCGGAGGAGGGTCTGGCTGCCTGTGCCGGTCATAGGGAGCCGGTCATCGGGGGAGGCATAAATCCTGCCCGCAGGACAGGTGAGCTCTTTCTTTTCTACTTTTAAATTTTTTTTTTCTTTTTTTTTTTCTTTCCCCTCTCTTTCTTTCCCAAAAGCAAAAGAAAACGAAAGAAGCCAGGTTCCAGTTTCCAAAGAAGTAAGTAACAGTCCTGAGAGAGTCCTCGGTAGAGCCGATGCCCTGGGGTGACTGGAAGGGACGGGACGGCGGCGTGCCAGCCCGTGGATGGTCCGGGACACTCGGACCATCGCTTGTGGACCGACGGACGCGGCGGGACGCGCGCTCCTCCCGAGCAGCTGTCCGCGGCAAGGAAGGCAGTGTGCGCTCCCTTCTCCTCCCGTTTCCAGACCTCTCCGTGCACCCAGGTGACACACACTGTCGGTGGCCACCTGAGACCCACCTTCCCCGGGGGAAGCTGTCCCATGGGGCTCGCTGAGGCGCGGGCGGCCCGGGAGAGCGAGGCCCAGCTCGCCGCCAACCCGGCGGCTCTCTGTGGCTTCCTCCGGAGCTAGGGCCCACAGCAAGCCTCTCCTTGTCACACTTGAGCATCCTATATTTACCTGGGCATCCTATATTTACCTTCCGGAGGACGCGAGTTTCGGAGTGGAGGCACCGCGTTTCCCCAGGGGAAGGCACGAGTGGGTCGGCACGGCACGGCACGGCACGGCACGGCACGGCACGGCACGGCGGAGGGAAGTTGGCGCAAACCTGTCGGCTCTTTTCCATGTCCCATCCTTTCCCTCGTCCCGGGCCGTGGGGCTCCCCGCGGCTCACCGAGAGTCCTGCTGCCTTCTGGGGACTAGGCTGGGGGCGAGAAGGTCCCTGGAGGCTCCCGAGGGAAGGTTCCCAGCGGGGCATGGCTGGAGATCCTCCTTGGTCTGGAGCTCCCCGGAGGACACCACGCAGTCTTGCTCGGAGTCATTGCTGTTGCCCGCCCCTCGCTTTTTGTCTTCTTCTTTCTTCCACTTCATCCGCCGGTTCTGGAACCAGATCTTGATGTGCCTCTCGGTCAAGTTCAACATGACAGCCAGCTCCACCCGCCGCGGCCTGGAGATGTACTTGTTGAAGAGAAACTCCTTCTCCAGTTCCAGCAGCTGCGCCCGCGTGTACGCCGTCCTCGTCCGCTTGTTCTCCTCCGGTTCCACCATGTAGGATCCCCCTGGAGAGAAGCGAGAGTCAGCCTGGGCCCGCCCGGCCGCCCCCTCGGGCTGCGGGGCCACGTCCCGGGATCCCCACGCGGCGCGGAGGGTTCGCGGGGGGAAGCAAGAGGGGTGAGGGGGAGACCTCGGGGAGCTCACAGTGAGCTGGTGCTGCTGGCAGCAGTCACCGCTGCTGTTATTTTATTTTACAATCATTTAATACTTTTTAACAACGATTTGGATGATGTTTTCAGGGAGGCGCCGTCTCTGGAGCCGAGGGAGTAATTCACGTGCCGCCGTTTGCATGACACTGAAAGATCAGAAAGGCTTCCGGATCAAGGACCGCAATTGTTAAGGTTCGTGTTAAAATTAAATTTTTTAAAAAAATTTAAAATGTAAGAATAGAAAAAGAAAAAAACTCCACCACGCACATACAAACCAAAGCAAAATAGAAAAAAATAACTCCTCAAGAAAACTCTAAAAAAATCAACGCACCAAAAAAATAACCCTCTAAAGAAAAGCAATAATAATTATAATAATTATAATAATTAGTGGGCCTGCCGGACCGGGTAGGGAGTTGAACCGTAGGGGCTTCATATGGCCAAAGTGATGAAACCTTGTGTTTCTTTTTCCCGTAAAAAGCAGCAGCAACGGGATCGCCATTCCCTGAGCGGGCCCTGGGGCGCGGGTAATACAGGCGGGCGCACCGGGGTGGGCCGGAGGTGGGCACGGAAACTCAGGGCCGCTTTCGCCAGCGCCAGCCCACCTCGGGAACGTTTTTGAGGTTTATATCATCTGCGGGGAACAGCAGATGCTTTAAACAGCCAGAATGAATAATCATTTCAAGAGAGACGTGGACTCTCCCACCGCTCATCTTCCTATTCCCATGATTCTGTATTTATATATACAGTGTTTGTAAATGTAAACCTATGTATAAACTTATATATTAAAATATATATATTTAAATACACATCTAATGTTTACAAAGTGATGTGTATATATCTATGTGCGTATATAAATAAATATTAAAATCAATGTATATATGCATAGAAATGTTGGTAGATCTAAACCTATGCAAGCATGAAATATGAAATTGTATCTGGAAAAAAAAAAAAAAAAAGCCTACAACTGGAGCTACCGTGCAGGCGGAACGGCCGGGATCTGTCAGAGGGCCGAGATCGGTCGGGCCCCGGGACAAGGCCGGCAAACCCGGGGCGAGCGGCGGAGCCCGGGGCTGGACACGGCGTGTGGCACCGGGCCGGGCTCGGCCGCGGCCTCCATGGGCGCCTTTTCCAGGCAACTAGCGAAAACCCCTGCAGCAACCCTGGACGCCTAAATCCCAAGAGTTTCCATGAAAAATAAATCGTCGGGCCATATAGTTTGCCACATACACGGTACAAAATATGCCAGGGTTTCGCTGTGAGCGCTCTGTCGCACACAGTGGTGTGCCCCTTTCTCTTCCTGCGGTGTGCTCCGCCAGGAACCCTGCACACACAATCACACCGATCGGGTCATGCACGGCCCCTGCCTGCTCCTCCCGGGAGGGCTGAGGACAACAGGCAAGAATTTTAGGCTTCCACGGGGAAAGTTTCGCTTTCCTGCTAGTTTTGTCATTCTTCAGGTACAGGAGAAAGAGAAAAAAAAAAAAAAAAAAAAAAAAAAAAGAAAGGTGTAGTTCAAAATTTGGCTTTATATTATTATTATTATTATTATTATTATTATTATTATTATTATTATTATTATTATTATTACCGAAATTCACTCAACTCATGGAAAACAATCTGATTTTCTCTCTCCCTCTCCCCACCTCCGCCCTGGCACCATCCCTGCCGCCGTGTTCGTGGCCTGGGACAGCACACGCTCTTCTACCTTTGTGGGCGGATGCGCCTTTAGGGAGACGGAGGACCGCCACCTGTCCTTCCCTCCCCCTCTGCCTGCCCCATGCAATTCCCAAACTATTTTGTGGAGATTTTAATCCTCCGGTCCTTTTTCCAACTGTCTATTTGAACAAGGCCATTAATATAATATTTGCCCTATAGGCGTGACGGAGACGCAGGACACGATAACATTGTGCAGGCAGAGACAGAAATATTGTTGGGCAGCGGAACTTTCTGCCTAGATAGAGTTTCTTCCCCTCACTGGCAACCCTGTTTCGTTTGTGCATTGTTTTCCGTGCCCTGTTTTTTTTCGCTTGGAGAGGTGCATTTGTGGCTAAAACCCGCCGGGGAGCGGGAGGAGCGGGATAGGGGGGCCAGGAGGGGAGATGGGCTCTGCGCCGAGGAGAGCCGAGAGGCAGCGGAGAGGGTCTCGGGGGCTGCCCTAAGGGCTGGGGGGCTGCTCCGCGGCCGCACGGTGGGCGCAGGGACGCGGAGCAGCGGGGCTGTCCCCTCCCGCCAGCCCTGCCTGCCGCTTCCCCGCCCGCTCCACCTCGCAGGTGTCTCCGCCGCCCGGTCCCCCGAGCGGAGCTCACCGCGCCCGCGGGGACACCGTGCTGCCCGAGGAAGCAGCTCCGGGGAGGCGTCACGACGGCCCGGCTTGGCCGCAATTAGTTAATTGGTGAAAAATAATTCGTTAATAATTGCAAAGGCGCAGGGAGCGGTGAGCCCGCCGGCGGGGATTGGGGTGCCGGCTCCCTCCCCAGCGTTCAACTCAACAGAGCACCCCCAGAGCAGTGGGTCTGCAGAGGCTGGTGGAGGGAAATCGACCCTCCAGGACCTCTCCACACTGCATCTGAGCGGTGGGAGCAGGACGGGCGCAAGGGAGGGCTCCTGAGCGCCGAGCGGGACAGAAGCGGGGGGGGGCAGAGGGATGCGGCGGGGCTTACCGGTCCACTGTCCTTTCCAGGCGTGCGATTTGGTGGACTTCATCCAGGCGAAAGGCACCTGCACTCGGGGCTCCTCTATAGCCCCCGTGTCCGCCCCGTCAGCGAAAGGCAGCGCGTCCTGGTGGGGAGGAGGAAGATGAGGGTGGTGGTGGTGATGGTGATGAAGCTGGGAGACCCCGGCATCCTCAGTGATGGGGGGCACCTCGTAAGGTGAAATATCTGGCGGGCTGCCTTGCTCGAGAGCCCCTATGGCGCTGGAATAGGGAGTCTGTTGCTGCCTGCCCATGTACAGGCAGGCGGGGGGGCTGGGGTTGTAGTCCTGCGCTTGGGCTCTCTGAAACGCACACGACTCCTTGTAGAGCTGCGCCGAGGCGTAATACTGCTCCTCGGTGTTCATGGCGAGCGGGGCCAAGGGGGCTTCGCAGCTTAGGGACACATAGGGCTGCTCCCGCTCCCGGAGCCCGGGATGCCTCTTTGACAGCTGGCGGCCCCGCCGGGCCCCACCGCCCTGCCCGGCTCCCGCCGCCTCCCCATAGGCGCCTCTCCCCCACGTGAGCCCTCCCGCAACCCTCCGGGGCGGGGCGCGGGCCGTAGGAGGCCACCCGGGGTGGCCCTGGTCCCGCAACCCCCTTCCTTCCCCTCAGCCGGCCCGACCCCGAGAACCCCCACCCTTCTGCTGGGTGCTGCTCCCTGCTTTGGGCTGAGGAGCCCCGCGGCTTGCGAGGACTCAGGGGAGTGCGCCGATGCGCGGGGCGCACGGGGACGGATGGTCCTTTAACACATCTTCTCCCTCTCCCCCTCGCTTGCCCAGAAGCTGTTCATCCCACAGCGACCCACGGGCACGGACAGGAAAACGATCGAAGGGCTGGGGTAGACTCGGCTCCTGGAAGGAGTTTAGCGACGGGGCCCTTTTGGCTGCGAGGGCATCTCCCCTAGGGATGTGGATGTCCAGGGACGGGCCGGGAGCTCCCTCGGGGGTACCCGTGTTCCAGAGCCCTGGGCGAAGGCCAGCACCGGCCGGTGGGGGACCACAATGCTATCACCAGAGGGAGCGATAGGCAGCGGATTGTTTGCCCAAGAGGTAAATTTGGGAGCCTTCCCTGCGGCGTGGGCTGCAATGTGTTGACCCTCGGAGATAATGTGCTCCGAGCTGGTGCCGGTTGACTTGGTGACGAGGCTATGAGGAGGCGGAGAGCTACCGAAAGGGACAAAGATCATTTTCCTGCCTCCCTGCGCTCGGCCCGGCCGCCTCTCTCTCCTGCTCGGGCGCAGGCACGCTTCCTATCCGCCCGGCCCGCCTCCTCTCGCCGCCGCTTCGCCGACACCGGCGCTCCGGCCGCCTTCGTCGAGGTGCGCTCCCGCGGCTCTATGTAGGGCGGCTGCAGGCGGCTCGGCTCGGCCCGGCTGGGTCCGGTCCGGCCCGGCCCGGCTCGGCACGGCTCGGTTCGGCCCGGCCCGGCCAGTGGTGATGCTCGCCTGAGCGGCGAGGCAGAAGGGGTCCCTGTCTGTTCCGTGGGATCATAAACCCGCCCAGTCCATTACACTTAGAGTTTCCGCTCTGAACTCACGCGGGTCCCTCATCTCTTAGAAAGCACGCTGAGCCTTTGATTCAATATTGAGCCATTAAGCGATTGCTTTCCCAAGCCATTTAACAGCAGCTCTTATGGATAAATAAACAAAAAAGGCTGTAAACCAATTATAGTGCGGATAGTGAAAAAGTATTTTATTAGCGTGAATTACAGATAGACATGGCTGCTGCTCGGGCTCCCTGCGCCCGGCACCTGCCCCCTCCATCCCCTGGCATTCCGGGCAGGGTACGCGGCCCGGCGGGGCTCGCAGACAGTGTGTGGCCAGCAGGAATGCACAGCTCCCCCACACGCGCCCGCGGTGCCTCCGCTCAGGTCTCTTGCAGGCACGTGTGTGTTCTTTGATCCGGAGACGTCTTGTGCCCAGACCCCAGAGCAGCACCCACAGCCCCTTCCCCAGAGATCTGTTACCTGGAGCATTTACTGCTCCGGGTTTTCCAGGGGGAACCGGCGCGGACAAACAAACCCGAGGCCATAAAACCCAGAGCAAATTGATTCATCTCCTGGGAGGACCATTACCCGGTGTCTTAATGCGGTCCTCTCTCTATAACGAACATTTCTAAACAGAGCAAACACTTCACCCTCCAAAGCAAATGAATTTCGTATAATTTAGGGCTAATTCTCTTTCATTCTGCCTGCGTGAGCAGGCGATAAGCACACGCTTTGCCGTTCTGACAACAAGGTGGCGAGCTGCAGTGCAGGAAAAGGGCCCCGCTGGGTATCCTGGCATTGGGGACCTCGGCCATGTCCTGGGGGTGGTGATGTCCGGCAGCCCAGGGTTCCCAGGGGAGGTGAGCCCGGCTGGAGCCAGATCCCAGGGACCGCCTCTGCCTGCCCCCTTTACCTGGGATGCAATCACTGATACTTGGCTTGAATCCTTCCACAGCTGTGGGTTCCCAGGAAAAGTCTCTGAGCAGTGAATGGGTCCCACCAGAGTCGGAAATGACCCACTTGATGTGGAAAATGGGTGATGGAGGAGCCGATGGGAATGATGGGAAAGGCCAATGGCCTCACTTGCTCCATAATTGGGCTCTGCAGACACAAATGCATCCCTGAAAGTGGTCAATATGTGTCACCTGAGAGAGTTGCAGAAGGCTGTGCCTAGAAGTCACCAAAACGTCTTCTACTAAACTCCTAGTATTTTCTGCTCCTAGGAGTTCCCAAACACTATGAATGCAATAGTCCTCAGCTGATTTTTCCACATTTTAAGTCTCTCCTGAAACTTTATGCAAACCTTTTGCCTCTTACCACCTTGCAGTTCCCCAGATTAAGTGCTGTCGTGTGAGACACTGCTGACCCTGCAGCTGACTACATTTAAATTAAGTCTTAATTTTCCAACTAACAGAGCCTTGAGATGAGTAGGCACAATGTAAGAAATTAAAAGGTGCATCCTTGCCTCTAGCTCGTTTGTGGACTTCGAATGGTGAGCCCAGATTCTCCTATTGTTTCCCTGCTGAGAACTTCTCTGTATTTACTCCCACAGTCTGATTTTGGCAGGCTTGGAACGACAAGAAACTTGGCCATCCTCAGTCTGTAGGCGACCACGCAAAGAAAAAATGGCTGATACAAACGTGTTTTATCCACTGATAGATGTACAGTCAAGATTTAACCATTGAAAACAGAGAAAAGTAATGGACATGTTGCGCACAGGAACAAATCAACAATTGATCAGTTAGAATTTCCCCCACTTTAAACCCCATCTGGATGTATGCTGCAGTTCAGCTGGAGATCCTGTACTTTACCTGCTCTAGGAAGTTTTAAAGGACTGTGTAATATGGTAAGTGGATATTTATGGCTGGCATGTTTGTTTAAATCCCCCAACTTCATCCATGGAGCTGGAAAGCTCGGTGTTGTGTCTGATGCATGCTCCCAAAACCCAATTAATACAGTTGTAGTTTAGGCTGAGAACAAACTCCAGAGTTTAGTATCTCCAGAACCTGTCTGGGCAGCCTGTTTCAGTGTTCTGTTAACATCAAAGCAAGGAAGTTTTTCCTCATATTCAGATGGAATTTCCCATGTTTCTGTTTGTGCCTGTTGTGCATAAACAGAAACTCCTATAGAAACATAAACAGAAATTCTTATAGTAGCCCTGCTAGTTAGAGATTAGACAAAAAGGAATCCATGATTTTGTACCAGTAATTAAGGGATGAAGGTGATAGCAGCAGCCTTAGTAGAACAGCAGTAACACAAGCACAGGAGTTTAGATATTAGAGCAGCAGTAACAAATGCTTCAGGTGCACAGCTCCTGCCAACCTACCGTAACATCACAGAATAACTGTACTGCAGTACTTGAGTTAGCATATTAGATTCAAGTATGTTTTAAGGACTTGTCAAGATGCAATCGCATTCCTCTAGCCTGGTGTTCGATAGAGAAGAGACAAACTGCATAGTCAACTCATTCCATATTTTATGAAGCCTAAAACTGCAATATAATACAAATCTCTGAATGGCCAGGGGTTCAGAAAGCAAGGTCACATGCCTAACGTCTTATCTATGTGGTTTTAAAATGCATGCCAACATATACAACATGCCTCTTGAAATTCAAGGGCATTTGAAATGTTCCACCTCCAAATGGTTAATATAGGGGTTTGATGTGAGTCACTCTTCTTTAGAAGTCTTCCCCAGCAGTGTCTGACAGGCATCACTGCAGGCTGCTGAGTTCAGTGAAATGTAAAGCTGTCTGGATGCAGTATTACCTTTTTTCCCTAGGAAAGGTGATGGGAGCATTTTGTTTGCCTTTCAACACAAATGATTTGTGAACCCCTACTCAATTAGCTTTCTCCCCTGTTTTAACCAATGACAGTTTTATCATTCCTCCCACCACCCTGACTGTGTAATTAGTGTGAAATAGTAACGAGTATAGTTCAGTTGTACTTTCTAAGGTAATCTGGTTAGATTTTTCTCTATCTGTATAATATTTAACAACTTCTCAGTGCTCAAACCCTTTTCCACATTTAGACAGAAAAGAAGTACTGAAGGTGAGTGGAGCATATTCACAATAATCTCTTTTTGTCTCTCATCTGTACTCAAACCAACATGGATAAACTCTATCCATGGCAAGGGACCTCAGTGGGAGAAGTTGACTGGGAAACAGAGCTTTCCCAGGGATTGATTTTTAACCCCCCACCATGGCTGTATCTAGCAGAAAGGTAACCTTTCACAAAGCTGGTTAATAATCAATAACCATGTGAAAACAAATCTGTCTTTCCCTCTTAGAGCTAACGATAAAAATGAGAGCACAAACTATTCCACCTGCCCTAAAGTAAGACTGGTTCATCAGCTTTTTTTTTGGCAAGAAGCTTTTTTAGGCCTCTGAGCAATTCAGCATTGGCACACAGCAGGTTCAGTTTGCTCTTCCCACCACACATCAGCTTCTTCACACTGCAGGTGTGAGAGAAGAGAGCTTGAACTGCAGGAAGACATGTTTACACAACCATTTTAAACAATACCTTGTCCAGGAAATATATAGGGAATTTGCCTTGGGAAAGCTGAGAATAGTAGAGACTTTTATATATGTAGCTTCTTTTTACACTTTATAATTTACACCTTGAATTTTTTTCCATCTTCCCCAAAATTAGTTAATTCATTATCACCAGGGAAGCACAAAATCACTGTCTTGTAAGAAGAGCTGAGGAATTACTTTTGAATCCTGTCAACCTTCCCACTGAAAACACAGCTGTTTCATGTTGCTTGCCCCACACAGTTTTCTGTTTTCTAGTCAATGTTTGCTATACCAGATAGGAGTAGGGAAAAAAAATAAACAAAAAAATATATATATATCTCCAGAAAGTTACAGCTAGAGGAATCGAGGGCAGAATCATCAGCCTGAAAGAACTCCTGTTCACATTCCCTAACTGCTTGATTTTTTTTCCCCTGGACCCCAGGCTGTTTGGGGCACATGAGGTTTGGGGCTCAGACAGAACCTGGCCAGGCAAGTGGCACCTGGCAGTTCTCACCATAGTCCTCCCCTCTTGTTTGTAAGTTTGCTGGACTTCAACTACTTGAGCTGAAATTTTCCATTCTGTATCTCTGCCTCTCACCAAACATATGGGGAAACTTTTCCCATAAGTGTTTGGACTGGTATGAAAGTGAAGTTGGCAAATCGTGACACACAGTAGCTGCCCATGTAAGGAGGGTGTGGAGTCACTGTCTCCTCTGCAAGGCTCTGAAAGCAAAAGTGACAGTGTATGGCTGATCCCAAATAGGAACAGAGGAGAGGAATAGCTGACATCTGGAGACAGCAACCGGCACAGAATTTTCCTGCTCTGTTTTCTTAGCTGCTGTGTTTCTTTGCTGGATTTAAGTATGTTAAAATTCCTGCTGGGATGTTGTCCCACAGCAATGTGTCTCTAGACCAACCTCTCTGTGCAAAGCTGCCTACATTTAATCACATTTTGAACTGCTGCACATCACACAGGTTCCATAGATGCATCTTAAAATTTAGGAGCCAAGTTCCTGTATGTGTTCACAACAGTAAGCAGATCCCTGCCCTGGACCTGAGGACAAAATGAGAGCTCACCGTGTGGCAGTCACTATATTGAATCCTGCAGGGATAAGTTGGGAAATACGCCTCATGCTCCATCCTCCAGCCCTGGGCATGGAGGAAGAAGGTGATTTATGCAAAAGACATAAGGTGAACACCCTTCAAAGAAAGCATTTGAAGGTTTTCCCCCTGCCCACAGCGAAAAACACAGGTCTAGAATCCAGGAGAGAGGGAGGCTGTGCTCTCACCATCTCTCTGCCCAAGTGTGAAGCAGGACCTGGGCTGTGCTTCAGCAGGTCTGACCAAAGGGACATGACATAATCTTGGTCAATCTCTTGAGTTAAATTTTCTAGAATGAGTTTCCAGCTGCAAACATCTTTCTTTTCTGAGCAGCTGGCCTGCAGCAACTCGAGGTACTCCTAAGAGAAGGGGAAGCTTTTAGGGAGTCTGGCAGTGAACACCTGATGAAACAAGAACTGGGCTCTGGAAGTGTCTTGATCTCCTCCAGTGCTATCCACACAGGCTTAGCTCCAGTAGCGCTTCTGAGCACTTCAAGTAGACACTAAGAACTAGAGGACTTTTTAGCCTTATGACTCTTGATCTAACACGGATTTCAGAAGGTTTTTTTATGGTTAGGCAATGACTGAAATTCATTTGAAAATCAAGGCATCAGATTTCATTCTTCCCTTCATAACTGATACCACATAATCACTGGAGGTGCTGTGAGCCTTTCAAACTCCACAGTGGGAAGTGCTAGGAAGAAATCCACTAGAAAACCCATCCCTCTGTCCTCTGAGCAGGGCTGCTCTAAAATCAGCAGTGAATAAGTCTTGGACTCAAGGACCTACAGAGACAAAGTAGAACAAATGCAGCATTCTTTTAACTGAGTTTGTCTATAACTTGTTGCAGATAAGTGAAGATCCATGGGAAGAAGGAGAAGGAGGGCAGCAGACAAAATGCCATGTAATGGAGTGACATGATAGATGTGGTATCAACTGAAGCTGTTCAGTCAGCTTCCCTGCTTGTATTTCCTTGCCTGTGTAATACACCACAATGGGCCTAGTCCTTATGTTTATCCAACAAGGGAAGAGAAATGTATCCATCTACACCTTACAGGCTCATTCAATCATTAGCACAGATTCAATTCTAAACATTGAAATCATGATATATTTTCTAAATTGAGACATTCACCTTCTGAAGTCTTTTTGGACCTCTCATGTTTTAAAAAACGAAGGAAAAGTAATTTTTTCACAGATAACTCACTTAGACAAAAGTGGAGCCAATTAAATAATGTGGATTTCTCACTTGCTCAGTGGCAATGACCACTGTTTTCCATTGTATATAAAATAATTTACAGTGCGGTGTAATGTACAGGGGTAACATCTCTTAGTTTTGCTTATTTATTCATAATACAGTTTTAAGTGCAATTTAGACATATTAAGGATCCATAATAAGCTTCGAATTTTTCCACTGATCAGCAAAACTCCTCTACTTGCCTTTTTTGCTCCTTGCCTTACCTTCTACCACTATCTTTCATCTGCTTTCTCTTTCACTTTCTCTTTCTCTGTTCTAATCTTCTTAATTATATTTCCATCTAGTATTTCACATCCCTTAATTATATACCAATTTCCATATTTTGTACACTACTTCTGTTCAGGATTTATATATTTATTTCTTTATAAGATTTGCAGTTCAAGTCCAGCTCAAGTTCATAAAGCTGTGATTTAGGAAAAACTGGGGAAAACAATCAATATTTTTATGAAGGGATGATGAACTGCATACACATAATGGGTATAGGTTAGCACATTTAATTGAAAACTTGACTTCATTTTTATTCTCTGAATGATGCATGTAGGTTTTATTGCTCCTTACCTGCACACTGGAAAGCACATAGTTCAATGTTTGAAATGATTTTATGTACTTGAACATCACCTGATTTAATGCATCAGCTGACAAGGACAAAGACATTGATTAAATGTCCTACCTCAGGTGTCCAGAAGGCTGGAAAAGGTTGTCCCCTCAAAATAACCACTGAAACTTCACCCAGTAATCATTAACTCAGTGTTTGGTCCAAGCTTTGGGAATAACAGGAGGCTTTAAAAAGCAACAGCCAGAAAACTCTTGGTGCAACTTAGGAGACTGTTTGGTCTTGTAGTAGGTTAAGGAAGAGTTGAATGGTCAGAGTCTCCCCTGATTGGTAAGAAACGCATCAGGCATTTGATCCTTGGGAGGGCACCTCTGGACTTGGCTCTTATCAAGCACTGAGTGCTTGCAGAGGGGTTGTGAGACACTCAGCTCATTTCAGTTTGTGAAAGCTCTGGGTGGCCTGCACTGACCCTTGACAAAGCTGGTGACTGCACCGCCAAGGAGCAAATGAACGCTTGAGCCTTAAAACACCGCTCGGTGAGCTACAACACAGCAACACCCAACCACTGGGTTTCTAGCCAGGCACGACCATTAGATCTTTTGATTTGAGGCAGTTTGTCTATATTGCAGCTACAACAGTTTTTCACAGTCAATAAAATCCACGTGGCATTGCAGAAACCTTTGTGAGAGTAATTTCATCATAGCAACTGAAGGAAGTGAGACATCACCTTGTAGAAAAGAAGCTTTCAGAAACCCCCCAGCCATCTGGGGCATATGGTCCCACCACCAGCTCAAACTAGAAGATGACCTCGTCTTGAAGTAATACGCAGTCCAAAGATCCAGAGCAGACCAACACAGGCAAACGTATAAAGGAAGGAAGGAACCTGTCCCAAGAAATAAACCCAGTGAAAGACTCCAGGTCTCCCTTTTTTGGCTGGTGTCCTATGAAGCAATTGCTTCTTGTTCCCCATTGTGGTTAGGAGACCTATTATTTAATAAAAGAGTGCTACTGTTGCCAAAACCAGCCTCTTAACCTAAATGATCCTCTTGTGAACCTCAAATGAAATCAACTATGTAGTGCTCAGATAATTTGTGCAGCAGCACCATTAATATGGTTGCCTAATTTATGGAGCAGCCAAGTTCTGGCTAACAGTGCTACAGCAGGTAAGAAGGCAATTAGTGATCTATTTTCAATGCACACCAGAGCAGAAACTTGTGTATTAAGAAAGTTCTTCTGGCAGGTGCACCATGCTAAAAAGCTTTCACCTAAAATTATATAGCCTGACAAACAATATAAAAAAGTAGATTGCTCAATAAACAAATAACATATCAGCCATTTATACAAAGCCATAGTACTTAGACTCCTCAAGCTTGAAATGACTGGGTATTTTTTCCCCATTAAAATGTTATTATGGTCTGTGCATAAATTGTTTTAAATTCAGATTTGATATCACTGTGTTTTCAAAGCCTAGATAGATTTAACAGTTTTTCTAAGATGAAACATTAGCTCTGGGGGCATGTGGAATTAACTCCAAGGATTTGATCTAGTGAAAGGCATACCTGTCCATGGCAAGAGGGTTGGAAATAGATGATTTTTAAGGGCCCTTCCAACCCAAAGCATTCTATGATTTCCTTCCCATCTGGACCATGATACATGGGGCCAGCATCCTCTGGGGCTCTGGTGCCCTTGAAGGAGCCAAGCAGGAGCTGTGGAAGAGATGCTGAAGGAAACAAACTCTTGTGGAGGTGAGGCCACACCACAAACACTCCCTGTGCCCTTCCCTGGGGTTTCACCCAAGCTCCTAATTTCTTTTTTAATGTGTTAGACTTAGCCACTCCATGAAACATAGGGGGAACAGCTTCCAAATTAGAATTCAGCAAAGCAAAAGTCCCATTCTCCCTCCTGCCATCCCGTGGCTTGTACTCGGGCCATGTGCTACTTCTCATGTCAGCCACCCCCTGAAACCAGACCCTGGCACAGGTCCCTCTTCCTCCATGACCCTGCACTGCCAGCACCTCTTTTCTTGTTGAGGGCTGGACTTGTTGCCTGTGTACAGCAGCAAATGTTTTAATCCCCCTTGATGGGAGCAGCAGGGCTGGGTTCTGGGGCTTCTGTCTGCAGACCACAGAGCTGCATGTTTTTACCACAAGGTTTTTTCCCTTTGAGGGCCAGGCAGCCAACCAAGCCCTCAGAGACAACCTCTGAGCTGTGCTCAGGAAATGCAAATGGCCCCTGATAATCACTGACTCAATGTGAGTACTAGGAAGATGGATGCTATGTGTTTAGCTCGTGAGTCTTCATCTGCTGCAAAGGCAACAACTAATTTGGGCTTGGACTTCTGTAGTTATGTGAGAGAAATCCCACCTACATGTCTTGTTTTAATTTGGCATTATCTGCTAGTGAAGACGCTTGTACTTTGGGGCTTGGAGAGAAGGATAAGGTGGGAAGTTGCGCAAAGCCCTTAATTCATTTCTCAACACTGCCATTGTCATATCAATAGCCTGATACAAACATGATACCAAGTGCAAGATGCATGTTCTCCAGGTTCCTGCCCTACACACCTGGGTGAGGTGTGAATGTGGGTTTTTCAGGCAGTTCTCACACGCCTCACTCACCAGTTTTCCATCCACAGACACTCAGGACTGTGCTTGGAGCCTGAGCCATGCCAGCCACATAGCACAGCCTCAGGGGAACTGAGCAAAATTTCTGCCTGATCCTTACAGAGGTCATGCCTTGCCCAGCCAGCAGTAGCCTCTTTGCCAATGGAAGATAGCGTGCCTCAGGTGTCCACTGGCCACATGTCCTACCATCTTGCCACTGGCATGTATTAATTTATCAGCTTCTCTGTGGTCAAGGTACCTCTCTCATGCAGTCAGCAGTGGGGGTGACTTGCTGAATGTGAGAAACATCCAGCCTTAGTAGTGTCTCAGCATAAGAGGGAAGAACTGTCTACAGAACAGACAGAGCAGCTTCTTGCCTCAGGAAACAACACAGAAGTTCACTGGTTTTCTAAATTCAGTCAGGTCACCAAGAAACTTGGCCTCCTCCCAAGGACCATTCCCCCAACCCAAACACCTTTACCCCAACCCTGACACCTGCAGTACCTTTCTGACTAGGCACAGAGAAGGAAGTCCCCTTCCGTAGAAGTCCCTACAGCTTCTCTGCACGGACATGAAAACCTCTGGCTGGTATGCACAAGGCCCAGGGCCAAGTCCATTCTCCAGTGGAAAGATGTTCTTGGAGGAAGTTGATACATCAGCCTTTGCTCCTGGACTTGCCTGAAGAGGGTTTTTTTTCTGATTGATTGGCTGGTTGGTTATTTTTTTCACAAGCAGTAAAAACCTGAGCCAGGAGCATCCTGTGATCGGCCAGTTCAGGTCCTGTTCTTGTTACCTCCAGGATGTACTATCAGCTCACAGACTTGGACTGAAGAGTGGTCTGAGCCTTTATTTCTCAGAGGTTTCCTTGCAACCACACAGGAGGTGGTGAGCAGAAGGCTCTCGTGCTCTTGGATGCAGCATGGTCTGATTTGCCAGTGCATGGCAGGAGCGATCCACTCCCGCCAGCCTTCTGCCTCTCACACTGGTGTGCTGCCACAGCTCTGCTAAGGGCAGGCACTGCCTCAGTTTGGGTTGTCAGAGCTGGATGACATCTCCAAGCTGCTCCCAAACCCAGCAAAGGCTTCTCCTCTTTCCCACCTCCTTTCTTGCTGGAGGTTTGGCACGGTGTGCTGGGAAGAAGACCTGTTATTACAGCCCCCTTGGAGGGCCAAGTGTCCTGTGTAAGTAGGTGGCCATCTCAGACTGATTGCTTTTGTCACAAGGCTTGCCAGGTTTAATTTTGCAGACCCCCAAGGGTTTGTTCATTCCCCACACAGAAATACAAGTTTTGCAAGTTTCCTGCAACTCTAATTGGTGATAACAGGTGTGCTTTGCAAAGTGTTTGTGAGTACAGAAAGGCAAAGACTGCACCTGGATGCAGAAATTCTAAGACACTTTTAAAAGGCGTTTATAATGTTAGAAAGTTAGGGGGTTAGGGCTGCATCTGGTGAGTAGATCGGAAATCTCAGTCCAGGGAGTTAGGACAAGCACTCCAGGACTGCCCGAGAGCTGTCACTGGTGGGGACAGAAGCTGTGACCAAGTGGGAACCTGTTTGAAGGTGACAGGAAGATCATTCCAGAGATGTTATAGGAAAATAGTCTGTAAAGCATTCAGTGAAAGTAGGGACTTAAAATAGCTGTGTCCAACCCACCCACTGCCAATCTAAGCAGAATGCATCATTTAAGTGGCTGGGGCAGGTCCACACTGGGAAGTGGAGGCAGTTCCATGTCCTTGTACAGGATGCAAGTTCTCTCCAGGAAGGCACGAAGGCAGTAGGTTGTGCAAGTGCTTTCCCACACAAAGCCCTGAGAAGTGCACTTGCTAACCCTTCCTCAGATATGGGCAGCACCTCTTCTCCACATGCAGAAACTTGGCTTTATGGTTAGGTGACATGGGATGTGAGGGGGCCTAAGGGATAGACCTGGACTAGACACAAATTAGGACACCTACTTGAAAATAGTTGAATGACAATTATGAATATTCCAATCAGAAACAAAACATTCCCCTGTTATTTCCTCACACTCCTTTATTCCTTTCTCTCTCATCAGTCTGGAAAATTCTGACCATCATTTCAGTTTAGGGATCTGGAGCCTTGAGGCTTTCTCTATGTAACCATGATCCAGACTGTTACTGACCAAAAAAGCTGTAAAGAACAAAAATGCTTTCTGGCTTAGTAACACTGTTTATATTGCCAGATGCTGAAAGACAAGCAGATTATGTACTGTGCAATTTTTCAATTAAAGACATTCAAGGAGAGGCATTTCAACAGGTGAAGGTACACAAGTTGTTACAATGGAAACATCTCCGAAAAAGCTGAAGTCCTGGATCACTTCATTTCAAGTGTGAGAGTCTTTCCAGGTACATTTCTGCAGATACCACAAACTTGAAAAACAAGGTATGAATCAGGATTTTGAATTCATAACAGCCTGGCAAGGTGATAAAATCAGTCAGTAGCCGTAAACACAAAATGTGAAGATGGTCATTCTTTAAAAAAAAAGTTTATTCAATGTAATAAAAAAATAACTTTTAAACTCCCAGAGCTTCAATCAAGAGGCATTTGGAACAAGATTCTGATTTTTACTGCAAAAAAAAAGGAAACCACTTATTGGAAGAGGAATTGCATTCTCTGAAATAGAGGCAAACACATTCTCAAAAATTTATTTAATTAGAACCCCATTTTCAATTGAAAAACACCTGCAAGTCTTTGTGGGCTGGTCATAGCAAATGATCCCATCCTTTGGTACTGTGAGTCACCTTACATCTTACAACATCCTACATGTTTAAATCCCACTGGAACCATTCTGAAAACATTATCAGTAACACAAATATTAGCACAGAGCAACAATTTTGTCTCGAAAATTTTGGAAGAAAACTAACCTGAAAATTTAGATGCTAGGTTTTCTTCTCCCATCATGACAAAATGACATATTCTGTAACTTTGTGCTCCCCAGTCTTACATCTAAAAGCTACCTGCAGAAATATTTTAAGGAGACAGACATATATAGTCAAATTTTTCCCTTTGTCTACATTTCACTGACATTCTGGTCTTCAATTTGTGAAGAACTACAGCCCATGGAAAAGACCCATGGAAAACTATCTCCAGTGGGAGGGACCACATGCTGGAACAGAGGACGAGTGTGAGGAGTCCTCATCCTGAGGAGGAAGGAGCAGCATAGACAGTATGTGATGAATCAAGCACAGTCCCATTCCCCATCCCTCTGTGACCCTGGGGGGAAGACAGAGATAAAATTGGGAGTAAAGTAAAGTTGAGGAAGAGGGTCCCAGTCCTACTTGTTGTTCTTTCTTACTAACACCTTCTAATTGTACATCCCAGGAGTTTTACAAATGTAAGCTTAATTAACACTGCTCTGCCTGTCTACCCATGGCTCTTCCACGCTATGCACATGGGCATATTGACCTAAAAAGCTGTCTCATGGGCAGAGGAGGGGAAAAAGTTCAGGGCAATGAAACCATCAGACTGTTGGTTTTATTCTCACTATGCCAGACACCCAAAACAACAGTAGGAGTCCTCTGGAATTTGCAGATGTGTTTCCTCTAAAACACTACATGTTTCAAATATGACAGTATGGTAACCCTGACAGGAAAACAACAGCAAATATTAAGCAAGAACTACTTGGTCCTGCCATGTGGCAATGGAGAAAGCACAAGACATCTGGTCCCAAGTTTCAATAAAACTTCTACAGTAAATTCCAGCAGGGTCTAATAGAGGTTTGTCTTTTTCTGCATATGTGGAGCACATTTAGGCTCTGCAGAACATCACTTGAAGAAAACCACACATGAATATTTTATTAAATGGAACTGCAGGACCACCCCAGAAGGCAAAGGAGTGCTCTTGAGCCAGGCCAGTATACTCTGGAGGAGTTTTCAGCAGGGATTAGCATAGTCTGTCTCCTGGGTGAACAGCCTTTCACACACACAGCACCTGCTGAATCCCTCCAGGCTCCCAGGACTTTGACTTCAATTGTGCCCTTGGAAGGGGAAAGGGACAGCTCCTCAGGGGGGCAATCTCCCTGAACAAGATCAAGACAACACTTGAGAAAACAAAAAGGGTTTGTTTGAGATTCAGTTGCCTGAATGTAGGTGCTGTGTGGGCTGCTTTGGGATATCCTGTGTGGTCTCCAATTACAGCTTTGCACCAGGGATGTCTCCCTTAGAACACATGTTATTTTTGGTAGGTTGGCTATCTTACACAACTAAAGGGACCCTTGGAATTAAAATTCAGGCAACTAAGTGATTTCCTTACTGCCTCTGAAATACTTTGGTTGCTACCATGTCCTGTTCTTACAAACAGGATGTTTTTATGTTATTTCAACCTACAGTTTTTTGTCCTTCTTGCAGCCTGGTAAAAAGCATTCAAATGAAACATGAGTCCCTTAAAAACATCCAGGTTGCTCACAGCAACCAGACTGCCATGGGATGGTAATGCCAAGGTTTGTTTTAAATCAATGTGACAGAAATAGTGGTTCATAAAATAGCTACTACTCGATGCAAGGTAGGACTGTAAATCACACTATGAATCTTTTCCAGCACTGGAAATGTCAACATCAGGTTTTCATAAATATTACTATTTTATGATTTATAGTACAGTGAAGGCTTCTAGTGCCTTGCTACTCCTAAAGCTGGGCAAGTCCAAAGGTTCAGTGCCGTAAATGGGACAAATTTTGTGGGAGAGGCAATGTCTTTAATTAGCCCAATAGAAAGCCTGGAAAGAAATGAGCAGGTTTTCCTGAACACAGGTGCTTCCCCACACTTCTCTATTAGGTTTGAAATGGCTTTTGGTGCCCCCAAGCTCTGCTGATTTTCCCAGTCAAATTACTTAAGTGGTCCTTTGGCACTTAAGTATGACCCATGTCCACTCACAAGCGGCATCTTGCCTCAGACCCAATCTCTGTGTCAGCCACAAACTCACACATTTGAAGTAAGATGTGTGGTAAAGCAAGGAAAAAATTCAGACTCTGGTCATGCCTCAGCATGGGCTTAAAAATGTTTGTGCTTGCAATACAGACTAGCTTCAAGTGCACCAAGGGCTGATGGTGTCACTCAGTGCTGGATCTGGTGAGTACATTCAGAAGCAGGGGTAGGGATGCAATCTCTGTTAGCCACAGTTCACATAGGCTTCAGGCTTTGCTCTGGCCAATGTTCCGCCTGCCACAGTAGATGTGTCCTGGAGCAATTTAACTGCAGAGAGCAGTACTAACCTCCCTCCACATAAGATGCTTTCTTCCTTCCCTAGCCATCTGGACGACACTTCAGCAATGGTATACTGTAAATCCGGAAGCATCATGATTATAATTATTTCACATCTACTTACGGTCATTATCACTGCCTGGCAGGCCTCACTGAAGCAGGTATTAGCTGTTTTGCTACTTGGCAGTAAATTTTTAAGTGGTAGACATTATGACTGGTAGCATTATGTATCTGTTGCATTTAACCTCCTTGCCTATTTCCTTTGGACCTTAAAATGCTTTATTATATCAAATAGCAATCAACATTCCTCAGGGGTGAAGGTAGCTACGTGACATGTTTACTGAGGCGGCCAGCTGTCGCCACTTGGCAAGCAACTTTTATCATAAGCTGGTTGAATTTAACATATATCAGCATTTATCAGCCCCGACTTTGTCAGTTTTATAAACGAAAACAGAGAGACAATAAATCATTTGGTGCCCAGGTGATACTGCATACATAAGAGAGCATATTTACCAGGCCGGGTAGATTCAACCAACAAAAGGCACCTAAGGTTCTGTTATTTGATCTGTATTGAATATAGCCTCAGATGCCTTTTCTTGAAAGCTTTGGTGAGATGTGTGCTGGATGGTCCCATTTTTTTTCTTCTAGCTGGCTGCTTCAGCCTTTACTCCTGCTCAGTAGTATGTCAACAATTTCCACTGACTTCTGCTGAAGTGCTTTCGACTGAGCATCCGTAACATAATTAATGTCTTCTCACTTGTGGCGGATGGAGCACAGAGATGGGAGGAGAAACACTGAGATCAGATAAGCCTCCATTCTTAAACATAAATGATTGCTCTAATACTTTGCAGTCATGATTTATCCCAATCTCCAAAGATGTCCTGTGAATATTCTAGGGTTAAGCAGGACTTGTAAGCAACATCTATACCAGTAAATCTATTGGGTCAATATCTGCTATCTGACCCTAGTGGCAGACTGCTGCTCATATCCATGTAACTAAACCCTTTTCCCCCCGAGTGTTGGTGGCTCATCCATAGCACCTACAGGGAGCAGTTCTCTGCTGCTCCTGAACCATGTCCAGGCTGTGATGGAATGGGATGAAGATTTGCCAGGGATTGTGCTGCAACCTTAAATGCTGGAGGTGACTGCAGGACAGGGGTCACACCCTGCATTAGGGAATAACTTAGGTCATGCATTACTGTCCTTGCCTTGGACAGGATGGAAGAGTGGGCATGTTTGCTGTCAGTGATTTAACACAGCCTAGAAAACGAACCTGATTATTAAGTGTATGGCAGCATGGGAAGTTCTCTACAGCATCGTTTTCATTGCATCTGCACACTGTAAGGTTAATGAAAACTCAGCTTCAGAAATGCTTACACTTTTATGTCAAGGTGGAAATTGAAATATTTGAGGTTTGGAAGCAAATTGTCATCCTCAAGAGTATGTCCTCCATCAGTAAGAGTCATTAAGACCATATTTGTACTGCTTAATATAAAACGGTCAGGGAGTGATGTCTGGTAAAGGTCAAATGGCACCAAATTTCCCATTACCCACCCTGAAGTGTTCTAATGTTTCCCTTTATGGGGAACTGGGGGAAAGGTCCATTTGTAATAGCAAGAGACAGCAAGGCAACACCTAAGCAGTGTGACCAAGCAGGGGTTCAGTGCTCAGGCTTTCCTTCACCTATATTTGACAATTTATATCACGTTGTTGTGTTAAGATATACAAGCCCCCCATTTTCCTGCCCCGAGCTCTTTGCTAAGACAGTGCCAGTTTTTAACTTGACAGCAGTGATGAAAACTCTTGCACTTGTGTGCCTGGAACCACCTGCTTTGCAGCGTGAGCACAGGCTGGTTCACTCAAGAGCAGGGAGACCTGCCATGCTCTTCCCACAGTCCATTCCAGAAGGAGAGAAATGTTTCACAGAAGGTTCTGTTAATTGTGCCAATCTCAGAGTGGTCCAGTGCAAACAACAGTGATCTCTGCTCTCTCACTGGCACCTGATCCTGTGAAAAAAAAAAAAAAAAAAAAGCTATAGAAAAGTTGTGAGCTGTCTAATGAACACTCTTGCATCAAGTAGGATGAACATGAGCATCTAAACCTGTGGGCCAATTGCAATATAAAAATAGCAATGGCATGGGGTACAGAGTAAAGTATTCAACTTCTTCCTGGTTAACATACAAATTGCTTACAATTTCCATATGTTTTCCTTCCACCTTCATATTTGTGGCAGATCTTTAACGTCAATCTTTTCCAAAACCTGTCTATGTAAGATGAGCTATTCAATGTTTATTTAATTAAAAGTCCTTAGAAGTATTTCGATTGCATCACTTTCATGCCTTTTTTACAACTGTCATCTCCTCATTCTCTTATTCAAAGCAAAATCTAAAACTTTCAAGGTTGTCTGCTATCAAATCTTCCATGCTTGGACAGACCTAGGACATTTTTAACGACAAGTTGCAGCTTATTACTCATTCCCACTACAGCGACATAAAAATCCACTGGGAGATGGCAACCCAGGTAGGCCACTACTTCTAGAAACTTCCCAGCACATTTGCTGGCAAAGCATGCTCTCCAAATTCCATACCAGTCACACCAGTCTCCCAGGCTGCAGCATTGAGATACTTGAGTTGAAGAATGAGCAAAGAACAGGAGTTATTTGTTCATATCACAAATATATCACAAATGCAGTGAAAAACAGGAGATAAGGATGAGGCTTGTGAACATGATGCAGAACTCAAATAGCCTGAAGCAGTGAATGCCTGTAAGCCATGGGATGAACTAATTGCTGTATGCAGAGCTTACAGTTCTGCAAAGCTTGGTGTGAACTCAGGAGCTGTACCCTGCATCTGTGTAAATCTGCTACAGCATCACGGTGGTTTTGGCAAAGGCTTTTGCTCCTCAGCAAAGTCTGAAAATCAGCTTGCAGCTTCTGCAGCAATGAAAAACAGCCCAGATGACACAGCTGCATTATTAATCTATTCTCCATCTTCCCTGCTTTTCAGCAGCTCTTTCTTTCTCTCTCTCAGCTTCCCTGCTACCAGAGGAAGAGGAACAGCATAGGCAGGCTCAGGACTGCAGAGAAACATATTTCTGCTCCTTTCCTGCTGTTCCCACTGGAAGCACAGTCAGTCCTAGGACATGCTCCTGACAAAGCTGATAACTCCTAAGAGCCTTCCAAGCTACGAACAGGAAACCTTTAAAGGTCTGATTCCCTACAGCTCTCTTTGCATGTGAGATATAACAATTGCAAAACCATGGCAACCATATAATTCCAAATTCTCTAATGATGGCAAATGATGCTCTGAAGTCTCTGGACATTGAATGCTTACCTGAGCTTGCAGGTTTTCCTCTGTATCTCCACTACAGCTCCATTTGTCAAAGCTGGTAAGTCTGCTTGTTCTTGTCCCATCCTGGAAGCTCATCTTAATGCTCTGCGAAAATTGCTTAAAACTTTCTTTTCTTTTAACCTGAAAAATCCGTCCTATTACTGGCACATATGTAAATTCCCACTGCCACAAACAGGGATCATACTTTTCACTATGATTCACTGAATCAGGGCTGATGTGACTGACCACAAGATCTCACAGAAAAATACATTTAAAGGGACATGAGAGGGACATGAGATTGTTGGCTCTTCATTTCATGTGATCACTGGACCCAAATTCAGCTTCAACTGCCAGCATTGCTGATGTTGCTGTGACATAACAGGCTAAAATGGCTGTCCCCAAAGTGGGGTGTGTGCAACGTGATCCATTGGGCTGTGGGGAGAAGATATGGTTTTGATACTATTCATATATTAACTACCCCCAAAAAACACAAACAGACAAATAAACAAAACAAAACAACAACAACAAAAAAAACCCACAATATGTTATTTTGGGTGTGTCCCAAACATTGTTCTAAGCTGTCAAATTCCAGTCACATTTGGACAGTAATTTAATAAGGAAACAGCAACCCCTTTAACACAACCTAAATTTAAACATTCATAGACCATGTATAAGCATTTCATTTCCAAATATGTTTGTCTGGATATTGGCCCAATTTCTTTAAATGAGTGCTAATAGGCAAAACAACTTTGAAATGACGACAAATGATAAAGTTGTAGCATATTAGTTTGATATGATTTTGACACTTCTTTTAAAGCAGTGTTGTCCTACCTTTTACGGCCTTATTTTGAACAAGCTGCTGTAGAAAAAAGTACGTTTTTTGTTCATTCTACTGAAAGGCAATTGTAGCCAGTGTTAAACTTGTCTAAAAATCTTATACATCATCTTGAAGCTGTTTTATCTTTGAAGACTTAATGTCAAATTAATATTGATAGTCTATCTCACTTGAATCACCAACTCTTTATGGGCATTCAGGTGTGTGGTTTCCTTATCCAGAGTCATTATGTGTGCTTGGATATGCCCCTGTTCACACCTTTCTTACTCCAGGATTAATCATCCCAGTTTCCATTGTCCCCAAACATCCTTCCACATTTTGCCAGTAGTTTACAAGTCTATAACAGATCTCTAGATACCTCGTTAATGTATTTTTTTTTTTTTTTTAATAGAGCTTATATTAGATCAGGTACCCAGCCCTGAGTGCTACTGGGTTTAAGGAAAACTCAGGTGGTGGTTCAGCAGCTATTAGCAATGCTCAGCTGCAACATTGTGCCTTGCTTTAAAAGTATCCATATTTAGGGCTGCCTATATGGTCACACTTAACCCAGACTTCAGTGAGATTTAAATAGGAATGCTTAACATGCTTCAGTGCTCCAGAAACTTCTCTTGTGTGCACTGAAAAAAATTAGGAGTTACTGATCCTAACAGGCTGCCAGCTCACTGCCCCCAGCTCCCGGTCTTTCCAGATCCTCTGTTAGGTTCACGCAGGGCCAAACTGTAAAATTTCAGAGAAAACAGGACAGAGTAGCCCTGGTCACTGTCACGGAGACCTTCACGAGTGCAGGAGAGGTGCTTCTGTCCCTTCCAATCCTACTGAGCTGTCTGACAGCTGACCTTTGACTCTCCCCTGGATGTTTCTGCCCTGCCGCAAGAAACTTGCCTTCTGTATTAGTCCAGGCTCTCAGGTGTAACACATCCTTCCGGTGAAAAAGCATGGACCTGAGGGAATGTGGCAGTTTTGAACCATCGTGTGCAAAAAGCATTACTGGCACCAGCCTCTTCATACCTAAAACCCAAGTACAAATCTTACCACCCTTCCACGGAGCAACATGCGGGACAAACTCTTCTGCTTCTCTTCAGAAAGAAGATCATCAATTTTTAATTCACCGTAGTTTATCTTGGAGAATCACGTGGAAGGAGAAAGATCCGATCTTTGCAACCTCCTATAACTTGCCCCCAGCAGCTGATGGGACCGCTCAGCTGGCAGAGAGCAGATTCCCGGCGGTCTCCCGATCACGCAGGGGTTGTACAAGCAAACCCTGGGCGTTTTCGGCCGCCCCAAAAGGCAGCGGCTGCCGGGCTCGTTGTACAGAGATCGTCCTCACGTCGCTCGGGGCTCTGCCAAGGGCAGGTCAGCGCAGTCCTTCAAGGGCGAGCCCTGCCGGCTCTGACTACACTGTCACTGCAAAGACATTTGCTCTCCCCGCGTTCCGATGTGCCCCGCGGGAGCGGCCCGGCCGTGAGGGCGGTGGTATCCTGCCGGCGGGTCCCGCTCGACCTCCCCATCCGCCGCCGCCAGAGGGAGCTGCGGGCCCACGTTTGGAGTGAGGCGGCGGGGCCCGACGGGGCGGGCCGGGACAGCGCCGGGAAGGGGCCGCGGCCAGCTCGGCCCTCAGGGGGGCCTGCTCGGCAGCCAGAGCCACCCGCTGGGGAAGGGCCTGATCCCCTCAGCCCCGCCACGGCTGCTCAGGGTCGTCCTCGTCTCCCCGGCTGCCTCCATATCTCTGCTGCCCTGGAGCCGCCTGCTTGCGCGTCCCCCGTTCCCCTCCCCTTCCCTCCGCACCATTCCTTTCGGGGCTGTGCACCATATCTCTGTCCTGCGCGGCTGGGGGAGAGCACACCCAGCCCTGCCTAAGAAACCCCACAGGAGGGGGTCGAGTGCCAAGGTTTCCCCGAAGAGGCAGCCCGGAGTTCGGCGGGGCGGGCGCTGCCCAAGCCCGGGCGCTCCCGGGAGCAGAGTCCGGGCGGCCCTTGGAGCAGGCTGCCCTCGGGGCACGAGGGGACACAGGGGCCGGGCAGAGCCCCGTGGGGAGGGCTCCGGGGGTCAGCGGGGGAACCCGCTCTGCGGCCCCGGGCCTGCCCTGCGCGGCCCCGGGCCCTCACCTCTCCGCCTAAGGCAGGAGGCTGAATGGATTTCTCCGCCGTCCCGTCCTCCCCCCTTGCTCCTATAGAGTCCAGCAATTTAGCAAGTTCACCAAGCTGTGTCATGCTTCATGACTAATTCACATATTTAAATGGGAACGGTCAAAGCTGGACTATTTGATGCCAGCCAAGCGCATTTATCAGGTCAAAAAAGCTCACAATGGCTGGAGGCTCCGTGTGTGTGCGCGGGTGTCTAATATAAGCGCTCGCTCAGTGCCGGACCTGGAGTCTCCCCCTCCTAAAAAAACAAAACAAAACAAAACAAAACAAAACAAAACCAAACCAAACAAAAAACCCCCACCAAAAATCTCAGACCCAAAAATAAATAAATAAAGCACTCAGATCGGTTGCAGCTTCCCAGAGCAGTCTCCCCCTGCCCCCGCCTCCCGGCCTGACTCGGTTCCCCCCCCGGCCCCCACCCAGTTGTGCCTATAATTTGTGCTTCATGGAATTAATCTGATCAATTACAGCGGTTTTCACGTGGCTGAGCAGTTTCAAAGGTGCCACATTTTATTATCTGCTGACCCCCTGACATCGCAGGTGCAGCTTTAATGACGGAAAGAAGGGGGGAAAAGGAGAGGGGGGGGGGGATGTGTTTGGTTAAATTAGCCAAATGAACTTTTCTCTCCAGCGTCGCCACTGATGGACGAACGTGTGGATGGGTGTTTGTGTGAGATGCGTGTGAGATGCGAAGGCCTCTGAGCTGTGCCCGGAGACGCGGTGACTGGCCCCGATGGGACGCGCAGCGCCGACGGTCGGGGCGGCCCCGGGGGGCTCGGGTGGCACCTCCGTGCTGCAGGAAGGGGTGCCACGTTCAAGGAAAACGAGCAAACTGAAGTTCACGGCTCCGGGGCTGATAAATGTTGCGGGTACAAGGTCACGATCGATCACCGCACACTGTCGAGATGCATTTCGTGAGTGGATGCCTCTTCACAATCGCCTCCCGAGCCGCTGACCCATGCCTGTCCGAGCCGGGGCTCGCCAGCGCGCCTCTCGCAGCCCTTTCAAGCCAGCCCTGCTTCATGCCTTCGCCCCTTTCTATTCTGCATCTTTCAGTGAGAGGACGAGGGAAAGAAAGGACATTTTTTTCCCTAAACGTTCAGATGTGAAGTAAACAGTTTTGCATCCCCAGGCCTGGGCACCTTTGATGCTAGGATTACATTTAT
>CM031857.1:47009996-47052496 GCA_018697195.1 Certhia americana | reverse complement strand
CATTAGGACTGCTGTGTCTTTAGTAGCACTTGGACAGATAGGAGCTTGCTCACAAATGTGAAATTCTGCCATCCAGAATGTGCTTTAAGGGCACCTTTTCACCGGAAGAGAAGATGTCATTCTCCTCCCTGCATGTGCACCAACTGTAAATTTAGAGAGGGAGGTGACCAAGGGGATCTTCAAATCTCAGTGGAAACGTGTGACATATCCACCTATATGCCTGCAAATACCACTCTGCTTTCTAGATTGCTCAGATTATGGATGAGCAACGCAAAAGTATTTTTTAGGATCAGCTGCTGACTTCAGTTCCACATACTTGTGATACTTTTGTATGAACAGAGTTTCTGTCTGGAGCAGCTCTCCCAGGAGATTTCTCCTCAGCTCCTCTGGGCAGCCTGGATCCTGCAGCAGAGGAGACATAGAGCTCGTCATCACTCTCTTCAGGTGATTTGGGCTCTAGTGCCTATCTTAGCCCCATCAATCTGATACTGCATTTACTGAACCATCCAGAACTTGCCAGATAAAGCACTGTACAATTCCTGCTTCAGGAAAAGAAGTGGTTCAGCAAGGAATGAGAACTTTCCCACTGATGAGTTTGCAAAGAGCATAAGAGACTTGGCTAGACTTCAGAATCAAGGATTCTAGAGAAGATATTTTTGTAGTTAGTAAATCACATGCTAGCATCTGGTTCCTGAAAATGCTTAAATTATCCTCAGGAATGGGTTTAGATCAGTGGGGCAAATCCTTTCCACTCTTTTCTTAGTTCAGAGTTTCCTTTGTTCCTCATATTTCCCATGAGCTACTTCCAAGGATACCTTACAGTGGCTGATGAGCAATAGGGATGCAATTACTATTTTTGCATCCAGCTGAGGATGTTTCACCTCCACACACTATCCAGTGGCTCTTTGGTGCCATGATTTCCTTAACAGAGTTATTTAATTGCTGATGCATAGATGCCGTTGTTACAGCTAAGGAACTTAATTCAGTGAGCAGCTATTCTCCAGGGGTTCTCCTGCCTCCCTCCTGGTATTGGGAATGTCTCCAACTGCACTGGGGCTGGTCTTTCTAGACCACCTCAGTTGCAATGGTTTCCAGGGCCTGATTCAGGCAGCCTCACCAAGACAAGTCCTGAAGCAGGAGATAACTCTTCTCATTCAGGGCTTGTTCCCCTGCTCTGACCCTGAACAGGGAGTCTGCTCAATCAGCTGCAGTACATCTTCTGTGCAGGTCCTGCAGCTGGTGGGAGAATTCCCATCCTTATATTGATACCGTAAATAAGGAGTTGAACGTGAGTGGCTCAGACAAGTCTTTGCAGATCACCTCAAGTAACAAGATGAAACAGGACTTCAGGATGTAACATCTCAAGTTCACACAAGCACAGAGAAGAGCCCAGTATACAGCAGGGAAGGCCTCAGGCAACGTGAGTCAGGTCTGGTGCATGGTCAAGGATCTCACACTCTTCGTGTCATATGAAGGGCTGTTCTTCTGTGCCCTGTGCCCTGTGAGATTGAAGAACCAACAGAGAGAGACAGCAAGCTGGTTTTTGTGTTGATCCCTGTGGCTGGTACCGGTTTGGCTCAGCTGCCCTGTGATCCTCCTTGTGAAGCCCAGATCAGCAGTGATAAATAGTGCAAAAAGGGCAAACTCCTCTGTCTAATGCTCTGAGATCAGCTGGCACTAACAATTGGCTGCACAGCTCTTTAAAAAAAAAAAAAAATACTGGGTTTTGAGTATTTGGAATGAAGAGAAGTTTTAGTCTCAAACTTCTAATGCCACAGGTATCTAGGAAAACTAATCAGTTTATTTTGTATAATAGGACAGTGTTGCCTTGTTGTTGGTTTTGTCTGGGAAGCATTTTCTGTTTGCAGAGGTAGAAGAGAAGGTTTGGAGCCAAGTCTGGTGGCTCAGCTTGGATGGATGATTTCCAGGAGTGCATTTTGGTAAACGAGGCAGCTCATCAGAGCCTGAAGTATTTCAACACTGAGTTATTGGGTTAGGAAACAAAAAACTCTGTAACCTCTAAGTCATTAGTGTGATTCTTCTGCAGTGATAGAGAGCTTTCCTGCTGCCTAGGGAAGGATGACTGAGTCAAAACCAGGGAAATGCTTTCTTGCTCTGCTTGGCAAGAAATTGTGTGTTAAGTGGACAATACAAGCGGCTGACCAGCAGCCTGAGTTCTTGATCCTATAGACCCACACAGAGATACTGCCCACAGTAGAGCCCTGCTGCCTTCTCCAGTATCCATACTTCTGTGAGAGGGGAGCAGTTCACCAGTTTAAAAGCACTGTTTTCATCAGCCCCAAATATAAGTTCTGCATGTTGTAACTGCACTGGTGGGAAAGCAGTTCTGCCCAGAGTACATGGTAAATTCCAGTGGTGTTGACAGCATCTCCCAACTGAGATTGGCGTACACTTGAATATCCTCGGTGACCTGAAGTTGTGTGTCAGAGTAGCTCATTGTTTCTTTTTAAATGGTGTCCTGATACATGAGTCCATTTCTTGTATCTCTGAACTCTCCAGAGGACGGAGGGGGTGATGAGCTTTGGACCACTGAGTTGCTGTAGCAATCCAAATAAAAACAAAGGTTGGGACCTCATTCGTATGAAGCGAATCCAGCTCTAGTTACCATGACACCATGACAATCAACTTGTTTACTGCTTCAAGGTACAGTCTAAACATTCTTGGCATGTCATTTGCATAGCAATATCCAGAATGCTTTGTGTCACTCTACTGTATTAGGGCTCTACAAATGCATTGAAAGGTTTCTTTACATGTATGCTTAACTAAAGAGAAAGAAAGGAAGAGAAAGGAGAAGAGAGCTTCACTTTTGGTAGCATGTTTCATACAAAGTGTAATCTAAACTCTGTGCAAAATTAAACATAAGAGCTGGATACATGACCCCCATATGTTCTGGGGAAAGAGGGAGGGGTGTAATTATTCAACAGAGGGTGGAAAACAACTGGGAATATTTAGGACTCATTTTGGCAGAGTGTTTAAGCATATGCTTAATTTTAAACAGGTGATTGACTGAAAAACAAGAAGCAAAATAAAAAGACACAGAGAAGTGAGAAAAGTTAGATTAGTAGAAGAAGAGGGAATAATGATAGGGAGCCAGCTTGGCTGTGTGGGCTGGCAGCACTGCAGAAGGGCCAGGATGGTTGTGTTGGCTGGGAATAGCTGGTGGGCTGGAAGGGTGCATGGAGAGCTGTGCCAGGACACTGTGTACAGGAAAGCCTGTGTGGCAGTGAATGAAGTACCCAGGTATCAGCTGGCATAAACTGATGTGTTTCCTCTGCACTGAATGGATCTCTGCTCGCTCACCACTGCTGACAAACTGGGTGTTGGCTTGAACAGTCGTGCAAGCAGGGTTGGGAGTGAAACAGAGCCCCAAACTGTGTCTGAAAGGATAGGGTCTGGGGAGAAGACAGAAACTGGGGCAAGAATTGTAATTGATGGTAGTGAATAGCCAAAAGCATGCAAAGTGGGAGCTGGAGTCAGACAGGGAGTTGGGAATCTTACCAGTTAATGCAGGCACGAGGAGTACTGCAGAGTACGAGGGGTAGTGATGGGGAGTCTGAAAGCCTGGGAAGTGATGCAACAGCAGAACAGACTTTTGATGTACTGGAACAGCTTGTATCTGGATTGTGACAGATTAAGTCAGCTTTGCAAGTGAGCAGGGTAGGACTCAGGCAAGTCACAGATGCCCTCAGAACCATTTCACTGCAGTCACAGGCATCTAGGTAGAAGGCATGAGGTCCAGCAGGGTTTGACAATGGCAATATTCCTGCTGTCTTGTCTTCCCTCTGTGCCCATAGTATATCTAGGCTTGGGACTGGTCATGCTCAAAAGAGCATCTTGATGGCCAGGGACTAAGGAGTTTCCCACATCATCAGCTTTCATTTACCTTCCCCATAGTCAGTGTGGTGTACTTCCAGTTCAGGCACTAAAGAAAACTCAGAGTTGACATGGTGGCATCAAAGATAAATATCTCTTACGGATTCAGTGAGCCTCTCAGACTCTGATCAACTCAGAGATCAAAGCTGGTTTTCTCTAGAGGAAAGAATTAAAGGAGACGCAAGTTAACATTTCTGTTAACAAATAATATAACAAATGATCTGCAATCCTGTACATTGTTCATAGCTGAGACCACGGGAATAGTCTCAGGAGACAACCCACATCAGATGTGGACAGCTTGCTTGGCAGGCTAGCCTTTACAGATCAGACATCTCTGTGCTACCTCCAGTAGAACACCAACAAAGAGACATCTCTGGTCTGAAAGAGACCTGTCTAGTGAGAAGATCTGAATAAGACATCTCCCAGGTCTGTATTTGTGTCGCTCCTCAGGTAAAAGCTCTGCCTGATCCATCCCATGTGTCTCTTTTGTACCACCTGGCTTGTGGAGGCCTTTTCTCCCCAAGTTACTGATCCCCATGAACTTCCTCTGGGTTTATATCACACCAAGTGCAAAACTACTATGACTTTAAAGAAAACTTTAAAAACATATGTACACGTATTTTACCATTCTATGATTAATATTTTACTATATTATGCTTAATCCTTCTGCTCTGCCTTGCACACTACACGCCACCCAAACACCTGCACATGTTGCAGGTCTGTATGGATCATTTACTATTATTTGGCATTTAGATGAGGCTGCACTGAGAAGTGGGTTCTTAAAAAAAAAGCTGTAATCCAAGGCACTGAAGACTTTTGTAGTCTACCCTGACCAGGATCAGTCAAGTATGGGCAGTTAGCTGCCCACACACTCATAAAATTAAATAAAATAGAACTAAATCCAGATGCATTTGCAGCCACAGCTACCACGTATTCTTTCCAACAATCTGGCTGTATCTGTCGTCTCTGTTTAAGCTTTCAGGTGTAAATTCACATATCAAGAACCGTTTGAGGTGTCCGGCTGTGTGTCTAGTGCTATTTCAGATGTACCAGGGTACCTGACATCCTCATCAGACTGGCAGAAGGGACCAATCAGTTGCAGACCCCTCTGGAGCAGTGACTGAAGCCAATCCAGAGCAGATACTCGTACCCAAGATCTAACACACTGGTACACACCTAAGCATGGGACCCACTGCCCATCCAGCTGCAAAGTGCATAAAATAATGTGCTCATTGTCTATGACTGGTGCTAATAGCTTTCATAGTTGGAAATCTGAGGCTGAGGAAAAGAATAGACACAGATCTGACAGGAGTTACTCTCTCCAAGGCATGATGCTATTCTATTGATGTGTTTTCTCCAATTTGGTCTATGCAAAGTGGTAGCAAATATGTGATAAAAATGTACTCTTTTCCATGTGTTCTTTGTTGGGAACAAGCCTAACAGAAAATGTCTAGAGGGAAAGGGGAAATTAGAGAAGGCTGTAGCAGAATAAAAAAGGGGATACAGCAAACTTAAGAATGAAAGCTTTTTCCTATTTATGATAATTTTAACTTTTTTTTCATTAGTTAGTTAGTTTGGTTTTATTTATATATGCTAGATATGTATGGGTTATATAAAATAGACTATATAGAGTAGTTCCAGAGCAGTGCCTGTCCAGCATCAGGCAGCCACTCCTGTAGAGCTACAGCCATATTAAGCATCAGGCCCAGCCATTTGCTGTTATCATCAGTGTCAGTATCCTAGGAGATGTCCTGATCTTGCATAATTACATCCTGATAAATGAGTACTTTGTGTTCATAGCAAAAACACTTTCAAAATTAATGTAATTGTGAGAGAGCTACTGTTGATGTACCTGTCCTCAAATCATTTGGAATATCATACAAAACTATTTTATTTAGGATCTTTTTTTAACTCCCACCTATATTTTAAAGTAATCACGTTCGGAGACCAAATTATATTGCCATTAGAGAATCAAATTTCAGAGCTGCCCTCAGGAACCTAAGGATTAAAAATGAATCCTTGTTATCCCAGTAAATTAATAAGTAAGATTCATTCTAAGTAAACAAGAGTGAAAGAAAAGCACCAGGTTACCCACAATGTAATGCTATTCCAAAGCAGCAAGCCCATTTACTCCAAACACTATTCAAAGCCATGGGGCCAGCTCAGAGCTGGCGTTGTGTAAAATCATTAACTGCAGATAAAGCAAATTATGGAATTCCTGAGTTAATAATACTAGTTATGTGGTTAAGAGCAACAACATTTAAGATACCAATGCATGTTTTCAAATGTAAATCTATTTGATGCAGCCTTTGTGTGGAATGAAATGAGATTGAGAGATAAAAATAAAAATCACATTAATGTAAAAGCCAAATAATGCAAAAGAATAGTAAGTAGATGTAAGTACACAGGCAATTAATACTGGAAAGGTTCTTCATTCCAAACCTTTGGGGTTTTTCCCAGGTATCCATATCATGTTCACATTTTGTGCCTGTGAAAAGAGAGTGGTGGCATATGTGATGGATGGGATGTAGGACACCAAAATTCAGCAATACCAGTGTGTGGAAAAGAGAGCTCAGCATCATCTTTTGTCCTCCTTCCCCTGCCAGGACAGCCACTTCTGCTCTGGGGTACAGTGTTTACGGCCTTGATAGCAGCCAAAGAGTCTCCTCTCTGCATGCTAGGGCAATAGCAATTCAACTTCAACTTCAAGAAAGAAATATGATCAAAAAAGTATATGCTGGAATATATTCAAACACAGTTTGTGCATTTATAAATTTGCTTCCTGTCGGAATCAGGTAAGACTGGGCATTTTAGATGCTAAAATGCTTAAGTAACTTTCAGAAACCTGCTGCCAAAATGGCTAGAGATAGAAAGTTGAAAATTGGCATGTTATGACATTCGCTTTAGCAGAGGTGCCCACGCTCTTCCCACAGCAAAATGACTTTAATTTGCCCAACCTCAGAGTCCTTGAAAATGACACTCTGAGCATTTGCTGTAATGATTTCTCACTAAATTAGAAAAATGCCCAACTAAGGAGGGATTATCTCTGCATGTGGATGTGGCATAATGACTGTCAAGTGCACTGAGAGCCCCACTGGGCTTTGCAAGGTACACAGGGTCTGCAGCAGAGGCCAGCGTGCATCGGGGAATATTAATACTGTCTTGTTGGGGCCATCCATTGTGATACTCCACTGCTGTTCAGACAAAATTATACCATATGAGGGAATTCTCTTTGCTACTTTACATACATGAGGTACATTTTAGAGCTGAGGATTAGTTCCAAATTGTCTGGCTGACAAACTCAGTCCATAAAGGATGCAGTCACGTGTGTGCCCACTCTCTGTAATGTGTGCACTGACTGGGGCAGCATCACTACAAGATTCTTCCTTGCAGCCCACAACTGCTGTGCCAGCAGTGAGGATGTGATAGTGAACTTGATTCTGCACACCCATAAAGTTTCCTAGCTGCTCCCTCGGATCCCACCAGCTCTGGTTCCTCAGGATTAAATGTGTTTGTCCACAAGGTACTGTTTGTCTGCCAGGCATGCTGCTGCCCAGGTTTCACAGTGAGCAAGGAGCAAGCTTCATGAGCAGTGCCACTGCTTCATCATCCCTGTCACAGTGGTGAGAAACTCTCCCCATCTGCCTCTGCTCAGCCCCAAAACAGAGGTGTGAGGAGGTACATTTTGTACATCAGAGCTTGTGCCATGAAGGAATGGAGACATGGGTGGGAATGTGCTGGCAGACAAGGATGTTGAGAGTTTCAGCACCACCAGCACAATACCACTCCAACAGCAACACTCAAGCATTCAGTGTTGGCGTTCCTTGATCTCACTGCTAGCCAACTGGCTCAATCCCATGTTGCTGAACAGGCACGAGGAGCACACGCACACGCCTCTAAGGGTGCCACTGACTTCAGTGCCAGTGCTCTGTAAGAGGATGCCAGACCCCTTGCTAAACCTACATTAGGCTGCTTCTGCCTCTATTTTGCAGTGACTTTTCAAAACAAGCCTGGTAAATGTGAACAGGATGAGAGGTGATTGCTGGAAAGTCTACAGGGCCCTGCTGTGCCAATTAGGGTCCTCTGAGGGGTCTTTTCCTGTTGAACTTGGTCCACTGGGGAAGGACAGGCACACAGTGAACATTACGAGGCCAAGCACCAGGCAAGACCGACTCTTGTATCAAGGCCAGATTTTAGTCTTAAACCTGCCACATTCATCCCCAAGAGTCAAGGGAAGAGGAGCCAGAAAGATGCTGCCCATGGGGTGCCCTGACTACAAGCTTGCCCTGCTATCCCATCTCAGCTGGGTAATGTGAGAAGACAGCAGAGGAGGAAGCTAAGAGGGAGAGGTAAGAGGTCTAAGTGCCCCAGGAGTCAGTGGCCACCAAGAAGCCTGAACATTTTGTCCATGTGCCTCAATCATGATAATGCAGCTACCTAGTGTCACCAAATCCTTGCAGCTTCCAGACAGGGGAACACAGATCCGGCCAGTCACAGCAGGGTGAGAGTACTGCCTTGTGCCTGTCCTGCACTGTCATGTCTAATGGTTCCCCCCACCTCACATCATCCTGAGTGTCCTGAGAAGTCGACAGTGTGCCATGGGCTGCAGTCACACTTTCCACTCATCCGTGGGGTGGAGCTGCAGAAGCTGGTAGATCTCCCAGACCCACAACTGTACAAGGTGTCTTGGGAAGGCTGGAGGGCGTCATGTTTGTTTTATGGACAGGGCTTGATGTTGTCCCAGCAGTGGCACTTTTACCTGCTCTACCTTTTACCCTTGATTCCCAGGAATCTCAACCCACAGCTTCCCACACCAACTTCAGCCTCTGCATGGAGCAGCATTTACCTTCTCCGCAGGGATTTCTCATGAGGGACAACATCTCCCTGGCTCTTCCTGGTGCATGTTTTGGACATGCTCTGGGATGAAATTTGGGTCCCACCCAGTACAGGCAAGAACCTACCATAGCCTAGGGACCCAAGCCCATTCCCCGGATAGCAGGGCATGAAACCCGCTGTGCCAGGCAGTGCAGCTCTGTGGCCTTGCTAGGAGAGTCGAGGCATTGGCTGCCAGTGCAAGGACGGCCGCAGCACCCACTGAACATCGTCCCCCGAGCCCAAAGGGAGTGGGAGTCCCGGCACAAGGGGCTTTTCCGTGCACGAACAGAGGGGCAGCCGGAGCGCCGGGCTCTGGGTTCCCGCACCCGAGGAGGCTGATGCCAGTTCGGCCCCGCGCCACTGCTTGTGGCACCGCCGGAGCTGCGGGACCTCCCGGCTGCTTCCGACAGGGAAGCCACCCCGCGAACCACCGGGACGAGTCACCGGCGCGTTAAAAACGGGAACGCGCTGCGGGAGAGGGGCTGCCGGGACCCGGTAGGAGGGAGCCCCATCAGGGCCGGTCCCAGCCCCGGCCCCAGCCCCGGAGGGTTAGCGGGAGGCTGGGACAGTCCTTCCTGTCTGGCGGCGGCGGGCACCGGGAGAGAGAAGCCGAGTGCCGCCGGCAGCCCGGTGTTTGTATGGACCTACAGCCGTGCGCAGACTTGCGGCTGGGATGGCGGCGAAAGGTGTTCAGCGCAGCCTGTCCCCGACCCGATCCTTGGCTTCGCGAGGGAGGACCCGCGGAGAGAGTGCCCGGGACAGAAGGCGGGGATCCCCTGCACCCCGTACCTTCAGCTCGACACGGAGAAAAGAAGACTGCCCGTCATCTGCGCTCGCCGGGGCGGGCGGGTCCCGGTGCCGAGCTGCGGCGGAGAGGGTTGGAGAGGGACGGTGCTCCCAGCGCACGCCCGCGGACGCTGAGTGGCTGCTTTCTACTCGAAGAGAAGGAAATAAACCACCAACGAGCTTTTATTGTTATCATAATCATTATCATCATTGCCATCTCTGCACATAAATAAATAAATAAATATCTCCCGCGGGGAGGGAGTGGGACGGAACGGTACAACCACAGTTGTGCGCCCGGCAGCGACGAAGTCAGAACAAAACCATTTTGTAAATGAAAAAAAAAGAAAAAATTAAAAAGAAAGGAAAAAATAATAACCCAAACAACCTTCAACCCTCCCCATCCGTCCGCCCGCTTTTGGGCACCGCCGAGTTACCAGAGGGAGCCCGGGATAGCATCCCTCCAGGCGGGCGCACCGCCCGTCGCCGCGCAGCATCCGCGCACTCCGCGCCCGTCTCGGTGCGCGGGGAGGTCTGCGAGGAGCTCGCCGGGCTCGGGGCTGCGCCTGCGGGGAGACAAGTGAGAGAGCACTATGGGGGGGACGCCTGGGGTCCTAGGGAGGAGTTTATTTACAGCAGGGTGCTGAGACACCCGTCCCCATGGGCCGGGGGTCTGGAAAGGCGAGAAAGTCCTTCGTGAATTACACAAATTATACAAAACAGTATAAAATCCTTCGGCTGCATGTCAGCACCGGGGCAGGCAGGACTCCCTCCCCTGCTTTCGCCACAGTTCCTGCGGAGCCGGAGTGGGTGTGCCGGTGGTTAGGGGGTGACTGCGAGACCTCTGTCGTCCTTCCCCGAGGAGGACGGAGACATGCGCAAGTCCTCGTCGTCCTCCGAGCACTTAGTGGTGGAAAGGGACGAGCATTTGCAGCTGTGGCCGCCCCCCCCGCCCCGGTGGGAGCTACTTTTGCCTTCTTTCTTGTGCTTGACCCGTCGGTTCTGGAACCAGATCTTCACCTGCTTCTCGGAGAGGTTCAGGTAGGTGGCGATCTCGATTCGCCGCAGTCGGGAGAGGTACATGTTGGAGGCGAACTCCCTCTCCAGCTCCAGGAGCTGCGTGCTGGTGAATGCGGTGCGCATCCGCTTGCTACTGGGCAGCTGGCTGGACGTGCTGTCTGGGAATGGAGAGAAGCCCACCGTCAGGACCTGCCGGACCCTCCGCCGCCCGCCCCGCAACGCCGGGCACTCGCCAGTCCCCGCTGAGCCCTTCTTGCGGGGCCGCAACCTTTCCTCGTCCCCGAGGGGCTTGAGACCCAGCAAGCGGCTGCCAGGCTGGAGTCCGAGCCCACAAAGGTGTACCGCGGCCGCCTCCCCGTACGCACCGCCTGGATCGGAGGCTCGGCGGGCAGCACGGGACTGTCGGTGCCGGGGCACTCCGTCCAGCCTCCGAGCGCTGCGCAGGCACCCCCCTCCCCAGGTGCCTTGGGCAGGCTCCCCCGAGATGCCCGTCACCTCCCCGCAGCGCCCACCGCCGTCATGCAGGCATGCACCCCCCGCTCCCCGCCCCTGCCCGCCTTACCCACGGAGATGCAGTGGAACTGCCGGGGGTCGGGCAGCGGGTAGGCGCCCTGGTAGAGCGCCGGGGCGTGCCCGACACTGACGGCGGAGACGGAGTGCTGCTGGCGGGCCAGGGGCGAGTGGCAGTACTGGGAGCCGAAGGGAGGGAAGGAAGCCTTGATGAGGGGGATAGCGGACGGCGGCGGGTGCAGCTGGGAGGCGGTGACACAGAGCGGGCAGACGCAGAGCAGCCCGGCCTTGCGAGCGTGGCAGGCGCCGGCCGGCAGCCCGGGCAGCGGGTGCGAGGGGTGCACGGCGTAGGGGAAGAGCGGCGGCGGAGGGCTGCCCTCCCCCTTCTTCTCGCCCGCCTCCCGCAGCACCAGCGAGTCCACCAGGAAGGAGCGCGGCATCGCCCCGCGCAGCCCCCGCGCAGCGCCCCGCGCAGCGCCCGCGCAGCGCCGCTGGCCAGCCCGAGTGGTGCTGAACGGCGCCCGCCGCCCGCTTTAAATAGCGCCCGCGCCATGTGATGGCGGCGCCGGGCGCTCAATGGCCTTTCTGTGGCTCTTCTCTTGGCATTCACGCCGCACGCTCCCTCATTATTTCCCTTGTTAACTAAATGAACTGCATAATGTACTCTATTCTTGTCGACCCCACCCACGCCGTAGCAGGCGGCCTCTCCCCTCCTCTCCCTTTGGCGGGGTTATTTTCTCATTCTCTCGCGATTTAATATTCTTTTCTTTCTCTTTATCGCTCTCCTTCGCTTTCAGCCCAGCTTTCAGCCCGCTCCCACTTGTTTATTTTGCCGGCTGCAGCCGCGGTCTCCTCCGGGGCCAGCTTCCCCTGCCAGCCCCCCGGTGTCTTTCCCACCTGTGGCACCAGGTCGGCCCCCCGGTGCCGAAGGCCCCTCTCTCTCTCTCTCTCTCTCCCCTCTCCTCCGGGATGTCTCGTCCCCGCTGCCTCGCCCGCCGCCTTCCCCAGCCCCGCGTCTTTGTTCCCAGCCTGGGTCCGGGACCTGCCACTTGTCGCTGTCACCGCCGTCGGGCGAAACCCCCGGCCACAGAGATGTGCCAGCCGGTGCTCCGCCGGCAAGGACATCCGCCCGGCCTCTGCGTGGGCGTGGGCGCCCGGACACAGTTAAGGGGTGCGGAGAACCACAAGCAGCTCGGCTGCGTTGGTGCGAGTACAGAAAACCCGACACGCAGACACCGCTCCGTGCCGGCGGCACCCGCGGAGGGAGAAGAGGCGCTCGGCACATTCCGCGGGTCTTTGCACCGGGTCCCTGTGCCCAGTCCCAGCGGTAACACCTGCCACCGCACCACGGCACCCGTGGCACCCACGTGCGGCAGCCGCGGCCCCGGCCACCACCAAACCGCGACAGCCCGACCCCGCACCGCCGCGCACAAGCGCGCCGGGGAGTCCCCGGGACTGTGGGGACGACAGGGAAACGGCTTATTTTTCCCGAACGATGAGATTGAAGTTAACACTGCGGCGGTGTCCGGATGTCTTAGCATGGGGACCTGCTAAATTCACAGCGGTGCCCAAAGCGAGCGCGTTTGTCGGAGCCAAGGCGCACCGGCACCGCTGCCCAGTGCAGCGGCTCCCCGCGCCGCGCTCCGTGGAGCTTGTTGATTTAGTAGGTGAATAAGGAATGCTAACAGATAACAAAAAAAAAAAAAAAAAAAAAAAAAAATTGAGAGGTTACATACTCTACCCCGATTTTCCCGTTTAATATACAGGCAATAAAACGACAAACGCACCCGCCGACCCCTGTCAAAACCTGGAGACATTGCTCCCTACAGTAACTTCCCCGCCTCGAAACCAAACGGGCTTTTAAAAAAATGGGGTGGGAGAAGGGGGGAAAGGAAGAAAAAGCCTTAAAAGCGGTGTACTCCGTGTCTCCGGACTGTACAGAGGTTGTTTTGCCTATGGTCACATTTCTTACAGTAATCCTCGGGAGTTTTGCCGAGAGACTGGTGATGCCTGAGCCTAAAAAATATGCTGATGTGCACAAACGAGCGGCGAAAATTACAGAGCGAACAAAAACGAATGTTAATAAAAACTCAGTCCCGCAATGATATAGGAAGGATGCCCGAGTGTCCTTTCCCTGAAAGCGTTAATAGTGTTTGGATTGTCCTCTTTTATTTTTAAGGAAAAGGTATTTTAAAACATTTTTCGCCGCAGCCAGGTCTCGGGAAGGGGCATTTTTCCCCGCTGAGGAGCGGCTCGCCACCGGGGGGTGGTGGATTCAGCCTTATTCCGAGGGATTCCCGCTGCCCAGGGGCTGAACCCCGGGGCTCCGAGCCGCAGGGAGGCAAAGGGTTAACAGCTTCTGAATGCACACCAAGCCCAAAGCTACTGGGAAAGAATATCCAAAAAAATAACCAGTTTTTTTTCCAGCCGCTGGACCTTATTGAATGTCATTGAAGAAAGTTTTGAATGCCAGATAAAGAGAGGCGAATTAAAGTGTGTGACAGCAGAGGATAAGCAAACACAAAGAGAACTCTGTCACACTTTGGGCAAAATCCGTGGGCTTTTTACCAAGCCTCTTCGCTATGATTGAATTAAGTAATAGGAAAACATTTTCTTTCAGTTTAGAGCCATTAGACAAAAACTTCAAAGCGAATAACACTTTTTAATGTGCAGCTCAACAATGGAATCTGTTTTGTGCTGAAATGTTTAAATGGTTTGTTGTGCAACTGTGGGCTGAAATAACCTAGACTGCAGCAAAATAGCATCCTTCAGGCCGTTTTATGAGCGCTTGAAACTAGCAAAGACCTTTAATCCCAGTGCTTTAAACTAGCTCTCCTCCCCGTCTTTTCGCGCCCCCCTCTTTTTTGGTTGTTGTTTTGGGTTTTTGTTTTGTTTTTGTTTTTTTTTTTTTTTTAAATAGAGGAAATTCTCCTCGTGTATTTGCTATCTCGAAACGATCGCCGCTAAACGAAAAGTGTTCCGAGAGAGGGGGAAGAGGTCCTCCGGCGGGGTAGGCGCTGCAGGCGGCTCGGGGGGCTGCGGGGGCGGCCCCCGCCCGGATCTGCGGCTGCTGCTTGGGGCGGGCGGGCCGGCGGCTCGGGCCCCGCGGGGGTCCTGTCGGGACAGGGTCCCCGGCGACAGCGGGAAGTGCCGGCGCTTGGGCTCCGGGCGGAGAGAATGCCCGGGTGGTAGCTGCTCCCCCCACGCCCTGCCCGCGCTGTCACACCCGCCGGGGAAGGGGATGGGCAGCGGGAAGCATTAGGGTGAGCATCAGCTGGGGGACCCTTGGTGAGGGGAGCATCAGGGATCACTGTGGGGGATGAAGGAGAGAAAGGGCTACAGCGGTGGCACTGCCTGAGCCGTGCCCTTCCCCCTGGGACTGGGTGACCTACGACACCTGCGAGGGGACAAGGTGTCACACTGCCGCTGCCTGCGGGCGGATGCGCCGACATCGGCTGAAAAGAGCTGCCTCATCACTTTGAGGGACCAGCCATCATCGCCTTTTGTGATGAGGCCCTCGCTCTCGGCGGTGCTCGCCGTTTCTGTCTGAGGGTAGGAGGTGCCACGCACCATCAATCCCTAAGTAAGGCATGGAGAGGTGCCGTACTTTGGGAGCTGTGGGGAGGTGAGGATGAAATACCGTTGGAATGGGAAGAAATCGCTATTTCCAAGGAAATATTTCACGTCCTTGGTAGCCGAGCAGGGCTGACGATTAGTGAGTGACTGCAGTATTCCCCACCCTAGACCAAGTAATGGTTTTCTAAAGGCAAATACCAAAATGTAAATCAAAGCTAATACTAAGCCTCAAGGCACACACCATGGGAAGGATTGTCCAAAGAAAGTGCTTACATTGGACAAACACACCCAGGAGCAAGCCTGTGAGATACCTTGATGAATCCCTTCAATTGACTTGATCACTGAATGATTCTGAGTTTGAGTAACCTGCAATAGTTTCTGGTTTACTTGGTTTACTTCTGGCCTCCAGTGATCCACAATACAAGGGATTCCAGAAACAGAAGGGATGCTTGTGTTTCATTTCAGTTTTTCCAAAGCAGAGGCTAAATCATAGGGGGTTTTGTTCTCTAAGTTTTTCTTTATCTCTTTTCTGTTCAATCAACTCCTCTCAAATTCAAAACTGTATAAATTTTATAGCCTATCAACAATGGTTTTAAAGCGGGGTTTTAAAAAGGAGGAACTATTTACATGGACAAATACTGATGACACAAAGGGGAATAGATTTAAACTGGAAGTGGAGAGATTTAGATTATGTTAGGAAGAAATTCAGAGGGTAGTGACACACTGGAACAGGTTGTGGATGCCCCGTCCCTGGAAGTGCTCAAGGCCAGGCTGGATGGGACCCTGAGAGTCTGCCTCCTTTCGCTGAGGAGGCCGTTTTAAAGAAGTAGCTGGACATAAATAATAACAAAGTAACAAGAAAAGTAGGTATATGCAAATCCAAACGGTATAAAATAACCTTTTGTTTTTATAGTGAGACCACATTTCAAATTGCTGGTGACCTTGTAGCACAAAAGTACTCAAAAGGATGGAGAAGTACTTGAGAGTAATGGAGACAAGGAATTGCAAAAGAAGGAGTTGGATATTAGCTCTGCAGATATTGTGAAAATACAAAATTGTTAGAAATACCATCCTTCAATTTCAGAATCTACCCTATTTCTTGGCCATTTTTTATTGTTGTCTTCTCCTTTCTCCAAACTTCTCACCTTTATGTGTTTCATAAGTCCTCTACAAACTGAAAGTTTTAGGGGTTGTCAGACTGCTCTGTGAGAACATCCAAGGGGAAATTCTGTCATCTTGTATGGTAAGAAACTGTATCATATCTGCTGTTTATGTGAAGCATTTAAACATTTTCCTGTAGCTGATGTGCTTCTCTTTCAGTTTTTAATCCCAATAATGTGGCTGGTATCACCAAACAGCACTGATCTGCAGTATGGGTACTTGAGGTTGTGGCATGCTGTTTTCAGTGCTGGCTTCTTGTCCCCTTCCAGGCAGATTCGGAGGGTCTTGCAGTGGATGTAGCTATTGCTGAAAGAGACAGCTGGTTAGTGCATTGTGTGATGGAAGAGAGAGAACTAAAGATTCACTGAAAAAGATCTTCCTTTGACTTCTAAGTGAAGTTCTACAGGAAGCCAACAGAAAAAAAGCAGTTCTCCCCTACCACTTAAAAGAGAATACCAGAGAGCTGAAGATGCCAGAGCAAATAAAGCCACTGAAGCTCCCAGGTGGAGTTCCCCAACACACAGAAGGCATTTCTTGGATGCTTTTGCAACGCTGCTACACAGCCACATGCAGAAACACATCAGGAGTGTTGCCAAAGGAGGAGTGTGGAAAATGGGGCAGGGTGTTCTGCTCAGGATCAGGTGCTGGTCTGTTGCACATGGTGAGTGGCAGGGGCCGTGAGTGAAGAGGGAGGTTTGCTTACCTGCCCCAGGGTTTCCTGGCCACTGCTGGTGACATGGTGACAGCCTGGAAGTTGCAGAACTGTGTAGCTTGGTTCCTTCTTTGATGCTGCCAAATACATGCTCCTCAAGTGTTTATCACACTTGAAATTATTATCATGAAATGATGCATAATGAAAAATGAACATGAAATTTTTATCTTGAATGTTTATTTGGTTTGTGTAAAGCAGACCTCACCAAGGTATGTTAATTCCTTTAACTTGCCAGTCCTGGCAGTAGACTGGGAGAAAGAATACTCTGAACTGACAATATAATTTCCTTATTTTCATTATATTTATGAGGACTTTAACACCCTTTTGAACACAGTAGAGTATCCAGAACATGTTAGGTTACATGTGTTTGTGTCTGAATATCTGGACATTAATTGATTTATTTTATGTATATATATTTATATATAGACATGTCAGGTGTGTATGAGTGTTTACAGACATACAAAACAATACTGTGGCAATTATATGGGAAATACTTTCCTGGAAACAGAACCATTTGTTAACCTCCTTATATTTGCATGCATATCTTCTAGTTTACAGCAGATTATTTTTTAGAGACACAAAACATCCACTGATTAACAAAAACAACATCAGGAATATGTACATGACAACATATGGTAGTACATGACAAACATATGGTATCACTGTAGCACTGTACTTTTTTATTTTTTTTTTTTTTAATTCCAAATGCAAGTAAAGCCTGTGAATTTCTTTCTTCAACTCCTTTGCTTTGGTAAGTATAGTGACTTAACACTTAACAAAGCTTGGATTTGTAGTTGTTATAGGCTGTCCTGGACTAGTAACAGAACTGGGAAATTTCCTACTCAGAATGTGAATGTTACAAATCTGACTTCACACCCTTTTGCTGTAAGATCTTCATCTTCCACATTTGGAGAGTGGCGTCAAAGACTCTCCTGTCCTACGTCCCTGGTTACTTGGTGAGTAGAATCACAGCTGAGCTACTGCTGGGGATATGCATGAGCAAACAGACTCAAGGTTTCTCTTGAAAGAGCTCAATATTTGTCTTTAGCTTCATGTGCCAGTCCCTCCCACCATGGGCTAAGGTGGTTCCTTTCATTGTGCTCCAGCAATACTGTCCACCACATCATCCCTAGCAGAGCAGTCATATATTTTGGGAAGAGAGCCCAAAGCTGGGTGCTTTGATATGAAAAAGATTATTCCAAAATATAGGCCTTATGCCAGTGAAGTTCAATAGGAAAGCAGCATATTCCAAAATACAAGCTGGATTTCTTGGACTTCTGGAATCCCTCAGGCATGCCAGACCCTTGAACTTCAACTCTTGCAGTTCATGAGAAATACTGAATCAGGAAAGGATAAATTCATGGTTGTATAAATGCTGATCATCAGCCATTCAAAATATTCTTTCTCCCCTATAAGAAACAAAAGAATCTTAGCCGAATTTTGTTCATTATGTAGTTGTACTGTGGCAACATAACATCTCCTCAGTGTGTTACCTGCCACTGCACCTATTACAGAAATACAGGGAATGCACTGTTTCAAGAGGAGGGAGTCTACATAAGAGCTGTTCATTGTTGGCCCCATTTGTAGTCAGTGGGAAGAAACATGTGTCTGCACAGAGGGATTCATTTGACTTATTGCAGAAACCCTCAAAGTTTAAAAAAAAAATTAAAATCCCACCAGAAGCGCTTACCCGGTGCTGTAAAGGATCTCTAAATGCCTACCCCAAGTGCATGTGGCCAGGTGAAGCCCATGGGTGCTCTATCTGTCCTGCTCTGCCTCAGCTTTTGCCCTTTCTCATGGATGCAGGCTGCTACTCTTAGGAGCATGAACTCTCCAGAAGCCATGGAGTTGAGCTGCACAGCGTGAGCTGTGTGGAGCCCCTCTACTCCCACTTTTGAATCACTGAATCTGACAATGAATCATTGTTTTTCTGACACCTCTTGCAGCTTGTATAGATGAGGTCAAAGCCTTTTAACTCTACTTCTGTCCCAGAGTATGGAAACTAATTAGAACCCTGTGTGGGTTTGGTGTTCCTGTCCCAGGAGACCCGATTGATCCATTGGATTTTAGGCAGCCATTCCCCTTCACTCTACATCTTCTAACTTTTCCCTCTAGTTTTTCAACTTCACGCCTTCCTTTGATGCTGCCTATACTTTTCCTTCTCTTCTTCAGAGTGTCTGTAATTTTTTCCATCACCATCTTCCTTTGTTGTCTCTCTTTTCTTCTCTTCAGCCAAATCAGTATCTCAGTAAATGGAACAAGTCTTCTAATAGCTTTTCATCCAGAAGTGTGAGAGAAATGTTGTGAGTCTGAAGTCTTCTGATTATCTCCTCCAAAAGATAAAACTAGAAATGTTGATAGAGTCTTCTCCAAATTTTTCACATTGCCCAGATATAGGGCAAGGAAAAAACCAGAATCAAGACAAAACAAAACAAACAAACAAAAAAAAAAAAACCCCAAAACAAAAGCAAACAAACAAACAAACAAACAAAACCAAAAAGATGAGGAGACTGCTGGTCTTGGTCACATGCACATAAAAAGAAGCAGTAGGTTAAGCTTGACATAAAGAACAGTCTGGGGAAAAAGGAATGTGGCAATCAGGAAGGAGGAGATAAATTCAGAAATTTCAGTAGATGTCAGGAAATTAATTGTTCTCAGTGGTGAATAAATATTTAGATCCAGTCTTCAGCACCAGCAGTAAAAGCTCAGCAATTGCACAAATTGTCCATTTTTCTCAAGAGATTTTAACCAAACTTCTACTTGTTCTCTTTTGACAGATGAGATGCTCTACACCAAGAAAAAGCAGACTGAAGTGTGCCTACCATGATTTTCTATCTCACTTGCCCAATGGACACTCTCTGTCTTGTATTTCATCAAATCCCTTCCAGCAGTATAATCAACGTCACATCAGAGAACTTCCTTCTCCCTCCAAAGGGAGGGTTTTTTTCTATCACTAGTGGTCTCAAAATTACATCTTCCCTTTTGGAGCTGATACAGAGAAGGAAGAACTCCTGCTTCTGTGTTGCTTGCATCAGCAAGGGCTCTCTGCTTCTGCATAGAGAAACACGATTTAGATCAATGGTAAAAATCTCCCTTTGAAGGAAGGAGACCTTCTGTGGGAATTACTGTAGTGGTTGCATGTGATAGGCAAAAAAGGGGCATGAGAGTACGTGTGTGTTGTGCCTGTCTATTCAGGATGTGTCTGTAGCTGAGATGCTCCTTTGAGACTTGGTTCACAATCTAAATTAGGTGCCCAAAAATACTTTGCAGACATGACAAAAAAATCCTATGTAAAACCTGCTCAGAAATAAGCTGAGCATCCCAGTGAAGGGTGCTACTAGAGAGTCAAAATCATGACAAGTGCTTTCCTCTCTCTGAAAACCGAAGAAATAACAAAGATGCCAGTAGTACCTTTAAAAAATTATTATCCAAACCACAAACACACACATGAAGATGCAAACCTGAGTCTAAAAATCACCATTGTGGCCTCCATGAAGCCTATCAGCATGCAGAATTTGATTCAGCTGTTGGTTAGCTCAGATTATTTGTCAGGGGTCAAAACAACACTGTAATGCTCTTCTGAGACCACCTCATTCTGCAGACCCCTGGTCACTCCAGTGTGAATCATCACAGGTCCTGTCACATCTCTGTCACAGCTTGGAAACCCAGTTTGAGTGTTAAAGAGTACTTTCTTGTATGTTTGGGTTATATCTCACCTGGTTATATGGGCTTGTTCAACCCAGGCAATATGGGCAAAGCTGTTCAAGTTCAACATTCCTTGAACATGTCCCTTTGGTGTCCCCTTCAGTTATGCTTGGAAGTGAGAAATTAGGGAAGGCATCTCTGCTGCAGCTCCCATGAGATGAGGGGAAGGCAGCCAAAATGTGGAAGTCCACAAGGGGAAGAGCTCTCCTGCCTCCAGTTCCAACAAATATTATTTTTATTATGTAAAATTTTAAGGTAAACATGAGGGAATAATCAAGAATTAAAATGTTATGGTTAAAATGAGGGAATAATCAAGAGAAATTTTCCCTTAATTGTGGAAATATGTCCCCAGCAGAGTCTCACAGAATAGCTTAGGAGAGGGAGATAAATATTTCATTAGAATTAAAAACTAACAAAGTTATAAGTAACAGCCAGAAAAACAGCTCATTCATTTAACTTATTTTTAAAATGGAAAATTCAGAAAATATTGCCATTTATGATGCACATCCCATTTACTTTTTATTTTTTGGATCAACATATCGTACCTGCTCTGTCACTCTTCCCCTCTGTTGTTTCACATCCTCTCCTGAGCAGCTGGGCATGGTGGATGGCTCCTGACATTTAGCCACCTCTCAGCATCCTAACAAGTGATGAGAGACTGTGAGCCCTTACAAGTGAAAAACTACTACATCTATGCTTCCTTTAATTCTCAAATTAAACTTAATTTCTTAAGTATTGTCACATCTTCAGGTTCCTGGTCAGACGTGTTTTGAAGTCAGTGGAAGAACTGCCATTGCTTCCAATGGCTTTGGAATACCTATCACCTTGCAATACTTTCCAGGGGTTTGTTTTTGTCCCCTCTTCTAGGAATTTGTTTTGTGCTGTTCTTCACATGAGGTGAGTAGAAACATTCAGCAGTCTCTGATCCTCCTTCCATGTCATGGTGTATCTTCACAAACCTCTATTTCCCATTCTGACATCAGAGAGAACAGTCCAGCCACCCTCTTCACACCCCAGAAGTGCCAACAGCAGAAGATGCTGAGCTGTGCTCAAATTCTAGGGGGCCTTAAAGAGTAGATACATCCTGTGTGATAAAATCCAAGGTATCAGCTAATGTAAGGCAATACATCTTGCTTATTTTTGTGTTCATATTAGTGTTTTTATAGGGAGCAATATTTCAATTATCTTGAAACAATCCCCTGTCCATCTCCTCATATCATACTCAGGCTTGGTCGACAGAATGGTTTAAGTACATGTGAGTAGGGTGCCTTCTGGAAAAGAACAAAAAGGTAAGCTTTGCCTGATGCCTGAAGTTTTAGCTTTCATATCTTTTCGATTCTGTGCTGTTTTAGTGAGTAGTTTTAGGTTTCATATTAAGTGCCACTTATCTCTGTTCACAGGGTAGATAGACAAAACAATTCCTTCTCTAGTTTGGCACCAAGGACAACTTTCAGGCCCAAGAACAAAAACAACGGTGAAGTGAGCAGAAAAAATAAGGATGATGGAGCTTCATGACCTGAAGCTATAATTTGACATATACAATTAACTTCAATATGCTAATGCACCAGAACTTAAAAAGTGTGAGACTTCGTGTTCTGTCATCCATTTTGTGACCATTTTGGGGTTCATCTTGGGTGCAGTCCAGCCGGGCTCTTGTGCTGCCCAGGTGTACCCATCAAGGCCTCTTAATAAATACACACTTTATCCTTTTGCTCTGTTTGGTCTCTGTTCTAGCTCAGCCTCTAGAAGGCATCATACCCAAGAGGGGCATGAAGTGGATGCAACCCATAAATGCGGCCACGAGGACCTCAAGAAGCAGCAAAACAAAGGCACAATAGACACATTGGCTCCAAATCATGTTCAGAAGATGGCCCCTCATCTGAAAACAAATGCAGAAGAAGGTGTTGCAGAAACTTCAGGCTGCACACCTGCCCCTACTTTGCTACGTTGCTGCTGGGGTGAGTGCAGACCCAGAAGACAAAGGTCACCCACCCATGGGGACAAGCACATTCTGTCCATAGCCATGCCTTCCAAATTCACCATGCCAAGCCTGTGACTTTGTTTCTAAATTGCTGAGTGGATGGAAGGCTGAGCTGCAATGGAAAAACAATGCATCTCAAACCTAAATACTTTTTATTCTACTCCTAATAACTGTCTTTGTTTTGGTCACTTTGCTGAAAAGATAACAAGGATCTGTGTCTCTAAATCCCTCTTTCTCTTCTAGGACATCACTGACAGCCATGAATATGACTTGCATGATGCTCATATCAGTCCTGGAACAGAAGAAGCCTCAATCAATATATGGCCTGTCCCCATCTACCTGCACAGTTGTGTTTATCTCCTGGAAGGTCACTTTTATGAAGATTCACGTCCAAAAAAAGAGTGTAAAGCAGAGTATATGTAGCTCACTGCTGCATGCTTTGGCTTCTCTGAGAGGACAGTTGCCCTGCACAATGCAGCATTTCTGCCAGCACAGGAGGCTAAGTCCCAAGGAGAGAATAATAAGATGCCTGAGACACGTTTGTTAACTCCTCATGCATCAGAGAACTGTGTACCCAGAAGTAGGAAAGCACTAAAGAACGAGGGTGTTAGAGCCCAGACACCACCACAGTCTCATTTTCACCATATGCAGTACAATACACCCACCTTACTACACAGACTTAGTGAAAACAACTGTATTTTTAACCTTTGGAGTAGGACTGGGCTCTGAATTTACAGGTTTTACATTGGCTGATATTTTATAGTCTTTTTTATTAGTACTGTTAGAAAAGAATAAACTTGTGAGAGGTAAGGACATAAGTACAATGCAAATTATTAATATAATTAATAAAAGGGTAATTGTCATTCTACATCAGAAGATGAAAACTAGACAGAAACATATTCTTGAACTTCTTTTCTGCAGATGTCTCAAAGGCCCCTTTGTCCACTTTCTAGATTGCTCATAGAAATGCCTTTCTCAAGCAGTGATTATTCATGGTTTCACAATGGACATGGAGGTCACTATTGGAATCAAAAAATTAAAACCTCCAAATTTTTCTTTTGCCATTAACTTCTAATATGGAACAAAAAAAGTCTTTATTTCCTTCAATAATAGGTAAGGGTCAAAGGCTACACATTAAAATCCCCTCCATTAGGCACAGTCAATTGAATTTTGAAGTTGGGTTTTTTATTCTGGAGTCTTGGTTGGGAACTAAATATAAGAAGAAGTCACACTTCCTGGAAAAAAAAAAAAAAGCCCGAGGACAAAGGGACCTGCTGATGAGTGTTCACACGACTCCAGGCTATGGCAGCACTGCAGACCAGGTTCTGTGTCTCAGCTCTGAGGAGGCAGTGATGGATGATGGCCCAGTGTGAAGGCTGAGCAGTGATAAATGAGGCAGCCACGCTGAGCACACTCTGGGCTGCATGGTAGTTTTACAACACATCATAAAACAACACTGGCTGCTGGTCTGATGGACAAAACTCATGGAGTCCGGAGAGGAAATATCAGCTGTCTGTGACAAGCCCCTGGGAAGGTCTGGCTGGCAACAGAATACAAACAAGAGCACCTTTGCTGGTGCTTCTGCTGGGAGAGCAAGAACAGCCATTCTTCAGGAAAAGAGTTCATACCTTTTCTCTACAGATTGCCATCCATAGAGTGGCTGTAGGTCAAGATTACTGAGCAACACAGGAGAAAAAACCTCTGAGGTATTATGAGCCTTGGTCTCAGAACATAGGTATGGTGGAATATTTGGGACCTTGCTTTTGGGTTTTGGAAAGAGATAGATGACAAAACTTGGTGATAACATTTCAAAGAGGTTAACTGGGTGAGTTCATGATTTTATTAGTCCTTTGAGTGGACTTTCCTCATGATAGATAGATGCCCTCAATCCTGGGGGAGAAGAGAATGTCCAGCTGATAAATCTTCAGTTATAGGGGACCTGTCTCAGTGACCTACAGCTCTGCAAGAGCTCCAGCCAACCTCATTTCCCTAGGACCCCATCCCAAAACTCAGCCACCTGTCAGAGTCACACTCTGCCCCTGAGCAGTGACTCTTGCCACACTGCAGTTTCATTGCCCAAGGCTGAAAACTGTCCTGCACATGCCTGACTTTCTACATGTGAGCACCTGGTATTACTAACACGTGTGATTCAGTCATGTCTGTGGACTCACTCTGATGCATTTGAGGAGGAGAAGCAGCTGGAGAATGGACTGGGCAAGGGTCAGGCAGGAGGGGGTAACTGGGGGGAAAATGGCTGAAATAGAAATTGTGGTGCTAAGGAGATAATGGCATGAGGATGGTCAGAAGGAGTCAGATGAGGGCAGAAGACTATTAACTTTATACCACAGAATGGAATTTCTGCTCCTTCATTGTGCCTAAGAACACATAGATGGGTAAAGATGCCACAAGCTTTGAGTTTGGCTTGATACACTGGGCTCTCATGCACATCTTGCAGAGCATTCTTTATACATAGCAAAGGAGAAAGAAGCACTTCAGACCCATGAACTGCTAAATTGCAATTCAGTGGAAATGTTGCCCTGCGGCTGCCAAAGCTGAACGCAGAGGAATAAGAAACCTGGATTCAGTCCCAGGCAGGGCATGTTTGGTCTGATGCAAACAAACATGTTTGTATTGATGTGGACCTCAAAACACAGCAGGAAACAAAACCAATCCACAAGCATGAGGACATTAGCCCACATGACTCAGACCAAGATATAAGAAATGTCAATGGGGCATTTACAGTGGCAGCTTTGCAAGGCAATGGGACCTCAGAGCTACAGCTGCTGGCCATTGCTGCACCCTGCTCTGCACCCATCCTGCTGCATCCTGCACCCATCCTTGTGACCTGCTCCTTTGTTTAACTCTGCAGTGTCCCACATTAAACTGGACATTTTTCCCCATAATCCTCTAAGACTGGCTTTGTGGTTTTCCTTTCTCTTTAACTTGTACTTGGAGAGGCATTATGGTCTTTCACTGTATGATGCATTTTGACCTGTGCTACTGCCGTGAAGTCTGTACCTGCAAAGTCCTTTCTTTGCATTCTGGGGAGTTAGTTCAGTTTTCCTAACAAGACAGTGTCTCCACAGTTTCAGGATTCTGTTCAGGTTCAGAATAAGGATAGATATCACTTCTGCATCTCACCTCAAAAATAAGCAATATAGACAGCTCCATATATCAGAGAATAACCTAAATGTAATAACAGATCTCAACTTGTCTTCTTTGTTTCTGGTGTTTTCTACCCAATAGCAGTCGCCTTTTCAAACTCTCCTCTGCAATTTGGACAACATAAAATATGGTATTATGGCTGTTTCCTAGCCCAAGATGAAAACTTCCTATAACTTAATGTCTTAGGTTGCAGTGCAAGATGTAACCAGATGTATTCTATCACCATCTGTTGATACCAGGTGGAGCAGTTTATCTCTTCCATGACCCATCCCTCATAACTCCAGGGTGGGATGTTCTGTTAGTGAGCCAGCTGTTAAAACCAGGTGGGGCAGTATTCTTTATCTCTTCCCTGACCTATGTCCAGGGAGGTATCTTCCATTAATAAGCCACTGAGTCTCACCACGTGAGACAAACTTACATCATCCCATTGTGAGACTATTTTGAGATATCCTATCATTCCAATATGGATAAAAATCTGAGCTTTGGAACAACAAGGCAGCCTTTCCACTGTATTCCTGGAGGAAAACCAGGTCCATCTTCACCACCACTGGACCTTCAGAGGAAACCTAAACCTTTCTACAGGATCACTGCTTCAACAGAGCCACATCTGCCACTCCAGAAGGACTGCAGCCACTATTGAATGGGACTGCCACCAACACTCTGACCCACAGGGTGTCAGATTGTGTTCTGACTCTGTCAGTGGTTTTTTGTACTACTGCATTTTTATTTTAGTTCCCCTAGTAAAGAACTGTTTTTCCTATTCCCATATCTTTATCTATCCCCTTAATTTCAAAGTTATAATAGTTTGGAGGAGGGGGTTTAAATTCTCCATTCCAAGGGAGGCTCCTGCCTTCTTTAGCGGACACCTGTTGTTCAAACCAAGACATTGAGAACTGTACAACTATGCCTGAGAAAAATTAGAAATCAAGAGATATTCACTGCATCTGCCAAACATAGTAAGTGATAAAGCTCACTGATTTTCTGCTGCTGTCCTATTTGCTGTGCTACTCTGGCAAAAAGCAACCCAGGTGAAGACCTTCTGTCACATTACAGACTCCCTACACAGGACTATTTTTTTGACTCTGTGTCCCCAAGTCTTTTCCCTGCCTGCTCCTTTTCATGTGGTGCCTCCTTTCTGTTACCTTGGACACAAGGTGTGTGTTTGTAGCTCTGTTTTTCAGCTGCAGGAAAAGTCTAATCTCCAACTATCATTCAGCCTCTGAATTAAGCTTACTTTTTTCTCCACTTCTCTGCCTTTACTCTTCCCTGCTGTGGTCTTAAAAAAAAAAAAAAAAAAAAAAAAAAGTTATATTTGACTTTTTTTTGCATAAACAAATGAATTATACATAAAAGAAAAAAGCACAACCATCACTACTTTCACCTTCTCAAGTGAAGCAGCCCCCAACTCCTATATTCTGTTGAATGATAACTGAATCTGGATGGAAATTCCTGAAGACAATTGTCTATCACATAGACATCTTTGCCAAAACTAAAATGTATCTAAGGAAGATAACAAGCAAGAAAAGTTTGCATTTAGAACTTATACAGGTTTGTCCTGCTTATATTAATCCTTAGTATGGAATAATGGATATTGTAAAATATTTCATGTTGATAAGGTCAAAACAAAATGGTTTGACATTTTTTCCTTTATGATGTTACTGTAGCACATATGTTTTGTCATTACCTAACATTTTATTACAATTATTTCTCTTTATTAAAATTAAATTAATTGTTAAATGAAAAGTACTAAATTACCAAAGCAAAATCCTTTTGATGAAACTTTCCTAATAAAACACCAAAATGTTTGAACTCACCTACTTCCACCAAGGCTGTGTGCACTGATAACATGTTCACTACAGCTTAAGGTTTTGTTTCAATTTAATGATATTAATTCCTCATTAAATTTCATTGAAATGGAATGTGCATTTAAAGCAAACAAGGGAGTTCATGAGACCTTTTCGCTGGTTTGATTAAATGTGTTTAAACTCCTGATTTCAGGCAAGCTTTAGCTGTGTTCTGTCATTGATATGTAGAAAGGAGATGTTTCCAGGATCTTGAAAAGCTGAAACATGAGTGGCTGAAACACATCGTTCTGCCACATGTTCCTCTTCTTGGCTTTCAAGTAGAAGACTGTAGAGTAAAATCTTTGTTTACATGACTCTAAACAAAGAGCCTGCTTGTACAACACATCTGAGTGAAAATACATTTGAATGTTTTTCGTCTGTCCTGCAAACATTTACCTAGACCGACAGGAAAGCCAAACACTGGGGTGTTTGTTCGGTTGGTGTCCACCACTTTACATGGAGTGGTGGAATAGTGGCAACAATTAACTAAGCCAGACTATCAAAGAATAGAATCAAAACTCTGTGGGAAATAATAGAACATTTCTAACTTCAGTACGATTGTGAGAAAAGATGCAAAATGTTATTTTGATTTTCATAACAGTTTGTGACTCAGTGGGAAGACATCAATGCAATCTGAAATTTAAAAAATTAATTTTCCTGCACAAGCACTGTGTATTACTTCTCTGCCAAGACAACATTTGTGCAAGTCTGATTGCATGAAGCAAAGTGAACTCATTAGCTGATGAGATGGAAAGTCTAGGGAGGAGCCACAGGCAAATTACTGTTGAATTTCTTCTTCATGGGATTATCAAACAGAGATCAACTTTCAATATTCTCTGCTCCATGTGGCTTTTGAATGGAGTCGGGGTGATGTAAAATTTTTCCTGTTATTTTCCTCACAGCCTGTGATGCCAGTCTGCCTTATGCACTTACTTCACCTTATAGCCTGCACAGGTATAATAATTTGATGAGACTCTCACAGATCTGTAATCTCTTCTTCCAACTTCATCCAAAGTATTGATCTCTGACTGACTCTTCTACATTTACTCACCTGTATCTGCCTTGGCACAGAGGAAGCCAAATAGCTGGCTATCATAACAAAACCCCCAAACATATCCTCTCCTTTCCACATCAATCATAAAATATCTCATGAGAGACTTGGCAGTTGTCTACTGAAAATTCCACTACTCACTTTTTCCAGTTCAGCCTCCACAAGCAGAAATTATTAAAACTTTCACTCTAGAGGTGCACTGGTGTGAGGGCTGGACCCTCCCTGACTCCTGTTCACACTCTGGGAACCCTGTAGGACAGCTTTTAGTCGTTACTGTATTTGGCAGTCCCTCTAGACCCAAATTGTAGGGAGAGCATGAACATTTGGCCATTCCTATCCAAACACCTGTAGTAGCTTCTATTCCATTCCATGCCTCCTAAAAACAGTCCATCTACCTTAGTTACAACCTGTCCCTCAAACTTTACAGCAGAGAAGATGCGCTGCCCACCAGAGCTGTCCACCCTGGAGCTTTAGCAGCAGTGCCTGGGCTCTGTGACTGCTGTCCTTCAGCAGGAATGCTAGTTATGGCACTAAAGGAAGAGGTGAAAAGATCACAGTCATCACTATGCTCATTTCCACCAGACTTTGGTTCCACTTTCTTTAATGTAGGGTTGTGACAAGACATGAAATACTGGGCAGATGGAAGGTGTATTTCTCTTGGTTGTCCAGCTGTGACTCTCAGAGCACTATAAATTGCTGAAGATGTTGCCTTCATGAATCTTACATTCTTCTCCTTGCTGATGGATGTGAGGATATGTATAATAACCCATTGTCTGCCATCCTACATGATACAGGCACTTGCTCTCTACTGTACTTTGGCTGGTTTCTCTCCTCACGTGTGAGTTTATTACACACTCTGTCACCACCAGAATGAGATTTGTCTGTACTCTCTATATTTTTAACTGCAGAATTGTTAAAATGTTTGGGGGAATTTTTTTTTTTTTAAATTATTATTGGAACTTAAACTTGTGAATCTAACATTTTTGGAGAAAGCTCAGATTGTTAAGGAATCAGCAGGACACATCACCAAGCTACAATAGGTTCACTTTCATGTGGAAGCTGTAGCAGGCAAGCCTTCATGGAAAAACTCTGAATGTGAATTTAGCTAGTTTTGGATAAAGACGCCTTTCAGCGTCAATAAACACCATGAATGCAGCCACGGTAGAGTTACAACTTAATGAGATGAGGGGAAGTGCACAGGGTCAGGCCTCATCTCCCGGCCTCTGTCATGCTAATCAGCTGGGCAGCCTGCAGCTGAAAAACTGCTGGAATTTTTATTTGCATTTCATTTAGTTGGAAGGAAATTGACCCAGATGGTCCACAAAGGCAATAGAAGGCTGGCAAGCAGTCTAGTGCTGCACACTTTTCCGAGGGGCTGCACTTGTCCGCCCGTCCCTCTTGGAGCCCAAAACATAAAAGATTAAAACAGCGTAAGGGAATTGATTTCATGATTTTTAGATAATTTCCCTAAGATTTCAGAAAAGACCTAAAAACCCTAATTTAATCAGCCAGGAGCTCAATAGTAATTAAAGGGGAGAAAAGCTGAGATAATGAATGAGGTGGTGGGGATTTTTGCTGTTGCTGGTGGGAACCTTTCTTAATTAGAAAAAGTCTAAAATCTAAATGATGTTAATGATGACAAGCATGAACATTTATTGCAAAGACACTGTATTATTGGTCAGTTTCGATGATTGATTGCCAAATCTGATAAACTTCCTTAGAAAAAGCTAAAATAATTTGCTACGCATTTGTCCAAGCTGAGTATTTCCATGTGTTTGCTCAAAGGAAGCATATTGGTGCCACTGTTATTCCTTTGGCCAAAGCTTAGATATTTGCACAAGTGTTGTTTGACTCTATGCCATCTGTTCATGATTTCACCTGTTTTGCCTTGAAAGCTTAGTTAAAACTCTGACAAAAATAAGGACACTTCAGATTCCACCTTGTTTTTCACTGAATTTTTAGAGATTGCAACATTTCAGAGTAAGTGCAGCACCCTCATGGACCTGACGGCATATCCACTCAATTGGAAGATACAAAGCAAAACTGTAATCGTATTATATAAAGCATTTCCTAAGGGCAATCCTTCAGAGAGAAATTGTCATGATGCCCCAGGAGTGCATGAAGCTGGGAAAAAAATGACTGGGGATCCTTTTATCTTTTATACCACTGTACCAGTGATGGTTCTGCCCTTTACCTCCACCCTTCCCTGGAAAGGGGCAGCTGACCAATCTTCCATTTCTACCTGCATTACTCCAGCCCTGGTGAAGCGTCTATCCTTGTAGATAATTAGGTGGGCTCAGTCTGCAGCATGCTAGCCCCTCTTGACTGGGCAGTTATAGAATATGAGCAAACAAGTCTTCCCAGTGCAAGCCCTGGGGTACACCACCAAGGTGACCCAAAAAAACCACCTGGTTCCTGCTACAATGGAGACAGAGACCTGGTCTTTGTCTTCCAAGGAATCAGTGACTCAGCCATGGGCTGTCCCATGGATTGTTCCTTCTGATCTTAAGACAGTTATACTTTCAGATTTGATTTTATAAAGTTTACACAAAGAACTTGTCCTCAATCCTCTATTCAAAGCAGATTGGGATGATTTCCTTTTCCAGCACAATCAGCAGTCCCAAACTGCTCCTAATGTCCCAGTTATCATTTCAGTAGCTAAGAAAAAAAGGAAGAAGGATAGAAGGTCCTTAGCTCCTTTTCTTGATCTGGTAGTGGTCCCTCTAGTAACCTAGGGGAATTTATAGGACAAACATACGTAAGGTAGACAAGATTCATGTGGTTCTGAAAACTAAATAACCAAGATAGAACACCTTGAAATAATACCTAAGAACCATAAGGCAGTATGCGCAGCCACTGTCCACACTGAAGGTGTCTCAAAGAGTTTTGGGCGCTACAAGTCCTTGAATTATCTCTAAAGAGATCAGTACTTTTCATGTGGCTTCTGACACCCCAGCTTGCCCTCCACTGTAGTAGGGAAGAATACTGACTTTTAGGAATGTCTCAGGAACTGAGTACTCTGCATAGTGTTGACTTGTTGGAAGAACAGGCTGGTTAACGCTTTTATTGGCACACATCCTCCTATCCACTTAGGGAGGTAATAGGACTTGACAGAAAATGTGGAGGCCTGAAGTATTCAGATGGTGCACACTAAACCTTGAAGCACATGAGAAGCTTCTTAAAGATGTTTAAAACAGCTCTTCCCAATGAGCTGTTGAAGCAGCAGTGGCTTCACCACAGGATGTTCCCCTGGAAGCAGCAGCGGGCTCGGCAATGTTGCAAAGTGAAAGACTTAGGAAGATCAGGTCAGATATTCAACCTTACTTGGACGAACTTACTCACAGATATTGTTGCTTCTGTCTCCTCAGGAGCCTTCTCAGTGCAGATACAACCCAACATTGTAACTGAATAGGGAGTCAGTACTAGAACTGAGTGGGGCAGGCCCTGCTGCACAAGCTACATTTTGACTGGTGCCTGAAATCTAGATGTAAAACCAAAATCGCCTTCTATTCATACAGGCAAGGCAGAAGAAAAAAAAGTCTAAGGTAAAGGCAGAGCTTTTAAATTGTAACTATACCACTGCTGACCCAGAGCTGTCTGATCTGCAGTGTGTGTGACGTGCTCACCACCGAGCTGCCCATGTGACGTTCCAGTGTTGCGTGAAACCAGCACTGGCTGTCTGGGGTAGCTGTGATGTGCACATGGACTGAATTCACTGCACCACACAGGAGGCTGGGCTCAGGAGTCACACCCATAAGCCCTGAAGGATGCCCACAGGGCAGATGATTGACTGGGTTTTTCTCTGCCCCATCTTGCTCATGAAGCTCATGCTGAAGGAGTTTGGAAAGCACAGTAGAAATGGAAGTTAAAATATGGAAAAGAAACAAAACAACCCCAAACCAAAAACCATCTGTGAAAAAGAGCAATTTCTTTAGAAATCATTCATTATGGTTAAAGAGCCTTGCTATCACCTTGGCACATGTTTCAGCAGCTATCACTAGAATGGGTTACCAGAACAGAAGCTGCAGCTGCTGGAGGAAATGGAAATATTAATTTCAATAAAGCTAAAATAAAACTAAAAGCTATCAGATAAACTAAACACAGTTCTGGGATTGATGAGTCCAGTTGTCTCTCACTGCAAGACTCTGAACCCTGATGGTTTCTAAGCATGTTTCAAGGCATTTCAGTATCCTTATCACATTTTCCTTAAAGACTGCAAAAGCAAATTTGTTGTTTATGCTGGAATCCTGAGATGGTCTCTGGCAAAATAGGGAACGTTTACTCAAATATTTAGCAAGGATAGCTACAGACTGAGCTGGACTCTGACTAACTAACCCTCCCTGCTTAGCAGTGATTCACGCTGTGCCAGGGCTCAGCCTGGGGCCTGCACACCTGTGAAGGAGCAGGCAAAATAGAGAGAGCCCAGTGAGGACAATAGTAATGACAGTAAGTCCAGAAAGGTGATAGACAATGAAAGAACTGGAGTTGCTCTAGTGTATGCCCGGGATTTTCTGATAATGTTTTTCAGATATATCAAGACCTTCAGCAAAGGAGCAGAATGCTCTTGCTGCCCGTATAGAACAAGAAATAACACACTTAGGTGCAGTGCAGGGGCTCCAACAAGACACTCAGAACACTTGCTAACAGCATGAACAGTGAGGGACTGGTGCTGGAGAGGTGTGCGCTGTCCAAACAGCTCACGGAATACTCCATCTGACTGATAAGGGTGGTGTCTTGTGGCCATGATTTGTACTAAAACACTCCTTGAAAACACCTCCAGCCTTATTCTTGTAACCTTTCAGAGTGAATCTACTTTGATGACTTCAGCTCTCTGGATATCTTTGGTTTTATTCTGTAGAGTCACCTTACACCCTATTGTAAGGGTGTCTGCAAGGATTCATCCCTCTAAAACCAAAATAGTGTCCAGTATAGGTCTCTAGTATGTGAGTACAACTCAGCTAAATGCATTGCAAATTCTTGTCCCAAGTCTGTACTTGATTTTTGCGAACCCCATGGAAAAAGTGTTAGAGAATTAATAAAGGGAAATAATTTTTAAAAAGCTGAATGATTTTAACAGAAGAGAAATCATGCTAAACAGCTCTGCAGTTTAACTTAAAATTCAACAGAAAGTTAATTCATTAGTTAAGTCACTCAAGCTTAATAGCAGTTTGAGGCAGGAAATCTAGTGCCTTAAAGTAAACCCTTAGCTGTGTGCATAACTTGACGAATATGATGCCAGCTGCAGAAATTGCCATTTCCAACCTCTCTCTGGGTTGGCACAATGGGAACAAATAGCTCCCAGCTGCAGGTGAAGCCTATCAGACCTTTCTCCTCAATCTTTGTATGGTGTCAGTTCTTCCTCAAAAACAGCCATTAAATTATCGCCATTGTCTTGGGGGAATGGTGATTGATGCCTCTTCTTTTATGCTAACTCAGCTTGTCTCTCTGCCCTAAATGGCCTTGTCTTTGGCATGGATGTTGGTAGCACATCATTAGGTTTCGGTATGCTCGCTCGGAGCTCGGCAGACAAGGCTGTCAGATGACCTGCAGCGGATTAACACAACTCTCCTCAGCCCTTCAATGCAGAAAGCCGCAGGCTCCCACCTGTTGGGGCTCAGGCAGGGCATTTTGCAGGGAGTGCCCTCCCCCCACGTGAGTGTTAAGGTGACAAGGTAAAGTACCAGGGCTTTGTGCTCCTGTTCTATCAACTGGGTGTCATCCCAGCCGCCACAGGTGGCCTGGGAGGATGCACACGGGAGAGTGGGGGCTGCGGGAACTCCCACGATGGCAGCGGAGACAAACCTGACCATTCCAGGTGTTCATGTCAAGAACATGTAAAGAGCTGTTGCTTTGTAGTTCGGCTGCAAATGCGTGCTCCTGCCGCGGCAGAGGGTGGCCTGTGCTCGTACACAGCTGATTGCTACTTGTGAAACGACAGCCCTATACCTTTAGAGAAGAGCTGGGAAGGGAGAACAAGGAGAAAGAGAAAGCTCTAAAGGTCTGTAAGGACAAAAAGCCTGATCGGCAGACACTGGTACAGGCTGTCAGCAAACACAGAGATGCTGGTGGCTGTCCCTGTGACCCTGGGTGCTTTGTGCCCTGCTGGATTCCCTGGGAAGCACAGAGTGGTTCCAGAGGTGACCCTCACATTCCTGCAGGCAGAGCAGGGGGTCGGCTGCCATGGGCGAGAGCAACCTCCCTGCTGCACCTCTGTGCTGGCCTGTGCTGGGGCTGGGACTGAGCTGGGAATCAGACCTGACAGCACTGCACTTTTGGGTGAGGAAACTTTTCAGTCTGAGCTATGATTTCATCTCAAGTAAGTTGTTTCACTGTGTCTTCTGACAAAGCAAGAGGAGCTGTGGTATACTTCTGAGAGTAAATATCTATGAAGCTGTGGGATGTCTTGACAAAGAGGGGGGCAGGGAGGAAAAAGGTAGGAATGTTCGAAGATACTTTTATTGTGTGAAAAGTTCTTTCTTCTAAGACTTTAAATCTTGCAATAAAAGAGACTTTACATCTCTCTGGTCCCATGTGTAGCATCACCCTTCACCTCACTGGTCCTGTCCCTGCTTTTCCTCTCTTCCCCATTTTGATTGCAAGTTCTTCGAGCAGGAAAAGTTTCTTGCAACATATCTGAATCAGCATAACGTGCCTCTAGTGCTGACTGCAGTTTATCAGAATAAAATGAGCCTTAAATGTTCTTTTCTTTCCCGTTTCTGCTCCTCAAAGAGCCATATTTTGAATCAGTTGTAATCTTCACAGTTTGTAGGCTTCGAACTCCCAAGTAATGACAGCAAGTATTAAAATAAATAGGACACATCAAAATTGTTGCTTAAATAGATATAAAAATGTAGCCTATCAATTATACACCCTACCTGGGGAGTGTGTGAGGCTTACCCATGTTTCTGTTCTTCAGAGATGTGTGGCCTGAGCTTAGGGGTTGTTACCCAGGCTCATATTTTTAAGCAGCCTGACTCAAGAGGCAGACTATGTGTACTGCAGCCACCAGAGCATCCAGTAGATGTCACATGGACAAACTCTCTCCCTCTGTGAACCTTGTTTAAACCAATGCTATCCACAGGACTAGTGAGACTAGGACTGATGCTAGTGAGATTATTATGGTCTCTATATAGTGCATAATGTAGTTTCCATTTATCTCATTTTGTATTCTTTTTCATTTTCTTTTTAGGAAGAAGTGAGCTTGAAAACCTTATTTCTCTCATGCATTCACTATTGGGTGCAGCTCAGATCTCTGCATCAAGAAGGATGTAGTATAGTCAGAAGACAGGAAAAAGCTATGAAAATTACTCTGGGGTGAAGCAGCCAATTTATGTGGAGACATTAAAGAGGCTCCTCAGTTAAGAGGGGAGAGGGCTGAGGGGTTATGTACAAAGTTCACCAAACCACAAACGTGATTGGTAAGGCAAACTTGGAACTGCTGTTCCATAAATCCCTTAATGCAAGTGCCAGAGAGTGCTCAGGAAATCTTGGGAAGATCGGTTTAAACAGAGATAAGTGCATGGCTGGTAGCAAATATCTGGAAATCACGTTCCTGGGAGGCTGCAAAGCTGAATAGTATCAGCAGGTTCCCAGCAGGATTAGACACATCTGTGAACAGCAGGCTCTTTAGCTGGAACTCAGGATGTGTGCAGATACCTCCCACTAACATCCCATCACCTTTGGGGCTAGGGGCTTCCACAGCAAGTGATAAAAATCTTGTGGTCTCCCTCACAGCGGCTCCTACTGCCCACAACAGAGGAGGAGTAGGTGGGTAGAGGACCTCTGCCCTGACCCAGTAGGGTGTGTCGCACCTTCACCTTCTGCAGTTTTCTTCCCCAAAGGGTTCTTGCTCTCCCCAGAACCCAAAGAAAACTCTCACTGCAAAGGGACCACCGTGAACTGGCAGGAAAGGGGAGCATGCCATGAACTAGAAGGTTCTCACGTCTCTCAATGTGGTCCTGGAGCTACTTTTATTCTGCTCTGGTGGTCAGAAACTATACTCCCTTAGTAGAAACATTGTTTTAGAGTGACCCTGTTTACAGCCAACTCCAAACAGCTTTTTGCAAATGTTTTCCCAAATACAAAATAATCAGTCTTCTTTGGTGGCATTCAGCTCCTTCTTCATCTCATTCCTTTCCAGAGATGTGAGGGCAATATGGTTTGTTAGGATATTCATGGACACAGAGTCTGGCAAACATGCTCCTTCGTGAAGAGTCACAGTAGGAGGGATCATCTGGTAAATCTTCAAAGCTCCAGGAATTGCCCAATTGGACATTAGAAAATAGTCTCTAAGTTACCAGTTATGACCCAGTCACAAAATATAAAAAAAACCCCAAAAAACCAAACAAACAAAAAAAACCCCCTTGGAAATGTGCAAAGCAATATTCAAGGGATCTGCAGACAATCCAGAGACTGCCCAGTTCTGAGCAGAATGCTATGGGGGAATAATTAAGACAAAAAAAATCCTCCTACAGATAATTTTGCAAACAAGAAAATGTCAAAGAACCCAGCTCTGTTCAGGACTCCTGTTCTAGATTTTGGAATCTTGATTTTGTACAAAATCAGAATAATAGAGAATACTGGCTCAAAGGGCTGTTTTAGATTTAGTTAGGTGCTTTTATTCCTTAAGTTTGCAATTACTTCTTTTGAATGAACACTATGCCCTTGGAAGATTTCTGGGAACTATAGAATTCAATCAAAACCTATAGAAACCTTCCTTCATACCACCATTTTTCCAACTAGACAATCTATAAGATGATGTCCTGCCATTAGCCAACACCAAAGATTTTCCATGTGTTGTTTCTGCTTCTTCCTTTCATCTTTGAGGTGATGAGATATATAAAATCATAATTCTGTGAACTTAGAAATAGAAGCAGAGCCTACACTTTTATAAACATACTGCTATATGAAGGGGATTGAACCTGCTCCAGGACTGTCTTTTGAACACTTAAACTCATCAGTGATCCCATATGAGCTGCTGTGTTTACTGAGTTGATTCATTTTATGGATTAGAGCACTGAGTTTGCCTTAGTTCTGCATCAGCTCAGAGCTGGATGCATTCAGCTGGAAGCTCCTGAGAAAGCATTTAACTTCTTCAAAGCTCCTGAGAGCATTGCTGCTCCAAGGGGATGGTGAAGAGTTGTGTTCAGAGGGAAACAGGAAAAAGGATGGGTGTCAGGATGGCCAAGCTTTGGCTGAGTAGGAATCCAAACACAGCACAGGCTAACATGTCTCTGCTCATTCCTTTTGCTGTCTTCCCCCTCTTCTCATACCCCATCTCCATAGGCACCAACCCCCTCAGCCTTTAAGGTGAGCAGGGACCCTCTCAGTTAGGAGCTATTGCCCCAGCCTATGGGCCTGGTGCCTGGCCTGTGAGAGTGCTGGAAACATCAGGTTTCTCCACCAGGTTATCTTGGTTTACTCTGTCTGGATTATAGGGACTCCTGCTCAGTCATCACTGAGGAACTGTTCTGCTTTGTGTTCACAGGGCCTTCAGTCACATAACCTAATACCTCTAGGCAGCTGAATCTCTCTCCTAATGCCAGTCATGAAAACAATTTGTTTCTGGAAGGTTGTGCCACCAAGTACTTGGATTTTGCATGATAACTTTTATTGACATTATAAAACCGCAGATCTTCTTAAGGCAAGCTGTTTTTGAAGATCTGTGTGGCCTGTCATTTGACTAAAGTTTACTCTCATGTTTGTAATTTATTTTTATTTCACTCCACTCTTCCCGTTGTAAATAAGCCATGAACCTCTGCCAAGGCAAGCAAGGTGACCAGTCCAATCCAGACTCGCACAATGGCGAATCCCAGGGAAAAGGCAGGGACCTTGGCTTCTGCTGTGGACCCTATCCCCATGGGGCAGCAATAGCCTCTCTGGCCAACGTGGACTGCCCCTGCCAGTTTACAGTCAGTGTCTCCCTTCTCAAACCCACAACACCAACTGGGTCAGCCACATGCAGAAACATCGCTGGTCAGCCCTTCTTACTAGGGCTGAGTGAAACCCCCAGGTTTCCAGCTGTTTGATGTCTGAGTCCATGTTGAAGACCAAACTGAGACTTAAACCTATGCTTATTCTCTAAAGGCCTTGGGTATTATGCTGTGTTTCCAGGCAGACTAAACACTAGTTGCAAAATTCGATCTCCAAATGCAGAAGAAGTTTTATTTCCTGATACAGTAAAAGCTGATAACTTCTTTTTCCCCAACAGTGAAGTTGACCTTGAGCATAGCAAGAGTCTAATGTAAAGCAACAAATCTCATCCCCGCCTGTCTGTGTGCTAAAGAGATTTAAATATTGTTTATCTACCCCTGAGCTTTGCTATGCCCTGCTGAACGGATGACTTGGAGCAAGAAAAAAATGGCCAGTGGGACTGTCTGAGAGCTTCAACTTTTTTTGTCCTCATTTAAGAGAGGGAAAAAGCTCTGATGAATTCCATGAAAGCTCTTGAAAAAACTGGACAAAACTGCCACTCCAGCTATAGCCCACACTTCAAATGGCCGTGAGATGGCCTTTTCTGTATGTTACATAGTTCAAGGAGGCAATGAAGTGCTCAGTGGAAGATTTTGTATGGGAACTTTAACTTCCCATTCCATTTGACTTTTGGTCTTTAAAATACAGGTCAAATCAATGAATTTAATGAAGGCCGTGGAACACAAAGGCTTTGCCTTGCATTTTGACCTAGATAAAGGAGAGTCAGTCCAGGTCAAAAGGCTTTAGCAGCACTTTAAGTGGTTAGTACACAAATGTGACAGAGTGTTTAGACTCTCAGAGACTTGCAAGACCCAGTGACAAGCCGTTAAAAGTATTTGAAATAGCTGCTTGAATGAACTTTGATAAGGTACCGCTATTGTCTTCCATTGTCTCTTTCTTTTCATACCAAAACACCCCCAAAAGAACAAGAGTCAATGAATGTATAATGCAGTCCCACTTTTACTGGATTTGGGGCTTCTTTTGGCCCTTTGGACTTTTTTTTGTGAACGGTTTATGCCATTTTCATTCATTTCCTCACATTAAGCCTTTCTCAGAAGCCAGTGATTAATGTGACTTGTCAGTAAGAGCTTTTAAAGTGCAATGATACTTTCAAAAGTTATAACATGTCAATCGAATCTAAGATTAAGATCAAATTAAGAATAAATTTACTCTTTGTGAACCTTCTTGAGAGATGGAGCTACCGTATGTGAAGGTGGGGTGGCACTTTCCAGCTCCTACCTCACAGATCCAGACATCTGAGGCAAAGCTAGCTCAGAGCAGCCGACCTGTATGTTAAATTCTGGATTCAAACCTTTCCCCTCACTGGGATTAAACAACTTGGTGAGACCATCAGGCACTTAACAGGCGTTCACACACTCACACGTTCACACACAGGCATCTAAATTAGGTGTTTGAAATCAGCTTGTTGGTAAAGGTAAGTTTCTGTCATGAAAAACAAGCATATTTTAACGGTGGAAAGTGTACTGTCAGAAAACACAGGATCTGCCAGATCTGCCAGAAAGCAAATCTCCATTTAAATATGTAATTATTCTTCATTACCAGAAAGCATTTGTCCAAGAAAAACTGGTAAAATGTGTAACCGTTCATTATGCAGGACCAAATTTGTCTAGAAAGACCAAAATCCTAGTTAATTTGTGCAAGGCAGAAAGGTTCAGTTTTGTTTTGCTTTTCAATTTTGTTGTAAAAAGTCTGCTTCTTTAAAGCTTTCCAGGCCAGAGATCAGGTTCCCCCTTTATAATGGGAGCTATTAATGCCTGAAATGGGCCACTCTAAAGAACCACATGTCCGTTTCACATGGTTTGATAGCTCCAAGATTTTGCTCACTGTGCTTTTGGGACTTTTCTCAGTATTCTCTATAGTGAGATTTTTATTGTATTTTACTCTTTTGTCTGGTTTTTGTGTTAGAAATTTTTCCCTTATTCATTGACCAGCAACTTTCTGTCACCCATCTTTGACTTTTCTTCTTACATCTGCATTAAAGCTGTCATTTACTTATGCTTTTTCCCCTCTCTCCATATTTGGCAGCAAAAGCCTTCATCAGCTTTTATCCCTTTTTGTTCACATTATGACATAACCTGCACAAAGTGGCACAGCTCCCCAATTCTTGTATATAAAATTTGCAACATTTTTTGAGACGGGTCAATGCCCATTTTTGGGATCCTTTTCTTTATCTGAGTACCGTGTTAAAACTTTTTGCAGATGTGAGCTATTCAGGAGCAGCCTGCGGCTGCATGCAGAGATGGGGAAAAGAAGAAAAGGCCTTCCTATTTTGTGATTGCCATAGTAACTCAAACATTGCCAGGGTGTTTGTCGGTTTGGTAGGGCACAGCCAGGGAATTTTATTTCCTGTGCAATCAAGCCCTCTACTGGAGATCATGGCTTGTATGACACAGGGTTACAGAGAGGACAGTGGGCTTGTTAGGCCTGGGATTAAGCATTTCACTTTAAAATAATACCCATTTGTATCCATTTTGTTCAACATAACAACAGCTGCTGGCCTTGGGATGACAGGCTTGCCTTTTTAACCAAAGTCTCATATGACATTTATGAATGAGACAGACTCCATTCATTTTCACTTTGAATTCACACTGGTTATTTTTGTTTTTTAGACTCTTTCTCTTTTTAACCATGTGGTCATAGTCAACATTGTTCCTGCAATTACATTTGTGGTTTATGAGAGGGCAAAATCTAGCCTTATTCAGGGTGTCAAATTGTCACTTTCATTTGGGGGGAAACAGGTTAAAAAAGAAAGGAGAAAGAAGTGAAGAAAGCATTTTATGTCAGTATACTGGAAGCTTTTTATTAAACCAATGATAGAGATGGAAAAAGAAACCTTCAGGTTTAGGAGGTTTTCTTCAGATCTGCACAGGAACCGCAGACTTCAGGCAGAAAAGGTTTCTGTCTCTCTTCTGGGTCAGCAGAAGGACTTGTTGCTCCAAGAAATTCCCATGTTTCCAGACTGTGACAGACACCACTACTCCCTGCACACTGTGCTTTGCATGTACCCGCCCAGGCTGCTCTTTATCCACAGCTGCTGCTGCTACTCCTCCAAAGCATCCCAGCTTTCACCTGACTGTAGCTTATCCGAGAGGCAGCAGCTCCACTGGCCTCGTCTCCCAGCCATCAGCAATGGATCCCAGGAGAGGACTGGAGACAGATACACTGGTGCAGACATGGGAGAGGAAAATAGCAGCTTTAGGAGAGGCTCCTTCAATGTCTTGATTTCCAAGGGAGTTCAATTTTTTACTACTTCATGGTCATGATTTCTGCTGACCTCAGGGCTGTAGAGAAAGGACTGACCCACCCAAGCAGTTCTGATGAGGCTGAGAGATTAATTTTGTCCATCATTCCTTCATTCCCCCAAAAGAGCTTGTTATATCAGTTTGCATTTTTAACCTGGAGCAGGTTAAAAAGTGAGGACCTCACTGATCCTGGCAGCAAGTTTTCCACCCAGAGAATGCAGGGGAGCTGTGAAGCTGCAAGTCTTGTGGTTGTAAATCATGGCTGCCCTGAAGTCTTCAAGGAGCTCAGGACACAGACACAAGTTTCTTGTTTCCACCAGCTCATCTCCTGACTTACCTGCTCCTGCAGCAAGGCTTTGAGAGACTCACAGAGTTATCTTGACACATCTCTCCAACCTAGGACTCTGCATTCACTGAAGAATTCCAGCTCCACTTGTATATCAGCCAAAATACTTGTCATCTGGAACACTGGGAGAGCTATAAAGGAAGCCTCTCTTCTTTAGAGCCAGAGGTGAAATTTGACTTTCCTTTTCCTTGAGATATTCCCTAGGGCAGACAGTCACCCTGACCTTTCTCCTCCACTGAAGCTCATTTATGAGCTTCCCTGACCCAGGACAGCAGAACAAAGCGGTTTGGTGCAGGTGACCTTCGGCAGAGCCTTGCAGCTGCCTGCAGGAAAAGCAAGATGGGGTGGGAGAAGGGAGAGTGCTCCTGGTGACACCAGCAAGCTTGGCATCAGATCCTGCCTGAAGGAGAGAAGCTGCCTTACACCATACCAGATCATTAAAAAAGCCCTCACCCCCTTCCCTTCCCTTCCCTTCCCTTCCCTTCCCTTCCCTTCCCTTCCCTTCCCTTCCCTTCCCTTCCCTTCCCTTCCCTTCCCTTCCCTTCCCTTCCCTTCCCTTCCCTTCCCTTCCCTCTCCTCCCTCTCATCCTACCCTCCCTCCCTCCCTCCCTCCCTCCCTCCCTCCCTCCCTCCCTCCCTCCT
>CM031857.1:46983985-47009967 GCA_018697195.1 Certhia americana | reverse complement strand
TTTCCTCCCTCCCTCCCCCATCCTCCCTCCATCCCTCCCTCCCTCCCTTCCTCCCTCCCCCCACCCCTCCCTTTTGTTTCCCCTCCCAATTTTCATCCCTTTTCCTCCCTTTTCCCTACCCTTTTTTTCCCTCCCTTTCCCCCACCCCTCCCCTCCTCCCTCCACTTCCCCCCCTCCCTCCATCCCTCCCTCCTCCCTCCTCATCCACTCCCTCGCCCTCCGCTCCCTCCCTCCCTCCCTCCCTCCGCCTCCTCCCCATACCTCCTCCTCCCTCCTCTCCTCCCTCCCGCCTCTCCCCTCCCCTCCCTCCTCCCTACCTCCCTCCCTCCTTTTTTTTTTCTTTATTTTTTTTTTTCCCCCTCTCCTCCTTCCCTACCTCCCCCATAGTGAGGTACAAATTGTCATTCCTGAATTTTTCATGCCAAACTAGGTATGACTCAAGATTACTTAAGTGTGGTGAATGAGGGACAAAGAGGGGGAAAACTGCTTGGAGGACCAGAGAGGCTACAGTTAGACAGATGAAGTACTGCTTGAGTTGTGCAGAATGAAAAAAACCAAAATATGTATATTAAGAGATGGAGTGGCGATTTCTGAAGCCTCTATTTTCATTGAACCCTCTACTGTTCAGATTGAGAAGTTTAAGATAAATATACAGTTACCCCCTGAAGCAAACAGGATTGTAGCCCCCACTTTCTGCACTGATGTGGCAAAGCTAACGGAGGACTCCTGAAGGGGCTACCCAGCATGTGCACCTCTCCTGATGTGCTACCCACCTGGTGGGTGGGCTGGATGGGGCTGCAGTCCATGACCTGCCCTCTTGGTGCCCACAGCTGCACAGACCAATACTGTAACCACTTGTAACTAATACCATCACACACAATAAGACAGGAACATTTGGAAATACCACCTCTTTGACTGAGAGCAAGATCTATCTATACTACAACCCCAATTCTGCCCTGAGATCAATCCAGTGACCTCAAAAAGGCTCATATCTTCCTTCCCAGAAGAAGACATTCTTAACATTAACACAAAGCTGTCTACATTCTGTGCTCTTGAGGCCTTTCTATTTTGCCAACAAATCAAATTTCCCATTTCATCTCTTTCTTCCTCCAAGCCTGAGAAACAATCCCATTGGGAGAGCCACCATTAGTAAAACAACCATCTTTATGCTAGCATAGTTGATGATCATAGTATTCTTTAAGTATTTTTCCCATTTCCACTTCCAGGAATTCTTCTTGTCCCACTACAGCAGGTAAAAAATATTAGGGAGTTGGCATGCTTTTATGGTGTCCATTAACTATGACAGTGAAGTCAGTCACATTGTTACCAGAAAGCAGTTGAACCAACAACAAATCATCACAACAGGATCCTTGGAGATACTTGTAACTCCTTGGAGATATTCAGAACTCTTCTGGACATGGTCTGGTCCACGAGCTTTAGGTGGCTTTGCTTGAGCAGGTGGTTTGAACCAGGTGACCTCCAGAGATGCCTTCCAACTTCAGCTCCTCTGTGATGCTAGGTTGAATGTTGAGTGTTATAATAATGCTAAAAACTCTTTATAATATTAATAAACTAACATAAACAGTCTTCAGAAAGGAAAGGTAGCAAAAATCAGCATAGCATATTGAACTTTAAGGATAAAAATAGACTAAAAACAGCTTCACTTCAAACTTGCACTGGCATAAGTTCACTGTAACGCTTTGGTTTATGGATTTGCACAGATGTAAAAAAGGAATCCAGACCAAGTCCCATAGTTTCTGAAATAAGGTGTCTTAAAGGTAAGCTAAGTACAGCTATGCATGGAATACTATTGATGTGGAAAACTTCACTTGGAAGCCATTTTACATCTTGCCTACTTAAATTATTTGCAGAAGAATTTTACTGCTTTTTTCCCCCACGAAGTGCTTCATTCATAAGTTTTGCAAGCCCAAGCAACTCAAAATATGGCATCTGTAAGCAGCTGTTTCCATCATGGTCAGACCTATAAACAGACCTACAAAGTTCTGGTATGGTGGGATCATGGTCTTTCTTGCAAGTGAGTTGCGATTCACTGGGCAGCAATTTTGCCCTTCTTGCAGCATAGGAATTAGGATGGTAGAGATATACATTTGCCTTTAGGTTAGAAATATTAAAATTCAGAGAGTGGTGACCTCTGAAATAGAGAGGTAATATCCTTTGTATATGAATTCCCAAATTTACCCACATAAAATACCAACTCAATTCCAGAACTAAATGACAGGAAAAACTTACTGAAATAGCACAACACATGGTGTAATATGGTTCTAGGGAGAACTCTGATGTGTCTCAGAGCTTGTTTTCAAGGTGTACACATCTTCTCCACTACAGTTGTCACATTAAGATTGTTATGTAACAGCTAAAATACACCTCTGAACAGGGAAAATCAGTGGATTGCTACTGTAGCTCAGATATTTTGAACTTAACATCTTAGAAAATACTTCCATGTTTTTATCCTTCGCAGACAGAAGCTTGCCATGGGATTAAACCTCAGTACAGTTTTTCACTGTGTCATTGCTTCACCAGGTACTTTAATGTTACATAAGCACAATGAAAGCCAAATAAAGCCTGCAGCCAGCTTCTCCTCAGCAAGGTACATAGTGTATGTACAGCTCTGTTGCTGCTGCTGATGGAAAAGGATGCACAGAGCAGATGCCTAACGGCACCGGAGAGAGGAAAAGAGGCTGTGCTAGCCATGGCACTGCTATAGTTGGCTCTGGCTCTGGAAGGGTTAAATGCTTTGTGGTGAGGTAGGACAAACTTCACTTAAACTCAATTCTGTGGCCAGTCCGATTGTTTTGACACCTGCACTATGTGAGGGATGGCATGGTCTCCTTTGTGGTGCATAATGACACATCTTCATTATTGTTCTAATACTCTGAAAAAAAAAAAAAAAAAATCCCTAATCTTTCTGTGGTGCCAGTGACTGTAACAATGCCGGGACATTTTATTTTCCTCCTTGCTCTCTCTTTCCCTTAACCCGCTATTGTTGCCATAGCCACGATGGTGCAGTACTGCTGGTTCGGGGAAGTTTCTGTACTGTACCGCCCTGAGCTTATTGTTTAAATCTGTATTATTCAACTGTTCTGAAGATTTACATTTTTAATGGCTCATTTATGTAATCCCATAAATAAAGTAGCAGAAAAGCATCCCACACAAATGAGTGAATTGGGGTTTGAAAAAAGCTGCTGAAGCAGGTCACTCAGGGTCTCAGCTGCGGGGCCTTGATTGGTATCAGCGATATAACCACTGTGGCAATGGACTTAAGACCACCCAGTCAGCCCCAAAATGGTGCATTACCAGGGAATAGTGGAATAGTGCTATAGTTCAATCTCCCCTATTTAACAGGGAGCAGAGTTCTGCTGCAAAAACCATTTCAGCCTCAGACTCATTTACCTTATAGCTTTGACAGCTGCACCTCTCCCGCCTTAAAGTTTAGATGATTAGCTTTTCCCTCCTTGCAGCTGATGGTGATAGGTTTTTTTTTCTTAGCCAGTATATTCCTGAAGGCTGATAAATTCCCTCTGAAGAGCCTGTGAATTCAAGCACCTGTCTGAAGAATTTGTTTTAATAACTGAGCACTGAGATGGAGATACATTCTAACAATTCTAAGCTTCTGCCCAGCGCTCCCCTTGCTGGCTCCCTCCCCACCCACAAATCCTTCAGGAACTGTAAACCCTCTGAGCAGGACAAGTCTATTTTATTACTCCGGCTAATGAAACGATGGGGAAAATATTTTGTTTCCAGTCAGTTCTCACCCTTCAAAGTTGGTTTTTGGTTGTTAACTCATAGAGCAGCCTCAGGGCTGCTGCACATTTAGGGTATTTTGTCTCGGAGCATCTGCTGCAGCTCCTGAAGCATCCTCCCCTCCAGGACAGGTGCCAGCAGCCGGCTGCATGGCTGACACCTCGCACCCTTACATGACTCGGCTGAGTCAGTAGGAGAAGCCCACCTAATCCCAGGCTTGTGACCCTGGCACAGCTTTGGACGCACCAGCAAGCCCCACTGCCAAGGGTGCCAGGCTCAGTGAGGGCAGCTTGCCCAGGACTGCCCTTCTTAAGGTACTGCAGCCTGGCAGATGTGAGGCTTTCCTGGGGCTGAAGGATGAACTGAAGTAACTGCAGAGAGCTGGTGCTCAGCACATGCCCTCATCACCGGGACAGCCTGGGCTTCAGGGGAGCTCAGGTCACAGCAAGGCTGGGTAGCTGGAGCAGGAGGACACACCTGACAAATGGACACAGGACTGGCACTCCTCGTCACCCAAGAGCTCTTTCGAGGATCCCAGCTGGCACAACACAGTTGGAGAACAGTTTGCTCTCCTATCCCTGCCTGGTGGACACCCCTGCAGCTGCAGCAGGAAAGTTTGGCAGAGGCATGAGCTGAGACCCTGTCACGGTGAGCACTTACCCCTAGGGCCTGCCATTGCCCACCTCCCAAATGGTCCTGACCGGAAACAGTGGGCACCATCCTCGCCCTGGCAGCCAGGCCGGGTCCTCACCACGTTGCTCCCACACATTTCCTCCTCCAGGAGAACTCTGAGAGCGCACGGCTGTGAAGACAATGCCATCCATCCTCCTGGCTTTTCCCAAGGCATTCAGGAAAAGTGGCAGCTGAGGCACGGGTTGGAGGATAGACAAGCACCACACAGAGCTGGATGATGTGACACTGTATCCTGCACCCCATCTGCAATACCTGTCTGCTGTTATACACCGCTTCCCTCCACATGCACAAGTATTTCAAATGCAAAGAACGAGGTGTTTTCCCTAATACCAAAGCAGAGCAGCTCTTCACAGAGGTGTATGCCTGCAGGAAGCTCTACTGGCAGATAAATCACAGCGATCCACAAGCAAGGGGCAGACAGACAATAGCCCTTCCTCAGTTTACCTGCTGGATCTTGTTCCGCCTGGCTGCATGGAGCAGAGTCAAAGGAACCTGCTTGGAGGCAGGGAGCAGGCAGCAAAACAAAGGCAGGGAGAATACCAGCCAGCCCAAAGGAACAGTGGGGAAGCTGGTAATTGGGCCATGTGTGTTTGGCTTTCGCCAGGCTAGCAGGTTTGTTTTTCCCACGCTGCAGCCTAGACTGAAAGAGCCACAAAATTATTAAAGAACACAACCTAGAAAGGAGGAAAAAAAAAAAAAGGAAAAAACGCAGCAGCAATGGCCGGAGGTGAATCTCAAGTAATGGGAGTGCGGTGGGGGCTCACTGTTCCTTTCCAAGGAAATAGATGCCTGGGAAATTATTTTCAATGGGCAGAGAAAAACGAAGTTTAGATATCCCAGTTGACTTTTATTGCTAGTTTAACTCACTTAGCTGGGAGCTTATTGGGCAGGATGCAATAGCTCCTGATACAGAAAGGTAGAGCTGTGGCTTCCTAGTACTTTTCTTGCTGCAAGAAGTTTCCTGCAGAGATCTGAGTCTAATGATGAGGCAGACACAGAGCCACCCTCCACAGTGGGGCTGATCCTCAGTCCTTTTGCCAGGCAGGCATTGCAAGCATCTACCTTCAGGTCTTCTGGCACTTCTGGCAGGCAGGACAGGTGAAGGAGCTCAGCACACCAGAACTCCCTCATTCACACCAGCTGAGGGTTTACCCATTGACACAGTACTACCCACTTCCTAGGAGCATATGCTTTCTCACAGGGAGTTATTTAACTAGATTGACTCAGGTGCTTGACATGAAGGAAGTCTTTCCAGTAGCCATTCCCCACACAGCATCTTGCTGGAGTCCTCAGGAAGGGAAGTGCAGAGCCAGAGGCACGGGAAACTTCACCTGCCTCTCCTTGGGGCATCCCCCAACTTAGTAAATGGACACTAGGAGAGAAAGAAGGGGGTAATTCTCAAACTTTTCTAAACAAAACCTATTATTATCTCCAGGGACTTAGCAACTACCTTCTCTGCATGGAGGGGTTCAGAGAGGTACTGACCACATAGCACTGCCTGAACGAGCAATTGTAGGTAGAGAAAACTGTATTTGAATATAATATACAGAATCAAGACAAGGTAACAGCTCATGTAGGGCTTTGGTTTTCCTTCATGCGTTATACTACTTTATTCATACTCTTTATTATTTGACTTAATTCATTACCTGCAACTGTCAGTTGTTGCTGGTCCTGATGAATTAGCTGCTTGCTGGTATTTTTCTTTGAGAAATTTTAAATGACTAGCATTAGGCAAACTTTCATCCATTGTGTGTTGCTTTAAAACACATAGGCAATTCTTTTCCAGGAAAAGTTGGAGAATTCAGAAGACCCAGTCTCAAGCAGAGCAGAATGCCCACTTGTTTCCCAAAACCAGACTCTGGTTGTAGTTACACAACTGATACTGAGATGAACAGTCATATTGCTGCTGTAGAACTTTCTGCAGACAAAATTTTTAAGGCTTTCTTTTAATTGGAGCTATGTGCTCTTTAACTTACTCTTGATTATTTCCCATTGACAGTCACTAAAACGAAGTGTGTATTAATGCAGACAGGAGTTTCATTCATAGATGGTGAGCTACAACAGGATTATTTGCAAGTGCAAAGATCACTCACATGAATAAAGATTTGGTGGATCAGTGACTCCACTGGTAAAATGACTAAAATCCTTCTTCAAACACAATCCAGATATGTTTTCTTGCTACTTATCCAAGCAAGTCTGCTTTTGTGTTGTTCCAGCTTAATTAACTGAAAGCACATAATTATTAGTGAGAGCTTCGACAGGACAGGAGAGGAAACATGCTTCTTGGTGATCAACTTGCAGCCACAACAAAAAAAACCCCAAACCAGTTCTGTGCAGGAAAAGCAACCCCCTCCTGCTACATTATTCCATTGATCTACAAACATTTACATCTCCTTTGTTAAGTAGTTTTCTGTAGAAATTTCATGATCACTAAGGAACACTTTCAACTGCACCTCAAGAAACTTCTGGTTTAGAGTGATCCAGTCTAAAAAAGGGTGTGTTTTTGCCTTTAAGTCGTGTTAGACATGAAATCAGTCGGGCTTTTCTTGGATTCATGATTCATTGTAAATAATTCAAATTGGATTTACAAAAGAGAAGAAGCTGTACAATGAATGTAAGAATTGCATGTTACTCTCTGACAGTCAAAACTAACAAAAGCATTTCATGAAGGCTACATAAAATGTTTTCTCCTCTTTCACACTGTTTTGTGATCTACACTGAGTACCAGATTGATGAAAAATGAACATTTGGAGGATTTCTATACAATAATAAAGTCCAATGAGCAAATTGTTCTGGCAATAGCAAGAGAATAGTCTCACCTGAATACACTTTCTCCACATACTGTGCACAGAAACTAAACATAGACGACATTGGTAGTTCACAGATTAACAAGGAATGCCTTGTAAGTATGGAAGTACAGATGCTGCAACACTAAGGTAAGGTGCATTCTCTTCCCATGGGAGTAGCTAGGGAAGCTGAAACCAAGAAAATACTATTAATTTATGTATTTATTTAAGGACAAGGCACTTTTACAAGTAAAACAAGTGCACAGCAGTTAGTAACACATTTGGAGAAGTGATATATAAGTCTTAATTTTCAGGGCTAAATCCTATCTTTAAGTTGCCTTATAAACATGATGCTGGTGCTGCACAATATGATACAAAATACAAAACTGGCTTTGTGCACCCAAGTTCTTATTTAAAAAGTAATCACTGTGCTTCCTTCCAAGTTTACCCACTCTGTGATTCTATAAGGAGTTGCGTTAAGAACAGTTAAGGAGCAGCAGAGGATTTTGTTTTTATTAAGTACACTTACAAAAGACAGCATTAAAAGATGGAATTAAACAATGCAAGATTAATAATTTGTATGTATTCTGCAAATCAGAAAAATGTGGAATTAAATCTGAACCTACCAACACCACCACTGATGAAAAGCTTCTTCCAGTTATCAGTGAAGGTCATGTCAGATCCTTTAGCTGAGCATTTCCAGTAGGCAAGCATTATAAGCAATCCAGACTAATTTTGAGAGCATGCTCTAATTGGCTTCCTTACCTGAAAGCCTGGCATAAATTAATATAGCATCAACAACAGCCCTTATCCCAAAGTGGTGTTTGGAGGCCTGAGAGTTGAAAGCTCTCAGGACAGCATATACCAGCACAAATCAAGACCAGGAATAATTCACAAAAATTTGTTCTGTGGAACATCTCCAGTCCAAATCCTGACCAATGGCACGATGAATTCTCTGCTTCAAAGTCACATTCATCCAGCACTGTGACTGCAGCAGAACTCAGCTTGCAGTATAGCTGCTGTCCTACAAAAAAGGATTATTAAGGAGCGCACAACAGTGATTAAGGACTGCAAACACCATCTGTTTATTTAAACTGAAGACAGTCCTTATATTCTCCAAAGATACTACTTTTTCATTCATCCCACTTAAATAACTGTAAATTTTCTGAAAGGCTGAGAGCTCTATTTTAGTGCTGTGGGTCTTGCAGGGAAATATAGGACCTATGCATAAGTCCTCTGGGGAAATGTCAAAGCATCCCACTTCATTGGATATGCTAACCCTGGCAGTCTCCGGAGGGCTCAGCGCCAGTGAGCTTCCCGACTACTACTTCCCACTCCTCCGAAGAGCAATTCCCAGCTCGTGCACCTGCCCTTTGTCCCTCGCAGGTGGCAGCTGACAGGAGCTCTCCGAGAGGCAGGTAAGCGCAGAGGCGAGGTGTTCGCACGCCTACAGGTGGCACTCTTGCTCCGACTCTACACGGACGGGCCATGGAGCCCCGCTCCTCCCGTCCCTTAGAGGAACGGTCTCCGTCAAGACACCCATTAAAAGCACTAATTCCACAGGCCGCTTTCAATGAACATTTTCGATTTTATTGTCAACACACTCAAAAACAAACCTAGGTTGAAACCAATTTTTTCTGAGAACAGTAAAATACAAAATATTTCACACAGAAGTTTGTTAATGCAACACAAACAGAAGTAAGACGCAGAAGATGGCAATGTGTGTAATTTGTGCTCACAGTCATAGGTTTAAGAACTGTACCACGACGGAATTGTCACATAGGCTTAGAAAGTGAGCATTTGACAGTTGAAGCATCATATCTGTATTTCTAGTACTACATATTTACTTGGAAACTTTCTAGCAGTAGAGAGAAAACATGAGAATTTTGTCTTCAGGGTTTGTTTTGAAAGCACCGTAACAACAGACTGTTCCAACTACTTCCTTACAGAGGGAAGTCTAAACAGAGACAATTATTGCATTGCAGCTTTTAAGGGGGTAATGTTTATTGTTCTCTATGATAGGTTTGTGAATATACATTAACAAGCAAAATCAGTATTTCCCAGCAGTCCCTCCTGGAAAGCAAAACCAGCATTGCCTATTTTAAATTTGTTCTTTTTATATTAAAGAAAGCAATCTCCTATATTCTATACAAAATGCATATGCTTGGCCAGGCACTGACCAGCTTTCTCTTCTTCTAGATTCTAATCCAAATAAGCACAACTTCTTTATTGGTTAGCAGCAAAGAAGTTCTGCAAGCTTCACAAAATAAATAGAATTCTGCTTAATTTAAATTAATTTCCAAAAGAGTGACATGACTAAATGATTTGTATTAGACAGTGACACACATATCACGCTCCATCACCAAGGCCCTAAGCTTAGTCAGAAGGGGAGGGAGGAATGGAGTAAAGGGAATGTCTGTTCTAAAACAACTGAAAGTTTTATGCTGTACTTTGCTTTTCTCTTAAAGGTCCCAAAGAAAAGTTTCTAAAGCTACTTCAAGGTTACTTCTCACACAGGCAACTTGGTTCAAAACTCAAGTTTGAAAATCAACTCTTCTTGAAAAACTGAGACACTCCCGTTTCCTATACTTAATGACATTCCTAACTTGTAACACATATTTGTCACACTCCTCTCCTCATCGCTTGCTCGATCGCTTTTCATGTTTATCCTTTGTGTGCTGGTTCCTGCTTTGGTGCCTTGGAGGAGAGTGGCTGACTCTCCTTCTGGACTGAAAGCTGGGTGTATATGGGTGAATTCTGCGTTTCTTTGGTTTTTCCTCTTTCCTGCTTTTGTTTGGTTCAGACTCCTTATCATCTTCCTTTTGCTCACGCTCTTGGTCTTGTTCTTTTTGAGATGGCAACGTGTTTTTGATGGTATTAATAAGAAATCTTTTATTTGTACCAGCAAGAGGACATTTCAACCTGTAAAGACATTTAAAAGTGATCAAAAGAGAAGGTAAAAACATCCCAGAAAAAGTCTGAGATTTTAACTTCAGTGATTTTAAGACAGGTTTGTGATTCTGGCTTTCCTTGCATGCCACCTAGTGTAAACTCTCAGTACAGAAAAATAAGTTCCAGATCATCTCCATTCTCCTTTTGTCTTACTCTTTACGGGAAGAAAATTATTTTACTTCTACGCAGTGAAAACCCACATGATTTTCACAAGGCAGTGTGTAGGGGGAAGCAAAGGATGACAAATATATTTTAAGGCTGATGGTACCTAACTTAGGTACTCAGAAATCAAACATGCAGTAATATACTCTAAGACAAACCAGAATGGCTTACAGAGATCATGATTTTATAAAGTCAGCATTATCTAGTGAACTGCAATATTCAGAAAGTAAGATACACATGCATGAAGAACCCAAATAGCTGTAGCATAAACACATACATGAGACATACCAATTTAAACTTATACTTAACAACTACTAAAGTATTTTATTTCTTTTTCTTAAACAGTAAAGATACTTATCCAACTACTTTTCATTTTTTTTTACTTTCTCCTCTCACAGCTTAACACTTTTGCACATAAATTATCAGCTAGTTTTAGGAAACAAGTATTGTAAATTTAATTTATTTTGTTGGTATCAGCTGTACTCTATTAATTCATCTTAAAGAATGGAATAAGAAAAAAACAGTTTAAATATGCTCCTACTGAAAGCAGAAATCACTCTGATGACTTTATAGCTGGAGTCACTGTGGTATGTCTTCACATTTTTGAGACAAGTTCAGGATTACTTTTAGAAAATCAAAGCTGCTAGAGATCACAGCCACTTACTCAACCAGAGAGTCATGGAATCCTAACATCACAATGTAAAGATCATCTATTCTACTTGAACATTTTGTGTAAGTGTAGAAATGATACCGAACTACTCAAAAACCTTTGACACCTCTAAACCATCAGAGCTATCAGAACAACAAGCAAACTACAACAAAGATCATGTATGATTGTTTATCATACTTCACATGGAATTTACCATGGTGCTTTGCTTCAGGTCTGCCAACTAAGTACTCCTGATAATTATTCTTGTCCTAAATCCTTCAAGAACGCAGCCACAGTGTTTTATTTACACTAGGTATTTTCTAATACACTTCTACTGCACAGAATTCTAGAACTTTCTAAACTTTCTTCATATAAATCTTCACTATTTTTCTCCAATCCTAGCTTTAAATAAATAATATCTTTAATCTAGTATAACTCTTGTAAATTGGAGAAACTATTTATCCATTAATTGTATTACTGAGTAAAAACATGAGGCTAATAAATGTCAGTAGAACAGGGTTTCTACTTCAAGTCACACCACTGATGAACAAATCATGGCACAGGTCACACTCACAACATAACAGAAACCAGCCAACCTTAAAGTCCTTTGTATGTCTTAAAAGTGCATTAAACTATTTCTTACCAAGGAGGGCAGCCTCCTCTAGGAGGCAAAATCTATTTCACATTTGTTCTTCCTCTTGTTTTTTCTTAAGAGCTAATGCACTGATTTAAGCACTAATACACACAATGCTAGAATGAGACACTCAATCTACCCTAAATAAATCCATCTGGCTGAAGCATTGATTTCTTTTTGACACTATGAGTGCTGCCTGAGCTATACTAAGAATGAAAACTGATGAGAAATGCTGGACTTGAGAGTCAGCTAAGAGATGCCATTAGTCTACCATCATACTGTGATTAAAGTGAGCCACCAGGCTTTCACCGAGCAGCAGTAAGTCATGGCACTGAAGAAAAACATTCGTTCTTAGTTGTATTGACTTCAGACTTCAACAAAGCAAATCATTAAATCTTAAAGCAAACAAGATGTATGGCACGTGCTACATTACATGTACACACAGAGTGCATGTTTATGTATAGCTATGGTATATATGGAACTGTGAAGACTAGAAGTGAACTGTATGAATCCACTGATATCTTTGAGAGCATCTCTAATGTGAGGAAATTGACATCTCCAAAGACCAGCCTTGGGTTTGCTGTAGGGTCTGATCCTGCAGTACTCAATTCATAAGGTTTGCCCTCAGGTGAGTTCTGAAGGGCTGGGAGGCAATCCCAGCCTGGGCATGGTGGAACACAATACTGCTGTGACCAACAAACAGAGCCACAGAACTGATTTGGGAAGCTTTGATTGAAAACAAACCAACCAACCAACCAGCAAAAACCAGACAAGTTAAAAGAACATTAAAGTTCTGAATTGAAATGTGCCCCAAGCAGGGCTGCAGGCATGTGTGAGGCAAGCACACAAATGGCAGTGCTAGAGCCATCCTGTCTATCAGACTCCAGTTCTGTAGCACAGTATTCACCCATATGTAAGGTTCACTTTTTGCTCTACATGCTCCAAAAGCTATTCTCAAGCTTGGTCTATAGACCAGACTACTCTCACCAAGAGAGTCTTCTTGCCTCCCTCCACAAATCTCACACCTCCCGAAATCTCTCCACTGTGCAAAAACCAAGACAATGCAACGCATTGCATTTTGACAATATTTTGCCTTTTGAGGAAAAAAAAAAATTCCATCATTGTGAACATAGGTCAAATACTAACCCTATTTTTGACCCTTTAAGTCAACTTCTGTGCAGTAACACAGAATTTTCAACCAGTGCATGCCATCGAGTGCAGCAGTGCAGTTCAGCACAGAAATGTACTATACAAGTTCTTAACAGTAAAAACATGGTGACACCATTTAAGACACAAGAGCACAATGCCATGTGCCAGTCTTCTCTCTGCTGAGTAACTGGACACACCAAACAGCATTGGCACAGTCAGCCTTATCTTTCCAAGAAGAATGTTCACTATGGATAAACTGACAAGTACATTTCTACCATTTCCAAACTGCCATGGAAAATATCATATTTCAATAGAAGAGTGCCTGAAGGCAGAGGGAGGGCTGGGGGAAAGATTTAGAGCTTGTTTTGCCAAACCAAGCACTCTATGCTGTTACCCTGTCCCAGGGAACCTTACAAAAGAAGATGCCTCAGAGGACACTGAAAGCTTTGAAATACGGTCTTGGCAGCCAGGTACAGCTGGCAGGACTTTGCAGGATCATGGAATCATCTGGTTTGGAAGGGAACTTAAAGCTCAAGTTCTAACCCTACAGACAGTGACACCTTTCACTGGACCAGGTTGCTCAGAGCTCCATCCAACCTAGTCTTAAAACACTTCCAGAGATGAGGCATCCAGAGCTTCTCTGAGCAATCTGTTCCAGTGACAACTTGACTTAGGATGTGCCCTGATTGCAAGATTTCAACGTATTTACTTTTCAATCTCTATCTGTACCGTGTTTCTCCTCCTTCTCCTCTTCCTCATATTCAAATGAAAGCTGAGGGGAATCATATTGCAATGTTCCTGCACAGTCACACAACACCCATTCAAAGACAAGATGCAACACAGCACTTCCACAGTTCCGGTATCCTCATCATTATCATTTTGTATTCTGCTGTACTTCTAACAGATTTGGTATTGAACAGTGAGCTATCCGTAGCAATTTTAGGATTGCTTTACAAAAGCCAGAGTTAAAAATAATTTAATGCTTCCAAAATATTTTTGTTGTAATTTCATCTGCTCTTACAATGCAGAGCTGAACAAACCAAAATATCCAAAAATATCCTCTTTTCCAGTTCTTACTTTACATAAGCCTTTCAAGTAAGATGAGAAGCTACATTCGATTTAGCTTTAGCTCATGTTATCAGCACTTTTGAAGATCAGAACCATTCAGCAGAAAAAAAAAGCATCTAGAATTTTTTTCACACAGTAACTTTTGTGGCATTTTAACTGCCTTTCTTAGTTAAAACTAAACCTGTTTAAAATGGGACCTAACTTCATTGCTATAAAGAAACTTATGAATTATGTACATAGAACCAAGAGAAACACTTCAGGGAAGCTGAACTTTTGGCTGAATTTTAACTTGGCACAATGGAAACCCCCAAATATCCTATTTTATTTATGTCCAATAGCCTAGTTTGATGAAACAAATTTGTCCAACCATTTCAAATGTTCTTACACTATTCGTCCACAACTTTTCACTCTGATCCTTCAAATGTTAGCTTCCAGACAGCTGCTCTGATATCTTTTCTCATCTCAGAAGTTCCAGCATCAGAGCATCATCACCAGGATTCAGCCACAGATTCTGCTCTGTTCTGATTAACATTTCCAGGATTAAGACACCTTCAGAAGAGGGTTCTTTCTTACCTTTCTCTCACATATTTCCTTATTTGGGATTAGCTGTACTAATGCTTGAGCCAGATACATTAGCAGCAGCATTTACACTGTGTTATCGTAAGGATGCAGGAGACCCCCCCAACATGAATCACCACAGCCACAGAGTACAAACAAAAGGAACACTGCAGGAACTAGAAATACTGCATTACCGAATGAAATCTACAAATAAGAATATCCAGCATTTCTTGGATTCGTTTACCATGGCCCTACATACTGCCTACCTGAGCAGTCCTGAGAGTATGGAGGCCAGTGAGCTGACTCTTAACTAGTGAAGAGATCATGCAGCCCTCTGGCAACACTGGCAGTTGCTCCATGTCCAGAGAGTCTCAGATAATTTCCCTTCCCACACAAACTCTCAGCCAGTATCACTGCCAACCTCCCTGCTGTTTACTTGTCCCAAACAGGGACAAGCCTTTCCTCCGCTAGCCTCTAAGGTTGCAGTACCTGCCCATGTCATCAACATTGAACTTGTAAGCCCATGTAAAACCAGCAAACCATTCCCAAACTGGAAGAAATACTAACAACACTACCCTGGATTGCAAGGCTGTCATGACAGACTGGGCTGCAGGTCAATTGCTTTTTACATTTTTTCTGTGCCTGTCAGCTAAGCTGTCTTGGATACTCGTATCTTCAAGCTTCAGCAACAGCTGACTATCCATCTCAAACGATGAGACAGTAAAAAGTTAGGAAGGGGTGCTTGGGGAATTTTTTTCAAACAGTAGACAAGAACTATGGAGAACTAATCACTCTGGACAGTAACAGAGCAATGGCTTGAAAGTAGTCCCAACACAGTGTTGAGAGGCTTGCTGGCTAAGGTTTTGCTGTCATCAACATTCACCAGGAGACACTACTCCTTTGTAATGGTATGCACAATATTTACCCCACCCAGGAATGCCACTTCTCCATACACCTCCCTTTGATCAGCTTCTGTCAAATGCCACTGACTCCAGAAATGTATTTCCCAGTATTCAACAGCTGCTGGAGAACAACATAAACTGGAATCAGTGAAGTATGAGCAGTAGTAGCCTCTGCTTCTCCTTACCCAAAGACAGATGGTGGAACAAATCTTTTCTTCAAAGGTTGAGCTGCTTCAACTTTCCAGTGCCAATGCAGGACTGAAGGCCTTACACTAGATGTCTCCAGGGTTTGTGCATCTCTTCTCCAGGACTCCTCTGACAAAGGGCTGAGGAATCCCAGAAGTCCTCATGAAACACACCTGTAAGCATTTTGAGTTTGGCAAGGAAGGAAGGTTTTGCGTTTTACCTGTTAACACTGTGCTTTTAGACAAGTTGGTGATGATCTTGTCTTTGCTTCTGTCAGTTATGATTTACTTGATCTGGTATACTAATACACGTTTTCATGAACTAACTTTTCTGCTCATTCCATTTGCTATCCACAGAACTCTGAGCAGAAGTTACCTTCTTCTCAGCAGTTTACACCTTGCAAGGTTACATGGATGTAATCTCTGAAGCCCTTCAGGACCAGTTACACTTGGCAGCATTTTGCTGGAGTGTGATACTCAACTGAGCATAGTTAAGTTTTCTTCCAAATATTTTATCCATTATAACTCCCATGCTTTTATACAATACCCAGCTGTTAGGCCAGTTCAGAAGCACCAAAACAGCATAAGAAGGCATAAAAAATATTAAAGGGGTGATAGCAGTGCCAGCTTGCAGCTACTGTTCTGTCTGTTGTGCCTGTAGAACTGGAGAGCAAAGACTTACTGAGAGTTTGCCTTTGGGAGGCTTTATACTTTGCTTACAGCCACACATGCCAGCCATACTCTAGTTTATGCCAAACCCTACAGCAGCAGATTTGTCACAAATGGGATTACTACCAGTCTCTCTAAGGATAAATTAGGTGAGGTAAAAATCCCTGGAGATACATTACATCACCTCTAAGAGCAGGATATCCTGAGCTGCAGAAGAAGTACCTTGAAGAAGATACTACTGAGCATATTCAGAAACAAAGATATTCAGCAAAGCACTTCCTAGGCACCGATTATGGGCCACTGATGGACACAGAGCACTGCAGAGATGGATTCTTTGATCCAGTACAGCTGTTCACTTGCACCTCTGCAGCTGAAAGTACTTCAACAGCCTCAGTTCAGGATATCACCATGTCAATCTCTATGACAACAGCCTTCCTCTGCCTGAAGCCTTCTTGACAGTCCTCTCCTCCTACAACTTTAACAGAATCCTGGCCTAGCCAGATACCATTAATTTGCAACTACTCTGAAGAACAGGTCACCCTTGCCTATCCCATTCCCTGGCAGGTCTTGGGCATCAGGCTTTAGCATCCCGAGTTGATCATCACAGCCAGCTGAACAGGACCACTACCCTCTTAGAAACAAGGAATAAGCAGGAACCACATTCAGGAGCAGATGCCCATACTCTCTCCTGGCAGGTATTCCACAGTGCACAAGTGGCAGCAAAATCGTACAGGGACACCTGATTATCTCCCTGCAGAAATCTTTAGTTTCCATACCTGGAATCAACTTGCAAATTCACAGTAACTGGACACATACATCACTTCATGGTCCTAATTACGTGCACTGGGTTACCTGGCCACATGGCTAGGCTGACAGAGTCAAAGCACGGTAGATCAGTACAGCTATGGCCACTCTGGGGGATTAAAGATTAAACAATTATGCTATTTTAACAGAAAGGGTATGAACTGCATCCCTAGAAGAAATTCTAAGAAGAAATACCAAGCAAAACAGAAAATCCCAAATCTGTTTGAAAACATAAAGGAGTAACTTTTTTTTTTCAGCAAGACACTATTTTAATCTCTTCAGAGCTACTAAAACAAACAGACAACTGAGCTGAGAACTGCATGAACAGTGTAGGCTTATCTCTTACTACTGCTGATGGAGGAAGCCAAACCTTATCTACAAACACGTTTAGCGCAGTCAACTGATGCACTACTTGTGCAAACGTCCCTAGATCCAACAGCTTCTTATCAAAGTCATATACATTATTTTATGATGAATGACTCTCCTCAGCACGTTATTACTTCTCTAATTACAATTACATGTATTACATTCCATGACAATCTAGCTGTAAAATCTGGAATACTGCATTGAAGAATTAAATGACGTATTTCATTTAAAATTTAAATACTGTGATTTTTCTTTTTTTCCATTCACTATATAAAGTAGCCCCTGGGTTTTAGGGGTTTTTATAGTATTAAAAAGTAACCCTCTTCCAAAACTGGATTATACTTTTGAGTTCACGGAGTTCATTTCTGGCTACAATTTACACATGAATTGTCTACTAAAAGATAGTTTGTTGTTCTAATAATGTAAGGCTTTAGGTTTCTTTGTCAGGTTATGAATTCTTTTCACATAAAACACAGTCTAAACCAGGCACAATGAAGACAACCAGCATTTTAAAGATTCCTGATATTCCAACCCAAACTTTGCAATTCCATCTATTTTAAGAACATATTCCCAATTTTCCAATTGCTTTGTCTTCAACACATTCAGACAAGCAATTTCATGCAGACAGAATTTACCTGAACTTCTTTCTTATTCAGACTGGAATTTTTTCCCAAATTAACAGGTGGATGAAGACAAATTATTTAAACATGAAACACATAAAAAGGTAGAGACTTCTGTCACACATTAAACATAAGATTTATTTTGGCATAAGCATACATTTCCTCTTGGCATGACTTACCAACCCATAGCTCCCATTGTTTCAGCTCTGGTTCTCCCACGTTTTGCCTCTTTAAGTAACTCTTCCACAGCCTTCCTGTATAAGAGAAGAAGAAAAAGGTCACTACTTGTGGTGGTGAACTTGCCACTTTATGCACTTAGGCAAAAAAGCCAGACACCTTTATTCACTGTAGTGAATTAAGCAATAAAGAAGCTACCAAAATCACCTTGATTGCAGATAATTCAAATTTCTATCCGCCCAGATTAAGAGAAACATTCAGAAATATTAAAACCAACTAAAGCTGTTGCAAATACAAAAACTGTAACACCAAATGAAGAACAGGGCTCGGGGCACTTCAAATCCTTTTTAAGCATACCTCTGCCTGTGAGGACAAGTTGTGTATCCCATCATATCACAGGCACTCATGGGAAAGGAGTATCTCCCAGGTAAGCCATCATCTGTTGGAGACACCTTCTCCAAGATGCCAAGTAAAGCATCAGCAACCTCACCAGCTATTGCTGCCTTCCCAGGTAAGAGAAGTGACAGGTGTGGGATGGCTGCTTGCAAGAGCACCAAAAAAAGGGTGCAAAACAAAGGCTGTAACACTGGAACATGAAGAATTGTTGCATACACAGGTCTTTGTGAAATTACAGCAAAATTCGCTTTTTCTCCAGACCCAGAATTTTCTATCTGAGCATCCTGAGCTAGGTTATAGTGACGATGGCTTTTATAGAAGCTTGCCCTGAGCCTTCAAACAGCAATGTCAGACAAAGGTGAGGAAAGAGGGGAAGAAAGTGTCTGACTTTTAATTACCAGTTACCAAACTTGGTGATTCTCTTTTTAAGAAAGCTGACTGAAAGAGTAAAAGCCTGTCATTATTACTGTACTATAAAATCTATTACAATTTGTAATTGAAACAAGAAACCAAAGAATCTGAGATACAAACCACTAATAAAACATACACATAGGTATTTTTAACAGCTATGATTCAGTTTTAGGGAAAACATCATAACAAATTAATATGGTGAGACCAATTCTATTAACTTAGGTAGGAATTACATGCCTTTAAGTATTTGAGACTTTTTTTTTTGTTATATCAAAGCTCAGACAGACTTGGAAGCCACCTTAGCAGCCTTCTAGGTCCGCACCTTCATTATCAAACATTGTTTCCCAATACTGTTCTTTCAACATCGCCCTTATTCACTGCACCTTTACAAAGCCCTTTCAGCTTGCACAGACAAATGAAATGCAATGCCCAGGTCCTCTCTGAAATAATGTTTCCACTCACTGAACTTCTATCCTCTACACAAGTAAACCAAAAGCTATGCAAACAAGTTTTTAAAATTTGCTTTTAGAGGCCTTGTGGGACTCCACATTCCTCACTCTCTTCATTTTTACAGCTTGGTTACAATACAAACAGTTCTGTGTCTGCCAGCTTCAGTTCTAAGGGCAGCAGCACGAGCAAAGGGAATGCAGCATGCAACTTTCACATGAGAACCATCCAAACACTGGGGGACTGATAGGAGGGAAAATTAGGGACAGGGGCACATTTAAGAACTGTCATCATTCTAGCAAGCACCACTTAAAACTTATTGTGGCAATTATTTTTGGGTAATCAAGTTGCAGAATTACAGTAACATGAAGGTATAAGCAGTGATATTTTTATCTTCAAGGTTATGGTACAAGACCTATTTACATTTCTGAGGGATTAGACTTTTTCCTCTCTATATATTCTAAGGTTACAGGCAAAGCTCCCATTGCATATAGATCTTAATAACCAGTACCACAAGTGCATGTGTCAAAAGAATACAATAATGTTAAAGGCTCCTAGTCAGGTAAAACAAGAAGTATTTTCTATTCCTCACTCAGGGGAAAAGCTTCTATATTTATTTCCAAAAGGTCAAATGGATAGTCTGAAAAAATGAATAATTGGTAATACAGAGGTATGTCTGATAGTTACAGGCAATGAAAACACCACATTATTACAGAGACCACCCATGGCCTGTGATTACAGATGACTGTCAGGGCGAAGATGTATGATGCTGCATCTGACAGCCGAGAGGCCAGGCAGTCACAGCTCCACGTCCAGGTCCAACCAGTAGCAAGGCTGAAAATCAGCTCCTAGGAGGCAGATGCACACACCAGGCTTACACTGCTGGCCACATCCATCACAGACACACAGCATGCTCACGTCGACAGCTTCACCCTGCTCTTCTGTCCAGCTGGATCTGGGAGCCCCCAAACCTTCAGCCCAACCACACTGCCAGTACAGACCATCACACAGGGCTGACTGGGACACCCTGATCCCCCAATATCCAACCCCACTTCAGTCTTGCTTGTAGAGACACACAGGCACACATACACATCTCACCCCTGACCCTACAGTCTCTCTAGCAGTAGGCCAGGACTCCCTGGTGGCCCCAACAGCTAGTTCCTCCTGGTTCTTGGAGAGAAAAGCTCACGCTCCAGCTCTCTCCTTGTTCACGCACTTAACAGCTATTCCAGCTTGATCTTCACCCGCAGTCACATGGTTCCTCATACACCCATACTTGCTCCAGTACTACAACAAAGAAACACATGGTCCCCCAGTCCCATTTCAGGGGCAAACTTTTGGTTTTACTCACTCCATGAAATGTCCCCAGTTGCCAGCACTCAGGCCTCAGCCCACAGTCCAAGCCCAACTGCTGGCATCCAAACCTTCACACATTCCAGTTGCTGGCACCATGAACACATGGTCCCTCTGACCCACAGCCTGACTGTAGCTGCTAGCACTGAGATGTACACTCTCTCTCCTCAAACAGTCCTTCACCCACGACAGAGTTAGAATGGAATTTAACAGGAAGACAGGACAGATTGTGATGATTAGGTGCAGGGCACAGCCAGATGAGAGTACCAACTAGCAGCCTATGCACATATGACCAGACTTTTTTACCCCCTTGTTCCTTTATTTTCCCACTCTCACTTCTCCCCAAATCACTCTCACTTCCTGCTGTCCCTGTCTTTGGTTTCTCCCCTACACCTCCCCATAATAAGCCATGGGTGAATCAATACAGACAGGTAACCCGTGTGATGAACAAGCCACAGCTGAAATGCAGAGTGTGGATTTCTTTCCTTACCTCACTAACAAGGCTGTGCAGCAGGGACACACAGGGACACAGGCTCCGCTGGGCTCAGTTCATCCCGGGGAGTGGCCAGGGGAGCACACTGCTTGCCCCAGATTACTAAAGGGCCTCACACACACCCAGTTCATCACCCTGCCATACTTTATATCATCTCTGGGCTTTTGATCTCTCTCGCTCAGCAGGAGGCTCAAGCCTCTGTGAAAATGCTTCCTAAGTCTCTGATAACATTTACGTTATCTCTGTCAACCCAGACAGCATATAACCAGCACTAGGTATAATATGTGAAGTTTTCCCACCCTGGTATTCTTAGTATTCCCAGCTGCAACATTGAGCAAAACTACTCCTCCCTCGCCAAATCTTCCATTTTTCTTCCTTTCCACATGCCACATGTGATCACAAAATGCTTTTCTTCTGCATCCCATAACCCCCCTCCCACAACCCTATGCAGCAATGCCCTAAAGTCCCAAATATGCTCCAGGACTGACTCCTCTTGATGGGTATCATGCCTGGAGGCCCAGGCTGTCTCTTGGGATGAGCCCTGGAGTGGGAGGCTCCTCTCTTTCCACTTCTTTGAAAGAAGACACGCATTTCTCTCTGACCTTATTATGAGTTCCCACCTACTGTATGTGTCCCCACCCTCCTTTGGGCTGACAGAGATGGAGCTCTGATGGGATGGTAATTCTTGGCACAGACCTGGAAGAAGCCAGGACTGGGTGATGTTTGGGCTCCCCCATCCATCATGGGCTCTCTGTACTCCTCACTGAGAGCTTTCAGCACATAACCTAAAACAATCTGCCACCTCCACCCACGCCATCATCTCATTAAAGATCCTGATAAAATAATTCTAAAGAAAATATATCTAGTGGAATTGCTTCACAGCACACACCTATAGAAGGAAGCAGACCTGGAGAAGGAGGGCAGTGTTCATATCCAACATCTCCCAGTCAGAGAAGGGACCTCTTGAACAAACACATCCTCATGAAAGCATTAATAACTGTTTGCAGTCTCTTCCACTACTATTAAAGCTCAAAGACCAAGCTTCTCCTGTACTGCAATTGGCAAAAATCACACTTAAGCCTACTTCCTGAGGCACTGACAGGAAGATGCAAGCTCAGGAAAAACAATTTGCAATTTTAAAAATCAATTTTCTCAAGCAGTTTTGTGCTAACTATACAACTTATTTTTAACTGCGCATGGGACTAGAAATAGAAGTGAATGTTGGTCTTCCAATTACAGCTGAATAATGAATATCAAGACCTTCAGTCAAACAAGTGACTAAAGACATTGACAGTGTTATTTAAAATTAAATCTCATGAGCTGGTCCTATCTACTCACCCTTACTAAGAAAACTGATGAAAATGAAAGTCAGGAATAAAACCTAGGCACACCTACAAGAGCAAGAATGAAAAGAAGCACAATACACCACAAACTTCCTGACATTTGTTCAAAAGCAAAGACATTCCACATCGGGGTTGTGAATGCTCCTGTTATTTGCTGATCAGGTTTTGTACTTAGTTAAGTATTCTGCTTGTCAGTCTTGTGAGTGCTACTTGCAGTACATTTCTGTGCTGATATCCTCAGCCTGAGTAGTGAACATACCACTCAATTTCAAACACCAATCTTAGCTTGCAGACCATTTTCTTTTTTTTTTTTGCCAGGAGTATGGAATACTGAATTCTGACACTTGACTTTAACAGTTAAAATCAATAGTAAGAACCATCAGTTTTCTCCAAGGCACATAGCTTCCTTGTTAAAAAGTGTAGTTGGGCTGCCTGTGCAGCAAAATTACTAGATTATTGATTCTCAACACGACTACAATCCTCTCGTTCCAGAATTATAGCATTCTTTGTGATTCAGAGCAGCATCTCCTTAGGAAACACTTAATCCCAGTAAATGATGCTCTAAACAAGCTTGGCAGGCACTTCTAATAAAGTATCATATCCAAGGTTGTGAAATGTTTGTAGCTATTGAAAGACAGAATGGATTATGGAAGGATTTGGACACACGGTATAACAAAGCCATTTCCTCTGTATTTGAAGAGAAACAATGCACCTTCTGAGCTTCAAACACCCAGAAGTATCATGACAATACTTTAGGAAGTAGAGGGGGAAGAAATTTTTAATTTTTTAGAAAGGAATGAAAATGGTGACCTCCATAATAGCTCAGTGTATATTTGAAATAAACTAGGAAAATCACTTACAGGTGCTTGCAGAGGAAACAAACCAAACAGCTCCTATTAGATGATTTGCATCTTTTTCCACCTCCTTCTTGGACCATAACTTCACAAGACCATGAATTATATGTAAACATAATTCAGAATTTTCTTAAGAATCACAAGGAACCTCAAGGCTCAGGGTCTTCACTCATGCACCAGCAAGTTCATAGGGGGAAAGCTCACTTCATACTTCCATCAAAGGTTACTGGGTGAGATGGAACAGAGAACATAGTTCAGTAGAATGTGCCAAAAATTACTGCTTTACACATCTGTGGTATTTACAGCTTTCCAGGTTTTAAAATCTACAGAATGCAACAGTCACACAAGAACTTATAAGTTAGTACTCAGCTTTCTAGGAAAACATCATATTAAAGTGAGGAAAACATCAGAAGCAAGTGAGAGTCAGACACGGTAAAATTGAAAACTAATATCAGGAAATGTGTCAGTAAGGATAAAATAAAAGAAGCTAGATGAAAAGACTTCTCCTTAGATAGTAACAAAAAATAGGGCAACTGACTTAACAGATCACTTTTTGGAATACTGGGACAAAAATTAATTTCTGACCTGAAAAAGCACGCACAAAAATATTACACTACTTTTTCCCTCATGCTAAATGAAATAAAAAACACATGTACAAAAACCTTAAGTTTTTATTTAAGACTTGTGCATTGCAAGACAAGCCGGAATTCAGAGACAAGACTACTCAAAATATTCCATATAAACCCATTTTTAAACAGTAAAAATCCCCCTAAAGTAGTTAATGCTGTGGCTACAGAAACACTACAGAACAGAAACACTATTATTTGTATGGTAAAGCCATATTATAAAAACCTCTAAAAATTATAAGCCTGAACTACCATGGCTACAGTATTCACAGGAGAGAACATGGTCAATGGTTTATTGAATATGAATCTAAGGCATAATGTCTGTAATCCAAAGGATAAAGAAAGGTCTGTATTAGACTGGAAGGGCTCTGTACAGAAGATTGTACAGGGAAGCATTATTTAGATTGAGTAATACCAAAGTACACCCTCTAAATACAGCACAAGCTGAATTCAGGGTGCTGCTACCAAACTGAGCTGTTCTGAAAACTTAAGGTACAAAAAAGTAACGAACGATAGGAGCATCCAGGACAGAAAGAGCTAATCATCGAGTGCACTACATTGTAGTTACAATGTGTTTGGGGCCGACTGAACACACCCTGAGGTGGATAGTAACATGGATTGGTGACACCAGACAGCTAAACCCAACTGCGTACCCTTTGGTAAGTGACACTGAGCTTCATCCTCATTATCTACCATGCGGCCACAGAACAGGAATAGCAAATCCCAACCTGGACGGAACCTCCGAGGAAGGGTAGAACTTTGTTCCTGGGAAGAAGAGCATCAGCCAGGAGGTGAGAATGGAGCAGTCGGCTGTAGCTGGTGAGTTCAGCTATGCCCTGAACTGCCCAGAGAACCCCAGGTCCCCAGTGCAGCAAGAGCAACCACAAGTCAGCATGGAAGAACAGGGCATACTTTCAACTTGTCATGAATGAAAAAGGCTTAACTTTGGAATGGCACTAGTAAAAATAACATTCATGCATGCACAGAAAGAAGCTTTAATTATTAAACTGATGATTTGAGAGCAGAAGTAGCTTAGCAAGAATTAAAAGCCTCTTAGAAAGCATTATGCTCTCTAGCCCTTCCACTGTCTCAGCGCTATTGCTTTTGGCACATTTCAAATACCTGCCAGATAGAAAAAAGTAATTTTCTATAAGCATTCTTAGATACAGTTCCTTAAAAGTTAAGGGAGAGAACCATGAGGAGAACAGTTCATAAAACTTCTGGTCATCACTTCACTGTAACAGTTGTTTTGAACGGCCATAAGGAAAGCGAACAAACCAGAAACAAGCTTAAAAAAAAACCCCAAAAAAACAATCCACCAAACAAACAAAAAAATTCCAATAACAAAAATAGGACTATTTTGCAAAACATTTGTGATATAATCACCAAAAGTCTATTCCTAAAACAAAAGTAAGATACTACTTTGAGTATCCAAATACAGAAATCAATGTTTTATTCCTCAGTGTTTGCTTGGCAGCACTACAACTCAAAACGGTGCAGCAAGACGAATCCACTGGCCAAGTAGAAAACAATTTTATTTTTTGACAAAATAACTTCCAAGCACTTTGGTTTTGTTTTTTGATGCAAGAACGCGATAATTCTAACAACCGGTCAACGGGAAATCCAGCATTAAAAACTGAAATTCCTATCAACATAAGGTGTTTTGGGATTTTTAAAATTTATTTTACCAAGTACGCAACTCATCAAATTGTAACTGATGACAGGTGAACCACTCAAGGCCTTTCAATCTTGCCTCCAAGCGACATCAGCACACCCCCAAAGTTCAGTGCGGAAGAGGCGGCAGAAGCAGCTCCAGGCCGCGCTCCCCTCGGGGCTCACCCTGACCGCACCCCACAGGAGGGGCTGCCCGGGGACAGCGGGCAGAGCCCCGCGGAGCTGGGGGACGGCGGGCAGAGCCCCGCG
>CM031857.1:46813935-46983975 GCA_018697195.1 Certhia americana | reverse complement strand
CAGAGCCCCGCGGAGCTGGGGGACGGCGGGCAGAGCCCCGCGGAGCTCGGGGCCCGGGGACGGCGGGCAGAGCCCCGCGGAGCTCGGGGCCCGTTTCGTACCGCGGAGCGCTCGGCCCGTGAGGAGCCGCCCCCAGCCCATCGCCGCCCGGGCCTCCCGGCGGGGGAGGCGCTGCCAGGCCCTGAGCGGCGCAGCAGCCCCGCAGAGGTTCTCGGGGCCGCTCCCCCCGCTGCCGCTCGTCCCTCACCTCTCCAGCTCCGGGTCCTCCTCCATGGCTCCCCCACCGTCCCCCGCTGCGGCTCCTCAGGCGCAGGCCGGCGCCATCACCCGCTGTCGGCCGGGCGGGGCGGGGCGGCGGGGCGGGCGTAGGGGACGGCGAGGACCCCGGCGGGAGGGAGGAGCCGGGGCGGTGCGAGCGGGGCCCCGCCACACCCCGCTGGGCACCTGCGGCACCGGTGGTCGCGCCCCCCGCCAAACGGAGAGCGGGGGCGAGGCGCTGCCTATGCGGGCAGGACCCCCGTGCACCTCCGACAGGGCGGGGGAAGCAGGCGCGGGGCGGTGACTGAGTGTGGGGAGGGCGGGAACGCCGCTGGGATTCTTAGTCACGGAATCGCGCGGGGCTCGTCCTCGGGCACGGCCGCAGGGCTCGGGCAGGCGGGGACAGGTCCGGGGACAGGTCCGCGGGCAGCCCCGGGCGGGCAGCGCCCTCCCCGGCCCCTCCTCCGCGCCAGCCCCGCCCGCGCTCCTCACCGCTCCGGGCTCCGCGCAGCCGATCAGGCGAGCGGCGGGGACACCCCGGCCCGGGGCTCCGCCGCGTCCCGCCCCGGCCCCGCTGCCATAGGCTGCGGTTCGCCCGGCCCCGCGCCCGGGGCCGCCGCTGGAGTGGCGGAGCGCCGCTGTCACTTGGGCCGCGCCGCTGCCCGCGGCGGGGGGCGGAGGCGGGAGCGCCGGCCCGGCCCGGCGAGACACGTTCTCCAAGTGCTGCTGCCCGGAGTTTGCTTCCCCTGAGGCGGGGCGGGCGCAGCCGGCGTGGCTGAGGAGGAGAGCGCGGCGCGGATCCGGCACGGTGAGTAACTTCCCTGCCCCGTGCGGTGCCGGGCGGCTCAGCCCCGCTCAGCCTCCCTCAGTAGCAGCGGCGGCGGCGGCGGGGGTCCCCGCGGGGGCGGCAGGGCCGGGCTGAGCTGCTCTGCGCTGGCAACAAGTACGGGAGAGGGGCCGGGCCCCGGAGCCGCCTGCGGGGCTGAGGTGGGAGCTTGGGAGCGGTGTCCCCGCCCTGGAGCCCCCGGCTCGGCGGCGGAGCGGAGCTCGGCGGCGCCTGCCCCTGCAGCCCGTCTCTGCGAGCCTGGGCTGTGGGCTCGGGTGCTGGAGACACTGTCGGGAAGCGTCTGGTTCTGGGTCTCCCGATACACCTATGCTGCTCTCGTGTGGCTTCATTAAAGGAGCTCCCTTCCTAGAAGAGAGTCAGATTACTGCGTGCGGGGGAGGCAGAGGAACAGCTGCGAGCGAGCCCCTGCTGCAGGAGCGGGTTTCAGGTTGTGTGTTTTACAGCTGCGCCAGAGGAACTCGGGGCTGGCTGCGAAATGCCGCTGGAGTCCGTGTGGTTCGCAGCTATTTCCAAACCTTCACTCTAGCCCTCGGAGCTCTGACCCACACTCTCTCGTTTCCCCCCTCATTTGTTAGATCTTAGCACTGAAAATTTGGCTAGAAAACTTTTCGCCTTTTATACTTTCAACAAGGCGTACTTTAAAATTACTGTTGCTCTTGACGGAATCGTAGTACTTGGTCAGCTAGCTGAGAAAACCGGTTTGGTTCCTGGAGCTCTGGTAGGGATGAATCTGGTAGTCCCTGGTGACTTTTCTTACCGTGTCCATAACGCATAGCGCTGATTGTTTACTTCTCTAGAAATCTATTAAGTACTTCTGAGCTTCCTTTAATTCCTCTTTTAATTACATGATATTAGGGGTTGTTTTTTGTCTGTGTGCAACGTAAAAAATGTCTGTGAGGGATTAGCTTTGGACTACATTTGATAGTCTCTGGAAGTAAATTTCCTATCATAAATACTTTCGAACTTCTGTTCAAAATAGAAACTGGTTTGAGCTGCACTCCCATTAAATAAACACTTTGAATTGCTGATTTTATTTTTTTATTCCTCAGAATAAAAAAACCTACCCACTTCTGGCTTTGTAATGCTTTATTTTAAGCTGCAATCCAGCAGCAGATCAAGGAGGCTTAGGAAGAAACATCAGATGGTTTTTGTTAGTGTCCCTACCACTTGGAAAATAAACATGTTAGTACCATATGCTGCCCTGACTTTATTAAAACAAATTTCCTCAAGATGGAAGCAAGTTATATCAGTGTACTTGCTAGAACTATAAGACTTAGTAGGAGTCCTTTATAATTACTCTTTTTTTTCTGATTATCAGATCACTGAGTAAGGAATCCTCTCTCCTGACAATATAAAATCATTAACTCCAGAGTCAGAAGGGTACAAAGAACACTATTGTGCTAAAAAAATGTTGTTATATTATGTTTTAAAGTGCTTTTACTATTGCAATTCTAAAAAAACCCTATGGATATTACCAAAAGCTTATAATTTTGCAATGAGTTTTCATTACTGAATTTCTAACTGCACTCACCCTAAACTTTGCTTGGTGACTTCAGCAAGAAGGAGCCCAGGACCGTGAACTCAGGTCTGAGATTTGCAAACATGTTATATTTTCCTAACACTGCACTTGAATTTTTTTGTTGCCAAAACAACAAAAAAATGTGACAGTTTAGGGACAAAATTTTGCAAGAGGAATGTAAGTTGGTGGTTGGGTGGAAATGTAGTGTTTTCCTGAGACACGTTAAAAAATGAACTTATTAAAACCTGTCCTGCCAAAAATGGTGGCTTTGACATTGCAACGTTTGGCGTTTGTTTGTTGTGTGCTTTCATGGGAGCACTGATCACTTCAGTGAAAGTTTCTCTTTTTGTGAGCCTTTACCCATACTGAGCGGTCTCAATCTTGGTATATATTTATGGGCCTGTATTACTAAAAAACAGCAGAAGTTTGTTAGCCACTAGTTAAAACTGTATGCTTGAAAATATACCAAAATATCCCTGTCCTTTCATCTTATTTTTCTGTACTTCTGAAAAATGTTAACATATTTGAAAGCAACGATATCAAAGTGAAACGTGTAAAGACGTGATGTGTACAAGACAGTAAATTAATATAAATTATTGCCTCACATCAGCAAAATGTTGCTTGTTTAAAGAGCTACTAGACATTAAGAGCTATAGGTAATAAGAAAACAGCATTCATTTGGTGTTAAAATTCTCCCTGGTGTAAAAGGCACCAGAGGAAGCTGGTTGCCTATTTGATATGGCTGTGGCTTGTGTCTGAAAATTCTTTGTTGATTTGGTTTGCAGAAGCATTTTTGATGGGACGCCATTGAATTGCGTGCTGTTTAATTACTTTATTAGATCAGTGGAGGTTGTGCTTTAGAAATTGTAGTGCCTTTTGAAGAAGAAAATGCTTTTAAATATTAAGTTATATCATTGATGGGTCAGGGTTTCTATGGAGCAGTAAAAATTAGTAATATTGTGGAGTGTGCTTTTTGTGTTTTTTGGGTCCTAATTCTGTCGATGTTTGTGCTTGCATATGCTTAATTTTAAACATCCAAGTATTTCTTTTGGAATTAGAGGATCTGTTCTTAGGCTTAATGATAAGCCTGCATGTAAATGTTTTCGGGGTCAGGATTTATGTTCGCAAAATTCACGGTCTGAGCTTGCCATGTGTTTTCGTACTGACTGCTCTGTATTCTGCATGCGATGGTGTAGGTGTCTGATGGGTCTGCACCTTGACACGTGTGGGGATGCCCCCAGCCCCGCTGTTGTGTTACAGGGGATATTGCTGTGCCCAAACTGATGTCATCCTTGCAATGTGCTCTGCGGTGCTACAGGCGTGTCTTTTCTTTCTGAAGCACTGTGGTGGTACCAGAGATGTCAGTCCTTTATGTTCCCATCGATGCTTATTTCAACTGATGTTAGTTTAGCAAGTAATTTGCGGGCTGGAAGACAAGCCTAATCTCTTGCAGAGTCTCTCCTGCTGAGCTGTGTGTTAGGTGGTGAACACAAAAGCCAAAGTATGCAGCTGTTTGATATAAAGTCAGATAACTTGTGAACATACCAGATTTCAAATTATTTTGCCTTTTTCCCATTCAAATAGTGGGAACTATTTTTGACATGGAAACTCGGGGTTAAATAGCTCAGTATTTGCAGTCTCATTTTTGCTTAAAGTAAGCAAGCTGACATTGCTCTGGAGTTGTGGCATGTTGTTAAGAATGTCTAGAATTTTCTCACTGTCATCGCAATAAACCAGACCAAATAGGGTAGGAAAGTAATTATTGGATTATAAATGACTCAGATCAGTGTTACAGGGAAGGTAATTTTTAGCCAGGGACAGTTGGTTCACTTGGAGATGGAGTGATAAATACTGCGTTTTGCCTGGCTGTTTTTCTTTTGTTCCACAGAGAAGAATCATTGAGTCATCACAGGATGGTTTGGGTAGAAAGGGACCTTACAGATCATCTAGTTTCAGTCCCTCTGGGAAGGGACACCTGCCACTAGACCATATTGCTCAAAGCCTCATTTTGCAGGAGGTGATCTTTGAATATAAACAGCATTTTTGGGCTCTTCTTCCCTCAAGGACATAATCCCATGATGCTTGACCAAGCAGATCCCTGAAGAGGCCAGTCTGCTCTCTTTAAGCCCAGGGCACTGAGCCTTCTGTGCTCCCTGTTCACTGCCCTGAGGTCCTTGAATTCCACCATTCTGAGGCTCCTGCAGCCAAGGCTCCCCCCTAGCTTCACATTCCATACCAGACCCTCTTTGTTGGTGCAGTGTTCAGCATAGCACCTCTTCTTGTTGGTTCTTCTGTCACTTGGAAGAAGAACTGTTTTTGTATTTCATTGGAGAGATTTGACACACTTAACCACTGTTTGATGGGCTGTACAGAATTTTTCAAAAGAACCCTTGGTTATAGAACAAAATGCAATTTGCTCAAGTAGTGTGTCCAATTTATGAACTAATCCAGTTTTATAATGTTGTAAATGGCAGTAATAAGTAGTTCTAGATAAGGAAACAGAAGGACTATGACTTATTTATCCTTTTTGTAGCAATAGAGCACTGTAAAAAGTTGTCCATGTTAAAGGAGAACCTGGGCAAAGGGAGGCACCCAGTAATTGCAGAAAGGCAAACCAGGACTTTCAGATTGTGTTGCCTGGAGTGGTGTAGCCTGTCAGATATTATTCTGCACAGTGGGGAAAAATGAGCTACATACTTCCTGCTTCTGCTATGTACATTCCTTGCAGTGGGAGTGATTTTGAAGTGTGATACAGGCTGTGTTCCCCAGCCCCCAAGACCACACTACTACTGCATGTTCCCATGACCTTCTCCGAGGAGGTTGCACAAGCCCAGTGGAAGATGTCAGAATGCCTGTGTTGTGCATTCCCAGGGGCTGGCTCTTTAGAAGACAACTGGGAGTAAGCACAGTTTATTACTGGGTTCAAGTCAGTGTTCTTAAATGCTGGCACTTCTATTGACTCTTGCAGTTGTACTCATTGTATAGATTTTTGTTATGTTCTTCACATGCATTTTTTGCTTGAATCTGAGCTCTCTGCCACAGACAACCCTCTCTTACTGCAGTGTCATTGTCAAAAACTGTGGCCTCAAGTGACCAAAGAATACCGGTGATGGAGAATTTTAAGCTCTTACTTTCCTATGGCTTTCTTTGACCTCCAGATTGGTGTTAATCCTTGTTTCAGAGTTCATAGGTAGGAAGAAGAAAGCTGGTCCAGCAGAGGGTTTTGGCACAACAAAAGAAAACTGAAATTCATCCAGAGCTGATGGAGACCTACTTGCATACCGAAACCAGTTTGTGGAAAGCAATTTTCTGTGGTTGCTGTGTTGTGCTCGGCTAAGCTGTTGTGTTCTGCCACAGGAATGTTATATTTGCTTTGAAAGGACCAAGCCAGGAGGCTTTTATTATGATACAAAGTAACGTTTCAGAATACAGGTGTCTGATTTTTCTGGCCATCCAGTTTTGGTTGGCATTCCTGAACAAGGTGTTACTTTAAAAAACCAAACAAATCTTGGCTGGTATCGGTGAGCCACCTTTGTTGGTGCATTTTACTTTGTCATGAAGTGCTTTTGTCTCCATACCTTGTAGTCCCCAGCTGAAGTGAGTTATTGTAGTGGCAGTAGAATAGAGCCTCTGATGGGGGTTTCTGTGGCTATGGCCATGTCGTCCAAATAATTCTTCTAATTGACTAGCAAAACCAAAATGGCAAGAGGAAAGGCCATAACCCCTACAAGGCTCTCAAGCTAACCGTGTTCTGACTTCAGCACATCTGGTTCTTCCACTGCCATCAGTAACAGCCTGTGCAGAACATCACATTCAAAGTCCATCTTACGGCCAAGTAGCCTCCATCTAGAGCAAGTTACATTTCAAGGAGGATGCTGGAGACACTCATGTCTGGATGTGCCTCATGGTTAGTGCACTGAATATCTGTGATAAATTAAATTCATAAGTATGCATCTTATTAAGTTGCCTCTACATGTTCGGAGGTTAAAAGTTACGGAAAAAGCCCAAACCCGTTACTACTATTGCCACTTCATGCAGAGGAGGATTCCTTATTGTTACTTCGGAGTTCATGCATTTATGTACCAGTGTCCCCCCCTTCTTTATCTTCTTGCCCCTTCTTACTGGATCTATTGCCCTATCCTATGTAATTTTCCCTTACATTGCTTTTTAAGTTCGAGTTGTTTAACACTTGTTTATAATCAGAATGAATTAACTGTAAATGAAAGTTGATCGATGCATCACAAGACCACATAGGTCCTGCTGTGTTGTGTAAGCGTTCTGGTCGTGTTGAGAGTTTGCCATAAAGCCTGTCCTGATTGAACAGCCCTAAGTACCCTTGGCACAGTGCATGTGCACCACAGCTCTCAGCCAAACCCCACGCTGCACCCCAGGGGCTGCCCCAACTCTGAATTGAAATAACTTGTTTTTTAAACTTCTCGAACAACTTTTTCAGTCAGGCTTCTTCCGGAGCAGGTTGATGAGGGTTTCCTTCTGTCTGGCCTCTTTTTCCTGTTTTTATGTCTTGTTTGTTCTAGAACAGCTTTTTCAGCCTTCTATTGTTATTGACAGAAGCTAATGAAGGCTCACCCAGAGAATTAGTAAAATAGTTCTTAACTGCCTTTATGTTAATTAAAAATTAGTACCAGTCAATTTTTGGACTATTTTTACAATTAGTCCATTGCTAAACTGTCATTTCTACTTCAAATGAAAAGTGAAGGTATAAAATTCACGGGGTTTCCTGCCTAGTATTAAACCAGTATTGAATGCCGTCAGATTTTAAGTCTGCTTCTCAACTACTTTAATTCCTTTTAGATGTTAAAGGTAAAGCTAGACTCATTCAGATTGGATTAGGCTAAAAATACAGATATGTTTGTGTACTTGTGGATCTGTCATGCATTTCATACAAATGTCTTAAAACTGTAAGTTAGGTCTGTATGTACACGTAAGAAAGCTTCATAAGAATTCAGTGACAGCTGCCAAATGTTTCTGTTTTTGTAATCATCAATAAAAAAGGTATCTTTCTACTTTGTCTGGCAAAGTAACTACTCTTCATTCCTGTCTTGGGGGGTGGCTCAGCATATCTGTTCACCATGGATGCTTTTATATTCTGTAGCTGGAAGGGACAGAAGCTGAATTTGGCTTCACCGCACGTGCAGCAGCAAATATACTTGTTGTGGTGTATTTATACAGTGTTGGAATGATCCTGCATAAATAATCCTTAAGGATTTAGTTGTGTGGAGGGGATTTTTCCACTTGAAGTTAATTTTGACTGTAGCTGCTGACTTTCTATTGAATGTGGCTCTCCAGCTTTTTTGCAGGGAAAATAGCTTTGCGGTGAAGCAAAAGTGAAGGTGATTCAGTGGTGGCAAAAAGGAGAATCAGCAGCACAGCTTGTCTGAGCACTTGACCTGAGCTGTCTTGCCGTGTAAGCAGAAAAAGAGAATCTGTGGGAAAATTAACACTAAAGTGAGTGGTAACACAAGATTTTGGGTTACTGGAGTGTGAAATGAAAACTGTTAACACTCCTTTCTTCTGCAGTAAAGGATGTGTACCATTGACCAGAGAAATGCTGTAGAAGCGTAGTGCTTTCCTAAGTCATATTTTGAAAAGTTTGGAAAGCTGTGAAGCCAGAAAATGTTCCTAAGTGTTGTGCTGTTACGAAGTTGAAGATACTTTATTAGGAACTTCTGGGTACGGCTTAGCTTGTTGTCTTCTACAAACAATCAGATGTCATTTCACAACAGGTGAAGCCTTTAAGTAAGCCTCTAGTTCAGTGAAGGCAACTTATTTCACACAGTAATGTCAACACTTTGCTAAGATTTTTATTTTTGCCTCAGATTTTCAAGGAGGAGAGTTATGCTTTAGCTGATAGTGACTCTGAGGATAAAGAAGATGGTTTGTTCTAGAGTGTTCCTGTAGGTGAGTCTGTCTACACCTGAAAACCTGCTTGGCAGGTTCAGTTGATATATGCAGGGGAGAAGGGACTTCACTACACCCATGTGTGTTAGAAGCAATTGCTGTCCTGTATATATCATTCTTCAGGTGATGTATCACATGTTGAGTCCTATTGAGTCCTATTTTGCCATCCCTTTAGCTTGACTTGTACAACTGAATCCACAGCGGTGACTCTGTAGTGTCCTTTATGGGCATGAGAGTCCTTTTGCCTGCTTCTGCTCCCAAAGAAGTCACTGAGTTCAGCACAGTTACAAGAATATGGTTACAACAAAACATCCCTGATGGGCTTCCTTTGCTAAGGCTTAATAGCTGCTTGTACAGATGTGGTTAACATTCTCCTTGTCGTTGAACTTTACATGTGTGTCTATATATAAAATTAATTTCTGTATGTAAGGAAGTGAAACAGCATAAAAAGGGAAAAATAAACGCTGTGCTTTCTCTTTTTTCTTCTTTCTTTTTTTCAGATCTTAGAAATCCTGCCAGATTAGCTCTAATATTAAGTATTTTTATGTAAGAATTAAATAGAAATACAGTAATGAAAGACATTATAGAAATCTGATCCAGGATGTTTTAGTTTCATCAATTTAATTATTGTTCAGTTCTGTAGTTTTTAGTTGTGAAGTAAATAGTCTTCTGATGCTGTCAGCAGTTACAGCAGTGAGGAGCTTCTATCAGGTACTGTTAATTGTCAGCACTGACTATAGCAAATGGCATGAACAGTTTATTTGTGGGGATTCATTGTGGGGATTTTCACATAAATCGCCACACCAAAACTTCAGAACACAGTAAATGGGTGATGGAACAACATTAACTTCTGTAAGATAAAAGGAGTTATTTCTTAATTTTCCAGCTGATGAGTAAACATGACAGGAAAGACATCAAATTGCTATTGCTATCATCATATATTTTTCTTAGTCCACAGAGTGTTCTGTATTTATTTAATATTAAACTTAGTTTTTTGCCATAAAATTATCCTGCTTCTCAAATCTGAAATAAATTGGAAGCAATTAAGTGGAATAATCAAGCAATCATTTAATCAGAGTTAAAACTGTATGTAAATATATTTAAGTATTCATCTGTAAAATTGCATTTAAGTATAGTGATAACAGTCTTTATTAGAAAAAGTACTCTGATTTAACATGAATTGACAAGGATTAGGATTTAATAATGCATTAATGACTGCTTCCTGTTTGTGGGGGAAGATATTTTCCCCAAAGATTGTGTTTTTAATACTACCATCTTTTTTCCCCAGATGTTCTCGAATACATTCTGCATTGTTTTAAAACAACTCTAATCTTTAATACGATTATCTGTAAATTTCTTTTGTTTACTGAGGGATTTTTTCAGATTATCAAATCATTTTTTATACAAATCCTCCTTTCCTTGGTGCATACCGTAACTCTCTGTTGCATGCCCAAGGCAGTGCCCCAAATGAAACCAAGTGACATCAATTATTGATGATTACTTTCCCCGCTGGGAAATCAAGTCTCCAGTCTCAATTTAAGATTTGTTTCAAGCACGGAGTAATGAGAGCAGGTGCAGGTAGACACTGGAACATATGCATTGATTTGCAGTGTAAGCATAGGCAGGTGACTTATGAGTACACGGGATTGAGAAGAGAAGATGGTTACAGCCAGAGTTGTCATTGCTTCTGAAGAACTTGGGAGGTAGGTTTTCCTGGAACCAAAACAACAAAATGAGAGGAGCTTTTTTCTCACCTTGATGGTAATGTTTCATTACACTGGGGCTTGTGATAACATTTAACTGGAGGGAAGGGCCCCTCTGTCCCAGTTCTTCCCCCCACATAAATACAGCCTGATTTGATTTGCTCTGATGTAGCAGCCCTGGTCCAGGTTGCAATGGGTGCTACTTTCAGAGGAAAGACTGGAGACAGCCAAATGAAATGAGAGAGGGGCATGATTGTGTGACCCGAAAAACAAAGGCACTTTAATGATCAAAACAAAACAGAAAAAACCCGAACAGGCCATGGGCTGCACCACAAAAGGCCAGGGCCAACCTGAAGAGTAATCTTTATAGGGTAGGTTAAGGGCGGAGTCTGAGGGAAGGGTTCCAATGGGAAGTGGGGATTAGGAATAGGTAAAACATTGCAGGGGCGACACAAACAATGGGAGTAACAAGAACTGTGAATTTACTAGAAATATTAAAATATTAACTCCCAGGGGGTGATGAGCGTGGGCTTTTGCTCACCATTACCACCGTGATTGTTCATTACAACTGGGATACTTGTTTCCAAGGCTGCAAACAAAAGCCCTCTCGGCTTGCTTGATCCCAGCACTCTGACTCCATCGGAAACAAGCTGAAACTACTTCCTACTTCTCATTCAGCAATAGCTGTCTTTCGGTGGGGTTTCCTAAATGTGAAATCAAACAATCTAACAGTGGAAGTATGCTTAAGCATCCCTTATACCACTCCCTTTTGTGTCCGTCCTTAGTGTGGGATTGGGTTGTGGGAGAAAAAACCTTCAGAACAGAAACCAGCAACTGGATTACAGCGTAGGTTCAGGAGAATGGAAAGGCAGTGGATAAGCTAAAACATGGCATTTCTTAGTTTTGTAAATTAGCTCATTGTAATTGTAAGCATCGCTACATGTTATTTTTGACATTGTCTTTTTAATGCAGCAGTTGCAGCAACTACATTGTTAGTAAAATCCTTATTGCTTATGAGGTTTAGAAGGAGCTGGCAATACTTTCTGAGCTACAAGACAGCTTAGAGACAGCCGAAAACTTTATTATTCTTTAGGGGAAAATAAGTCTGCTTGATTTTATGCTGGAGGACAAAGTAATGACTGAGGATTTGGGTCCAGCAAGATTTCCCCACTGCAACTTTTTTCCAGTGCTTCTTCCCAGCTCCTTATGGGCTTGCCTGCCTGGGTTTCCTTGTAAAGTATTCACTCTTGCATGTTGTTTTTTTCAGGCTTTCAGAACAACAGACAAAGAAAGGGAAATATACATTGTTTTCTAAACCCAGTGTGGAATTTCTTGGGACAGAGCAAGCTGTGCAGAAATATAAGCATTTTCCATGTTTGAGGTTGTCAGAATCTGTTATAGGTCAGATATGAATACAAGAGTCTAATGTTTTCCCATCAGGACCACCCCCCCATTCTCTGGATTCAGGAGTTCCAATGCCAAATGTGAGGCAGCAGTGAGGAGTAAGTGAAGGAGGATGCATCTTCAAAGGACAAAGCAGTGTAGTGAGAGCTTCCCTTGTTGGCAAAAGCCTGAGTAAGCAGGCGGGGCTGGCAGCATGCCCTGAAGGTTAATGCAGTCGGTCACCAAGCTGGAAGGGAAGGTGAAGCCCTCCCTTCTGCCCAGCTTCTCAAGAAAGGTGCTCTGAGCAGGCTTCTGGCTGCTGCCTCTCATTTCACCTTGGGTGCTGGGAGAAAGAAATGGTAGCTAGGACTGAGACAATGCAAGGCTAAAAAAAGCCAACCAAAGAATCAATGTATATAGTACTGTTGGCATTTAGAACCGTGTTGATTTCTGGTTTTGGTGAGGTCCAAGCAGCAGCAGGGCCAGTGCTTCCTTTCTTCTGTGGCTGAGCTGCCCCAGTGGGCTCAGAGGCTGCTGTCTGCCCACCCAACTGCCCCAGCTGCCTGCTGTGCTGGCTGGGGTTTTATGGTGCCTCTGAGCCTGTTCCTGGATGACAAGTCTATATTAGAGAAATACTGACAAATTTTTTTTAGTGCTAATGCGGGAGCGGTCTAGCTGAGCACAGACAGTGGTATTGTTAATTTTCCAGGCTGTTGCTATCTTACTCTCAGCCGTCCCTAGACATCCTCACCATTTTATGTTTCTTCTCTAATGGCATGAGCCAGGATGTCGTAATATTCAAAATCAAATGTACCAGAAAATATAATAAATTAGAGTTGGGCTAGCAGAGTAATTGAAGAATAAACTGAATTTAAACCGAACGGGATTGTGTTATGAACTGATTGCTATTCACAAAATGCACCAGAGGAGTGTGACTTCATGTAGATTTACTATTGATGGTAGCATTTTCTAGATGGCTGTTGGCAATAAAGAAATGAAAATGGCGTGAACTTTTGGGTTAGTACCAGAACATAATAATGCAGTAAAGTACCGTTCCTGTTATACTACACAGAGTGATTCTGGAAGAAAAATTTTCTTGTGTTTTATTTATATATTTAAGACGTTTATGAGTATTTAGAAATCCTTGAGTTTATAAAAAGGGAATGTAGGCGTTGGCATGGAAAGAACTAAATTTTTCCTCAACTCTTAATGTCATTCTCCTGTAAGAAACTACTTAGGAAATGTAGCAGTAGAGTGGGTTCCCCTCAATTCAAAAAATTTGTAAGGACATTTGATGTCCTTAAGGAATTTTCAAGTTGCTTGCCCAGACAGTTTTACAGCAGGTAGTCTGTGTATTTTTCTTTGAGTAAAATTTTCTGGGTTTTATTTCATTTAAAAGGGGAAATGTACACACATAAGACATTTTAAAAATAACCCTCCAGCTATGATGCTAGTAGAGATGTAGGGAGATGTCATAAGATCTGGATTTATGAGCTGCAAGTTACCTGAGCTGAGCCCTGTGTTCTTCTGTTCTCTTGAAATGCGAAATGAGATAGAGCTACTGAAAGGCACCCTGGAGGTTGCTCATACGGCCAGAAGCCATGGGAAAGCCTCTGGAAATGGAAGCTGTCAGCAGCAGGTACTTGCTAAAAGATAGCAAGTGTTGTCTGAGCTGCTGAGTTGAGGAATCTGTGTGGGTGGTATGAGAGCAGGCCCTGTGCTGAGCAGGCCTGTTGATGTTGAGGTAGTCAAACGGCTGGTGTGCACAGAAATGGAAAAAATTTCTGGACGATATGTTATTTTCTATTTATTCTTATTTTGAGAATGCAAAAGAAGTTCTGTAAGGATGAGATTTTTGGGGACAGTGATCCAAGCTCGAGGCAAGACTGCTGCTTTCAAAATTATGTGCTGTGGTGTAATACTAGCAGATAGAAGGGCTGTTCAGTGGTAGAAATCAAACAAGCCTTTGGTGGCAGTGGGGACAGATGGAAAAAGAGCAATATTACTGCACCAAAAGAATTAATTTTGTAATAATAAGCAATATGATTTATTTAATTAAGCTTTTTAAAGGTTAATGCTGTATTTAAACATGAAATGGTATTGTTTATTTCCATTATTCTTGTAAAATTTAACTAAGGTTCTCTACCAGGAATGGTAATGAAATCCATTTCATTTTTAAAATAATACTACAGAATGGTAAAAAAAGCAGCTCTTGTGAGTTAAATACTTGAATATACACAGTAAGGTTTTAATATTATTAAACTAATTCAAAATGCTTTTAAATCCCTTGATTTAAATTACTTCCCTGTGCCATGACCTGATGGAATTAGAAATTAATCTCGAAGATGCAATTAATAGACTACTTACATCCCTCATGTAATACTTAAAATGAATTATTTTTCTGTGTGTATTTTGATCACTTAATAACTTATCTCCTTGCATCCATCCCTCATCCCGTTAGAAGCAGGCTGAGGGACCACCCCAGGAGGGAGGATGGCCAGCTCCTGCCTGTCCTGGACTGACTGGAGAGAGAGCAAGGGCAAGTTTCATGAACAAGCGGCAGACCACTTTGTCTCTGTCTTCAGACTTGTGTAGGAGAGAACTTGGGAGAATGCTGTTATAAAGGAAAAAATAATCTTCCTAACAGTAGGGGGGAAATAGTCAGCATTTAACCCACTTAAAAAGAAACAGACGCTACAGGAATTCCTACAGGAAGGTTTTGAGGAGGGTAGCCTTCAAGATCTGGTATTTCCTCCTGCTGCAATGGGAAGTTATGATATTTTGTGAAAAATTAAGAGCTCCTCTGTGTTAGTGAGGATTCCCCGTTACTCTTCATCTGTCCTGCATCCCAGGTGAGTTACAAAACGCTGCTTATCTTGGAGAGCTTTTCCCAGTGGACCACAACACTTGTAACAAATATCGTATGGTTAAGGTTTTTTTCTAGCTGTGGTCAGTCTCTTTCCTAATGCTTCTTACTCATTAACGTACTATGTGTGGACTCACACCTCATTGTGTACTATGGGTGGGCTCTCACTGCAGGTAAGACCACTGGAAAAATTTGAGTGCAGTTGTTAGGGAGAAATATGATGGGTAAATGGAGTTCTTTCAGAGACTTGTGGAGCATGATTTTCTTTCAAAGTATGTTTGTGGCATGGAATAAGGTAACTATTTCTGATAAAGTTCATTTCAGTAATAAACATTAGAAACAACTCGGTTTGAGCAGTCCAGATTGTTTTGGAAGCTGTAGGCAGTTGAATGATGTATTGGAACTTAAGCAGTATATTTTCTGTAACATTTAGAAGCAGAAAATCTAAACTGTTTTCACAGGGTGAATGCATCCTGGAAACATGCAGCAGTTACCATGATTAACCATTGGAAAACACTGCTATGCTCAGTCCTGTAGTAATGTGCCCAACAGTCCTTTGAGGACCAAAGGGAGTAGTAACAAGGAACCCAAAAGTGTTGTTACTGAGGTGTAGGGCACAGGTGGTACCTGAGACCTGCCAGTTTCTGATGTGAATGCTTTCAGTTAACACATGAAAGCTGGAAGGACAAGTTTAGAAAAAATATTAGGGAATGCTTTATGGTATTTATTCAAGAACTCTTCTTTCTTCATCTGGCTGGTAAGTAAACCATAGTGCATAAATGTGATGGGAGCTTTCTTGATTTTAAAAAGATGTTTACATATCTGGTGGCATCACTGATAGGCAGCTAATCCAGCTAGGTATGCCTGGTAAAGGTTTGCTACAGACTGAGTAAATATCATAAACACCTAATGATGGGAAACCCTCAGGAACAGTCAACATGACGAGCTAATACCACTAGGTAAAGATTTCACTCTTGGGTCCAGAATTGCAGAAATGTATATTTAATGTGTATATGTGAAGTACTCAGTTCAGGTAGATGCATTGTGCAGTGAGGCTCCACATTTAATGATGCCATTTCTGTTGAGGAACGCTTTTCCTGTATTAGGTGGGCAGGGAGACAATGTTACGTAGTCATTGATGTCGTTCCATGGCGGCTGATAAGGGGGACAGTGGGACAAGAGATTTGAGACTGATATACAAGGCAGCTGCATCCATCTTTGTACACCCTGCTGCTGTGGTTGTGGTGGACTGCTGAGGATCATTGCATGGTGTGTTGTTGAATCCTGTAGGGAAAGCCTTTTAAAAGTCTGGCAAGTCATCTTTGCCATTGAGACTTTTATGCCTGAAGAATCTCTTCAGTCTGTTATTATAAATTATGTATGCCTCAAAGCAAGTATAAATCATAAAATCACAAAATACCAGGGTGGAAGGGACTTCAAGGATCATCTGGTCCAATCTTCCTTGCCAAAAGCACAGCCTAGACAAGATGGTGTAGCACCCTCTCCTGATGCATCCTGAAAGTGTCCAGCATTTGGGAATCCACCATTTCCCGGGGGACGTTATTCCAATGGGTGATTGTTCTCATGGTGAAAAACTTTTCCTTTTGTGTCCAGTCAGAATCTTCACAGCGGTAACTTGTACCCATTACCCCTCCTATTTTCCATATGTCTCCTTGTATAATAGGAGTCTCCAGCCATCCTCTAAATACTGGAACGTGTTGATAAAGTCTCCCCATAGCCTTTCCTCAAGGCTGAACAAACCCAGTTGTCTCAGCCTCTCCTCATATGGCAGACTTTACAGTCCTTTGATCATCTTTCCCCTCTCTGGGCCTTCTCCAGTTTCCTCACATCTCTTTTTGAACGCTTCTGGTGCATCCATTAGATAGGGAGATGAACAGCTCATAAATTCAGATGTTGCTCTGTTTCATGTTCAGTCAAATAGACTTTGATGGTTGTAATGTAGCAGCACAAAGGCATTTTGAGTTTTGAATGCAAAAAGGAATATTAATTCCATCTTTATCCCTGAAAAGTTCAGTGAAAAAAACAGGGAAGAGCCTTTCACATGTTTTGCTATGTTCTTTTCCTACCTTGGTAAGAGCTGTTCTTTTAGCCTTTACAAAGGATGTAGTAGCTGAAAGGAAGCTTTTTTCATGTGCAAGAAAAGAAAAAAAAATGAGAAAATTAGTTTTGAAGATCATCAGCAGAAATATTTCATGGGGCTTACAGAGGGTCCCTTTGTATGAAAAGGGGAGAACTACAGATATAAAGTAGTCCCTAAATGAGGCAATAGTTAGTTTGAAATAGCATACCAGTAAATTTTTTCTTCCTCTTCATATCTGAAGAGGGCATGTAAAAAGCCCATCGGAAAAGTTCATAAAGGTTAAAACCTTTGTGATTGTCAGTGACTTAAAGATTATTGGGTAAATACATTAAATAAGTGGAGTATACAGTGACTGTATCATAGGCAGTATTTGTTCTGTCATACCTTACAAAGTTAAAATGTCATGAGTTGAAAATGCGTTTCCTCATATTTATGCACAACATAGACCAGCACAATTGCTCAGCTAAATAAACAGGACATTTTCAATTATAAGGTGCCATTACCTTTGTGTGTTCTTGTCATTTATGAAATCAGTGGGTGGTTAATTAAATTGCTCCTTTGGACTCTCCTGAAGGCTGTGTATTAATTATATTTTAGTGGTGGTGTGCACATTTCTCAACTTTTTAATGAGGGTAAAAGTTGTTTACCTCTTCCTTTGTAAATGCTTTTTTTTTTTTTTTTTTAAAGCTAGTATAATATGGGGTTTTATGGTAGATATTTCTTTCTTTTCTGTAAATCTCATTATTCAGCTGCTCTTTGCAATCATGTGGCATGCCTTAGTTTAAATGAAATCTTAAAATGTTAAATTTCGTGTTGCAAAGTACTGCTAAAGCTGCAGAGTCTGTGCGTTAAACCCCACGTTGTTGGAGGGAGTAGGTTCAACACTGAGGAGAGAACAGGCTTCCTTAAGCCTTTCAGGTCTTCTGAAGGAAGTTGTGGGGCTCTCACGCTCAGAATTCTTGTTCAGCCCGTTGGCTGAGCAGGCAGATCTTGGCTGTCCTCCTTTGCTTTCCTCAGTAGAAGGAGCAGTGGTGATGCTTGCGAGTTCAGAGGGAGGCTTGTGGTAGCAGGGCTGGGTTGGGGAGCAGTTTTTGTGTGGCAGGGTAAGGGCTGTGCTTAACACCCCTTTTTTTTGCTGTGTGGTGTTTCACTACACCATTCCATACAGCTGAGATCCTCATGGTAAAAATTGTGCTATATCTTAGCAATTGCCATTTCCAGCTATGAGCTTTTTTTTAGTTAATGACTAAAAGTTAGTTAATGACGTGTGCTGAAGGAAGCCCGTGAAGGTGTAGTGGTGGAGTGCTCACAGAGGAATACAGTAGCTGGGATTGGTTTGTGATGGTTCTTCGGCTGAAAAGAGGCATTACAAGTAGATGTAAAAGCCCAAAGAGAACACCGCTAGGCTAGCATAGATATCATTGACATTGTCATTTTAATGCTGTTGGAAATGTCTCTAGAACAGTTTGAAAGTTTTTTTAGTGCTATGTCTTTGAAATACCATCCCAGGTTTTGTCTCATGGGAAGGAGCAGAATGGGCCTCACTTCTGACTGGACAATTTACTTGACTGTTCTGATGGTCTCACCAGGGGTGATGTCTCATCTAGGCCATGCAGCTCTTCTGTGAACCAGAATGACATCAGTCCTCTTCATTATGCTGTTTATCCAAGCCGGTTTGTTTAAAGCCATACCAAGCCAAGAAGAGGAAAAACAGTTTTGCAGCTTTTTCATAGGGATGATATACTTTGCAGTCATGTTTTCTCAAGAGGAGGGTATTAGAAAGGCCACCCTGAAGTCTTCTGAAACATCCAACGAGACCTCAGACTGAACCCTTTGCTGCTGTAGAACACTCTTCAACTGCTCATTTTTCACGGTGTTTGTAGATTTGGGGGCTTTTTTCATCTACCTCATGGAACTAAGTCAAAGAAGACGACAGTCTTGAGGGATATGGTGGTAATCACATTTACCGGTCGTTGACTCTCCTGAATGTAATTTGTATTATGTTTAGTATAAGGGAAAAATAATACTAAAGTATTCAATTTGCAAGTGAAGTTACTAGACTTTATAAAAGCTGCTGTGGAAGATAATTGTTTGTAGTTTGTGAGTCTGCAGATAAGCATGATTTTATAGTATTCAAAAAGCCAGAAACTTAGCTAATTTGAAAGAAAATCTTAATTTTTTTTCCCTCCATTTTTTGTTGACAAAAGTAAAGCAATTTCAGGATTCTGCATTGAATGCACCTTTAGTATTGGGATACCGAATTATAAAACCACACAGATATTGAGACTTTTTCAAAAAGTATGTACAGTTTTGAGAACAGTTTCAATGTTTCACTTTAATTTTCTTCTTTAAAAAAGCAGAGTTTTCTTAAACGGAGGAGTGGAAGAAAGAAAAAGAATGTTACATAATCGACTTTGTTGTTTTCCTTGCAAACTTTGTGTTGCTTTACATAATATTTATAGCATATAGCACAACAGGGACTCAAAATGTCCCATCTGTGTTGTAAAGCCACCACACACGGAGTTACTGTAAGGCTTCCTGCTCGGGTCATCCCCGCACACTGCGGGGTGTGCTTACAAAACTGCCATGTGCTACGTGGAGTAGCAACATTTCATTATGCATTCATGAGAAATTGCTGGTGACATTTTAGCCCACAGTTTATTTTAATGTTAAGTTTAGATTTTGAAAAGGACACGGTGTAAGGAGAGTGCCTGCAGATCTTTTACACTGGCTCTTTCTCCAGTTGGTATTTGTTGAGCCACAGCTGTTGGGGCTTCACTCGTATTCGTGTGAGGTTAGGTGATTAATTTACTGCTTTAAGGAAATCAAACCCTGAGAGCTGCTTAGTGGCTTTAGGAGGAACTGGTCCTGTTTTAATTACCCATTGGTGAATTAATTCGTGTATGCCAACATACTGACAACCTTTTTCCTTGGAGTTCCCTGTTGTCATGTGATATCCCCTCCTCCAGGAGACCAACAGTATATTCTTCTTTTCCTGTTGGGCAGGTGTTCTGTATTGCCTCCTCACCTCCACTGGGATGGGAGGCTAAGAAATGTAGCCTAAAAAGGTGATGAAGAGAAGGGGTTGTTGTGGTCTGTGTTGCAGGTTTTGTAACAGGTCCTAGGTTCCAGCTGCCAAGGAATCGTACCAGGGTGTTTCCAGGGCTCTGCTCGACATTTTAAGGATGCTCCTCTTCAGAGGCTGGGTGCCGAGTCCTTAACTGCAGGTTAGATCCTGTGATGAGAATTACAAACAAGAAATGAGGGGGATGCTTTTGATTCGGCTTGTTTCAAATGCATAGGCTATTCATACATGAAGTGTAAAGTGAGTCTCTTAAATTAGCTGGTTTGTGCTTTTTGTTTATTTTTTAAAACTTTCTTTTTCCAAGGAATTTTCTTAAATTATATGGTTCTCTGGTATGTTTGGGTTTTTTTTAAACAGGCTGATGCTTTGCAAAATGTTGCGGTCAGGAATCTAGATTTCACTTGACTAAATACAAAGGCTCTTTCTGGTGATTTGTATGTATATTTGTGAATTTGTGAAGATTAAAAATATTTTAGCTTTACACAGTTGTAAAATTAAATTTTAAAAACACATTTAATGAATTACATCAGATAATCTTGCCATGTATCTTTGTAGTCAGAAAGTGAGAAATGAAATAAAATGAAACGTTTATGTAGATACAAGCAGAGGTCTCTGTACCTTCTGCCTGAAATTAAACCAACGTCCTCCTGTCTCATGGCTATTTGTATTATTTATAATTGCATGAGATGTGTATCGAGAGGGTGACTGGGAAATAAGCTCTTAAATGTGAAAGCTCTTTGGTCTCCTAGGATACGTATGTAGTAATAGTTATACAGTTATCCATAAGGTTTTCCATTGGGCTTCCCAGAAACACTATAAACTTCCAGGTAGCCTTTATTAACCACCTTGCAAAACAAAGGTTGCTCGTTTTGCCAGGCGCTGTGCAGAGTGTGCAAACTTGAAGTAACACAACTCCTTTGATTAAGACTTCTTAAAAACCAGGAAGGAGTGATATGCTTCTGAAAAACAGAATGAGAAACTGAAGATCATTCAGGCATTTGTTCCTTCTATTCTCACTAAATCTGTTTGCCTTCAGGATTTGTTGATGTGTAGGAATTTTGAAAAAAACTGCACTTATTGTTTCCAAGTGGAAATGTTTGTACAAAATAATAATTCCCATTTTACTGTTTTTCCAGGATTTAAGGAGGGGAAGAAGGGAGGAGGAAAATGAGGGAGCAAGTGGGGTGTTGGGTCTGGCTGTCACGAGTTGGTTTTTTTGATTGAAGATTGGAAATTGTTGGAGAGGTTCAGTGGTTTTGTTGGTGAATTTTCTTACTCCAGGTGTACTGTGTATCAATGTTCAACCTAATTATTTGGGATAAGATTTTATTGCAACTGTGTTTCATGCTTTGGCCCCCAGTTTTCCACTGACTAGGAATCTCTGAGCCAAAGCAATGCCTTGGTTGTATTTGCAAGTTTGAAGGCAGTCAGGAGGCCAATGGAAAACAGGGGTCTCCAGCCAGCCAGAGCCTCAGTAGATGTGCTGTTTTCCAAATCCATCATCTAGAAAAAACCTACACCTTTTATTATATGTGAGTTAAGCTGCAGTGATTTATTTTCATTTACTCAGTGGAAACAAAAAGAGTCTTTGTAAACGCTTTCTGGTTTTTATTCCATTTAGTAATAAGAATTGGCTAAAGCTAAAGCAACAAAACATGCTTTAACTGCAAAGTATCAGTTCAGAATTTAGCGTCATTGAAACTTAATATTCATTTAAACTGGTCTATATAGCAGTACATCTGTAAAGCAGTGAATCTGAGTTCATATGTTTCTAGTCCTGAAGTTTACAAAGGGAAGCATATGCAAATTCCTCTCTTTAGCCAAAGTATGGTATATTATTGCCATACCTTTCCAGTGCAACTTCTTGATTCCATGAGTAGTTTTATGTTTTCCATCTTAAAATCCTTCAGCTAGAACTCTGTCCTCCCTATACCTTTTATTTACAGTGTCGAGTTGCCTGGGATATTATCTTTTGTTTCTGTGTTCTCATCCCATATGACTGATTTTGAGGCAGTGCTGCTTGTAGTTGAGTCTCCTGCTTTTAAAGCAAGTTGTCTTCTTTGAGTGCAACTCTCATCATGTTCTTGCCCGGACTTCTAGTTTTCAGATTGCACACAGAAAGGACAGGATAAAGGCTTTTAATTACCCTTTTGTCCTCCTCTTGGTTCATTAAATTGAAATTATTAGCTTTTTAATTAACCCTGAAAATCAGTGTAAAGGCTGTTTTCTTATTGCAATATTAAACAGTTCTTCACTGAAGTGCAAGAAGTTTGGTTTCTGACCCAAATGTCTGTGTCCAGGTGGAAACTAGTAACAACAGAGCAGACCATTGTTTGGGGGTTTTTGTGGGGGTTCGCTCATACTTCCCTGTATTAGAAGCTGGATGCAGAAGGGACACTTCTCAGGATAGTATGCACTTGTTTTCTGGGTGTTCCTTAGCTTTTTTAGTGACTGCCAAATGAAAATGGCTTGTTTGACCCACTAGGCCCTGTTCCTCTGAGTCACCGCACTATGAATTTGATGGTAAGTTTGAGTTACTTCTTAAAAGATACGGATTTTACAAATAGGCACTTTGCAGGTGAACTTGCAAGTAATTCCTTGTATCCCTCTTGCTGCTGATAGAAGCAAAAAAACCTTGGAAGTCTGCTATTTCCAAATAATCTGTTGCGTGCTAGGTCTGTTGCATGAAGATATCCTGGCATTATGAACACAGCAGTTACGGCTGCCACCTCTGTACGAAGGGTAGGCAGGTGTCTACAGCCCCTCTGGTCCTTGTGTTACGTATCTGGCATCCCACAGTCTTTGTGCACAGCACTGCTCCCTTTTTGAGGAAAAGAAATATGTCCCTTGGTAATGTGCTTGGAGGCACCTTAATATACTTCGGGTTCATTTGCACAGCTCCGAATGGAGCAGGAGTGTTGTCTGGGATGGTTTCTGGCTTTTGGACTATGTAGCAATTAAAAAAAAAAGTTTATAAAGTTTTAAAAAATGTTTCATGTAAGTATCTGGCATATAACATGTGAAAGTATTTAGTGTGAGTCGAGAGTTTAAAAAAAGCATGGAAATAAAAGGTGGTTTGAATTTTTTATGTCTGTGAACCTAGCCTGACTTGTTGAGAAGTGCTTTGTTTGGGAAAATGAGAATTGTGGTTAGGGAGTGCAAAGAAAATGGGTACTCCAGAGGGTGAGTCGTCTGCCTTTTAAAGACCTTTTTCCAAAAGCACTGCTAATGAAGTAATATCCTTCAAAGCAGGACCGGTATTTTAAAAGCTAGCTCTTAAGGGTTGAATACATAGAATAAATGAGGAAGCAAAAATTGTATCATCCCCCACAGATGCAAAATTTCAGCCTACTGAGAAGAGATTGGACAGGGAGGAGGAGGAGAAGGTTGGCTCCTTCCCGATGTAGCATGTTTTTGTCAGCCTCTGTTGCTGCAACCATTTTGACCATGGATACAGTTAAGTGCTGCCTGAAGTTAGGAATCCGAACTGGTAGGGCTCTTTAGCACACCTCTTCTTTACCACTGTCTTCCCAAAGCACAGGGAATTGGAATTCCTTGCTGTTGTGAGTAAATGTCTTGTATATATTTTGCAAATTCATTGTTAACTATCTTAAGAACTGAAATGCATTTTTCTTTCATAATTTCATGTCTTTTTAACAACTTGAATTTTGTTTGCTAGAGCACTGTAGCAGTTGGAGTCCTGATGCCTCCCCACCCTAGCAAACTTCTGAGCTTTCCCCCTGTTTGCTTGTAGCCATCTGTGAGGACTTAACTCTTTTCCATTGAGCAATTTTATTCTAGTTTATTTCTTGATTTATGGTTCTATTAATGTATATCTTCTGTGTAATTTCTGCATATGGCTACCAGTTTGTTTTACACAGATGCTGCCACTTACCTGCTTTTAGTGTCATTTTTCTTCTTTAGTTTAAATTTTTGCTACTCACTTAGAAGATAGTGATTTTAATTTTTTGCCATTATTTAGGAATATCACCTTTTCTTAAAGAGAAGGAGACTGCTGAGGAAAGCGGATGGAAATGCTGTAACAGCAGTTCAGCTTTCCCTCTTCCACATTATTCATTCTGCAAGGGGGAGTTAGGAGATTGCTGCTTAATATTTACCCCCTGACACTCATGTGAGAATATGTAACAGGGCCTGCTGTGTGTGTGCGTTACTTGCAGCTTTGCTAACATTTCGTGAATCTTAAAGAACCATTTTTCAGTAGTGCTACCACTGAAGTAGTTTCTTTTTGAGGGCACTAACAGGATTCAGAGGACACACTAAAGCAGCCAACCTCTCAGGCAGGTATAGAAACTTCCCTATGCAATAGCTAGTGAGATTCAAACATGGTTAGGGGATAGAGAAGTGTTTTTGGAAAAAAAGTCTGGGTTTTTTTCATTTGATAATTGTTGTCTCTACTCTTTCTTGGTGGCTGTGTAATTGCAAGGGCTGAAGTGGAGAATATATGATTCGTACAGCAGGACTAAAAACAAACACAGTCTTTGCTTCCATATTCTTATGTCTGTCAAATATGTGTAACCAGACTGGATTTTACATAGCTCAATGTCCACTTCCTTTTCTGAATCCCGTCTGGAGTTCTCTGATTAAACCCTCGTCTACTGCGTATGTAATGACCTGTTTACATACAAAGTATTTAAATGGGTTTTATTTAAGATAATATTTGTATATTTTAAGACTACAACCTCTAGATCTAACATGTTCTTATTATGTAAATTTTGCTGATGTGTGGAGACATTTATTTTCAGTATCTGTACAGAGTACATCTGCTGCAGTATGACCGGTAGCCTGACTGGAAGGTCACAGTGTAAAGGTTCTCATTTCTGAAAAGCATCCTACAAAATAACATGGGGGTATTTTTCACAAGCCACGTTCTGCCTTTTCCTGTGTGCCCAAAGCTGGGTCAAGCAGCTGGCTCTGAAAAAAACCTTTTTACACCTATCAGAAGGAAAGTTCCTGCTGCAAATTGACTGGAAATTAAGTTATGTACAGCAGCAAAGTGAATGTCTTCAGCAGACTTAACAGGGAGAGGCACAGCCATCATCCTAAAGCTTTAAAAATCAAAGAACTTGCCTTTATTGAGGGGTTAATTCAAGTGATGGCTAGTGCATGGTATTCTACCATAATACCCAGGCGTGAATAGGGACTGCTCAGGCATGGCAGTGCTTTTAGAATGAGTCACCTGCTTGCCAAGGGGTGGCCAGAGCCAGCCCAGGTTTCCCTGATCCCTGGTTGTGCTGGGCTGCAGACCAAGTGGGGCAGTTGTGGTGGTGAATCGGTCACTCTGCATCCAATACCCCTGCTCATGGGCAAGTCATAATTTGGCCTGCATGAAGGTAGCTGGAGTTAAATACTCTTGACTGTGCTCTCAAGAAGGATCTTATTTTGCACTCTTCTTTGAGAGTTCTGATGTGGTGTTACTTGTTTTATTTCATTAGGGAGAAAATAAGCAGTCTCTAGGCAGGACAGACTGGTTTAGGGGGTTGCCTTAGCTCACCAAGTGATGTTCCTTAGCTGCTGGGGTTTGGCAGGTTGAGGCTGAAAATTGAAGCTGCCACCTTCAGACCAAGTCTAGACCATTCTCTGTGCTCTTCCTGCTGTACTTTCAAGTTTCTCCCTCTGGCCATGGGTTGTCATGGGTTCCTTGCAGGCTGTGTGCACTCACTCCTGCAGAGGACTCTGCCTCCTTTCCTGCTGGAGGAGGACAGTGTGTGGCTTATCATTTATCTGAGCTGTCTCTAAACCATGACTTCTTGGCTCTGTCTTGCACAGATCTTAGAAATGCTTGTTTTCAAAGACATTGGAGGCCTTTGTTAGCTTAGGAGGTAGCCTCATTTTTTTCACACTATGTCTAAGCTAAAAAACTGCTTAGTAACAGCATAGTTTACCTTTGAAAATAGCTTTCACCATCACTCAAGTTGTGATTGATGGGGGAAGCCAGCTGTAACAAGTCACACAAGGTGGCATATGCCTGAAGGAAGAGATGGGATGCTGTTTCGCCCTGAAAATAGTTAAGTCCTACTATTTTACTATTCAGAAAGTTCTTTTATCCTTCCTACCCCTCCACCCCCAGCTTCTGTCCGTCATCAAAGCCATTTTGTGATTAATCCCAGTCCTGTCTCCCTGAATTTCCTCTTTGCACACCCATAGGGATGGGGGGCTGGTTATAAAGAAGTGCAGAAAAAGGGAACATAGCTCTCCAATTTATTTTCTTTGAATCACTACTGCTCCTTAAAATTTGAATTAATCAAATCAAATTCTCTCTGTACATATCCAGAAATGAGCTACGTTTAATCTAGTTAAGTGTATTCTGTTCATCCACAAAAGTCCTCGTTTCAGGGCAAAGTGCGTAGGGGAGGGCTTTCCAGAAGGTTTAGCATCTTGATGGACAGCTTTCTGCTGCCTTCATCTCTCCCAGCAGAAAGGGTGGCACATATGGCAAGGGCTGGTGGACAGATTGCACGGCAGAAAATATCCATGGCGGATAAGCAAATGTTTTACTCTTTCTTGCTCTTCTCCTCTGCTCCATCAGCGAGAAGAAAGCCTCACTGATTGTCTGCTTGTCGTGGGGTTTTGGCTGTTGGGGTACTTTTTTCACTTCCACTGGATATAAAAGCCCACCTGTTACAGCAGCAGTCATTAAATGCTGCTTTCCTTATTCTTTCTGTGCTAGGAAGGAAATTTGTCATTTGGTCTCCTGGCAGGTAAGTCTGCATTTCTTCACATCTATTTAATTATGTCTCTTTCTATTTACTTTTTAATTGCTGCAAAAATCCAGAAATGAGTTTAGGAACTTGGAGGTTTCTTGCAGATTTTTTTAATACAGTTAGGCATAAAAGTTGCAAACCTGCTCCACTGTTGAGAGTCCTGGGAGCATCTTGAACTCCCCAGGTGCTTGTTCTGTGTTTGGGGGTTCCTGCCATGGGGTGATTTCTGACACAAAGCAGGGTTAGCCCCCAGAAACAGGCACTTCACTTTCCACTTAACAGAAACTTTAATGTACCTACAGAAAATAGATCTTCTTGCAAATTGTAAAGGCAGCTCCCACCTCTCTTATGAAACACAATGGCAGAGAAAGGCAAATACTTGAGTAACACTTTGGTAGGGTGAGCAGCAGTGCCTGCAGAAGAGAGGGTGCAAGGTCAGTTCTTTTGTGGGGTTTGTGCTTCATGTAGACCAGGTCATCTGACTGGCCATCCAAACCTGAGTGGCTGTAATCAAGTAGTTTGGCTTGTGTGTCATATTTCCTCCTTTTTCAGCATTGCTCTTGTTCAGTAGGAAAATTTAATCTGTAGATGTGTAGCTGTATCTTTGTTTAAGATTCATACTTGTCTTCTGAGATGATTTATCAGCTGTAGCTCTGTATTTACTGTAAAGAATGGGTATTTCGTTGCAGGGACCTCCGTTCAGTCACAGTCCTTATCTTTCCTGTCTCGTTTGAGACCAATTTGACTAAAGTAAAGCTATTTTAATCTCCTGGTCCCAAAATAGAAGCCATTCCATTTGTGCCATAGAAGATGGCTGCAGCAGGATCTTTGCCTGTTCGAGCAAAACCTTCTACCACTTGTTTTATCTCTGGGCACCGAGTCCCTCTTTCCTGTCATGCCCTGATGTCAAGCATCCTTGGTTTTGAAGTGGTGATTTTGGGAGGTGGGCATCATCCATCATCTCTCCTAAGAATGATCAATGTTGTGCTTCCCCTCGATTTCCCCATTCCAGACATCTCTTTGCTCTCTGGTGTGCTGGCTGCTGAGATCCCCTCGACCTCTGCAGGCAGCTGTGGGGCAGAGAGGGGAGAGCAGGCGGTGCTCCTGCGGTCCCCCTGCCTGGCAGTGTCTCACGCCTCTGTGCAGCAGGGACCCTTAACATTGCGACGGTAATTAAAGCCCATAGCCCCCAGTTGCCACGGAAACGCAGCACTCCACAAATACAAAACACAACTTACCGTCCTGTTAATTCTCCCAAATGCGCCTTATTTGTCAGATTTAAGCAGGGTTTCATGTTGCAGCCTTGAAAAATGCTGGACTGCAAATATATCCAGGAAGGGAGTGTGTGTGCGCTTTATTTTTTTTTTTTTTTTTTTTGAGGAATTGCATGTAAAAACCCTCTCCCCTGGGGCAGGGAAGGAAAACCGTCACCTGTGACCTGTTGCCTTTGCAGCCGCATCAACACCTGGTGTGGGGCTGACTCCTTGTCTGTGAGGACATTACTTTGATGGAATAAAAAGACTAGCAGAGAGGCAAAAAATAATCTCTGGAGAGGTGGTTTTACTGCAAGCCTGGTTGTGGTTCAGTGGAACAAAGTCACCATTCAGGCACAATATTATTTAGTTTGAATATAAAAATTCAAGTCATTCTGCCGAACAATTTAAAAACATGGAAGAGGTTACTCATCAGCACAAAAAATAGGTGTATCGGGTAATTGGCATGCAGTAACAGTGGGGCTGCAGCTTTAGCAGAAAGTGTCCCAGACTAATTGCTGTGCCTTGTCCATCTCTTGTAAGTTGTTGACTTGGAGCTGCCAGGTGCTGTGTTTTGACAAAACTTTCATTTTTTTGCATTTTCAAAAGAGGAGGAGTCTAACAGGATTATTGCTTCATAAACTTGGACAAGGATTGAATCAGGGTTTGGTGTTTCAAGGCAGTGCAGCCCTTGGATATCAGTATAATTAATACTGTAAAGTCAGTACATGTTGCTAGTACTGCTTCACTTGTTTGCTATATGGTTTTAGTATTAAAGCAGAGATTGTATCTAATGAGCTAGGTTGTGCATATTGGGAGATGGGAAATAACACTTTTCCCCTATGGTGATGTTTGCTCGCTATTTATTCTCATTATGTTTTTTATTAATTTTTTCTGTCTTTTATGCTTTCACTTAAGCTAGGGTCTGCTTTGAGAACAGTTACAAGTCATCAGCCTGATGCTGTAATTCCTGTGAAGAATACTGGACTGTGAACTAAGAACTAATGTTTAATTAATGTTATGATGTGGTTTTAAGCAATGGGTTTAACCACTGTCTAGTTTTTCTTTCCTGGGGCTTATGTCAATCCACTCCTGACTGCACAGAGATCCTGTTCACAGCCATGGCATTTGAATAAAGCAGGGGAATTTGGGAATTATGAGACCATTCCTAGCTAGCTTAGGCAGTCAGGTACTACTGTCCATGGAGAACAGATTGTGGAAATCCTTGGACACTTCAAAATTAAGCCAGCCTTTCCTGAAATCCAGGGTGACGACTGTGCTGTTGTTCAGAGTTATTGATTGGTGTGTGTTATGCATTGCTCTGCAAGGTCAAATTTGCCTGGCCATGACAGGACTGCCTGAATTTAGGGTCACATGAAACATTCACCGTAGCTGTTACTTTTCTTTCCATATGCTCCATTGCCACACTGGAGTGTGGTTATGCTAAGGTGTTCCTGTGATGCCAGCAGGCAGCAAATTTTTGGGATCTCATCTCCTCTAGGATGAAGAGAGGAAGCAACCAATACCCAGTGGCCTTTAACCAAGGGGAAAATACAGCTGGACAGTTTTTCACTTGCAGCTGGTTTAAACTACACAGAAGAAATTAATCATTGTTTCAGTGGTTACATCCCTCTGGTTAGAGAGTTTTTAGGTGCAGAACTGAGATTTTCATCCCAGCCACTTTGGGATACAGGGACAATGGAGTCCTCCAAAGGAACAGGGGTGTCATTCATCTCCGGATGTTCTTCTTGACATTTGCTTTTGGTTGAAAAAATTGCATAGACAGTTGTAAACAAAATAGAAAATTGGTGTATTTTAAAGGTAATTTTTAAAGAGATTAGTTGGTAGGACATATTTTGCATAGTTGTTTACTTCTGGGGTATACTTGAGTTTTTTGTAAAATTTTGTCAGTTAATGGGCTGTAAATCTCTAGGATTTTAATAAGATAATTTAGAAATAGATTGCATAAATCTCTGAGAGCATTAATTACAAAATACATGTTTTCATTAACTTCAAACTGGAACTAGTGTTAATTATTTGTATATCTAAAGACAACTACAGTTAAAAGGTTAACTTATTGCTACAATTACAGTTTGCTTGTGGTTTTCTTTTTTTTTTTTTTTTTTTTTTAAATAGCACCCATTCAGGCAGAAGGAATAAATACTGTGAAATCTGATGTAGGTATAAAGCTTGACATCTAATGCTTTTGTAAAAATGTGTTGAGTTTCTCCAGAGAATGTTCATTGAATCAGTAAATCAGAACTAGAGGAGACCTAAGGATAAGGCTGTCTTTTTCAGTCCAAAATTGCTCTTGTGCACACTCCACCTAAAAAACTAAAATAAAAATTTGCACATGGATGTCCTGTCTTGCCCAGTTCCCAAGCGGATTGTAATTTAAGACTGAAAGCAGGGCACCACCTGCACTATTTGACTGTTTTAATGAAGTCCTGGGAAAATTATTTTCTAGGGAATTATATTACTTGTGTAACAGGCCTGGCTGGCTCTTTCACCCACTTCATATTTTTTATAATTCTGGTTATTTTTCCTGTTTGAGGCTTTCCTGGGCTGTTATCATCCTGTGGAGCTGGTGATCTGCTGTCATAAGAGATACAGAAAATAATATAAGGGATGCAGAAAGAGGGTTGAAGTAAGGTATTGTAAATGGCAGTGCTCTGGTATTGTGGATTTCAGGGATATAGTACTTTACATTGGGGAAATTTAGACCTGACCTGTCATCCCAGCTGTTGCTCAGACCACAAACTGTGTTTGTGAACTTGGTAAATAAATTGATATTTTGCACTGGGAATAGATGGTAAAAATGTCTTGAGATCAATAATTAGGCAGCCACAGTGTAGGATTAATAAAAGTCCTGGTGATTGTTTCCTCGGTTATGGAATGGTTATGGAATGTACTTGCCCCAAGTACAGCACAGCAGTGTGAAATTAAAGAAATCTTGATTTTTAAATATTTTTCTTTTCAGGGGGTGGTGATATTTATTTATTTATTTATTTATTTATTTAATGTTGGCTTAGGGTTTGGTTTTTTTTGTGGTGGCACTGAGATTCTTTTTTTCTTTTGAATCTTCATTCTGTAATCCACTATCTCACTCTTCCACAGCTCTGCTGGCAGAGAGATGGTGGAAGGGTGGTCCCGTCAGCTGCAGAAGAGGTGGTGGGCTTAGTTTGTATGGCAGTTATTGATGGTTTTGGTGTAAGTTAGCAGGGCAGTGGCAGCTCTGTTGGCTGCCACCAGAACAGCCTGTCTCTGGCCTGGGTAGCACCTCTGCAGCAAAGCACAGCCCGGGGCATTTGTCCCTGCTCCAGCTGCATTCAGACCCTGGGATGGGTCAGCCCTAGGAACAGATGTGTATGATCACCTCTTGCAGTGGGCAATAGTGACTGCCTGTGTCAAGCTCTTGTGATCACAGTAAACAGAGCCTGTCTCTGGGTATACCTTCCCTAAGAAAGAAGGCTTGTCATTGTAATTTCTTACATGGCAGTGAATGCCTGATTGCTCAGTAGCTTCTCTCATTTTGCATTTTGTTCAAAATTTAAAGTAGCTTGTTAAATTTTTTTAACACACAAAAGGATTTAATTACAGCCTCCTAAAAGGGAGGTACAGATATCTTTGACCGTAGCCAGTTACAGAGGTCAAAATATCTCGTGGGTATATTTACTGTATAGCACTGACTCATACTCTCACAGACTGCCACGTGAGCTACATAGATTTCAAAGAATAGAAATGCCAGAAGCCTTCAAGGAGGTGAATTTGGGATGATCACACTCAGGAGTCCTGACTAGATCTCCTTTACAGTAGTGCACAGAATGGTGTTGGGTTTTTCCATCGCCTCACTGATGGTCTTCAACATGCTTGTGGTGGGAAGTGGAGGGGCAAATACCAATACACACACTCCTCATGACCAGTGAGTGACAAGACTCAAGGAAACAGCATGAAGCTGAGGCAGGGGTGATTTAGGTTGGATATCAGGAAAAAGTTTCTCACCCAGCTGATGGTTGAGCACTAGAAAATCCCCAGGGAAGTGCTCCCAGCACCAAGCCTGACAGTTCAAGAAGTGTTTGGACATGCTCTTAGGCACGTGGTGTGACTCTTGGGGTATCCTGTGCAGGGCCAGGAGCTGGACTTGGTGATCCTGATAGATCCCTTCCAACTCAGAATATTGTATGATTCTTCATATCAGGACTTGGTCCTTTCTTAGGTTTTTGGTTGCTAGGAGAAGGAGGAAGAGTCCTGGTTGTAGTCAGCAGTAGGAATAGGTCTACAATTTGGACATCACACTTACACAGTGGTTTTTGCTTCCTATTCTGTGTGTCACTCTGCTCTGCATGGCCTGTTGGTGTTGCAGGTACCCCAAGTACAATACAACTCATGCCATGTATTCCTCCCCTCGTGCCTTGACTGACAAAACAATTTGGTAAAGTTACAGATCAATGCTGTGTTTTTCTAGAACATTTATCTGGTTCATTTTGCGTTACATAAAGACCAGCCATTAGATGGGTCTCATCCCTTCTGTGTTAATCCAGCAGCATGAATGCAGAGTGAGAGAGCTGTGGTTGGAGCAGGAGGGCCCCGTGCTCTGCTCTCCTTATCTGCTCTCCAATCTTTGAGCTCTTACATAATATGTTTAAGACTGTTTTTTTAACTAATCTCTTTTGGGGTCTCATTTTGCCTTCTTAGTCTCCAGCAACAAAGAACTGCTATGCTCTTCCCTCGTGAAATCCTTTCCAGAAGGTGCACATTATCTACTACGAGACAGAGCAACGATGAGCATCAATTTCCATGGCAGAATAGAAGCCTGGATTACAAATTACTATTTAATCCTTTTTGCGTCAAAGGATATAATAATCCTTGTAAAATGTGCTCTAAGTCTTGTGCTTGGCTGTCCAAAATCAAAATAGGGAATCTCATAAAAAGTAAAACATGGGGGAATGTATGTGTTCCACATGAATTTCAGAGTATATGTTTAAAACTACATTTTAGCAGTCAGAAGTAAAGATGATGGGCTGATACCTAAACTACTAGTTTTCATATCTCTTTGTCTTTTCTACTGCTCTGCTAGAAAACAGTCTCTGTCATGAGTGTTGCTTGCTGAATTGAAATAAAGAATTTAGGTTCAAAGTAAGCATTGCTCTAATTTGATTTTTCTTCTCCCCCACACGTGAAAATGTTTACCAAAACTAACAAATATGGAGGTATCTTAAGACTGTGAGAAAATTTGGTTTATTTTCTAAAATCATCATGCTACGTGTGTCAAGCGATGTGATTCTGTAAGGTAAAGAAGGGTAAATAAGGTTGGGAGGGAATAAGGATTTCGTGTGTAAAATTGCAGACTGATGGCTGCACAACTTCCTGCCCAATCAGATATTTTAAGAGGGACAAAATTTAATAACATAAAAAGTTTAGAGAATAAATCCCATGGTGACAGACCTGGAGTCCTTTCTTGTCCCACTGATTGTACTGTAACTTCGTTAGGTAAAAAGCAAAACAAGTTGGTTGTTTGAAACCAGCGGTTTCATATGATTAGTTTATTCCATATTTTTATTATTGGCCTCTGTACTAAATCAGATGGGGCATACTGGATAGAATCTGTCCTTACTATGTAGCAATCCACAGAGAGAACCTAGAAGTAAGTGATGATAGATCTGCAATATTACTAATGGAACAAACTGGAGTAAGCCGTTTGCTGTTATTTTCAGTGCAGTGTATTTAGAACATTACTAATAACCTAATATTCTGTATAGTCAAAATCCTAAAACTGAGTAGGACCAGATTAAAATTGTTATCTCATATTAAAGAACACATTTAATTATTTGATCGTATAACCATCATTCCACAATAAGGTATTTTTGTGCCAGATGCTTATTGCATGCTTCTAGTGTAACAATGCAGTGTCCTTGCTGTCACAAAATGGTCATCTTGCAGGTGAAGACTGTGCACTGCATCAGTCCTTATGAAGCCGTAAAATGTTTGTGTTGTAAAAGGATTCGTATTTGTAGATTTTTTGTTGTTCTTTTCTGTGACTGAGTTGTTAAAACCAAAGGTCACAGACAAAAATCCTCTAACTACTTGAAGTCAGAAAGTGGTATGTTTAATTACGCTAGCGGGCAGCACGGGAGTCGTCTCTGAAAGGCATGACTGCACCATACAGAGTTTTCTGCCCTCTATTTATTTCCCAAAATTCTACATACAATACATATACATAACCCTAGCACCTCCCATCCTTGTATTGTATTAAAATAAGATCCACATGTGCACAGTCCTTCTCTCAGTTTGGGTCAGAGGTCTTGAACTGGGTTGGAAGTCTCAGGAAAGTCTTCACCAGGTCTCTGTGAACCTCTGGCATGCTCTAAAGTCCCCTGCTTTGCAACTGACTGCCAAAAAGTCCAGGTGTTGGGCATTGTTCTACTGGTTTCAATACATTCTTATTACAGTTCACTTACTCCACTTCCTTTTGCAAATAAGCTCATAATAGCAAATAATATAACAATTAACTCTAGCTTAAGCATCTAATAATCATTAACCTATTGTTTATGTATCTAACTTAAATAGAATTTGCTCCTAACTCCCAGCGAAAAATTTTAACTCTTAAAATTATGATTCATGACAAACTTATAGAAAGCGGGACTATTCCCCTGGTCTGTCTTGCTGTTGTATTTTGGTAAACCCAGAAGTAAAACATTTTGAAGACAACTAACGTATTTCCTGCAAAATGAATAATTTCTGTTTCTTTATTTGTTGCAGAAAATGCCTGAAGAGCATATATAAGTCACCCTTGAAGAGGTCACTTTGCTGTGAGCTTTACGTGAGAATCCCCATCGCATGAGAAGGAAGAGGAGAAGGATCTGTCAGCCTTCTTAGCTGTAAAATGGGGACTACAGGTGACGACATGGCTGCAGTGGAGCAGAATGCCTCCTTGAACCCCCTGTGCTTTGAGTGTGGCCAGCAGCACTGGACAAGGGAGAATCATCTCTACAACTACCAGAACGAAGTGGATGATGACTTGGTCTGCCACATTTGCCTTCAGCCCTTGTTGCAGCCGTTGGACACTCCCTGTGGACACACTTTCTGCTACAAGTGCCTAAGGAACTTTCTGCAGGAGAAGGATTTCTGCCCCCTTGATCGAAAAAGACTCCATTTTAAACTCTGCAAAAAATCCAGCATCCTTGTTCATAAACTGTTAGACAAGCTCTTTGTTTTGTGCCCCTTCTCTTCTGTGTGTCAGGAAGTGATGCAGCGATGTGACCTGGCAGCACATCTTAAAAACAGGTGAGCACTGCAGGTGCTTGCATTGTGTTTTCCCTACACGCTTGTTCATGGCTGGTTTATGTAGCCGTAGAAATTGTGGGCAGAATAGGGGGAGAGAGTTGGTGGTGGCTTTTAAATTCACAGCAGAAGACCCTAGGAAATGGCCAGTCTGTAACTGTGCACAGGCAATGCGCTGGATTACCCTTTTTTTGTACATCACACCAGAAAATAGTGAAGACTGCTTGGTGATAGCCATAGGGAGAGTGACATGCATCATTAGAGGTCTGAAGAAAATTATTTATAAAAAAAAAAATAAAATACAGTGGTGGTTGATTATAGAAGGGGGAAAAGCCTGAGGAGGTGGGTAAATTAGAGATGCAAACTGTCTGCAGAGAGGAGAGAACTGGTGCAGTAGGAACAAAGATCAAGTTCAGATTGTGGGGGAAAAAGCTTTATAATGGTCATGAACCAGCATAGACTGGCTAGGTAGTAGTTGCCCATTCCCCACTTTTATAAGTTTTTATGAAAATGTTAAACTTTCGTCACAAGTAGTTACATCAGAATTGATTCTGCTTTGAGGTAGGCAGATGGATATGGCATCTCTCAGGACTGGTGGGCCTTCTCTGCCTGCCCTTGGTCCAGTCCAGGGACACTGGTGACCACCCAGACAGAAAGCTTCATTTGAGAGGTACATGGACCCACTCCATGGACTTCTTTCCAATTATTGATCTTCATCCATTTGGAGACTCTTGGAGACCATCTTCGGGTGGAGAGTGATGTTACAGAGGAGATTGGGAGCATGTGCGTGGTGCAGGTGTGCCTGCAGGCGAGTGCTCTGTAGAGAAGGGGAAAAAGTCCAGGGTGCCCTTTTCCTTTTTCCACACATCCTGAAGGCTTCTGGGAATTCAGAGGCTGGGAGGACCCTGGGCATGCAGAACATGCAGCAGCCTTGTGGACTGTGGTGAGCATGGAGCTGCCTGGGTATTTTTGGTTGTTGTAGTATGGTGTCCATGTCAGGGATGTACAGGGATTTTTTAGGTGCCTTTCTCTCTAGGGTTTTTTTGTTTGTTTTGTTTTTGTTTTTGTTTGTTTGTTTGTTTGTTTTTTGTGTTTTTTTTTAAATTCTCCACATGGCTTCCATGTTTGCTTAACCACTTGCTTGTTTACTTGTGACAAGTAGTTTCTGCTCTATATGATGACTTGGGGGTGGTGAGGAGGCCTATCTTTTATGATTTATAATCCTGATATTTAAGTGATTTGATTTTAATAAAAGGCTAGCAAAACTACTACTAAATATTTGATTCATCTTCTGCTTTCCCACTGTCATATCCCTCACCTCTTCAGTCCTTTTTCCTTGGTTGACGTTGCTCTGATTTATATTGGAGCTGTTTACAGCAGGGTCATTTAATTTATTTGTACATAGAACACTATGTATGCACTCTTTAAGTATACATGAAATATCCATTTACTTAACAGACAAGGTAATTGTGGAATCCAAGTGAGCTGAGTCACAGGCTTTTCCTGTTTGTCAGCTGCAGAAAAGCTTTCAGTTGCAGAAGGCTGCTCATTTTCAATTCCTTCTGTTGTCTTGGTTGTCTTGGCTGATACATGTTTTGAGTATATGGTGATTTACAGTTTCCAATTACGTTTATTTGCAAATATCTGAGCACCTATAAATTATCATTGCTGACATAAATGATGCCAGCAACTGCATAGTTTGAATTTAATTCTCTATGGATTACAGTAAACTTCTACTACTGATCATTACATTTAGGAAAGAGATACAAAATTCAGTATTGTTGTAATTGTCAGCATTGATTAATATAAACCAGTCTCAACAAGCATTTACATGAGCTGCTTTGTGTTTGTAAAGAAAGCGGTATGGTTGGTTAATTTTCACTGTGTAAAAACCTTCACACTGGGGTTTTCCAGAGTTTTTTTATTGGCTTCATTTGAATATAAAATCTGGAAGAAAATGTCATTATATGCACCAGGTGCCTCAAAGTGTAAGGAGCTTTACTTCAAGATGCTTCTACAAAGAGATGAGAGGCATCAGAAACAAACCTGATTACTTCACAGTCCCTAATTGCACTCTATGATACCTCATTGCACAAAGAAAATATTCTTGATTTCTCAAACTCTTGAGTTTCATTACATTCACTTGCAAACTTGTTTTTTAAAGTTAAACACAGTGTATGTAATATGATTTAAAGGGAAGAACCACATGAGTCATGTTGTACTGTTTCTCAGTCACTTGGTATAGAAAATCTGTTAATGGTTGGTAAAGTAAGTGTCAGTCTCATTCCCTGGAGTTGTTTAAAAAAAGACTGGGTGTGGCACTCATTGCCATGGTCTAGTTGACATGGTGATGCTTGGTCATGGATTGGACTTTATGGTCTCAAAGGTTTTTTTCCAACCTAGTTCATGCTGTGGTTCTGTGATTTCTAAATGTCAGAGGTAAATTTACAAGAAGAAAATCTGACAAAAAGTTAATGAGATTTTCTGTGTGTGATTTTAATTGAGTTAATTCTTACAGATTATTCAGAAGTGAAAGAAGTCTATTGTACAAAAACACATTGTAAAATTTTTACAACTTTATAATGAGAGGGTTGAGTATTGTGTTTATTGCTTTTGAGTTGTGCTTTAGCTTTCCCCTCCTGTATTTCACCATGGTAGCTTAGGTTACCTTATTGGATGGAGGCATTTTTCCAACTGGGTAGCATTGCAGATGATTTTATGTCAAATTAAGTTTGAACTTCATATAGGATTGCACTTTTTGGAGTTGAAGAAACAATTGAGCTATTCACTGTGTGTCCCTCAGCATGCTTAGTATATGGATTTAGAGTAACGAAATCCATGGAAAGACGAGTTGTAAAGGTACAGAATTTTATCATTCAAAATCATGGCAATCCCAGTTTATTTTTTAAATCGCCAGTTATTTTGGTGTTTATGACAGTGCTGGTGAGCTCTGTTTTTCCCACCCTCTCCCATGTTAGCTGCAGGCACTGTCCCTGCCTGGCACTTTGGAGCACCAGAAGTGCAGAGGATCTATAGGATTTAATCGTCTTTTGAATAAGTGGATAGGCAACAGATTCATAGTTTTTACATGCCCTGTAGACTCTACACATTGCTGGAAAGGTGAACAGTCTCTCTTTGGTCATTCTCTGCTCTGAAGCCATTTGAGTCCTTATAACCTTCTCACATCATTGGGTGTGAGAGAAGTATGCAACAAAACCACTCTTACTTTATTTTTTCTTAATCTTAATCTTAATCTCTGATTCACAAACCTATATCACTCCTGGTGCCTCATTTTCCCCACTTTCTTGGTTTTTTTCCTTCCTATTTTTTCCTGTCAAAAGACAAACTAAGACCCAGACACTTAACTTTCCAAAGCAGCACCAGGTTTTACTTTGAATTGCAGCTGTAAATCTTGCCAGAATTACTGCTTAAGGTCACTTTGCTGGCAAAGTTTTATGAGCAATAGCACAGGCACTTGGTTTACTTCTTTGCAGCCTTTGCTTAAATACAGCTCCTGCTTGGAAAATGATTTAGTGCAACTGGTTTGAGGTTATTTAGTGTGTTTGCTTTTATCAAACCACTAGACTGGGCAGAAGCTGATGGCATAGGTTACAATGAATTCTTTCTTTTCAGTAGTCAGTGAGCAAATGTGTTTTTCAAGCTCCAACTGTTACTCCACAGAAATACCCTGTAAACTACATCTTAATTTTGTATGAAAGCTCTTTTTATCAGCAAAGAGGGATTGCTGCTAGTGTTCCAAGAAGTCAGCCTTTAAATGAGAAATCCAGCAGATTTGATGGTAAAAAAATACAGCAAAAATGCACCAAACAAAAAGACACATTTTTCTTCTCTGTTTGATATGAATTAAGAGAAATTGAAGGTAAAAGCTGTACTTTGTCACCGTCAACTGAGCAGAAACTGGTGCTGAAGAGGGTAGAGGAAGAAGTTGAATATAAGCAGAAGCTAATTGCACATCCCTAGAATAACTGCCTTTCAGTCTTCCCATTAAGTAATGTCACTCAGTTGCTTTAGCTGGGTGGTTTTCCTATCATAGAATAGTTTGAATTGGAATCTTACTCTTGAGCATCTTGATTAATGAAAGAAACTAAAGAATTTTAAAACAGTCCTGCCTTTGTTCTTGCTCCTAGACAAGATATTCTGGCTTTGTAGGTAGGTATGAAATATTTCTCTAAGTTTGAATTTAACCCTTATTTATGCAATTTGTTTTATGACAGTGTTTTTATGAGTAAAGGATTTCAATCTTCAAAGCTTGTTTTGATCACAAGATAACCATCTGTATACATTACTTGTTACAAGGTTTAGTCCAAAATGCTCTTTATTCCAGTTATTTGGTATTAGTGAAAGTGTTCACCTCTGGAGATTTATTATCACTTAACTGTTACAACTGCAGTATGGTTTTGCTGTTTGTGAATAAAACGTTCTTACTGCCAGCAAAAATCTTTATATGTTGCAAGTGGGAAGAAAAAAATTCTCTGTATAGATGTGCTTGAATACCAATACAGGGCTTTGCTGCTTAGTAAGGTGGCACTGGAACTAGAAACTGACATCCCTTGAATTAATGTCTCCACCAGGCTGCTACTTTCCTGGCAATGCAGTTGTATTGTATTAGACTGAAATTCAGAATCTACTACAATTACTGGTTAATTTCGGGAAAACCCTGTTGCATTTTGCTCTTTTTTGCCTCATCGTGCTGCACAAAAGGGATTCCACTGATCTGAGTAGGTGTGCTCAGGAGGTTTATATTTCTTGGTACTAGCTTTTGAAATTATAATTAAACATCATTGGCCAAAATAAACCTCAAATCTATTTATATTTTGTGCGATGACTTTGATGAGCTGCCAGGTAATGATGGAAGTATGTGCTCTGAGAAGGAGGGTGGAGGAGGACCTGGCTGTGGTTTAGGAGGCTTTGACAGAAATAGGACACTTCCAGGGATGAGTTTTGTGCTGTCCTGGTTTGACACAGCTTAAAAAACGCCCAAAACTCTTAAGGTGTGCTTTGCCACATTGGGCAGGTCTTTTGAGCTCCTCAGGCCCTGTGAGATGGCTGACTCAGAGTCAACAACAGCACAGTGGTTTGTAGGAGGTATCTAAGGAAGTGTCTGGCTCACGGAAACAGTCCAGTAAGGCTGGGCTCTGCTGTCAGGCTCAGAGGGATTGAAGTGTGGTTCTCTGACAGTGTTGGTTTTGATCTGTTTATTTACCTCTTTGCTGAGAAATCGACACTTCTATAGCACAGCAGTTCAGAGACAGCAAGGACACGCAGCTTGGGGTGGCTTTGCCCTAAATTCTTGTGACTCAGTGTGGGAGAGCATGTCTGTCAGAGCTCCCAGCAGACAAAAGGTTTTTCTCTTTAGAGAAAGAGCATTTACTGCTTGCTGTGTTGCTGCAGAAGTGAGTGATGTTGGAGATTGTTCCTTTTTTTTTTTTCCTGTTTCCAGCGTTAAGATTTGAGGGAGCATGAGGCTAACCCATCAAGTTGAAGTCTGTTAGAAATACTGAGGGAAGTGATAGCATCTTTCCTTTTCTAGATCTCCTGGGACCGTTGTTTTGAGGTTTGCATTGTGAAATGGTCAATGATAGAAATTTCCTGCTGATTTTTGCCTGTAATTGTGTGTCTCTGGCCACCAGACAGATATATTGGTCCATCAGTCCCACTATACCAGTGGTTTTCTGTAGTAAATACTGTCTGGACAAAGCCAAGAAAGAGTGTTGTATTCCGTCATTAAAATAAGAGAAACATTTTCACAAAGCAAAACCTTTTAAGTAATTTTCATCTTTCCTGCTTACCCTTATTTAGCTTTAGAGAACAAAATGACCAACAGTTGCTTTGGGGAAAGCCCCAAGGAATTATTTCTGAAATGCAGCATGTCATAATGTGAACTGTCTCTAATGTATGGTTTTTATGCATATTTCAGGCATATTTGGGTTACCTTTTTCTGCTCTTCTAAATATGGAGAACACAAATTTCTGGGGAGGCCTTATAACACCTTTTAGTATCTAAAAGGAATCTAAAAGACCTGGAGAGGGATTTTTTGTAAGGGGCATGTAGTGATAGGTTAAGGAGAATGGCTTTAAACTGAAAAAGTGTAGATTTAGGTTAAATAATAGGATGAAATTCTGTACTGTGAGAGTGATAAGGCACTGGAAGATGTTTCCTAGAAAAGCTGCAGATGCCCCTCACTGAAAGTGTTCTAGGCCAGGCAGGATGAGGCCCTGAGCAACCTGGTCTAGTAGAAGGTGTTCCCTGCCCATGGCAGGGGGGGTTTAAACTAAATGATCTCTAAGATCCCTTCCAACCGCAACCACTCTCTCATTCTATGTATATTATTAAAAAAAAAAAAAAGCTTATTTTATATGTATATATAATGTTATGTATGTATAACACGGCTGGGGGGGTCACAAAAGCTTTTTCACCATTCTTTGGATCTGAAAACTTTGTTAGCAGGTTATCTTCAAAATCCATGCTGAAACAGTCTAACCATAGAATTACCAAATCCCTTTTACAGAATGTCAGAACAGAACTGTAATTCTCAAAACATTCTGCTTTAATAAGTTAGGATGCCATTAGGCTTCTGGTGTCTTTTACTCTGTTAACACATTTCTTCTCTTGCAAGAATAAATAATTTCTTCTTTTGTTATAACAATCTGCCAAGTTCCCAAACACTGAATCCTTTCAAGAATGTGGTTCTTTTTTTTTCTGACACTCTTACAGTATGAGTGCTTTTAGGTGGTCAGCAGCTTCAGAAGCAGGAACTTTAAGGACATCAAATACTGTAAGAAGTGATTTATCAGACACTGGCAAAACTGTCACAGAGGCAGATGGAAGATTGATGTCCACATCTAATTATGTGCACGTAAGTGCAAGATGATTCAATAAATCAAGGCTTTCCATAAATTTACAATACTGTGGCCCTTTTTTTGCAATAAACTATTGTAGGCTTTTAAACATAAGCAAAAAAAAATATTGCATTAAGAGTAATGGAAACTTACAGATGGAGTTTGCAGAGGAAAGCATCAAATGCTGAGGTAGCATTGTTGCATAAGGGAAACAAAAATTGCACCTCCTTTGTGAAGTCAGAAAGAAGAAACAGGAGATAGGAGGGAGATGAGAACACCTTCTATTGGGCCAAGAGATGATGATGAATAGACATGTTACTTTTGCTAAACCCTTTATACAGACTCCTAGAGAAGCAGAATTTTCTTTCCATATTTTAACACTCAGATTGCAATATAGGGAACATTGCCATCTCTTTCCTCCTTTGAATGAGGCCAGGAAAATATGATGCATATTTCTTTTGGCTTACTAAGGTGAAAGGAGATGGCTTCAGTGGGTCTCCAGTTGTGTCTTGGAACAGGGCTTCTCTTACGTGGATTTTTTTTTGACCATCCTGTTTAATCTTTCCAGCAGGTTGTCTTCCAGAAGCTGAAATTTACAGAATCCACCTTCTAGTAGAAGGTGTCCCTATCCATGGCAAAGGAGTTGGAACTAGATGATCTTTAAGGCCCTTTCCAACCGAAACCATTCTGTGAAAACAGAATAAGTTCACATTCAGAGGATGCTACAGTACATTGAGTTCATGGCCAAAAATCTACCTAGTAGAAATTCTGTGAAGAAAGCAGTATTGGAGTTTTGTCCACTAAAACATAAAATTTTATCCTTAAAATTCAGTGTGTTTAATATTTTTTTATGCTGTGTTTAAAGATGTGACTTTGAAGAAGACTGATTAAACTCAATGAAATACTTAAGCATTTTATGCTACAAACAGGGCTGCAGGCTTGAAGTGTGATATCATGGTTGTCTTTTACAGGTGTCCTGGGGCTTCTCATCGGAGAGTTGCTCTGGAGAGAAGGAAAACGAGCAAGCTGCAAGCAGAAGCAGAGGGCGAAAGTGGTCTGGGTGGGCCCGAGCAGCCCGGCAGTTTATCTCCAGATGCTGATCAGGGAATAGTGCCAGCTGAGCCGAGCTTTACCTCGCCCGCCCTGCCCGCGTGGACAGACGAGCCTGGCATCGACAATCCGCCTTTTGAGGAGAGCACAGTAGCAGACAGTATGTCATCACTTATCTTCTCAAGTCTCTTTTATCAGATGTGGAAACATTTGTGGTGTCAGAGCTTGTCTCTTACCAGCTGTGAATGTGCATGTTCATCTTTGGCTCTCTTCTTTTGCAATTTCTGGAGAAATATTAGTGGGTTTTGATTATGTGTAAGTTTACAACTGAGATAAAGTCACAGGAAGGAAAGAAATATCTCAGAGTGTGTGCCAGCTACTGTGATGCTTTATCATCATTTATTGTGTCACGGTGCAGTAGTTCATATTAATCTGCTAAGTGGGACTGGGCTCTCAAGTGAGATGGAAGGAGTGTAGTTTCTGTAAAATTATGAAAGTTCTTTTCTAAGATGAGATTCGTTTTTTCCACTTCACCCTTTTTCCCAAACTGGATCAGCAGCCTTCTCACACAAGGAGTGGTGTCCTGCTTGAGCAAAAAGGCAGCTGAGTTACGCCTGCACCCATCTGCACCGAATGAGCAGTAACACCTTTAGCATCTGGGATTTTAGAGAGGAAGTGCTTCCACAGAGGAAGGTGGTCCTGTCCTCTTTGTTCTCCTCTATATTTGCCATCCTTTAACATTTTCCTTTTTCCTCTTTAGTTGTCTCCATGTTTGCTTCAGAAATGGGCACCTTCAGTTCACGCAGTAACTCAATAACCTCCTCATGCAATTGCAAGATGAAGAGGTTATTGTGGGGTAACCCCTAGAATACGTTTTATCATCATCACCAAATGCAAATCCCCTGGTGACCCAGTGAAGGAAATTAAACTGTAAAGGATGGGATCCAAAGGGTTCAGAATATCCTGTTCCAATCCAAATGACCCCATTTCAGGAAGCATGGATGCTACTAAGTTATTAGTTCCTTTCTAACAAGCTAGGGGTTTCAACAAGTAGTGGAACTGATCCATTTGCACTGGTTTAGTTTTTTGTTAAACTGCTACTTCATGGCCTGTCTACATTATCTTTTGGTGATTTATTTTATTGGCTGTGAATGAGGTAGAAAAGATATTAATTGTCTTTCTTTTTAAAAACAATTGGCAGCAAATCAACAGCCACCTACCTTGCCTGAAGGAGAGATCACCACTATTGAAATTCATCGGTCCAATCCTTATATTGAATTAGGAATTAGCATAGTGGGTGGCAATGAAACACCTTTGATCAACATTGTCATTCAAGAGGTTTATCGAGATGGGATCATTGCCAGAGATGGAAGACTTCTTGCTGGAGACCAAATACTTCAAGTATGGAACCTAATTATGTATTCTGTCTGCTTGCTTTCTATTCACTCCTTGCAGAATTGTTGTTAAAATGAGATGGAAGATTTTCCTTGTCAGACTATGTTGTGTCAATGTTAGCTTTGCAATTATCAGTTGGAAAGCCAATTAATATTCAGAGCAGAGCCTGTTGTTCTAGCACTTTTGGCTATCATGCTTTATGTTGTTTGTCAGACCAGTCCCTGGAATTATCTTTCCTCCCTAGCATCTGTTGTCAACATTTAAAATATAAGTTTATTTTTCTGTTTTTAAATGTTGTGGGACTTGGTCCTTATTTCAACTTTATGCACGCATTCCAAAGGAGCCCAAGGTTATTTCTGGCTAGCAAGTTGGCGTAACTTGTCCTATGTAAAAAGCAATTTGTGGATTGTAAGGCTGGCTTCATCTAAACTGTTATTTTAATCTGGCTTCACTGTTGCCTTCAAAAAGCTGAGGCAGTTGACCAGCATCTTTCAGTGTATATAAAAGACTCAGTGACAGGCTTCAATGGAAGGATTTAAAGCAAGGTGCTCTAAGTATTTAAAGAAAAAAAAAACCAACAAAATGTAAGTTGGTTTTGATTGAGTGTATATTTTTGTTTTGGCTTTAAGTAATTAGCCACAGGCAGTAGAAAAAGATCAAATTCTATTAATTTTGAAGTTTTAGTTTTTATATTCGGGGAGGGGGTTGTTTATACGACACTTAAGAATGGCAGTAATTGAGTGCTACATAAACAGAACAGTCATCCAGCTTCTATTTTTAATCATTCCACCTGAAACAAATATATTATTGTCAATTCAAAGTTACTTCAGTAAGAATGTTTGCTTTTGATCTGGCAGCCTAAGATCAGTCCAAATGTTGTTGTAAGCTTTCTTCATTTCGCTGTTTTGAAATCAAGCCGATAGAAGTAGTTTAAATACAGTAGTTACACTTGGACTAAAATTAGTTTGCACTTCAGAAAATAAAGTCCCTTTTGAGAAATGTGCCTCTTTCCTCTCTTGGAGTGTAAGCATAGTGGCTGGCCAAGAAAACAGCCCAAGAGGTTTCCAAGATGTTGCCTTTTCAACAAGTAATTGCAGACACTGATTGAATGCTGCCTCATTTATTTTCATACTAAGGGCTCTACTTGTTTGACAGAATAGGGAGCTTGAGTCCCAGTGAAGCTTTGGAAATTCCTGCTGTTTGGGCAGGTGTCAGTTACAGTTTCCAAAGCCATAAATGGCAGTGAATTGACTGTAAATAGGAATTTACTAGCTTCAGTGAGTCTTTCCTATCAACAGCCTGGCAGTGGGGCTGTCAGATGCTAAGTGGGTGTCCATGAGAGTCCTTCTCTTGGGCCAAGGGAGAGGTACAGAGGGTAAAACCTAAATTTTATGGGGAGATAGATTGTCTTTATTTCTTTGAATTTACCTGTGCAGGCGCTGAGCTGTTGTATTAAAATGATCAGGTTCAATCTCTACCATCTGTAATTAGGTGCACTTAGGTGCAGCTCAGCATGCACACTTTGGTTGGTTATTTCTGAAAATGCCTTCCAGGGCTTTTATGAGCTGTGAAGATGTAAAAGAAAGAGCCAGAAAGGACTGAGATGAAACTCAGCGTTTTCTTGCCCAGTCAAACAAGAAGTATTACCCTTTTAAGAGCTGTGGGAACAGCATTTAGTAACAGCTACATAATAGCTTGTGTTGTCTGCAAGGTACAGATAGGTGCCTAACATTTTCCAAGTGCTCTACAAATTGTCTCTTTTTTGTGCTGGACTGTGGCTGTAATTCATGTGAATCATGTCCTAATGAGAATCTCTTTCCCCAAGAAGTGCTAAGGCTGTTTTATTCTGAAATTTTAAAATGCCTTATAGAAAAAAGAATTACACTTTATTGCATATATTTTTCTGTGCCCTTTGAGTGCTCCCATATTTTATGTGTTTACTTTAGCTAGCTACAGTTAAAAATAAAAGTGGATTTAATTTAAGGGCTCTGATGGATGGGCCCTAGTGGCTTTTGTGGGAGGCAGCTCTAAATGTTATTTCTCCTAGCTATGCCTCTTTTGCCTCTGCCCAAGGCTGCAGCCTGTCTCAGGGCAGTAGCAGAGCAGGAACCACCATGGTTCTGTGTGAGCTCATGGTGCTGCCAGCAGCAATGGCTTTGTGCTGGGTTTTGGGCTGGAGGTATCTAAGGGAGGGGAGGGTGCAGTCCTCCTTCACGATCAGAAACCACCCAAGCCAAATGGTTTGGCACAGACTTCTGGGAGCCCCTCAGCTCAGATGTGTGATGTAAATATGGCAGTTCTTGTACTAGATTACTTCGTATAGTTTTATAATTTTAATATTATTAGATGGTGAAAAGCTGCATGTTTGGTTTTATTTAGGTTGCAGTGGGGAGTATTAAAAGCCTTAGGTAAGGCACATCAATCAGTATAGACCATTTGGTGTTGGTTTCTATCTTCTGAAATCATGGGGCAGGGGTTCCTCCACCAAGGCTAAGGATGAAATTCTAATGTTAATTTTGAATCCTTTCTTACAAAACAAGGCGAACACAGTTTTTGTGCCAAATCTTTGTCATATTCCTCTTTTCTGCCAAATCCTATTGTACTGTCAGTTCTTATTTTTGCACTAAAGAAATGACTGAAGATTACTGATCTTTGTGTCGGTGGGCCAACCATATAACAAACACAATCCTTAGTTCTAGGTGTAGAAAGTTGAATCTGTTTTTCATTTACAACTGAATTTTTGGTGATACAGGTTGTAAGTCTAAAACTCTGGCCTTGTTGAAATCTGTGGAAAATCTAAATTCATGCTAAGACTTGAGAATTAGTACAACTAATTCTTTTACCTTTTTTCTACTGTCTCAATGAACCAATTTCATTATTCTTAACTTTAGGGTTTTTTAAATGTTTTTTTCACATAATGAAAGTACTGCATATCTTAAGGCACAAGCTTGCTTCAGAGATTCGGTTGCATTCTTTTTATAGCTATTATTTTACAGTTTTAAGTAATGCTGGGCTTGACACTGAAGGCACATGTCATGTTCTTCTCCTGGAGAACAAATAATGTAAAGATCTAAGGAAAAGTACAGGAGACCAAGAGGACAAAAGCCTTGGCCTGTGATGGCAGAGGGCGTTTGCTTTTGGGGACCTTTGTTGTCACCTTTGTGGTAAAAGGCCTAAAATAGTGCTAGGGGAAGCTTAGTTTGGATATTAGGAAAAATTTCTTCGCAAAAGGGTTGTTAAGCACTGGAACAGGCTGCCCTGGGAAGTGGTGGAGTCACCATTCCTGGAGCTGTTTAAAAGACATGTAGATGTGGAACTTGGAGACATGGTTTAGTGGTGGAGTTGGCAGTGCTGGGTAAACACTGGGCCACACTTGATGATGTTGAGGATCTTTTCAACCTAAAAAAAAGTTTGTAGATTGAATATCCAATGTGAATTTCCAAGAAAGAATGGAAGGGCAAGAGAGGAAGCCTAGTAAGGTCAGACGTGTTGGTTGTTCCAAGGCTGGTTTTGCAGCGAGTGAATTTCCTTCGGGAAGGACTTAACTAAACACATGAAAACTTCATTGTGACTTTTTTGGCTGCTGTTTTGCAGGTCAACAGCTTTGACATAAGCAACGTGTCCCACAACCACGCCCGAGCCGTGCTGTCGCAGCCGTGCTCGGTGCTGCACCTGACGGTGCTGCGGGAGCGGCGGTTCGGCAGCCGCACGCACAACCACGCGGACGCGCCGGGCTCCGGCCGGGAGGACAGCTTCCAGGTGACCCTGCACAAGCGCGACTCCAGCGAGCAGCTGGGCATCAAACTCGTGCGCAGAACAGATGAGCCGGGGGTGTTCATCCTTGACCTCTTGGAAGGGGGGTTGGCTGCTCAGGACGGCAGGCTCTGCAGTAATGACCGCGTGCTGGCCATTAATGGACACGACTTGAAGCACGGCACACCGGAGCTTGCGGCTCAGGTTATACAGGTGATTTGCTTTCCCTACCTGAGCCCCGAGCTCGGCTTTGTTTCTAGAGTCTGTTCCCAGACAGAACAGCTTGTGCGAGGCCTAGAAGCCCGTGTCAATGTAATTTACAATGATTTATGGTCTGAAAATAATAGTGAAGAACAGGATCTGCTTTGGCACCCACCAGATGAACTTCACCTGCTCAGAAGTGAAAAATGCATTAGTCTTCCCTGGAATGAGGCCTGAAGGTTAGAAGATAGCTCATGTGAGCAAGGAGAGTAGCCTATTGTAGCCTATTGCTTAGTAGGAAAGAATTAAAAAAAGAGGATTATTATTATTCTATTTATGTATGTATTGTATTTTAATCTCTCAGTAAGCTCTGTAGAAGTGGGCTTTGTTTTTTTTTATTGATTTGCCTGTGCATGGAATTGAGTTAAAACAGGAAAGTAATTTGTCAGAGGCAGCACGTAGCAGCTGGAAAGTCACATAGAGGCTTTTCCATGAGTTCTGCATGGCTCTTTCTCATTTCTGAGTTTCTGAATTTTCCAAAAAGGGCTATTTCCAATGTCTGGTTATGTTCTGGACACGAATATTACCCAAAGCTTGTTGCAGTGTAACATATGACCCTTCTGTGTCCCCACAGGAAGACCTTTACTCCATGCCTTGCTCCCAGTCTGCAAGGAAACAGATGCAGCACTTTGCTACTTCCTGCTGCTGATGGGATGTTGGTGAAAATGGCTCTTTTTTTAGGAAAGCTGGAATATACCAGTAGTATGTTCCTGCAGTCTAGTGCAGTCGTCTTTGCTTAAAGCACCACATAGAGAATACAAATAAGTAGTACATCCCTGTTTCAGGAATCATTTCAAGAGTTTTCCTTGCAGTGAAATTAAAATTACAGCGATCTTGGGAATTGTAATTTAAGTTTCCCAATTTTTGTATATAGTATGCAGATTGGAATTCAGTGTTGGGTAACTTTTACCTTTTGAGGTGTGGCTTTGCAGCAATAAAAAGAGTTGATGTTTTATTAACATCTGATTACTGAGTCTCCCAGTATTCCCGAAAATCCAAATTATGATGGTATGTGTGTATACCATCATGTGTAACATCTTTCTTGCAAGTATCTTTGGGAAGTACCAGAGGTGTTCAGAGCTTTTGATCAAAAGCTGCAGGTCTTGGAGCTATCACATAGGCATTTCTTCAATTTATTGCTGTGTTGCTGGAGTTCACAGAGGGTGCAGATGGAATGGGGGAGTTCTAATGTTTGAAGCTCTGTAACACAAAGTGAGAAATGGTCCTTTTGACAAAGGATTTTTTTCTGATGTAAAGGTAACATGAGAGATGAAGGAGGAATGTTAATTTCCCCTTCATTCTGGGGGGAATTGCAAAAAGAAGCAAATAAGGGAGTGTGCAGTCTAAAAAGGAGCTGGAAAACAAGGTCTGCTGTTGTCTTATTTCACGTTCTGTTACATGTTTTCCTCCCTTTCTAATAATCAGTATCCTATCAAACTTGATGACATTTGATGAGCTAATGTATTCAATTATACAGGCAAGCGGGGAAAGAGTGAACTTGATCATCTCTAGACCTCTGAAGTCACAGACAGTCAGCATTATCCGTGACACCGGGACTCACAACAGCAACTCACACCAACACCAGTCCCAGCAGCTGTTTCACAGCAGACCTAACTCACATAAGGTTGGTGCTTCTCCTTCTGAAAGGAAAAAATACTGGTTTACTCATGTGGTGATGTGTGTAGCAAGGCAAAGCTAGGAGAAAGGATTAGTTTTTTTAAAATGTAATTAATTAAAAAAATGGTGATGATTTCCAAATACTCAAGTCCTGTATCGTGTCTGGAGTAGGAGCAAAAGATACACAACAGGTTTTCAGTATGTCTTTGGATTTGCTGACTACAGTGAAAGAAGCAAATTCTGTGAGCTCATACAGCTGTAGTTGTTAGACCTTGTCTAAGACAGTGGCTGATACTCCTGCATGGAAGGGCTGTCATTCACAGCTGTTACAGTTTTTGTTGCTGCTGTGCTGGCTGCAACCAGGAAAGAGGTGTGGTGCCCACCATCCAGCATATAAAGAGCATGATGGAGGGATGTGTCATCTCCTTCATGAGTCAACAGTCCTGGCTGTGAGGCTGCTGAGTTTCTGCAGGGTCTCAAGCAGAGAGGAGGGCAAAATGAAGAGACTTTCATGAAGCTAGTATCGAATTATTTGGAAGACATGCAAAAATAGAGCCTGTGCTTGAGATGTTCTTGTAATTAAAAAAATACAACTTCTCACTCTTAAGAAGTTGACTTTGTGAAATGTTAGATCTACCTTCCTACCTGTCCACTCTATATGTTTTACTATTTAGCATCATATGCTTCTGTTGGGATAACTTATATGCATTAATAGTATTTTCTTTTAAAAGTGGGGATCATTTCAGAAAAGAAAAAATGAGGCTCTAGGGAGGTTGTCTTCCTCCTGAGGGACAAAGTTGAGACTCCTGAATACCATGGCTGTGGGTACTTGCCACAGCACTGGGCCATACCCACACAATGCTTAGTTTGTTGATGTCAGAGCTTGAAGCAAGTTTGCATGTGCCAGCATGAGCTGTGTCCTTACAATAGTTCCAAAGTTAATCCAAAGTTGGGTGAGTGGATTTCCCTCATGGATTAGTGCTATCTGTGGGCTTTTCTAAAATTGGAAGTCCCATGTAACAGCAAGTGGACATTTCTCATGTTTTGTATCATTTATCTTCCTCTCATTAACCTGTAGTTGGCTTTGAAGCCTTGTGGCTTAAAACATGTTTACATGATTGTGTGGCAGCAGCCAGTCCTGAAGTCCTAGAAATGAACTGTCTGTATAAGCTACTGTGTGTTTGCATATAGCTACTTCTTCTGATTAATGTATATATGAGGAGCAGAGCCAGTCAGAAGGACCACATGGCATTGGAGGTCAAAGAAGACAATGTCATTTTCCAAGAGAAGGCAGGAGAATATGTACATATATGCACTTTGAAGAATATCCCAGGTTCTTTCTTTCATTATTTTGGATTCCTTGCAAGTATTCTGTCAGTTCAAGATGCTACCACAGGTGTATGTGTAGTGGTTTGAATCTTTTACTTAATAGCCTGAGGGGAAGGCTCTGGCAAATAAAAAGTACTTTGATTTAGATTTAGATCTTTTTGTATTGGGCAGAACTAAATACAGGCTGAACTTCATCATTCAGTTGTTGGAAAATTTAATATAGGATCTATTCTTGTTTCAAGCTTGAGTCTTCATTATAATCATTAGGGAGGCTGCCCATTGCAAGCCATTCACATCAATTGGCCTTAGTTTGTGCTCTGGGAGGTCCTACATGCCAGCTGCAAAAGAGAACATGATGCACAAGGGTTTTAAAGGGTCTCTTATTGTCATCATGAAAACACACATTTTCATTTCTTAGGAGCTTCTTTGTAGTTCTGGGGCATATTCTACTGACAAATGAAATAATGCTGATGTTCACCAAGACATCAAAAGATTTGTGTCTGGTTTGTCTCCAGACTTTTGACAGTATGCTTTTGTAGTGCAGTCCTAAAATTTAGCCTCTTCCAGTGTAGGATGTTCTGAAAAACCAGAGTGAGATTTCAGGGTGGGCCTTTATAAGCTTTCTAGCTGAGTTTAAATATCTACATCCATGGGGTTTTTTTGGAGGGGGCAGGGATCTGACCTAGAAGAAATCCAGCCAAAACTGTTTCCTAATACTTAGACCTTTTAAACTGTTCCATTAAAGTGCCAAAATTTGGCTTTGGGGTGTATTTAGTTGTTTTGTTCTGTTTTTTTGGGTTTGGTTTGATTTTTTTCCTGTTTTAACAATGTTATTTGTCCTTATAAAACAGGATCTCTCCCAGTGTGTTACATGCCAAGAAAAGCACATTACTGTGAAAAAAGAGCCACATGAATCTCTGGGAATGACAGTGGCAGGAGGCAGAGGCAGCAAAAGTGGCGAACTGCCCATCTTTGTGACAAGTGTGCAGCCTCACGGGTGTTTGGCAAGAGACGGCAGGATTAAACGAGGTGGGGTTTGGCTTCCCTGGTGGCATGGCTACCTACCTCTGGCTGCTTTTTGATCACTACATTCTCTGGAGTCAGGTGGTGTCGAAAAGACTTCTTACAGATGTAGGAAAACGCTTAAAGATGCTTTTCTTTATGATTCAGTAATGGAATTACAGTGTTTAGTGTTGCACTTTCACCTGTTACGGGAAGGGGACATCTACAGCAAGATAGCAGGGGAAGTGGGTAAGATCAGGAAATGTACCATTAAATTCTTTAAAGCTGATGGTAATCCCCTGAGCTGAGGGTCTGCTGTGATGCAGACACATCCTGTTTTCGTGTTTAATTTATTGGGTTGTACCACATCTCTATCCAAGGAATCTCTCCTCCCCAGTATAATATCTGAACAGCAGGGAAGCTCTGGTGACAGGCCACAGCTCACCCACATAAAATTTGCCCCAAAAGCTACATCGGTGTTAATCCTGGTTCCCAAAAGCTTTCTTATCCTCTGGGACAGCATGAGTTTGCTGGTCTTCAGGGGTGCTGCAACACCTGTCCTTGTTCCTTGGCTTTGTCTGAGGGAATGAGTAGGTGGAGGTTAGGCTCAATATAGGTGAAGGCAGTCCTGCATAATTGATAGCAAAGCATTTGATGATTAAAACATATTATGTCATATGTGAATCAGAGACTGCCTATGGAGTCTCTGCGATTCACAGTTCACAGAATTACAGAATGTTTCAGGAAAGAAATTTAGGAAAAAACTTCACAGATTATACATTTAAAAGAACAGTGTGGGAGCATCCTTCTATGCTTCTGAGAAAAGGAGATTTACACCTACACACCAGCAGGTATGCTTTCTTTTTCTGTACTACTTATGAAAAACGCACTTGATAGAAGAATCACTATTGTTCTTTCATTGTGTAACAATAAAGAAGCCACAGAAGCTACTGGGAGGAAAAAACGTTTTAAAAACTGAGTCTCATACCAAATGTGACCCAGGTGTTTTCACTTTTGCTCTGATTTTTCTGGCTTTCATTGGTGAGACATTGTGTGAAAAAGGAGTCTGCCACTGGACAGTTGATAACATTCTTGTTTTCATCCTGGGGCTTTTAAAAAATGTAAAACTAAAATTGTGGAAATTTTTTTTGGCTTTGACTATTTCCAGAATATCTTTGTCGACATGCTCCATTTCTTTCTTTGAATTAACTGAGTTTTGTACCAAACTTTCCAGTAGTTTCTGAATTCTGTTTTCTTCTCCCAAGTAACAAGTTATTAAAACCAGATGAATTAAAGCACTCTGTGGAACCTCACCTGTCTACAATAATTGGTTACTTTGAGGTGCCTGCATTGTTTCTGCCATCATTCTTCCTTCACTTTTAAAGTTAGGGTGAACACAAGATCCACATCTGGAAACAGTTGTGTCATGGCATCTGCAGTAGCAGTTGCATCTGAGCTGGTTTCTATTTCAGATTTTCAGGGCAGTATATATAGGAATCAAAATATTTGGTGTGTTATGTGGAAATAAATTACACTGATCCAACTTGATATAACCTCAGTACATTAAAGTTTCAAACTGACAATATAAAGGCTTCAGAGCTAGTAGTCTGTTAGTTCAGACTGTCTCAGGTTCAAAGGCTCCAGTATGGAATGAAACCCTGGTGTGGGAGGTGCTGTGGGTAAGCTGGATTGTCAGACTGATGTGCTCTCCCTTTGAACAGGTGATGTGCTGCTGAACATCAACGGCATTGATCTGACCAACCTGAGTCACAGCGAGGCAGTGGCCATGTTGAAGGCTAGTGCTGCCTCTTCAATAGTTGCCCTGAAAGCCCTGGAAGTCCAAATTGTAGAAGAACAGCCCCAGGCTAATGAAGAACAATTGAGTACCATCAGTGAAAATGAATACGATGCCAGCTGGTCCCCATCGTGGGTCATGTGGCTGGGACTTCCAAGGTACAGAGTTAATCGATTAAGTACTTACTTAGCTGTTATAATCTGAGGCCTGCAAGAGACATAAAGAAGCAGAGACCTGCTTAGAGGCAGCACATCTGCCCTTGTTTCTGCCTGGCCATCTCAGCTGTACTCATTTGGCAGCACGCTTAGGAAGCGGGCTGTGAACAGGAGCAATGCTTCCTAAGGAAACTCAAAGATGAATAGACTGGATTTATCCCTTCACAAACCATAGTAACTACCCATGCATAATATGCTGTTCAGACACAATTCATCTTGTTTTTATTGTTTTATTGTACGCTGTTTCTTGAGAGTATTTAAAACCAGAGCAATTACTAATAAAACCAAGAAGTATATATCCATTTGTCTCTTTGCTAATCTGCTACCTAAATTTATGAGGCCAAATACTTAACTTCAGAATATTGCATCAGATTTTGGCCATTCTGACAGACTCTTGACATGTCCTGTGCCAAGACTGTAGCTGTGTAACTATAGGCTTGTGGGTTTTTTGTTTTTTTTTTTTCAAGAATCCACTACAATCTCTGCCAAACACAAAAATTCTTGGAGGTTTGCTGCAAGCTCTCTCCCCTTAACTACTCTGCAGTCTGCTGGACATCACTTCATTTGTACTCCTCACTCTCGAGGCTGCAGCTATAATCTCGTTCTGGCATCACTTGTTATCAAGAAGAGCTCCTGCTGCAGCTAGTAGAGTTGTTAACTTCAGTCAGGGCATGCAGGTTAATTCCTTTCCCTCTGATGGATTTACCAGGTCTGTACTTAAAGTGTAAAACCACAACACGAACCAGATAGACTGGGAGCAGAATGGTGCTGATAACAGCCATGCATTGGACCTCCAGAGGTTTCACTTTTTCTGGGTTGAACTGTCAATTAATTTATCTTCTGTTGAAGTATTAATGAGTAAACTCAGTAAATGACTCTCAGTTTTGGTAAATATACTTCCTTTTCATGCTTTGGCAGCAGTTTATTTCTTACCTAGTGGTTTATTTCTTTCATGCTACAGATGCTCATGTATGGCTTCTAACAGTGTGCTATGCATTGTGCTTTAAAAAGCAGTGTCAAACAACAGTAAAGAACTTGGTATCTTTTTACTGAAAAGTTAATTTCTGTTTCTGTTTGTTTTTTTAAATTACAGTCATTGCCAACTTCACTGGCAAGAATTAATTTTTACTAGGGCTGATAACATATAGCAGTACAGTTAGTGAAGTGTGATCTGAATTATTTACATTCTGTGTAATAAAAGTCATTTGTATTTTCATTACTGGTGATGAATCAGTACAGAGTTAGTAAAGATTGTGCATGATTTTTTAATTTTTACTTAAAGTAGAAAAAGCTTAAACTGGCTGGGGGGTGGAAGACAAATGCACTGCATTTTTGACTTGCAAACCGAACACATCAGGTATTGATTTTCCACCCACATTGTTGCCACCTGCAAAATGCCTAAAATGCAGTTCTGTTACTGTTAGTTTGCAGAGTTAACTGTGTTTAAGTAATTATTCTAGCACTGCCTCACTTCTTTTAGAACACTTTCTGTCTCAAGATTGTGGGGGATTTTTGGTTACCGGTTTGAATACTGCAAGATTGCTCTGGGAACAGAGGTCTAATCACCATCCCCACCCTTCCCTTCCACACTCAGCGCAGTGGTAATGATGAAATAGCAGATGTTGTGCCTGCTGTAAAACCATACATGGCTTTTTTCTCTGCTTATCCTGTGCCTCCATTCCACAGCTGCCTGCATAGCTGCCATGACGTGGTGCTGCGGCGGAGCAATTTGGGGAGCTGGGGCTTCAGCATCGTCGGCGGCTACGAGGAGAACCACACAAACCAGCCTTTCTTCATTAAAACGATTGTTCTTGGAACTCCTGCCTACTTTGATGGAAGATTAAAGTAAGCCAAAGCAACAATGGAAGAAATAATAATAATAGTAATAACAGCAACAATAATGAACCACTTTTAAATAGTTACATGCAACTAATTGCTTAAGGAAATACACTGTAGCCCCTTGTGCTGCTGGATCATGCAGCCCTATAATGCTTTGTCTCCTGATGAGTGGGATGCGGGGAAGTAACAGGGTGTTTCTGCTGGGGAAGTGGCATCTGAGAGGTGATGGCATCTCCTGTGCTCTTCCCCAGCTGTGCTGCTGATACCATCTGCTATCTCCCAGTTGAACTCCACTTTAGGCCAAGAGACAATGTGCACTGTATATGTGCAGAACTAGCTAGTTTTTATCTCCCTGTAGGACATCTAGAAGTTGGAACTTTTGCAAAGTGGGCAAAACTGCTTTATGCTTTCACACAGCCTTCTGAAGCCACTGCTGAAAACTGGTACTGAAGATGGGTGCTTTAATAGAAGGACAATCAAGAAAATAGATGATAAAGATCTCTGAAAATATTGTTAAGGAGCCAAGTCCGCATGGCCTTACCCTGTCATTAGTTGACAGGAAAGTCACTGATAAATGAAGCAAATTCATTGGAAGTCCCTGAGGTGGTGGTGCCCCACAAGGAGAAAGCTTCAGGGGCAGCCAGCAGCCCCTTCCAGTAATTACCTGGAGATGATCAAGGAGGCAGAGCCCAGGCTTTGCAGTGCTGCAGGGTGAGAGGATGAGTGAAAACAGGCACAAATTGAACAAAAGAGCTTGAGACTGGTTATGAGGAGAAACTGTTTCCTCATGAGGATGGTCAGGCAGTGGCATAAGTTGCATGGTGTCTGCCCTTGGAGGTTTCTGAGACTACTGGGTAATGCCCTGAGAGTACTGGTCAGAGCTTACAACTGACCTTGCTTGCAGCAGAAGGTTGGGCTATAGACCTCCTGAGGTTCCTTCTGACCTTAAAGATAATATGATTTTACTTACATGTTACATTTGGATGCAGCCCCCAGGTTTAGTATCCAGATGCACATCTTAGCCTCATGCAGGATTAGTTCAGAACTAGGACTTCAAATTCCCATTAAGGGTTCTCTTGTTCATAAACTTGATTTTTTGTGAAGGTGGCAGTCAAGAATATGCAACTTGAAGTTTCATGGCATGATTTTTACATACAGATTTTCTTACTTAAGAATGTACTTATGCCTAGAGCCTTGACAGTAATTGATTTTTCAGTTCAGTGACTAAATAAATAAATGAAAAAATAACTTGGCTGAACAGAAAATTACTTTTTTTTTTTTTCTCCCCAACTGTGGAACAGTTTGGATTAAATTAAAGATCTCAGTTCAACTTAAATTAAATAATTTCAGATTGGGGACTTAATAACTAGAAGTCTTCATACAAATGGAAATTCAAGCATCATTCCTAAGAAGAATGGAAGAATCATCATGGTCACATTTACCCCCTTGTATTGTAACCTATGGAAAATACGCTCTTGGGTGATAATGTGATATAGTACTCTCTTTTCAAATGTACTGTTCCACTGAAAATACAGACTTAAAAATGGGCCATCAGCAAGGGAGAGCCCCTTAGAACCTGCACCTTGAGTGGGACAGGTCTCTTCTAAAGCTGTTCTGTTTTGTTTAAATTATCTAAATGTTAGGCTGGAGAGAAAGGGAGTAAGTAACTTCACAGTTTAATAATTTAGACAGTTTTCTGCTTACATGATCTGTCTGGTGTGATTCTATAGAAGGCAAAATGACTTCCTCGGAAAGGCTCTGGGAATGAGATGTCATGCAGTGAACTGTAGGACTTCGGTTTGTGTGATGGGGTTCCTTGGTTCTGGCAGAGAAGGACTTTTGAGTGCACATTTGACTGGTGTTGGTAACTCTGCTTCCTCTTCCTCTGCTCAGCCCTACAGACAGCTCAGGAGAGCATCTTTTTGCCATCCATTTTGGTACATTCAATGCTTGAGTGGATCAGTTTCAGGAAAAGTCCTGTTTGATCTCCAAGTCACATTTGAGTACTCTGGCGAATGTCACACACTCAAGTTGCAAATCAGAGGTGTCTAGAGAAGGAACATGCTCAATACAGAAAGAAATTAGGTGCATTTTTGAAGTTTCTCTTGAGGTTTTAGAAACCAGAACTTAACCCTTCATGGTCAATTTTCTCAGGGCCAGCAAATGGCACCCTCACAAATTTCTGTTACCCATTTCAAAATGCAGAGATGCTGCAATTGAACCATCTGCTGAGGGAGTTTTCAAGCCAAATGGTTATATTTGACAAAATCATAGGCCACTGAAAACAAGGTTCTTAGTTGGAATTTGGTTGGTTGGTAACCATAAGTATCTTTACTTACACCTCCTACAGTAAAGGCATGTTTGGTGTAAATGTGTTATAATCCACACAAACAAACAGAAATGCTTCTGTCATGCACATTGCTATCTCATCTTCTCTTGACTCCATTTAGGTCTTTCCAAATGTCTCTTCTCATGTTTCTGTACAGGTCAGCTCTTAATGCAGAACTGTCTTTGTATTAGAATTGAAATAGAGGGATTTGGGGATTTCCCAGATGAGTTTCAGATAAATCCTAGAATAGTTGGAAGTTGGAAAGGACCCTTTAAAAGAAGTTATCTAGTCCAACACTCCTGCAATGAACCAGGGGCATCTTTCAGTAATAGGACAGACTTCAAATTGAGCTGCTTTGGGAATTTTAGCGATACTTTCCAGCCTGATGCAAACCCACCACCCCAAAATGAAGTGCTGTTGGTTGGCATGTGCTAATTACTGCAGAGCAGGACTCATTATGTGTTCTTTCTTCTTCTTGTGTTTTTTAGGTGTGGTGATATGATTGTTGCTGTAAACGGACTATCCACGGTTGGAATGAGTCATTCTGCACTTGTTCCCATGCTGAAGGAGCAGAGGAACAAAGTGACTTTGACCGTGATTTGCTGGCCTGGAAGCCTCATATAGAGTTGTGAATCACTTTGGTTCAAGCAGTGTCTTTTTCTAGATAGCTGGCACAAAAATCTCCTCTGTCGTTTTTTTCCCCTATTGATACAGCTGGTTAAAAGCAGGGCCAAAACTGCTGTATGTTCCTTTTCTACAGGCCTCTCAGACTTACTCTACCTGTGTTGCCATCCTGAAATAGCTATTTCTGTTTGCTATGTCTATTGCTGACACAAATGCAAATATATTCAAGCTCACAGAGAAACCCTCACTCCAATATGGCTGTCATTGAGCTTTTCCCATCGAGCTTGTAGGGTCAGCAGAAGAACTTAGCGGTTCTTTGGGATTCTCTGCAAAGTCCTCAAGTTGTGTTGTGATATATAAATGTAACATTTGTGTTCCCGCTCTTCCCGACAAAGAGAACGTGTGTCAGTACCAGAATGACACATCTGTCTGCTGCTATGAACCAAAACCAGTTTCCAAAGGTTACATCTCTTCATTTCGTAAACCTTTCCACTTTTGATTCCGTATTTTGGACTGATTCAAGTATTCCATCTTACCCATCAGAAATTACTTGGTCCCCCAAATTTTTCTTGCAGGGCATCAATGTTCATAGAAAAGTAGGACAAAAGCCTGATACTACTAGAATTTTTATAAAGTGCAATAATTGGACTCTTTGTTAGGAAACTTTACTATATTACAGAGTTTGTACCCTATAATGACAAGAAATACGAAGTAATTCCCGTTGCAATGCTGGCAAGGATTCATGTGCCCAAGGTCGCCTTTGAGTGAATGGCTTGCAGTATTAGACTTTACTTTACAAATGAATGTTTTGCTATGTCAGAGAATTTTGATGAACATTTTTATGAAGATCATTTTTACTGTTTCTATCGTAGTTGTCAGCTCTCTTTATTCAAGTGTGGAAACAATACTTTGACTTGTACTTTCTAAATGAGAGAATTATTTCCAGGGAAAAAAGCAAGCTATTAAGAAACCATATGTTATGGTTTACGTGTGAGGAGGCTAGAAGGAAAGCTCTTTGATTTCAAGTCCAACTGCAAAGTAAGCTGCAAAGTTCACTCTTACTGTCACCTCCTGACAAATGTGCAAATGCCTTTATATCAAATGCTGAAACGATCTCTTTTGCATTTCAGGATGTTTTTTTTTTTCCTTTAGAGAGCACCTGCTATTAAGTTGTCAGTAATACCGTTTGTCTTGGATCGTATTTAATATTTTTACAAACCAACCTGTAACTTTTAGACTTTGCCTTTCCATGATATTTGCAGGCTAAGCACCCACTTGTTCAAGGAAAGAGGGGTGGAGCGCAGAAAGAAATGTGCTGACCTGGAGCTAACCCTGTGTGTTGTCAGTGTTCTCAATATTTGAAAAGAGCTTCATTTATAAACCAGGTTCCAAACCTGAACTGATTTTATGAATGACCTCTGTATTGTATTATTAATTACCAGAGAATGTATTTGAGAGTCACAGCATATTTCAATTGTGAAGCATGAACTTTATTTTCAAACTTAGCTGGTATAATATCAGGGCATATTATCGCATGTCATTAATTCCGGTAGCTTTGTTTTCAAGAGAAATAAAGTTACTCTTTTGCAAAAAAAAAAAAAAAAAAAGAAAAAAGAAGTTTAAAATCTCATATGAATGGTTTTATTCCTCTCTGTAATGTATACTATTTGTTTAATTTCATAATATTAAAATACAAAAGAATGTCCTCTCCAGTATATTACTGTAGTGAGAATCCTTGTTTCTGAAGCAAACACCAAATTTATTTGATACTCTTAACTGATTTAAGAACAAGTTTTCTCCCATCCCCACATGGTGTTTAACTGTATGCTTTGCCCTTAATGCAGACTTTTTGTGAAGTACATCTTAGTGTGTAGGCTTTAGGGAAGTTTTTGACATATGTACTAGATTTAGTGTTTTTTATTTAAAAAATTATACTTTCCATTCAAAATCCTGCAAAAAATATTTTTAGATTTTTTTTTTTCCTTTTATATGTTAAATGTAACAAAAGCATGGGTTAGCTTAAACTGTGCAGTTTTGTTTCTGTGTGCTGTAGCTTTTGACCAGAATATCTAAGTGATAAAATTTTTCGGAATAAATTCACTTCCTGAATCATTTTTTCCCCTTTCTCTTGTAGCAGCATAGTTGGGTTTGGTTTTCTGTGCCTTCTGTTTTAAATTATTTCAAGATTTTTTTTTTCCAAATACTGCTATCTAATTGTATGGTATTAATGAAGGATGAATGAAAATAAAAGTTCATTCTACACGTTGTAATAACTCAAAAGTATCGTCTCACTTTTTGCAAAAGATACAGGGAGCTCGGTGCAGACTCAGTTTAAAGATAATTTTTTTATCCTGTGATTTATCATAAATTACAGTTAGTGAAAATAAAGGTATGAGGGTGATATGCTTATCCTGCCAGAGTGACATACCAGCTGTTTAACCATTAGTCCCAGCAAGAAGTGTTTTCTAAAGTGGAAGTAAGATCTGTGCTTTATGGTACTTTGCCACAAGTATTGTCTCCTCCTTCCCCCTCCATGCCAGCTGGTACTGATCAGCTGGAGGATGTTTTCACAGCAGACTTGATGCAAGGAGACAGTCTTGCTGGAAACATCAGTTTTACAGCTGAAACTTGAGCCTCCTGGTTATCAGTTCCCATCTCCATCTCCTGCAGGCAAGGATGCTCTATCCTTAGATGTCTGCAATGCTAGAATGAGTCTAAAAGCAATTTCTCAGTGATTTGCAGTAAAGTTGCCCAGACTCTGTGTTGCTGCTCCTTGCAGTAGTTATGAATAGTTGAGTTCCTTTAAAAGAGAGCCCTGCCTATGTACAGAAATGGAGAAGAAACCTGCCATGTCTGCCAGTAGGCTGTGAGGTCTTGTATTTCTTGTAAGGTACGAGCCAGACCGTCAGAGTTTTGGTTTACAGAGAGATGGATGAGTTCATTGCTGCAGGGGGAGGTCCACAGAGCTTTGTATAAGGTGGTGGACGTGGTCATCTCTGTGTTGGAGCTTCATGGGAGGAACACTTTTTCCAAACAGCCCTAGGAATCTCCAGTTAAGAATGTAAAAGACTTTATTCTGCATCACTGCATGCCAGTAAAGGGAAATCTAGAAAGTTCATTTGCCATGCTTAACTTTCTCTACAGTCATGAACAACTGAGGGGAAAATCAATGTCACAGAAGAATTAAAAATATATGTTAAGAATATATTTCCAAATCCTATAATACATCAGGGAGGATATGATAAAAATCTAAGCCTGGTTCTCAGAATGTGCCCCAGACAACATCAGAAGCAAGGCAAGTTCCTTTTTTTAAAGAAACTTGACCATTTACTTCTGAGGCAATTCTGATGGGTCATAAACATTCGGTAGGAGATCCTGATGACTTAAAAAGTCTGTGTATGCCAAGCAGCACAGCAGCAATGGCAAACAGTGAGTTAAGGCAATACATGCCACATGGCCCAAGAAAAAAGATGGTATAATGCCAAGAAAGGTCAGTGAACATCCTCGTCCCAGTTGTCTTAGGCAACTTCTAGGTGAGCTTACTTACCTAAAAAAGTGGTTCTTCCTAGACACATAGAGAAAGGAGAGACCTTTTCACACCTGAAATAAATCTGTCTCGCTAGAGAAGAACAATTCTTAAATTACTTGTTGCTCAGAGGATGAGAAGGTTTTAGATTTTTATACTTCTGGGGCGATTCAAATAACATTATATGGATAAGAAAGCTTACTCTTGACTAAATGCTGATCTTGTCCTTCTGTTTGTTGCCATACCACATACAGATAAGTCTCCTGAATATCAGCAGAGCAGTATGGATGCAACACCCATGTCAGTGATGCATTGCAGCTGATACAGTGGTGATGAAATCCCTTATGTAGAGTCACACAGAAAACTCAGAAATCAAATTGGCTCAAGAGTCTGGTTACAGGCAGCCTGCTCAGCATCAGCTGTGGCATCCACTGGGCCTGAAGCTGGTCAGGAGAAGGAATGTGTTTGTGTTTGGGGGTTGTTTATGTTGTTGAGCTAAGTTGGTAAAGGTTGGCTGGGGGAGTCTGTGGGTTGCAAGCACAGCCGAACAAGCAGCATGCTCCTCAGTGGGGAAAGCCAAGTTTGTTTGCACAAGGAGGGATGAGGGCCAAGTGCTCTCATCACAGGCTGGGAAGGAATTGGGCATGAAATAGAAGGGCAGAGCTTGTTCTGTGACTCTAAAGGGCAAATACCACATCTAGGAGGGGCTGTCCCTCTTTGCTCTCCTTCACAAGCAGTAGCCTCAACTTCCCTCCCAGACCTTTCCTACCCTGGCCTAGCCACAGCAGCCAGGTGCAGAGACCATGGTTTAGAGAGAAGAGGGAATAGCTTTGCGGCCACTTTGCATCCCACAGCAGCCTGCCGTGGTGCTGTGGTGTCAAATACCAGCTTCACCTGTGTGGGAGCTGGTGTCCCAGTGGGGACTCAGTTGTAGAGGGAGGTGGTCTGCAGAACAACCCCCCACCACCACTTTCAAGATGCAGCTGCAGGGGTTGATACAAACACATCAGGAGTGCACTCTAACTCAGGTCTTGGAGCTATGCTTGCTAATGCTATGGCTCCATAGCACACAGAATAATCTTTGCTGCATAGGGGGTTCATCTGCCAACTCTCTTAACCCCAAAGCATAGTACATGGTGACGCAAAACCACAAGGCAGCAACACCCAAAATGCCTTTTTTCTGCCCATGAACAGGCAGCTATTGAGCCTTAAGCAGCCTTAGGGCAAGCCTGGGCATCTGGTTCCACAGCCCTTTCTCAGTGAACAGCTCCCGAAAAGCCAAACAAGCCGGGTTTGCAGTTTGGACACAGCTTTGTTGGGTAAGGAATTAAGTACACAATTAAGGAATCCATTTGGTGTTTTGTTTGATCTGGGACAAACCAAAGTGCTGGTTGCTTTGCTCCCAGGTTTTGATATAAAGTGATTGTGGAAAGCTACAGAAGAGAAGCCTTTTAATCAGATTAGAATAGATAAAGAGTATAACCCCTTGGTTATACAATTGAGCTTTCTAATCATATTAAACTTTAATACCGGCATCAGTGCCATATTGGAACAACAATAGCAAAAAGCTGTAAGCATAAAATATTACAGATCCTTAAACATATTACAAAATGTCATCCAGTAAAGTTAAAAAATTATATCGTGTTTGGGGAAATGTGCCAGCTGGAAAAAAAAACCCAACACCCGCAAGGCTGAAAGTCCTGTGTACATGTGCAGATTAAATGCAGCACAGCAGTGGCAAGGCTTGACCTTTTTGTTTCTTACATTTTTATTAATTAAATTGCTTCCCAAGCAGCTACTTCTGTCGTGGCTATTACCCACCTTAGCCCTCATCTCCCAAGGTGCTAAGTACACTTAACTCTTTTTGCAATCAGTTAAAGTGTCCCTTGTTGTAGGATGCAGAGAGGTGGCTCCTTTTTACTGGTGAAACCCCTGTAAAGAAACATCTTCAGCTCTCTTGTCCCTCCACTGCTGCAGCCAGTGCTCAGCATCCAGCGGTGCTTAAAGCCAGAGAGGACTGAAGCCAAGAGCCAAAGGAAAGGGATGTTATTGTATTTTAAATGCCTGATTTAAGTGGGTTGATTTTCTGGCATCTCTGTGTTCCCTCAGATCTGAATTTCCTCTGCGAGTCAGGTTTGTGAGTACAAAGGATCCTGCTCGGTGTCAGTGGTCTTGCACCGAACCTCTGCCAGTGGCTGCGAGTCCTGCCAGGATGCCTCTGGGCTGCAGCCCATGATTGTGGCTGTGCCTCCTTGAGCAAAACAGCCAAGCAATAATTCAAAACTGAAGGTTTTCCTTTCTTCTTCCCTCCAGCTGGAGTTGCCTCTTCCCCCAGATGTGCCAGAGGTGCTGTGTGGTTTGTTTTGATTGAGCGGAGTCAGGGTACCAAAGACCTCAAATTTCAACCAGGCAGTCCCTTCTGGCTGCGGTGTGAGTGTGGCTGCCGGCTTGGTTGATGGCTGAGAGGGCAGTCAGGACAGGCCAGGAGCCACCATGCCACTGCAGCCCTCATCCTACCCTGTGGAGCTGGTCAGGGATCCTGGGTCTGCTGTCCAGACGCAGCAGATTTTTGCCTCTTTTCACCCCCAGGGTGAAAACCACAGGAACCCATCTTGGTTTAACCCATCTTACCCAATGGTTTTCACCTTGGGGTGAAATTTTATTCAGCTGAGTATTTTGCACCTCAGAGACTTTCTCATCCTTAAACTAAATCACGTTTACCTTCAGATATTTCTTCCTAATCTTTCCACCATTTTTTCTGCCCTTTTGTGTATTTCCTTACTATTGTCCCTCTGCAGTCCCTACAACAGCTGCTTCCCTACAACTTCTCTTGGCTGCTTCTCAACGACTGTCTCAAGTGCTGTTTTTTCCAGTGCATCTTCCAGCCCACTAATGCCTCCTCCAGGCTCCCTGGGGTATCTCTGCCATTGCCCTCTGACATGTAGCACCCAGCAAGGTGTAAAGGCTACTTTCGGCTGGGGGTTCAGGGTGGCACCAGGACAACTGCTGGACTTTCTGCTCCCCACCCCGGGGGAAGACTGGCACTCATCACAGCTGGCTCTTGGAGAGGTCCCCTGGCTCTTGTGCCCACCCCAACACCCCACATACCTTGGCGGGTGGGGCCTGCTCTCTAACAGCCTGGGAAGTTTGGCTCTGTGGTTCTTTGTCATTGGCGCCCTGGTAATTATGCACCTTATGAAGATATCCGATGTAATCATACCCTTCTAAAAATGCCTCGGATTAAAAGCTTTTCCTGGGTCTTTAGGTGATGGGCCTGAAATTACAGAAAATGAACTGCATTTTAGCTTTCCATTGAAATTAATAACAGTGGTTCTCCAGTTGACTCTGTGAGTAGTTAATGGAACAAACTGGATGCTCCGCTACAATGAAGGTTTTAAAGCTATTTGAGAGAGATTCTGTGTTTCAAATAGGAAAATAATTCCCACAATGCAAGATCATTTTGTGTTTGCATCTTTGAGAAATAATGGCTCTGTATAGTTTTGAGATGCAACTATTTATCAATAATTGTTTCAATGTGCTCTTCCATCCTTTGCTGTGCTAGAAAAGAATGACCCGCAGAGAGCTCTGGAAAAAGGAAAACAAGTCAAAGAATTAATGATGCAGAAACGAGCTCCAGCCTGGGCTGAACTCCATGAGGGGGTTTTACCATGAACCTTGAAAAATAGATTTGTGTGAGTTCATGGAGGGCGGAACAACAAATATTCTGAGACTTGTTGAATTTCAGTTACTCCATCTCCAACTCGGCTCAGATAAACTCAGCCTCTGAGAACTGGCAAATTTTGGAATGCTGCTGGTGGGTTGCAGCCCATACCAGGGAGAGAGGAGCCAGCTCCTCCATAGGCAAGAGCAAAATAGCTCACACATCTTCTGCTGCATCAGTTTCCTTTTATAGATTCTTGCCCACAGAGTAGAGGTGTGTTTGATGCATCATTCTCCAGGGGAGTGGAAAAGCAAGTGGTCCCTCTGTCGCCAGCACCTTTTTCATATGAACTGGGTGGAGGATGGACCAGGATGCAGCCCTGCAGCTCTCACGGTGAAACCAGTCCCACTGCTCCTCTGCCCTGGGGATACTGGAGATTCAGAGCAGGTTCAGACCATTCTTCCCATGGAGCAGATGTACTGCAAAGCCACCTTATCTTTACAGATGCTATTTCAGTGTCCCCAGATTTATCTCCCATCCACTGAACACCGTGATACTGCAGGAAAAAAGGCACTGAGTGCTATGTGCAGCTCCCTGGGATTGACACCAGGGCTGGCTCCCTGATCCTGGTTGCTTTAGCAAGGCAAGAGGAGTCCTGAGCATTCCCATCTCCTGCCCCAGCAGTCCTTCCCTTGGGCTGTCCTCCCAGCATGCGGGGTTGGTCCTTGCTCCCACATGCTATAACCTGCCACGAGCTGCTCATCTGTCAGTAGTGCCAGTTTTACTGCCTTTTCCCTGGATGATGGCATCACCTGTGTAAGTTTTACAACCTTCCCTGACATCAAAAATAGTTGTGTTTTCAGAGTCTCTCAGCTGTCCAAAGCACCCTGAACTGCAATCTAAAGAAATAGTGTTTTGCATGAAGTTCCTTGAAGGAAACATTTACTCCTTTTATTTTTTTTCTCTCTCTCCAAAAGTATCTGCCAGAAATCCAGTGAGACAGTCACAGAGGAATCATTTTCATCAGCTGAGTCTCCTGGGACTCACACAATCACAGGAAAATATTCCCTCTATCAGTGGCCATGTATGGAAACCTGTAATTCACCTGCCTCCTCAGGTACCCTCAGGAAGGGTGAGAGGCACCAATTTCCAGCAACAACCTAAAATCTCTGGCCTGGGCCCAGAACTACTTGTAACAGCAGTTCTTGCACAAGAACAGGTTTTGGCAATGTCTTGCTTCCTAGCCAGGCTGGATGTGATCAAGAATGAGGGTGTCTAATCAACCAAAACCTTGGGACATGGGACTGTAGGTAGTTTTCTGACATGCTTATAGATAATATATTTTCATGGTGTATATGTTACTTATTTCCCATAAATCATAATGACCCATATAACTAACTAAAACTACCTATATGACAGAGGTTACAAATTGTGGATAATTACCTAAGGGTTTGCAGATTTTGGGTGGTCCAGTGGGCAAGATGGAACTTTGCTTTTTTGTTCTCCTTCCAGACTTGCAGTTCCTCAAGGCACAGCTCTCCTTCCTTACACAGCTGTAAATCAGCCAAAGCTAGGTTAAAAAAACCACCCACACTCAGCTTTCCTTTTTTACCTCCTCTCCTAATTCACCTTTCCCTCACTATTTGTACAGCCTACCTTTTCCAAAGGACCAAGACCTGGGAAGGTCTGACCCCACCACCCTGGAGCACATCTGCTGCTGCGAGAACAGCCGGGACAGGTGGTTCAACCCCAGCACAGGCTTTGAAGGCATCCAGCAGCAATGCTTCTGTCTACACTTACTTGATTTTATGTCTCGTTATTTTTGTTGGCAAGGAAGGCACAGGGAGGGGTTTTTCATCAGGAGTGGAGTCAATCAGGAAGCACCACAGAAACGTCTTTTGGCAGCTGCTGCTGCTGCAATCCCATCTTCCATGAGGCAGAGGAAATCTTGCCTAATCTAATGAAGTCTAATTTGTTTGCTTTTAGAAAATCCTTCCTTTATTGCCATGATTGGTTAATTCTGTTAGCAAATAGATCAACTACACCCACGTCTTCGTGTGTGTGTGTTACAGTCTCATGTGCCATACAACTACGCTGCACCTGGGCTATCAACAGGAGGTCTCTGTAATGACTGTGCCTTAATTCACATTCTGTCACCACAGGAAGCCACAGCTCCTCAACCATTGCTGGTGGTCATGGCTGGGGCCTGCTCTTGGAGATATAATTACACAAAAAAACTCGCTCCCTAAACAAACTCCTCTGTGCAGAGCTCCAAAGCAAATCAATGTTTACACACATGTCCTAAAGCCCTGGAAGAGGAGGGTTTAGTGGCAGTGCTGCTCAGAGCCACTCTGATGATTGATGTCACAATCATGACACTGCCCAATGCTGGTGGCCTTGTGGTGGTCATTGGCTGCCCCAGGCTGGCAGAGTCTTCCTGGGCACCAGCCACAGCTCCTCAGGGGCTCCAGGTAGTCAGTCGGAGTGAAGGAGAGGTGAGACTCAGGCTCATCCTTCAGCTGTTATTTTCCAAACAAGCAGACAGATGGACATCTTCCTTGGTTTAGAGCAAATGCCTTGTCAGCCCTACCCATCAGACACTTCGTTGGTCTCCCCCATCTCCCATTCACAGGAGATGCTCACCTGGGCTTAAGAGTGTTTGATTACCAATCCTATGGGTTCTGGTGCTGAAATGGGAAACCTATCTACTTCATCTCGGGGTGGAAGGCTGAGCACGGAGATGCATCTTTGTGATGCAAATTTCCCCTTTGTTTAGCGTTATTTTTCATTGTGGAACAGATAAAAGCTAAGCAGGGAGCAAGGAGAAAACCTGGCATGTTGTGACAGGCACTTGCAAACAACAGACAAAATGTGCCGATTCCAGCTTCAGCCAGGTGTGTCTGACTGTCACTCGGTGAGTCTTTGGAAGATTTGAGTAGCAGATATTTTAATTATAAATGCTCAGTCAAGTCAATACATTTCTCAGTACAGAAGAAGTGACAGACAAAAAAAAAAAAAGGATTTTCTTAAAATTCAGCAAGCACAGCAACATCCGCAAAATTTAAAAATAAGATAAGCACGTCTTTAAAAATAAATATTAAAACTCATATATACAAACCAGGGAGAGCAGAATACACCTCTGGGGAAACTGCAGGTAAGCTTCAGCCCAAACTTGGAAAGATACATAAGCCTTGGAAATCTGGAAAAACTTGCTATTGTGTAATTATGCTGCACTCCCACACCCAGAAGGAAAACACAGCTGTGCAATCTTTGGGCTACCCAGGACCTTCATGATGGAGAAGAACTGCAGCAGATGAGCATCTCTCCCACCCATGGTCTGGGAATGAGGCACAAGGACAGAGATGCATTGCTCAGGCACAGGTATCTGTCCTGTTGATACCTGATGTTTACACCAGGAGCTTGGGCTCCCTTTCTCCTTAATGGAGAGAAACTGGCACTTTTAGGTGCTGTTCATCTCATCCTAGCATAGTTATCTTCAACAAATCAGATGACTCACACTGTGGGCACTGCTTTTCTTCTCCCCTCTCTGGAACGGGAGCGAGGATGAGCAGAGCAGCTTTTGCACAGCAGTGTCTAAAGCTCAGTGAGGGGAATCCTACCACAAATAGCCCGAGTTTTCCAAGTTAGTCAGCCTCTGAGAAGGGCTGCTTTGAGAGCAGGAAAGTGTGCCCTCTGACTGATGAGGGGATTAGCTCAGCCCTGAGCCCTAAACCCTGATGAGTGGGGCCCATCATCCCACCATCACCACCAAGCAGCAGTGCAGCAGTGCAGGCTTAGAGGGCAGACATCTACATCAGGGATAAGCAGTGGCTGATTTTAAACACAAAAATAATGTATTGGTTTGACTGTCGTTGTAATCCATGGTAATTCTCAGAGCCACATGTTGCCTGCTGTACCTAAACTGAAGAAATGTCCCACCTTGAAGATATTCAGAAGCTGGCTGGACGTGGTCCTGGAGAACTGGCTTGAGGTGCTGGACTAAATGACCTCCAGAGGTCCTTTCCCACCTCCATCTCATAGGATCACTTCTGTGACCCTATGAAATAAAATAATTTCATTATTAAAAATAATACAGAAATTAAGAATGTTCTCAATCAAGCTTTTCCTGAAAGACAACTGAGGTTTTCAAACATACTTCCATCACTTGGGAGCGGTTTGTATTTGGAACTTCATGAGAATACACTTTCATGGAAGCCTGCCAGGATCCATAGCTCACTGAGCACTTCGCAGCAGAAAGGATCATCCTCCTCCCACCTGGCTGGACAGGGGGTCATCACCACAACTATTCAGCAGGGAGGCAGCACCAGGGCACCATCCTCTCCCCAGAGCACTCCCTGCTCTCCTTGCCTGCCCCTGCTCCCTGCCACACGATGGGGCCATGGCTGTGGTGCCAGGCACCCCTCCATGGTCACCCCAGGGCCCCCATCCTCATGTCTTGCTGCCTCTGCTCGGATTTCCATAAACACTACAGACACACCTATGCACAGCAGAGCCTCACCCCCTCCTCTCCTTCCATGGCTCTGCACCTGGAGGGGAAGAGGACACTGATGTTGTTTGGAGACAAAGGTAAAAAAGAAAGAAAGGGAGCAGGAGGCAAAATTATTCTTCCCCGATGGAAAGCTCTCCTGTTTGTTCAGATCATTACCATATCAGCAAACCTACATAAAAGTACCGTTAATTTTAATACTTTCCCAAGACTAATTAGGTTTAAATTGGGTAGAAAATATTGTGCAAATAACTAGCCATGCATAAAATCCTCAGTGAAGTTTAATCAGGAAGAGTAGAAAACAAAGAAAATAGTTTTTATTAATGCATTTACACCATCTTAGAATTTCCCTGAATTGTGTTTTACCTTGGCTATAAAAATGAAAACATTTAAATTTCTTTAAAATTACATTTGACTTAATTACAGCCAATCCCTAATACCAGCAAACAACCCATTTTGCCTACTTTTCAGCATAAATAGCCACCAGCCTCATCATTTCATAAAGAGTTGTTTTCCTACATGATGTTCTCTATGTGCAGAATGTTAATAGCTACTATAGCTGAATATGAATAGGCTTTGTAGCTCCACTTGAAATATAGAAAAATGGCCCAGACATTAAAAAAGATAAAAGGGAAAAGGGCAGTAATGAATTTAGAGGAAAATGAACATTAATGGTACTAGCATTACCTCATGTTCCACATAACAAATTATTGGAAATCTGTCAAGCACACCAAATTATCTACTCATCTGCTGTTGTGGGGCCCTTTGGAGCCATCCAAAACCAGCAAAAGCAAGACAATTTAAGCTAATTTTACTATTTATAACAATAGAACAGACCATTAAGATAAATTAATGTCATTATCAAGTTTCTATGAAAATGACAAATACCGCTATTTCAAGCAGCTTTAGAAGCTGTTGACTATAATGAAATCTGCTGTACAGGTACTAAAAAGAAACACTCCAAGTAATTATTTTCTAGTAGCTTGTTTGTTTCCTTCACATTCATTTACTTTCACCACAATTAGTTCTGTACACAATATATGGTAACTAAACAGTCAACACTACGCAGCATTAGGACTAATTAGACAATTATGATGCAGTTTTCAGCCTTTTAGGTCCTAAAGAGAGCCAGGAGTAAACATTTTAGAGGCAAAAATAGCGGCACCGCATCGATTTGCGGGTCTGGAGTTTGAAGGAATACAAAGCAATGCGAGAAATAAAACCAGGTAAAATGCTTTACACAAAACAGCTTGAATTGAGATGGTTATTAAATGATCTAATTGCTGAGGCTCCAAGCACGAGGCTGGACATGGCTAACAGAAACCAGCCGGGGTTAGGATGTTGGAGCAGGCTTGCTCCCGGCTAGGCTGTGGAACTTGGGGTGAGAGCAATGCCAGGTCAGTGCTGGCAGCCACGGGCTTGCATCAAGGCAGCCAGCTGACCAGCAGCTGGGTGGAAAAAATGCACGTCCTGGGAAGATTTACCTGTATTCTTTCAAAACTTCCCTGATATTGTAACTCCAGGTGTTTCTCAGGTACTGCCTCATCCCTTCAAGCCTCTGGCACCACTGCACTGGACAAAGAATTCTGCAAAAAGAATGTGTTTTCTTACTGCCAGTCTTTCTGCTTCAGCAGATAAAAAAACCAGAAAGCTCATGGTGCCTCTTTCTCTACCACTCAGGATTTCCTGGACAAGGCTAGGGAGCTTCCACATGTACTGCAAACGCAGCACAAATGCCACTTGGTACATGAACACACATTCCAGCCAAAGTACCTGTGTTCAGCTGCATTAACCAAGCACAGTGGAGGTAGCCATGGAGTGCTTGGTGGAGACGTTATGCTTTCCCTGGTCAGCCTTGAGTCTTTTTCCCCACCTCACTCATTCACACAGAGGGCAAAAGTAGGATGAGGAAGCTTAGTATCCCTCTTTGAACTCTTTTTCACTTTCCCTATTTCTGTAGCTGCCAAGCTTTTATCTGTTCTGTTTGTGCCACTTCATGCCAGGGACATAATGAAATAATTTGCATATTTGCACATAATTTCCAGGGAACCATCTCCAACTTTGAAGCCCCCATATGGCTGGGTTGTGGGGCCAGCGTGAGTTGCAAGGATTTCCTCCCTGCTGTGATGCCTGGGGAACAGAGCTCAGCCTTCATCCCTGCTTGGGGACAAGCAAGTTGGGCCAGGAGCCTCCTTTTTGCTTCAAGCACAGCAAGGGGTTGAGCTGTACCTCCCCAGACTGCTGTGGTGCAAGCCACAGTCCTGGTGAAGGGTAATGCTCCACAGGACAGAGCACACGTGGGGACAAGCTGTGCCAGAGAACTCCCAAGAGCCTGAGGACAGGGTTCCATGCTCCCAGGGCCACAACATCATCTTCAGCCCAGACACCAGAGAGGAAGGCACCAAAACCAGCTGCTGACAAGAAGACCCCTCCTTTCTCCTTTTCCTCCTGGCTGTTCCTTGTCCCTCATCTGGCAACACCACCATGACATGGAGATATCTTAGTTTGGGTGCTTATCAGTTCCGTGCTAATGATAATGAAAGGTAATTAGTCTGTAAACGCATTATCACAACATTCATTGTTATTTATGACATTTTATTAGTACTATCAGTCAGGGATTTTATGAAGCAGAGGTTTTCTTTTTCCTTAATTAGATGTTTATGAGAGAATATTAAACCTGACAGTCCATTTGTGTATTTATTACAGAATAAAGAGACTCCAGCTGAAAGCCAACTTTAGTTTATATGACTGGTTTTGCACTGGATTTAACAGAAGCTGCATCTATCTGCGAATTTGAATCAATGTCCTTGTGATGGACTATGCTTCCATCAATTTAGGGAAGGCTGAACCATCCACCCTGCTCAAAGCTGCTTCTGTAGGCTGGAGATGCTTAGGTTATGTGGGCATGCAAGACCAAAGGTCCTGGGAGCTCCTGCAACAGGATATTTTCTAATGCTTTTTTTTTTTACAGTAACCGCCTAAGTCAGTGCTTAAAAAAAGTGTTTAAAACCTTCCCAAAGCTCTCCCAGGAGCAGCTGGAGCTCAGCAGCCATCAAAGAGCAGGAGCTCAGGGAGCTCAGTTGCTCAGATGGATGCCTGAGCCCTTGGGACCTTCACTTTGGTTTCTGTCTTGTTACAGCCTTTGGCCCTTGTGCTTTGTCCTGCATTTTCATTAACTGGACAGACACTTGCATTGCTCCACCTCAGAAAGATGATATAAGGAATTAAAATTCGGCACCTGAAAGGGTTGATGACCTGGCTGCTGCTCCCTCATCCAGCAGCTGTCAGCAGCAGCAGGACACTCAGCGGCCGGGTGCAGGATGGGGTGGCTTTGACAGGAGACAGCAGGGACTGGCATTCCCCCTGGTGACCGGGAGGGCAGCACCTTTCCCAGCGGCTCAGGAGCAGCTGGAAGGCACAGGACAGCAAGCTGGACTTCTCAGTCTGCCATGCCCTACAAAGAAAAGGCTTTTGAAGCTTGATGCAGAGCAATAGGGAAGGGGGCAGGACAGCAAGACTGTGTCCAAGCAGGGATGAGGAATTCAGGCAAAAAGCAAGAAAACATGTCCTTCATGTGCCAACATGATCTCTGCATACCCCAAGGAGCTGAAAGAGGTATTTTAACTGTGCACATTGATCACTGTATCACTTCCCACCTCTGCAGTTCTGGAAGTTGTTCAATATTTAAGAAGTTACAGTAAAAAAAAAAAACAAAAAAAAAACCAAAAAACAAAACATTTCAAGACTTGTAGAAAACATTACTGTGAAAAACCTGAAGTGCCTATAAAGGATAGTGAGAGCCGACCTTGCTAAAATTTGTGTGAACTTTTGTTCAGGGAGAAAATAGGTGTTGCAAAGGAGCAGATAGAGGGGAGAAAGTCATAGCAAACACTGAGGAATGAAGCTGCAGCCAGACAAATTCAGCCTGGAGGTGGAGTGCAAACCTCCACCAGCCAGGGTGCTTAACCATTAACTCTCAGTGCCAAAGGCAATACCATTTGCCAGCTCAAGGCTGGATGCCTGTATTCCCACAAAAGTAACAGGGCTCCAGGCAGAGGTGAGAGTGAAATGTAATAGCCTGTGATAGACAGGCAGTCTGCCCGAGCGATTTGCGGTTCCCTTCTGCCCTTAAACACTGTGGGTTTGTGAGAACGATCTGCAGGCTGGAGAGCTGGGTCAGCAAGGAGCTTACCTGTGCACTCACTGAAAATACACACCAGAAAGGACTGCGATGGAAATACCACAACAGTCGCACATTTGCCGATTTTTCCGGAATACCCGCTCTGTAAATATAATACACCCTGGGAAGTTTCTAAGAAAGCAGGTCTTCTTATTTCTTGGTTTTTTTGTGTGTGTGGTCCTCTGCAAGCACAGAGGAGTGTGTGGTGGAGGCAGGAAGGGAGAGATTTACCACAGGGGCCAGTTACGTGCTTAAACACCGACTCGCCTTGTTCCACTACAAACAGATGGAACCCCACAGACACCCACACTCGCCTTTGCCTCCGACAAAGGCAGCTGGAGGTCAGCTCAGCCCTGGCAGCCGCGGACGCCGCTCCTGCCGTCGGTGCGGAGCAGCAGCCCCAGCCAGAAAGCGTCAGATGCCCGACAGGCGACCAGCCCCAGTCTCGCACCTCAGCTGCGCTGCCAGGCGCCTGGGGCTGCTCTCCCCGCACGGAGGCTGCTCGGCGTTTTCTTCATGCAGCAGTAATAAAAATTAACGCTTTTTCTGCAGCAGCAGTAGACCTAAGCAGGGAAACGAATATTCTTCTCCGATCCTTCATCCTGCCTCTTGCCAAAACGGCTTTTATCTGTGTATGCGTGTTAAGGGAAAGGATGCAGGCAGATGATGGAAAAAGCTAGAGGAGCAGGGTCAGGATGCAGAGAAAGATGGTGCAGAGCTTTTCCCCATTTCTCCGTGCTTTAGCAGGACATGCAGGACACCATGGCTGGCTTTTCCCTCCTGCCCCTGCCCTTGCTTGTGCAAAATCCAGAAAGTCCCGGTTCACCTGGCAAGTCCCTCTGCCATGACATATAGTACAGAAAATTATCGGCAGATTTCCTGTCCATCATGATGTTGCCTTGCAACAGATCCAGCCTTAATAACCCAGAAAACCATGTGGTCACTGGTTTATATTGTTCTGGACTTTTCTGAGTGTGCATTTAAGCTTTCCCTCTACACCCCAGAAGCACAACCTGGGTAGTGACAAAGAAATCTCCTTCTCCCACTACCACAAGTATTTCTTTCTTCCCCCCTGCTTATAGCTGATGCAAGCATGCCAAGATAAAGGGAATGAGGTGATCAGAGTCTGCAGGCAGCCTGGCACAAGTCACTCCAAGGCATGGGCTAGCACGGTAATTTAAGCAGCAGAGAAGTAAAATCCAAAGTCATCAATGTGCACCTTAATGAAAATCGAAGTTCGTGAGCATAGAGACAATACAGGAGTGTACTAGCAAACCAAAGAGCATCAAACTGATCCTATTGCATAGTTACAGTCAGGTGAGTTTTATCAGAGCTCTCCTTTTTAAGAAACAGATGGATTTTCAAGGACTTTTCCATCCAAAGAGCACAGGCAGCAGGAACCTGGTGCAGAGCTGACAACCAGCTCACTGCAGTGCTCAGCAACCTGCAGACATGATGCTAATAGCTGCTTATTACATCTTCCTCCAGGCTGGATGCAGACATTCAGCCTCTTTTGCAGGAAAATGATCCATAGTACAGGCTGTACTAAAGAAAAATCTGTAGTCTCCTTAATTGTCTTTAAGCATCTCTCTTTCTTCCAGGAGAAGTTAACCACCATTCTGTTCTGAAGATGGACAAAATTGTGTTCGCTTCCATAAAACCAACAAAAGATCACAACTACTGAACACAGTTGCCCCCCAGATGAACAGATCACCTGGCAGTAATTGTTGTCCCTGCACTGATGGAGGTTTTTAATCCCAGCAATTCTTCCTGCTCCCTCCAGAGAAGCCTCCTGAGAAGGCTGCAGAGTTGGATCTAGAGGATGCAGCCCACATTTGCTGCCCCTGTGAACAGGTGACCTTGGAGAGGCTTTGCCATGGAGTGTATTTCATGCCCAGGGGATGACAGCCTTCTCCTTCACACCCTCTGCATGCAGGCAGTGCCAGGCTGTCCAAGCCACTCTCTGGTGCCCTGCTACCATCAGGAGCTTCTGTGCCTTTGATGGCCAAGCTATGCCTGGGATGTACCAGCACCTCATCCACATTAGATGCCACTGGGCTCTGCTGCCCTCAGAGCTGGGAATGGTCTCAGAAGGATCCACCTGGGTGTTCTTGGCCTGAGAGGGATTTGGGGGACAACACAGTCTGTGTGATTTATAGCCAGCTTGGAACAAACTACTTTAAACTGAAAAATTATTTGGCCCAAGAGAGTTTCGGAGCAGTGTTGGGTGACATGGGGAATATATAACTTGCTTCAGCAAGTTAAGGAAAGGAACTGGCACAAAAGTTGTCTAGAAAAGTAGATTTCTGGCAAGGGTGAATGGTACCTGCCTGTGGGGAGATGATCAGCTCCTGTCATGCCTGAGGGGACCCTGACCCGCCTGCTTCAGGGCCACAGGAGGGACCTGCTGTCCCTACCCCTGCAGAGCTCTGCTGGCATGCAGGGTGCAGACACCTTGCCAAGGCAGAGGGCTCAGGGCACCCATAGGCTGCCAACTTCCACAGCTTATCTGTGTGTGTGCCTGAGCTCATGGGGAGGGCTGGAGCACCGACTGATTCTGCCCACAGTGAGGAGAGGAAAGGTACACACACACAGAAAGCTGGCATGGAAACCTGCTAAGCAGCCTTGTCTTGTGTCTCATGTTCTGGAAATGTCTTCCAGCTGGAGAGCAGGGGGAAAGGCACAAGCATGGCCACATCAGTGTGCCACTGTGGTATTTGAATTAAGCACTTTATCACTCAGCAGCTGTGGGACACAAGAACACATGCACAAAGACTCTCAGGCATCAGGAGCAGCTGCTGTTGCTGTGCCTGTGTGTCTGGGCTCCAGAGTAGGCATGGAAGCACATGGATACCCTGGAGGTATCACAAACATTCCTGGTACCAGCGCTGTGTGGGGATTCTGGTGTCTCCATGTGAGACAAGGTAAGACCTTGGAGACATGGAAAGCACAGAATATGATTCCTGGGCTGTACACATTTCAAATGTATTTGTATTGTATACATTTCTAATTACCACTAACAAGACAGTCAATCTGTATTTCCTCCCAAATCCGTCTTCAGCATTTGCTTCTGGTCTGCCCACCAATTGTGCCAGCATAGTCATTTGTGCAACACAGGGTGAACAGGATCACTGTACTTACCTGGATGACAAATAACCCACCTTTTTGCAAAGTCATTTTTCAGCTGTTTGGCTCAGCAGTCATGAAGCTGCTTGTGCCAGTACAGCACAGGTGGTAGCATGGTGGGTGGGCATGAAAGGGCAGGGAAAGGAGACAAGAGCAGTGGCTGATGAGAACTGTCTCCACATGAGGCTGCGGCTTTGTAGCAAGCAGCAATGCATCTCTGCCCCCTCATTCCTGCAGCACATTCCTTTGCCCACCTGGTACCCTGGTACATCACGGATCTGGAGCAACCATTTTGCAGCCACACTATGAATTGAGTTGCTGCTTTTGGCTTCACCTCTAAAAGAAAAAAAAAAGCTCTGCAAAATATTTATTTTTAAACAGGATCAGCTTTTTAGTCACGATTCCCAGCACAGACGTAAGTTGCCCACTCAATTCAATGGGTGGTGTGACATAGCATGGGCTGGAACAAGGGAAATGCAATTTACAGCAGCTGCCGAGACTGCTTCATAGAGTAACACCATTGAGCACTCCAAGTCAGGACCAAAGTGGGATGTGTGGGTCCACAAAAGACTTCACAACAATAATCACAACATTCTTCAACACCTCCACACCCCTTTAAGCTTAGCAAGTGCAATCTGCTGAATGGCTAATGATGTAAGGCTTCTTAAAGGAATCTCTGTTTCTTCTAAGATTGGTGTGATAAAAACAAAGGAAGCAGGAGACGTACATTGCCACACTTCATGACAGGGACTAAAGAGATAAATGTGGAATATAAATTGTTTTGTGATATTGTGGTCCCTGAACTTTATTTCAAAAATCAAGCCCTATAAATAATAAGGCTTAATAAATAATATAATAAGTAAGACTTAACAAATAAATCTTGCCAGCTCCAAGCTGGACCTGCTGCTGACCAGGGCTGAGCCCATCAGACATGGTAGTAATGCCTCTGTGATAACATATTTGAGAAGGAAAATGTTATTTTGCAGAAGCAATTGCAGCCAGAGAAGAGAGGAGTGAAAATGTGTGAGAGAAACAGCTCTGCTGACACCAAGGTCAGTGAAGAAAGAGGGAGAGGAGGTGTCCAGGTGCCAGCACTGAGATTCCCCTGCAGCCTGTGGTGCAGACCATGGTGAGGCAGCTGTGCCTTTGCTGTCTATGGAGAATTGGAGAAGAGCTGATGCTCTTTCCTCAGTGGGCCTGTCTGCTCACACTGCTGTGCTCTTTCAGTTATGAAATAAATCCTCTTCTCCACTACCAGGTGTGCCAGGATGATGAACTGCACCCCAGAGCCTCAGTCCCACCTGGGCAGTTCACTGCACTGTCCAGACAGAGCATTTTGCACAGCACCTTTGCCACTGGCCTGAAGGACACAAGCAAGTCATGACTAAATCATGAAATGGCAGCTTGAATTAAACATCAATTCACTTTCTTAGAGCCCATTAATAGCAAGCCGTCTCTAATTGCAATAATTTGTGGTAATAAATGACAATTAATATCAGATTTGACTGGGAGAAAGATAATTTTCTATCTAAAATGAGGGGCATGAAATGAATTATTGTGCTGGTGCTGCTCAAAGATATGATTTGGGTTGCTCATGGGGACCATCACAGGCTAGGCCAATGCTAGCTTCGGTCAGGACAGTTATGGGAGAACTTGACAAATTAAACATTCAGAGTTGCAACTGCTGTGGATGGAGCCTATGGACCTTGCACTGACTGCTGAAAAGTTTAATTTAAAACATGGATCTTAGGGCTTTCTTCAGCCAGAGTCTGAAACTCTGCAAGGACTGAGATTTTCCGGCTGCCCGGGAGAACATCCTGTCTCCATGGAGCATCTTTACATCCAAAGAGTTGCCTTAGATATTTCATTCTTCACTTGCTTTCATCTCAGGTACAAATAAGGCCAGTAGGATCTTTGCTTCACCCACCTTCATAAGTACTTTTCCCTCTGGGCACGAGTAACTTTGTGCTGTTACCTTTTTTTCTCCTTTTTTTTCTCCAAAAAGCCCACTCAGGTCCCTGATGAAGAATCTTACAGAAGTGGGGTTGTCACGGAAGATCCTCCTATGAGGATTAATGACTAATCTAAAGTGGTTAAAAGATGTGAAACAAAAGGTGAAAAAGATGAGACAGTTTTTCACAGTGAAGGAGATAACCACTGGGGAGCTGTGCTGGCCAAGATTTTTGTAAGTGATTTGGACAAGGGGTGAATAGTGAGGTGACAAAGTTTGCTGATGTTGCAAAATAGCCTGGGAGTAACAATGACAACTGGATATGAAGAGCTGCAGATGGATTTAATGCTGTGCAGTGTCTTTGAGGATAAAACAGAAGATGAAATCCAACACTGAAAAATGCCAAGTAATGTGCATGAGGGAAAATAATCCTAACTATGGATGCTCAGTGATGGGCTCTAAATTAGGTATTATCACCAGGGAAGAGATCTTTGAACAGCTCTCTGAAATAACAGCTCATTACTCAGTGGTGGTCAAGAAGGTAAATATGATGTCAGGAGTATCAGGAAGCAAAGAGACAGCAAAACAGAAAACACCATTATGCTCTGGTATGGATGTACTCAGACCTTGGATATTCTATCAGTTCTGTCTTCCTACCCTAAAAGCATGTGCTAGAGCTGACAAATGATGAGATAAGGATATTAAAGCTATGGAATTACTTTTATGGGAAGTGAATACAAATACAAGGATGCTGAAATTTAAAAAAAAAAAAAAAGAAAAGAAAAAGACTGATATTGATAAATTATTAATAAAATATTAATAAAATATTAATAATATTGAGAAAACAAAATAGAATGGCTATTTGCTGATTTTCAAAGAATAGGTTTTGAAAGGAACAGAAAAATACTTAAATTTGGCAATTGCCACAAGATATGAGATACATAAAGGCACAGATGAGTTGTAAAGGGATAAAATACAGATAGCATAAGAAAAAAATCAAACTCTATTTAAAAAAAAAAAAAAAGAAAAGAAGGCAGTACAATTTTTAGCTTGAGAAAATAGAAATGCACATTTCCACAAACAGGAATGGATATGTAAGAACAAACATGTATATGAATGCACACAAACACAACTATTCCAAAGGCAAAAGGGTACACTAAGGAAGAAACACCACGTACTCTGTCAGTACATCCTTCTATAAACACCCACCCTGACCACTGTCAGGGACCTCTCTCTCCCAAGACTCATTCCCATGTCCCTCTCTTTCCTTTCAGGATCACTGTCACAGATGTCAAGCACTATTCTCTGCCCTCAGGCCTCTCACTGGAATTGGTTCTTCGCATACAACTGCTTCCTGGGACACTGGCAGCTGTCTTGAGCATTTAGCAAGAGAAGGTGCTTTTGTTTGTGACCATCTTTGTTCACAGGACAGCATCTGTGCGTTAATAAGAATGGTAAAAAAGAAAAACATAACCCACAATTTATTCATTTGCTGATTACTCTCACCAGAAGGAAACTAAATTGCAAAATCCTGAATTCTGCTGGGATCTGACAGGTAAGAATATTGCTTTTCTGTCCTCATATGGAGATTTTGAATCTTGTATGACAAACAAGTCAATAAATACCATGTTTACAGAGGAGCTTGGAACAAAAGTGCTAGCAAACACCAGCGGGAGGGTCCAAGTCTCCCTGGACCTGCAATGGCAGGATTGATGCTTGCAAATATATGTTTTAGTGTATGTCACACTCTTAGCTTTTGTTATAGCCAAAGTGAGCATCCTGTTGCTTTTTCCTTTTATGACACAAAATAAACCTTGTGACTGGGAGGTGCAGGCTGGCAGGAAAAACATGTGAGACTGCTCTAATGACACTGCACGTTCATTCCTTCCTCATGATTCAATGGACAGGTCCGGAAAAGGTGAACATAAAAAAGGACATCACATTTCCATACTATTGAGAAATGAATAATGCATTGGAAAGCGAGTATAAGCATCATTTCTCTTTTAATCAGTATCTGGTGGTTCGACCTGGGCTGGATGCCAGGTGTCCACTAAAGCTGCTCTGTCATCACCCTTCTCAGCTGGGAAGAGGGGAGAAAATAAAACAAAAGACTTAGGGGTCGCTATAAGGGCAGGGAGAGATCACTCACTAGTGACTGTCTTGGGCAAAACAGGCTCAGCTAGAGGGGGGAAAAAAAATTTATCACCAATCAAGTCAGAGTAGGATAATAAGAAATAAACACAAATCCTCAAACACCTTCCCTTGACCCCTTCCTTCTTGCTGGGCCTAGCCTTATCCCTGATTTTCTCTACCTCCCCCCCGCAGGTGGCTCAGGGAGCGGGGGAAGAGGAGCTGCAGTAAATACACATTGTCTCTGCTGCTGCTTCCTCCTCAGGGTGAGTGCTCCTCTGACTCTTCTCTGGCTCCAGTGTGGGATCCCTCCCACAGCAGACAGTTCTCCATGAACTCCTCCAATGTGAGTCCTTCCCACAAGCTGCAGTTCTTCACAACCTGCTCCAGCATGGGTCCTTCCACAGAGTTCAATCCTTCAGGAACAGGCTGCTCCAGCGTGGGTCCCCTGTGGGGTCACAGCTCCTGCCAACAAACCTGCTCTAGTACAGCCTCCCCACAGGTCACAGCCTTCTCTGGGGCACCCACCTGCTCTGGTGTGGAGCCCTGCATGGGCTGCAGGTGGACCTCTGCTCCATAAGTCTTCACCACAGGCTGCAGGGGAATCTTTTCTCTAATGTCTGGAGCACCTTCTATCTTTCCTTCTTCACCTTCTTGGTGTCTGCAGAGCTGTTCCTCTTCTCTGATTGCTGTTTGCTTCTGCCCAACATCTTTTTTCTCTCTTCTTAACTGTGTTATCCCAGAGGCACTGCTGCCATCACTGGTGGGTGTTAGGTCTGCCTTGGAGCTGGCTGGCATTGGCTCTGATGGACAATGGAGAAGCTTTTGTCAGCTTCTCACAGACCACTCCTGTGGGCCCCCACTACCAAAACCTCTCCATGCAAACCCAACACAGTATCATGAAGCACACTACAAATTAACCACTTTCCCCAGACACTTGGTGTATTAAGTAGCTCTAGGCTGGGCCCCTCTTAGGGTGGACCACGCCATCTGCATTTAGAAAATTGCCCATACATTTACTAAAGTGAAATTCACCCATTAATTAGTCCTGTCAGTGTTTTCCCTGGAAACTGTCATTAGCACATTGAGCTAATTACTACAACTAACAGCACTAGTGGGTGTGTGTGTATGTGCAGGGTGGGGAGGAGGAAAGGTTATTCTAACTAAATAATGGAAAGGACACCTCATTCTTGCATTTACATTAAACTCTAAATTCAGAATTACACTGGAATAAGATAAACCTGCCATTTTACTTACCTTCCATACTGGAATCCTTGCTGTAGGTGGGAAAAAATATTCAAGGCATGGCAGAAATCTTCTGAAGCTGATAAACTAGAAGCAACAAGAGTCTTCCAGTTATCCATTCCTACATAACTCTGTGATGTTAAGTGTATTTTGACCTAAGAAAAGGAAACTGAATTTGTGTAATACTACTCAGTTTGATACCACAGCAATGCTACTCAGGTCCTTTTCTACAGATATCCTTGCACAGGATATTTTCCTGCTTGCTTGTGTAAAGACCCTGGCTGGATAGGAACGCACCACAGAGTTATCTCAATCTGCCCTCAGTTCCTCCTGAGAGGTGAGCCAGGGATGAATGTGGTAAGCTCTTGGTGTGACAGAACCAATCAGCAGCGTTAACATGAACCCTTTACATTGAGGTGTGCATTAAAAGGTTTTCCCTGTGTGTCCCACAGGTTAGGAGCAGCTGTGCAGTCAGGGAACTGTGGCTTAGTTGATGGACAATCTTTTTTGATGCCATGGCAGCTGTGTATCCCTATGATGAAGGTCACTGTATGAACATCAAGTGAAACACAGTGAAAATTCCTTGGGAAACCTGCTGGTTAACCCAACACAGCAACAGGTGAGATGGCAGTATATAACAGGGGAAATGGCAATATAGAGAAATGAAATTACTTTTAAACGTCTTGGGGTAACAGCAGGCAAATACTATATCCAGGAATCTTAACTTCTCATTGAGTCAGTGTCATGGTTTTGTTCATTTTCTTAGTAGCTGGTACGCCCCTGTGTTTCAGATTGAGTATGGGAATAATGTTGGTAACACAGTGATATTTGGTTGCTGCTAAGTAGTGCTTACCCTAAGTTAAGGACTTCTCAGTGTCACATGCTGTGCTGGTGAAAAGCTCCAGAAGAAGCCAGGGGAGGGCATGGCCAGGACAGCTGACCTGAACAGGCCAAAGGGCTACCCCATACCATGGAGCATCATACTCAGTATATTAACTGGAGAGTTGGCTGTCAGTGGGGTTGACTGCAGCTCAGGTGGGCTGGGCCTCAGCCATCAGCAGGTGGTGAGCAGTTGTGTTGTGCATCACTTGTGTTTCTTGGGTTTTATCACCCTCTCTCCCTCTCCTTTCTATTATTAATAGAATTAGCATTATCATTACATTTTTATTTTGTTTCAGTTATTAAACTGTTCTTATCTCAGCCCACGAGTTCTATTTTCTTTTCTCTCCTCACTCCTCTCCCCATCCCACAGGTGAAGAGTGTGTGTGTGTTTGTGGGAGGGGGAGAGGGTGTGTGTGAAGTGAGCAAGCAGGTGCATGGTGCTTAGCTGACAGCTGGGGTTAAATCACAACAGCCACCTTGCCAGCACACACAGCTGCCCACCCTAAGCATCTCACAATTTTTTTTTCCGTTTTTAGAAATTCACCTTACACTGCAGGTGGATACAAAGGAAAAACAATTTTAGCAACTCCTCTCCATCACACTCTTGTGGCTCTAACTGCCAGCATTGCCCGCAACTTTTCCACATGGACAGCCCTCCACCTGCAAAATGGGAGCAGTTGGGAGGGGAATGGCAATAGTCAGATCATTCACAGTGAAATACAGCTAGCAGATGGGCACATTACCCAGCTGACAGGCCCAGGACATGCATGGGAGAATGCCACAGCAATACCCACACACATGGGCTTTCCACAGTCACATAACAAAAGAGAGTGGGATCTAAAAGCATTTGGTAAAAGTGAATGTTTAGAGACCCAAATGTCAGAACTGTCAAGCTCCACAGGCCTGCATCCTCAAGAGAGAGGAATAACTGCTGGTCATACTATCCATGGACTACATGAATGTCAGAATTGAGGATCCTCTCTTCCCGAGACACTGCAGAGCACAGCAACATTTGTAAGCAAGAGACTATATAAGGTCACTGTAAAAAACATCCCACTCCAATTAAACATCATTTGCTTTTACTAATTTCACTGTAGTACAATCCTTGTAACTATAACTATACAAAGCTCTAAGCAAGGATTTGTGCAGCTACATGGCAATGAGCCCCTCCGCAGTCCCAGCTCTTCAGCACTCTCCTGCATAGATAACTTTTCTCAAGCCTTTTATGCCTTCAAAGTCAGTAGGACAGTCCCTATGTGTAAAGCAGTTCTAACACACAGAATCAGACCTTAAGTAATGCTTTGTTAATCCGAAAGCATTTTCTATTTAATAAAGACTAGCAAAAAGTGTTTCTTTTTCAGTGAGACAAAAATACTTGAAATGAAATCAGGTCTCTGACCTCAAACAGGGATCTGGTTTACTTAAACTTGCTAGGGTTTTCACTTGCACTTCCTTGCCTTTTAATACTGACAAATTTCAACTGTATTCCTCTAGCAACAAATTGATTCTCCTGTGGCTAAAATAATTGTATTAATAGGGTTGCTAATGTACTCCTTTCAGCTGATTAATATCAAGTTGTAGAGACAGTGAGTTCAGCTTGTACTTGTGTAATAATATCTATTAACTTCTGCCCCCAATCTCTATGTGAAGATATTCCAGCAGAGAAGTAACATGAAATAAGCACAAGGTGCAAAACAATTCTGGTGTTGAAAAATGAAAAGAAGAAAAAATTAAGGAAGAACTTAATCTGTGTCATTCATGGCAGATGGCTGCTTATTTAAGTAATCAAGTTAAGCAAGATGTATTTAGGACTATCTTGTTTAATTTGATTATTTAACTGAATAAACTGCCTGTAAGGCAGTGGGGTTTTACACATATAATCAGGTCACATTCAACTCTGGTTCATATATGCTGATTTTGATATGGTTAGTTCATAATTTCTCTATGTAGCCAAACTGTTTTGCTTGCATGAGGAATGTTTTAGATCAGATGAGAATTACTCTGAGGCCCCAGCTGATATTATGTTAATGCCTAGCAGATTAATGCTCCAGCAAATTTGCATATAATGAACACAGATCATAACCCTTTGCTGAAGTGCACATCCCTATGTGCCTGCCCCAGATAATGGGCCCTCTTCCTATCAACGGGGAACCGGGAAGGGAGGAGAGGCAAGTTCTTTAATTCCTCTTTTATGCATTCAACAAAACTACCACCATAACTGCAGAGGTATTGAGTAGTTACTGCTACAGGAGTGATTATGCAAATGGCATTATGCAATTCCAGTGACTGAACTAACACCACCCTATGACTCTACGTTTGTTCAGTCTACAGCAGATATTTCCAACCCATATAGTCTTCAACAAAGACAAGTGCTTATATGGTCAATAAACAATGATGTTCTGCCCTTTTTTCCTGGCAAACTTTGTGAGTAGTTATTATCTAGGGGTTGTCCAAAAATTTTCCACTGAAACTGTTTTTATGGAAAACTTCAAGTTAAAACTGAATAGCTTTTCCTTTTTTTTTACTGAAAGGATATGTCCTGTCTGTGGAATATTGTCCCCCTTCTGTCCCAGTGAACTGTGTCCCAAACAAAGCACATTTCCATGGGGACATGCTATTATGAATATTCAGAGAAACTCAGAGTGGGAATCCTTTAGGCTGAGTGGGTTGACTCACCATAGGGTGGTCAAACACTGGAACAGGTTTCCTTGGGAGGTGGCTGATGCCCCAAGCCCACCAGTGTTCAAGAGGCACTTGGACAATGCCCCTAATAACATTCTTTAACTTTTGGTCAGCCCTGAAGAGGTCAGGCAGTTGGACTGGATGATTGCTGTAGGTCCCTTCCAACTTAAATTATTCTATTCTATTCTATTCTATTCTATTCTATTCTATTCTATTCTATATTCTATTCTATTCTATTCTATTCTATTGGTAATTCTATTTCTATTCTATTCTTATCAATATTTCTATTTCTATTCTTTTCAGGGATCAGCTTAAAACTGAGGCACAATTTACTGACGTAGGTAATTGGCGTCTTCATGAAATTCAGTTCAGCTAAGAAAAAACCCGCATGAGCAGGGCATGAAGGTAGGAAGAGCCTCAGGGCATTTCCATATCAAATCATTCGGCTCTACACTTTGACAAAATCTGTTCAAGAGGAAAAGATCAGTAGCTTTTTCCACTGTACAAAAATATACTGATTGCCAACCAAGAGCTAATTATTTAATTTCATTGACTACATTCAAATTCAGAAATTCTGTATGCTTTTTCTGTTTCTTCTGCAGTCAGTTTGTGAATGTGGGAATATGGAAAACTAGGTTCACATACCTAGCCTGGAGCAATGAGAGATCACAAATTTTGATATGAAGCTGATAGAGCGAAAACTTGAACCTGTCTTTTGCTCCTCTTGAACAAAGCCTTTGGCTCCAACAAAATGCTACATTACATACTGTATTTAATATTATCAGAAATACACCAAAGGATCTACAATTAATACAATTAAAACAAAATAAAATACAGTGGGACAATCTCTATGTATTTATTCAGACATTTGTTACATTTCCTCTATATAAATCACTTCGCTTGTCTCATGACTGGGGTTTTTTGACATAATTAGGGGAGAAACTGTTTACCTTTTAGGGCATCAATTAATTATACTTCAAGCTCACAAATTACAGTTGTTTTTCATTATCCACATATGGAACTGTACAAGCAAATCAAATGCTACTGTTATAACACAGCATTCCTCTCCAAAGTTTACAAAAGCAGGGTGAGCTAATGGAAAAAGAACCACTAAATAAAGCATCAACTGGCCCGGTTTCTAGGCTTGCTTTTAACTTTTTCCCTTTTTTGGCCATTTCAGAAAAGATACTGTGATTTCTCCCACTTTATTTTTAACCAGACATGAAATAGCTAACAAGAACTCTTATCTTTTTCAGAGACATGTTGAAACATGTTGGTTCAGATTCATTAGATTTGCATCTTAAAAAAATTATTCCAGCTCTGTTGCTCTATTTCCTCGTAAATAAGCAGACAAACAAGAAACTTCAGTTTCTCTATTTATGCTCATGCCCTTACCTGTTAGGGCCACACACTAAATTTATACGAAACTGAACATAAGGAAACACTATATAGCTGCAGATTAATAAATTCAGATTTTTTTAAAGATAGTGTTGTGGTCAATAATACTTACAGAACTTCTTATTAGCATATTTTGCAAAATTATTTTCCTTCTACAAATTTAAACAGAATAAACGTATGTGAGCCTTTACAGTATGAATAAATGCTCAGTCCTTCTAACACCATCTATGTTTGGTGGTTATTTGATCATAGCTGAATATGGGAATAATTTGATTTCTGAGTACAATTATATGTTCTGATGCAGAGCTAGTTTCTGAATTCCTTATAGAAACAATTACGTCCTGCTGTTCTTTGAAAAAATTATGACTCATTTCTGTGGCTCCATCATCCATGTTTAATTTATGTAAGTAACTTATGGTCTGATACCATGTAAGCGTCACCGGCATATGAATCTAAATAAATATATAAACTGATTGGAACGCAGAGTTGTCTCAGCACAACTAAAGTGCTTTAAAATTATTTACAAGTCTTCAATGTTCTATTCAAATACAGATTATTTTCTTGTATTAAAGTGGGCTGAGCTTGTAGGACGGTAATTGCTTCTAAGAAAATGTATACATAAGGGTCTACACCCTTCATTAGAATGTAAAAGGATAGCATCACAGAATCACTCAGGTCCTGCTGATTCCTGAACTGATTCACAGATAAGTAAGGGGGGTTTTTTTCACCCAAGTTGAGGTCACAGCCCAAAATTCTTAGTACACCATTGGAGCAGATGACTCCCCTGAGGTCCCTTCCAACCCAAATTACTCTCCAATTCTGCACTTCTATCACAAAGTACTAAATCGTCTTTGACAGCCCTTTCCCCTGAAGCCAAAAACTTGTTCTTTTAATACTATATTATGTGGAGGGAGGGCAGAAGGGAAAGGGTAGGGAAACTATCAAAGTTAAACATGAGGTAATGCACTGTGGGATCTGGAACCACAACTGTACAAACTCTGGGATCAGACAATTTATGCAGGATGCTGAAAGCTGATATAGCTGTGAGAGATTTGCTGTAGATGCTGTCTGAGAGCGCACCTGATATAAATACAAAAGACACAACACTGTAGGAAAACATGAAACACAAAACTCTGGATGATGAGTTTCCCTATGGATCTCATGGAAAAATCCAGTCGGAATTCTGCTTGAAACAGAAGGAGATGCAACAGCAGATATGGATTCTTGGTATGCATGCTTTGTTGCTGAAGGATGTAATTCTTTTTCCCAAGAGCATATAGGGATTTTTTTATATTATGTTGACATCTTGGACCAGGTAGAGCAGCATATACAAGGAAAGTTGAACTTAAAGAACATAGAAAATTTTGCTGAGATCACAGTGCAGAGCCAGTTATCCTGGCACTGGACCCCATCCTTATGGGGATAAAATAGAGGAGATTTCAGAGGTACTGTGTAATTAATTCTGAAGGAGGTTTTGTCCCTCGTCTCAGGCACACGAACTGCACCTCCACAAAAGAGCAAAATTAAGGGAAACCTATCAAAACAAGTAAGATATATAGCAGCATGCTGGTTTATAATTCACTTTGAAGAAAATTAGGCACTGTGAAGTACTGAAGTTACTGCTGAGATTTCAGGAACAAAAAATATGTTACCAATAATCAAGAAGTATGAAATACTATAAATCGTTATTTTTCTGACAACCCAGGAATCAGAATTTATGTTTTTTCTTGTTCAAGATGCTACAGAAAAAGCAGGCAGTTGGGCAGTAGGCAGGAACACTCAGTCTTTTGAAGGACTTTTATTTTATTAAGGTTGTCAGTGGAACCCTGAGATAACAGGAGAGTCCTAGTGAAGTGCCCAGTGCAGGATTTCTTTATGGTTCACTCAGACAATAGCAGTGCCTAACCTGACAGCACAGCTGCATTCTGATAGCCACAGTCCAGATGTATAATTAGGGAAAGACATGACAAGGAAAAAGGGAGAGAGATTCTAGGTGAGCAAAAAGATGAGAGGAGAAGCACGGGGATGAACAGACTCGTCCAAGGTCACAGGGCACGTCAGCACTGCAGACAAAACTCACATCTCCTGACTCCCAATCTAAGAATCACCCAGACAACAGAAGCATGAGACAAAAGATGTAGCTGAACTTTAGGCTGTGTGAATCCAGGGCTCTCTGGGCTGCTCTAACTCTCCTCTGATGCTCCATCATTAAAAGCAAGCTATCACTGACTTGTAACAAACAAATAACCTTGCTTCCATGTCTGCAGCCATCACTCTCACAACTTACTTCACAATTCTCCTCCCCAAGCTTCCACTCAGCCTGGATTGTTTGATGCCTGCTGCTTTTGTGAAGCTTTTGAAATTAATGCTTTAAAGCCTGTAAGACCAGCTCAGGAGAAGAAAAAAAAAAAAAAAAAAAAAAAAAAGACAGTTTTACATTTTTTAAAAGATGCTCTTATTCTCCTCACAGCTGAGTTTTGGTGGCAGCTTGTGAGCAGAATAGTAAGTGGGAGTTTTTGTTGTGTTTTTCCAGGCCAGTCTGTCTGGGCTGTGGAGATCCATAGTTTTTCTCATTTGTTTTTCACTGCAGTTAGGCCTTTCTAAATCACCTTCCCAGCAGAGGCTGCCCCTCTGTGGACCAAAGAGACGGGGTTACATAGTGCTCAACTGATTGAGCCATATTTGTGCTACTTTCCCCATCTTTGCAGACAGAGAAGGCCCTATATTTCTCCAGCTACCTCTTCTCCTTCTCTAGTCCTTAGCCAGTCAAGAATCTATACACCTGCCTGTACACATACCAGTGCAAATGCTTCTGTCTATGATCTGCACGTATTTTCTCTAGATGTGCTATCTGCCCCTTATTAATTCTACACCAAGAGTTCATATAAACTGATTCCAAACTGAACCCTCCCAGAATATCAAAGTGATCAGGTGCACCAAAAGGTATAATCCAACCCTCTGGAGAGCAAAACCAGCTCTTGGTTCGACAATGGGAAACCACCACTAGCCTGAGTTAACAGCAAGTGGATTGGAAATTTCAAGCCTTTGTCACACTGATAGCAATGGCACCATAAATCAGATGAAATTTCTCCTGTGAGCAAATGAGCACTAAAATAACTGATACTTGAACTGTGGAGGCTTGTGTTGTCAGCTCCCAGTCTTCTTACCTTCTACAGCAGACCTACAGTGTCAAATTCCAAGATTATAGATCAAAATCACCCCAGCACATTCCCTTCACCTCTCAATTGCTATCAAAATGCTCTGGCTCCTTCTCCCATCTCAAAACCCCCCTCAGCCTTACACATCACCCATGCAGCCCCATAGCATCTGGCAAAAGACACTGTGGACTGTAGCTGATCATGGCATCATAGAATTATAGAATGGTTTGAGTTGGAAGGGACCTTAATGATCATTTAGTTCCAACCCCTCTGCCAAAGGTAGGGAAGCTACCCACTAAATTGTGCTGCTCAGAGCCCTCCCTATCCAACCTGGTCTTGAACATTTCCAGGGATGGGGCATCCACAATTTCTCTGGGCATCCTGTGCCAGTGCCCCACTACCCTCTTGAGTAGTATTCTTCCTAACATCCACTCTAAATCTCTCCTCTTAGTTTAAAGCCATTCCCTATGTCCTACATCTATCTGTCAGTGTAAAAAGTTAATTTTCCTCTTTTATGCAAGCTCCCTTTAAGTACTGAAAGGCCACAATCAGGTCCGATGACACCTGTGTGCCACCTGGGCAGCCCACACACCTATACAGCCTGGTCAGCTGGATGAACCCTTCTGCCAGAACAAGACACCAATTTGAAGGTCTCTCCACTGTTTTCACAAAACTTGTCAGAAATACATAGTCATTATAAATGTACAATATATTTGAGGCTCCTATTTCTTTGACAAACTGGGCTGAATCGTCCAAGCAATTACAACTGATGAGAGAACTTGCAGAGAGACAGATGGATAGGGAGAGAGGATGATCACATAGATTTTTTTTCCCCTCGAGGAAAACATGTTAAAAAGTAAAAAATAAACATATCAAAATGCATTGTTTGTACTTATGAATTGTTATCAGACTTAATTAAGTTTTGATTTCAGTTCTTTACTTTGTATTGGGATAAAACAACAAAAAAATTAGTGATTTTAATAATTTTGATAAAAAACATAATTGGCAGAAGATAATCTGTACGAAAGTGTACAAAAGTGTGAAAAATGCTACTGAAGCTTTTAAAAATTATTTTTCTTCAATAATTTTCAGAAAGACTTACACTTTCCTCATTTTGCATTCGAAGAACTTGACTGAGAACCTAACACTGAAGCTACACTGAGTGTATTTTCCAATTTCTGCTTCTTCACTAAATTGTGAGAAAAAACCCACAAAAACCCCAACATTGTACATTATGGACTAAAATATCTTGAAGAGAGATGATGAAGACTGTTGTTAAAGGCATTTGACTTTCATCATCTTTAGAGGGCAATAAAAAAGAAAGTAAGATTACCTTGGGAAAAATACATACAATATCAGGCAGATTGTAAGGCTTCCAATAAAACACTACTCTTGGCAAGCTACACTGGAGAAAAAAAAAAAAAAAAAAGGCAGTTCCTCTGTCCATAATGTGCATTTTTTTTAACATTTACAAATTATTTTTGACTTAGCCACGCAGGGAGCCTACTTTCAACCCTCAATTTAAAAATCATGGAGGCTTTATAAAGTCTTCCACCTGCATCTCTTTTTTGCATCACAGTTCTTTATCCTCTAAAGGATGAAAACCCTGGCATATAAAAACTTTGTTAAGCTGTCACTATCAATGGAGTAAAAAAAAATAATGGCTGACAAAGAAGAAACAAATTGCATCTTCGAATAAGTTTCCTTCATGCTCTTGTTAAAAGCTATAACCTCTGATGTTAACTAAATTTAACCCATTCTGACCCTTGCGGTGGCCCTTAACCTTCTCTTTATTCTGCTTCCTGTGGTAGCTGAAGAAAACTGGCCCAGTCATTGGAAAAGCACTCTCTGTTGCACACAAAGCCCCAGCCTGGCTGCTAGTCTGTCAGGAGGGATAGAATAGACGGGGAGGTCAGCACCTGTGCTGAGAAGCAGGTGACAGGGAACTGCTTGGACCATTCTAGGGCAAGTTGTAATAGTTTCTACCCTTTAAATATCGCACTGTAGTTTCTGGTATTCAAGGCAGCGAAGTTCACATTTTCTTTGTGAATGCAGACTTTAAACAAATTAATCTATTGCTGTTCAACTGACTGTAAAATTAGTAGATTTACTGTTGCAAAAAAAAAAAAAAAAGAAAGGGAAAAAAAAAAAAAAAAAAAAGAAGAGAGCTTTCACTTCCACTTTAATAAGGTCACGGATGTGTCCTAGGCTGCCAACAAAAGCAGCTTTTAAAATCTTCGCAGCTGAACCCAACAACTTGCAAAGGCAGGAGAACAATGTCTTCAATGTACAGTGGAAACTCCTCTCCCTACAGTCAAGATGTAAAACTAGACAGTTAAAAAACTTTCTATACTGTGAACTTTTAATTCTAATTGCATCTCGCCCCAGGGACCCACAGGCTTGCTCTATGATTAACATTTTAACAAATTCAGTCAGCCTTGCTTTTCAGGGAGAAAAATTGGTTCTTCGCCTGGATTCAGTAATTCAGCCCAAGCAATTTAATGGCAGAGCCTGCACCTTCAAAAGATTTGTTTTAATTCCCACAACAGGGACAGATCTCAGAAATCAAACAAAACTTTATCTGTTTCAACTTGTATTATATTTGTATAATCTGTGCAGGGCATCAGTTAGCAGCGACCATTTACCACTCACCGCAACAAAATTTTGGGGTTTGCTTTAATTTTTTGCTGTCTCTTGCTAGAATAAAAATAGAGAATTTTGTGTAGGAAGCAATTTTCAAAAGCTGTGGATGGAAAAGCAGTAAATGAGCTACTGCAGATCCAGAAATCTGGACCTACTACACACCCAGAATTTCTGTGTCCTTTAAATACATGTTTACTCTGACGTGTTCTCTGCCATATGGCAATGCTCAGCTCAGCACAAGGGAGTTTTTCATCTGCGTTATGTGCAAAAGTCTTTCATAAACACTAACGGGAAAAGGAACACTAAGGAGTGCAAAGGGGAGGCTACGGCCCCTCTCTGAACCAGGGGTCTGCAGAAACACACAGCCACGATTATAACCAGCAAGAAGGTGGAGGGGGGCCATGCCAGCTGCCTGCAGAACTGGGGAGTGGGGAGGAGTAAGAGACTTTCTCTAAGTCTTCCCCAAAGCTTCCCTTCTGAAACGCCCTGCGAAGGAGGGAATTATACAGAAAAAAACAGGAAAACAGGGTAAGCAGCCCTCCGAATGCTCAGTACTTTTGTAGGCACAAGTGTGCAGGAGAATAAAAACAGATTTAGTAATAAGAGTGAAAAAACCTGCTGCTCCACTCACTGCTACAGCTCCACATCCAAGGACCCTAGGCATTGCATAAACCCAAAAATACCAGTAAAAAATTCCTGGTGATCTTGTTTGGCACTTGAAATTTTTTTGACCAGATATCCGTAAGCACAGCTCCAGTTTAGGAAGCAGCAAGATATTCGCTGAAGACCAGTCTTCACCCAGAGCCAGCAGGTAAGAGGTCCTTGCAGGTGTAAGGCCCTTCAGCAGCTTGCTTCCTGCTCCCACAAAATGAATGATGAAGTCTGAATGGCAGTAAACCATAGCCCTGGGTCTCCAGGTGAACACACTGTCTGTCATACAGCTAAGAGCATCCTCACTCTCTGCTGGGCATTACAAACTGCTCACTGTACCCATAATGAATAGCTCTGGGAGGAGATTTTAAGTGGGGACTATGCCAGTGCTGATTTGATGGCTAAACTTGAAGGTCTCTTTCAACTTGGATCATTCTGTGATTCTTTGATTTTGAAATCATCCCCAAAACACAGAAGGACTGGAACCAGTTTCCAACATCCTCAGTGAATATTGGAACCATCCCCCAGAGATCAGTTGTTAATGTGGAAGAAGTTTCTCAGTAGCATCTTGAGCCTCACAATAACTACTAACATTAATAACATCCACAGTAGCAGATCACTGCACTGCTCATGTAAGAGGACCAGAAACCTCTCCATGCACCCATCCTTTCCCCTTCTCATATATTTAAAATTATCTGGGGAATGAAATGTCTACAGTTTGGCACAAGGTCTAGCAGAACAGTCCTTAATATGGCACAAAAAGTAACAAAGGGAAAACAACAAGTAAATGTCAAATGAAAAAAAAAAATTAAAAATTAAAAAGAAAAAAAGAGAATAAAAAAAGGCAGATGATTTAGGAATTAAAAAACAAATAAATGACTGAGTGTATTGTCAGGGGTGGGCAGAAGATGATGTGCAGCAGGCAAAGTAGAAGGAAGAAAGTTATTATTAACTGTACTTATTATGATAGTGTCTTTCAAATAAATAAGACTGCAGTCTCACTGTGGCAGGCACATACAAAAACATGGCCCCAGGACAATTACAGTGTAAACAGACATGAGACAAAGAACATGGAGAAAGAGTACAATGAACCCCCAGAAAGATCAAGTTAATTGAGGACAAACAGCATTAGAAGGCTGCACCATTTCTTGGCACACTATATTTAATTAGAAAGGCATTGAAGTAAAACAAGCATCAGGTTTAAACTTAACCGAATTAAACAATGGGAAGAGATGAGGAATGCGAGTTGTATGTTCTGAAGTACCTTGCTTTCATGCAGGTAGTTTTTATTTCAGTGAAGAGGATTAATAGCTTTATTGCTACTACTAACACTGCTGAAAATTATCTGTCTTGTGGGGATGGTTCTCGGAGATGCAATAGTTGCTAACTGCAAGGGGGCTGCTGACACGCTCTCTTCTAATGCATATTGCAGAGCTGCTGATGAAAAAAATATCTCTCCAGGCCTCAGCTCTGCCAAAATTTCCCTTCATGCTTATTCAAATTCCACACTTGATTTCCAGACCATGAAAAGAGCAGTAAAAATCTTTTTTGTCTCGCCTTCTCTCATTGTGGAATATTTCACTCTCCACAACTGGATACTGTAGAATTTCAATAATTCATGTTTCAATAGCATCAAACTGAGATCCAGATTTCTTAGGCATTCTACTGATGTAAATTATGGTAATCCCTGCTCCCAAAGAGCTTACAACTCTAGAGGCATAAAACCTGAGTGAAATAAAAAAAAAGCACAAAAGAGCAGGATGGAAAAATTCGGCTCTATTTGCATATAATAGGAGAAGCTACAGTTGTCATTCAGGGTCTTAACACAGCTCACCATCTACTCAGCTAATTCTGTTACTGGCATTTTTCCAAACTCATAACTGCCAGCAAGGACTTTTAATGAGGATAAGGTGATGTGAATGAACTTCAGATTGTGAACTGATTTAGTAGTTTTCTGGATTTGCACACGGTTACCACAAGATGTCTTCTGTGAAGATGGAGAGCATGAAGCAACGACAGACCTATTTTTTACATGTATGTACCACAATGACAAAACAAAAACAGCAAGCACATGAAACAAAACCATTCTAAGACCACAGCTAAGAACAGAAAGCTTTCGACCCAAAGACATAAAGGTCGGGTTTTCATTGCATTTCTTCTTCCTGAACAGAAGAGCAGGAGAGGAAAGAAGGGTCACTTAGTTGTGGCCTAAACCATATAAGCTAAAAAGTTCTGATTGTTTTTAGGCAGTAAGGGCAGCTGCTTCCCATAGCTTCAGGTTGTACTAAATTCTGAAGACTCAGCACACAGTCTGAGCGTTGACCCAGCTCCTGCCTGGCTAGCTAAACAGCATCCCTCGATAGACAGGAACCCTGGGCTCCGGAAAGAGGTTGTCAGCGAACACCCATGCTGCCCAGTGGCCGGCTGCCTCAGCGTCTTCCTTACAGCTGCGGACACGACGCTTGCACACGAATTTCATCTTCTCTTTCAAAGGTTTCTGTCTCCAGACTGGACGGGGGAGCTGGCAAACCCGAGACAGAGCCTCTCCTACCAAAGACGGTAACAAACCCGAGGATCCCAGACGCTCTGGGTCTGAGTCACGCCGCTGCAGAGCCGCACACGCTGCTGACCCCTGCAGCCTCAGCTCTGCCGTGCGCTGCCCGCAGCCCGCACACCCAGCCCGGCCCGCGGCGGGCACAGGGACAGCGGTGCTGCAGTGTCACACAGCCCGGGACACGGCCGCGGCGGGCACAGGGACAGCGGTGCTGCAGTGTCACACAGCCCGGGACACGGCCGCGACGGGCACAGGGACAGCGGTGCTGCAGTGTCACACAGCCCGGGACACGGCTGCGGCTGGCGCTGGGGTCACCAGCACGGGAAAGACAAGGACCTGCTGGAGCGAGGCCGGGAGAGGGACACACGGATGGTGTCTCTGAGGGCTGGAGCACCTCTCCTATGGAGACAGGCCCAGCGTGCTGGGGCTGCTCCGTCTGGAGGAGAAGGCTGCGGGGAGACCTCACGGCAGGCCGCCTGCCTTCCAGTGCCTAAAGGGGGCCTACAAGAAACATGGGAACGGACTTCGGGCAGGGCCTGTAGGGACAGGACAAGAGTTTATGGTTTTAAACTAAAAGGGGGTAGGTGTAGACTAGAGGTAAGGAAGAAGCTTTTACAGGGAAGGTGGTGAAACTCTTGTCACAGGTTGCCCAGAGCGGTGGTGGATGCCCCATACCAGGAAACATTGGAGGTCAGGACACACGGGGCTCTGAGCAAACTGATCAGATGAGTTGAAGACGTTCCTACTTATTGCAGAGGGATTAGAGTAGGTGAGCTTTAAAAATCCTTTCCAACCCAAACCCAAACTCTATGACTCTACGCCTCAGCACACACACAGGGCACTCAGCACCCACACAATCCCAAACTGCGCTGCTGGGATGGCCCCCGGGCACAGCGCGGACCCTGTCCCTGCCCTCACACCGCGGACAGCGAAGGCACACCGGGAACCCACAGAGCGCTGCAGGGCAACAGCAGCTCCCAACAGCCGCGCACACAGAACCGGGCACGCCACGCGTGTCGGCTCGGAAATGCGGGAGCACACAGGGACATAGGGACACAGGGACACAGGGACATAGGGACACACGAACCCCGCGCGCGCTCACGCGCTCCGCCGGAGGCGCGCTCACGCCCACGGGCACGCGCAGGGCGAGGGCAAGAGGCGGAGGCGCGCTCGCAGGAAAAGGAAGAGGAGGAGCGGGAGGAAAAGGAACAGGGAGAGGCGGGGCGTTCCGCAACTTCCCGGCGGCTCGGGCCGGTCCCTCGGCTGCTTCTGCGGGCCGAGGCCGGCGGTTCGGCTCGGTTCAGCCCGGCCCGGCCCGGCTGGCAGGTAGGTAAGAGAGGATCACAGGGAGCCGCGGGTCACGCACACGGGGATGCCACGGGCACGCGCAGTGACCTCCGCGACACACGCAGCCGGGGACGCGGACACGACAGGGCACGGTCACACACCTGGGTACAGCCCTTCTTCCTGGTTACGGCAGGAAGCGCGGCTGCTCCTGCGTGTCCCGGTATGCCCGGAGCTCCTTAGAGCTCCCACCCGGCGAAGTCAGCCGGCCTTGCCAGCACAAGGATGACCGGAATGCCCAACGCGAAACACAGGCATCTGCCGTGTTAGGCGAAGAAAAACCCTTCCGTAAAAAAGCGTTATTTTCTTTCAGACAGCTGAGGCTAGATTTATTGGATTTAAATAGCATCAGAGCGTGAAGGAGGAAACAATATCATGTGGTTAGCAGAGCAAGATCAACGTTTCCCTTAAACAAGCTGCTGTTCCATTGCTGAGATACTGTTACTTAGTTTTGCAAATCAGCAGCTCTCAAAGGCAAGCCTTTGCTTGCTCTTTGCACAGAGCTCTTGCAGGCTCTTCTGAACAGAAGATAAACTTAATTATATCATTCAGTATGGAGCAGTGATGCCCAGATTGCAGATAAAGTCTGCAGTGCATGATCCAGAGCTGGTGTATGAAACCATTTTTAAAAATAAGGATATTGTGGCTTTTGTGTGGCTGCACTGATGGTGCACAGAGATACTTGGGTGTTGGCAGTGGGTGTTCAGTCGTAGGGCTGTTGTCACAGCCAGACAAAAAGCTGTTTTCACAGGGGTCTGGACGGGGCAGAGGCAGAGCCCAGGGCAGGAAGGGACGATAGCTCTCCCAGCTGGTTTTAGGCTGCTGTGGAAATCCTGTTACTTCTCTTCTGTGCCCTGTGGCTAGCTTGAGTTCTGGATCCAGCTGTAGCACACAGCTGTTATCAGACTGCCCTGTTCATGAACTCATGTGGCTCCTTCAAGCAGCTTGCATGGACATTGTCCCTGCTGCTGAGGTATGAAGTCCATCCCAGGCTCCAGACTAGGCTTGTTCGCAGGCAAGTCATTTTACTTGTTCCTGTGCCAACACTGGTTAGAATTATAAATAGAAATTAGAATTATGAATAGCTTTTTATCCATGCTGATGGCTTGCATCTTTTCCATGTGTATATGTGCACATGGATGCGTATTTACACAATGTCATGTATACGTGTGTACATATATATGTGTGTATACATGCATGCATTTATAGAGCAGAGTCACATTCCCTCCTGGGCAAAAGAGGTCTCACTCCTGCCAACTCCTCTGGTTTGACACATGTTTGGTTTCCTGCATCATCCTTGGCTTTCCCTGTAATTGCTCCCTTTTAAACATAAAATAGGAAAACTGCAGAGAATACTCACAATTTGGTCTTTATTTCCAAAGTTTTTTGCAGCTCTTAGAAAACGGATGATTTCTGAAGGTCTGAGCAAAATGCAAGTAATGGTCAGCTGCACCAAAATTGCCAGGGGGATTTCATGAACCAGGGAAGAATGGGAAAACATCCAGTGGAAGAAATGTCTCAAAGATGAGTGTCAGTAGTCTTCAAACACAGGCATATTTTGAAGCATGTTTGAAAGTTTCTAGTTTTGTGAGTACTGTGTCAGGAGAGGTGCCTATAACAATTTAGATTTAAATTTGAAAGTGAGGAGAAAGGAACTAGAAGTATTAGATTCTTATTAAATGAGTTTAGGCTCAGATTTTAAGATACATCAGCTCCTACATTTTGCTCATTTGTCAGATTTTCTGTTTGGGTTAAATCCCTTTGTTACTGTAAAACGACTGTTGATTGCTCATTTAGTATAGTAGCACCATGTATCATTTTAAGAGAGTAATTACCAACACTAGGGTTTACTGAACTGGAGTCAAGTCTTTCTAATACAACTAGAAGAATCTGACTGATGAGGTAACTTGTTTTTCCTTCTTTCTCAGAATGACTGCCTTGTGCACAATGAAACATTTATATCAAGCAACCAGAAATGAGAACAGATATGCAAAAAGGTTCTTTGGTACTCTTCTGACACAGACAGCACAAAAGTGGCTCTTTTCTCCATTCTGGAGAGTGGTACCTGATCCTAGGAAGTCAGCTGTGTTTGGACTTACTCAAGCATTTTGTACAGATGGAAAATCTCACGCAAAATCAAAAGGGAAAGCAGCATTTGGAAGTGTTGGGCGAAGAATTCCCTATCGTATTTTGCATGTAATCAACCAGGACGGGGAGAGCTTAGGAAACATGCACCGAGCAGAGGCACTCAGACTTATGGATGAACATGGCCTGAAACTGGTTCTGCTTCGTGAGAATGTAGAACCTCCAGTTTACAGACTAATGACTGGGCAGCAGATTCATGAAGAACAGCTTAAACGTGCAGAGAAGAAAAAAGCAAGTCCAAAGCCAGGTATGTGCACTGTAAACACTACAACACTGAGGACTTTGAAAAATGCTGCATTAAAAGTGGTTTCAACAGATTAAATCCTCTTACTTGTATTTGTGTAAATCCAAAGCAATGTCATTGTAGTCCAAGCTATTAAGGATTTGCAGTGGTGAAAATAAAATTTTGGATTAGTCCAGTCTTCCACAGAGAAGCCATCTATTGCCCTCTTAGGATTTGCTATTTTGGTATCTGCTGACTTGTTAAAAAAAAATTCGAGTCAATATAACTAGGCTGTGGTTCTCTGAGACTCACTGAATTTGAATTATTTTACTAAGGCATAGAGTGACAGGCAGTTTTTACAAAATAAGGACCAGATACACTGATATATAGTTTGTCACCAGTAGTCATGAAACACTCTTCCTCATTTGCTGCTAGGAAGACAAAGTCTGGAGCTCTTTCTTGTACAGACTAAAGAGAACTTTTATCAATACTGAACACTTTTCAGTTGTTTTTTTTTTTTTCTTAAGACGGCCTGCTCCAGCAGTTTAACAGACAGTTTGGCAAAGAGGTTTTAGAAAAGGCATGTTACCTTGTACCCTCTCTTATCCTTAGGCTAACAAAGATAGCTGTGTTTTGGGTAGAGTTCTGATTTTAGAGGAGAGCATTATTGTGGTAGTGAGTTGCTCTATTCAAGGAGACACAAAAATATGCAGGTGGTAACTACTTTAGAGAAACTTGGAGGAAGAGACTGTAGATTGTTCAAGGTATTACAAGGCATTGTCATACTTCCAGTTAAATATTGCACTTCACCATTCAATAAAATGGGCTTGAGATGAAGAGCTATCTAGCATCAAAGCTTTTACCTTCAGCTGTCCTATGTGCAGAACACAGGAATTTGCACACTAAGTCTTTAATTCCAGATCATTTGCTTACCTGTTTGTTAGACCTACATTGTGGATCATATGAACAAGAGTAATTAAAAATACCTTAAGCCTTCTGACCCTGAAGAGATTTCCCTGTGTGCCTCAAACATGCACTCATTCTCCCAGTTATGGCAGTGAGTGTGAGAGTATCAAGTGGCCACCCTCTACGGTGAGTGTGGTGTGTGCTAAGGTGAGAGTGTGCAGCACGGGAGGAGGGGATCAAGCAGACAGAGCACCATAAGCTGATAAAAGAGAGCAACTAGTACAGGTTTGTCAAATGTTGAGCCAATACAGTTTCAGTTCTGTTTTAAACAGGGGTGGTTCAGAAGGAGTTATCCTTTTCTTCAGCTATTGCCAAGAACGACTTAGAGACCAAGACTAAACAGATAGCACAGTGGATTGAAAAGAGACACCATGTTAAACTTACCATCCGGCAAGCAAAAGGTTGCAGTACAGACATGGTAAGTGCACTCCTGAAAGTTGGAGCAGGCAGTGTCATTTAATAGCTGCAGCTGTATTGACCTTCCCTATTTGGTACTGCCACGATTTTTAGTATCTCAGTGGAGATCTAGGTTCCGTGCGAGTACTGGTTTCCTGCCTTAAGCTGCTCCTGTTCAAACACTGATGTAGAAAAGTAGTCCCAGAGAGACAATTCAAACACCATGCTTCCTTAAGAATCCAGCTGCGGTACTGGCTTGGACAGCAGAATCTAAGCAGTTCCTACTCCAATGCAGCACCACCTTATGAATGGGGCCAGTGACATTTTCCTATCTATGGCTTCAGCCAGCTCTCCCACTGAAAACTTTTAACAGTGTGGTTTAAAAAAATGTGTCTGTATTTTAGCTGGATTATTTCACCAACAGTTCTTCTGGAGCTGCATTTATGCAACTTTGGGTAAGGCTAGTTGTCCATTCCTGCGTGAAAAACTATTGGAATGATGTTCCAAGACTAGCGAAGTGAACGTCTCTAAAAATGTTAAGAAGCTGATGGCAACTTCCCAGTATAATTTCAGGGCCTTGAGATTACACTGTCACTCACAAAAAAGGATTTTTTTATAAATATTCTCTGTGAGACTTTTTTTTTCCTCGTAATATCTGTAGTGAATTAGGTGTTCTTGATGATTGTCTCAACTGAATTGCTGGGGAAAATTGTGATAGCACTTCATCCAAAAAGAACAAAACTTTTTATAGGAAGTTAAATTCACAGAGAAGGGATAACAGGAAGAACTGATGATGAGAGGGAACAGAACATTTCATGACATAGTCCTGATTTACATTGTCCTTAAATTTAAAGGCTTAATAATGAGGTTAGGAATTTGATTTGTTACATGAATGCACTGTTACTCAGCTCAGTATTACCAGGTCCTGCTAACCTTAGAACTACCCCTTAAGAAAAAAGACTCACATAATAACCTAGAGGAAGAGGAGTCAGATGCAGACCACTCTCATGGACAACCTTAAAGAGCAAAACAGAACAAGTCAGCAGTACAGCCTAAATGTTAGGAAATGGCTGAATCCCCCTCTAGTGACTTGCCTAAACCTGTTTATGAGAAAAGAACAGTTAAGAAAGGACAAGCTGAAGTGCTCAAACTAGGACTAGCAACTAGCTTGTTTCAGCTAAGAGCTAAACTAAGCAGATCATTTTATTACAGAGCAGCTTGAAATCTTTTTCTACCTGTATTTGTGTGTTCATTTAGTTCCATTTTTCTTCTTTTTAGTTCATGCTTTTTGATCAAATTATGGAGACTATATCTGAGAAAGCCACTTATCTTTCCAAGCCAAAAGTTGCTAGAGAAGGCGTAAGTACCTGTGTTTTGAGGCACATGTCTGACAAAGAGTTGAAAGAACACCAGAAGATGGAAATCAAGAAAAACAATACAGTAAAGAAAGATGAAAATGAAGATCTGAAGTCAAATGAGTTGCATCAGTGACTTTCTGAAGTGGTGTAACAATATATATTTATTTAAAAAATAAAAAAGAATATTAATTTTGGATAAAGTTATTGTTGAGTTTGCATTGGTCATTCTGTGAAGAACACTGTCTCGGTTAACCTTTGCTACAGAGTCCGAATTTCAACAGCTGGTATTCCACCTTCCATGAGCTTATCTGCCATCTTGCTTTCCATCACAACCTCATCCTTTCCTGGCTGCATTTTAGGAGGAATGTAGCCACTGAGACGAGAGGCTAAGCTCCTCTTGGGACGAGAACGCTTTGCCTGGCAGAAACAGATCCAGAATTAGTAAACTTAACAAATCTCGGGAGCAAAGACTACTGTTGTGGTGGGGAAAAAAGAAATCAATGTACAAGCCAGGACTGCATTAGCTAAAGGAGCTTCATAAATTAAGAATCTCACAAATTACATAGATATTTGACTTGTTTTCCTGCTTGAAGTCACATTCTAAAAACAGGTAATGTTTACCAGTGACAGGGTAGGGGTGAGAAGACTTTTGCAAGAGTGGAACTTACTTTCAAGTTCAGCTTTCTCTTTTCAGGATCATGTACAACTGCATGCCTTGCTAGGCTCTGCTACAGTTACAAAGAGCAGGGGAAAAAAAATTTGAGTTAAGTTTATAATTTCAGATCATGGGATTCAGATAAGAACAGCTGAAAAAACACATACCTTCATTGCAAACACTTTTCCACAGCCTGGATAATCACAAGAGAAAGGTTTTTTCTCCTCATGAAAAGAGAGGATATGGCTTTGAAGGTTAAATAAAGTTGTGTAAGTTCTTCCACATCCTTCTCTGGGGCAGCGGCAGACTTCCCTCTCTGCAGCATGTGTCTTTTGATGCTGCTTGAGGTAATCCTTCCGTTTAAAAGTTTTGTTACATTCACTGCAGACTATTGGCTCTAAGTGTGAGAAAGAAAGGCAGGGTATAAATTAAAAATTCCTTACAGAAGCTCAGAATCTGACCCTAGTGGTTCTATTAGAACAATGCTAAAATCAACATAAAATGCAAGGAACTTAGAGACTGCAGGAGGATAATGCAGTATGAATTATCCAGATCTGAAATCCTACATAAAACCATTTTTTGTTAACTGAAGCACAAAGTTAAGTTAGTATACTGAGCAGCATTTTCATCAAAGGTCTAGCTGCAGGGACAGCCACAATAAAGTTAGTAGACAAGTTTGGGACATGCTGACAAGTTGATCAAATGAGTACAGCAAGGACTCCTCTTCAGATTAGCAGTCAGTTTCCTATTTGTATTGTAAGTTTACTAAAACATTTGGGTTTTACCTGTATGACTGACTTTATTATGTTTCAGAAGCTCTGTCCAAGTTTTTCCGATATAAGAGCAGTTTTCCTTCTTGCATGCATAGCCTGTTGGACAGAAGAGATGTTTACAATCACAAAGAGTCTGGCAAACACAGTCCAGTTTTATGAGGGGGAACTCCACTTCCAGCATTTGAAAATTAAAAGCCAGTTATTCCTTGTCTCTTCCCATATTGCACAGGAATGGGATAAAAGACAATGAACAATCAACACAAACTGGAACAAGAGAAAATCCTAACAGTTTTAAGTAAGGAACCTTGTATCACTGACACCAGTTGTCCAGAGAGGCTGTGGAAGCCGTAGCCCTGGAACCATTCAACACCACTGGATGCAGTCCCCAATAACCTGGTCTAACTGGCCCTACCTTGAGCAGGAAGCTGGATCAGATGACCTCCAGAGATCCTTTCTGATCTAAATGATTTTGTGAAACTCTCCTTGCTTCAGTAAAGCTACTTCCTCCCAGCCATACACTTTCTCTCAAATAGATGAAAATAACTACTAATATATGTTACTTCTGTATAAATATTTATCCTGCATATGGAAAAGAAATACTGACCATACAGTAGTATTCCAGAGTCGAAAGAGATCCTACCATTCTATCAAGCAGGCAGGAACCACAGAAAGCCAACACTATTTAAATCCCAGGACTGGAATGCTTAAAAACCTATGAACAAGTCCCTGTCTGAGAAAACAGGGAATCACAGTACAAATCACAGCCTTCTGGGTACACTTCCTAGTCTATTGGGTTGGTTTGGTTTGCTTTTTTCCTATCACTGGTTATCTGTCAGTGAAAGAATGGATAGGAGGGCAGCAGGATTAGCCCAAATGTACATGGCCACACCATGATAATTTCACTTAAAAGCATCTCACAGAGGTTCATTAATAACTAAAAATACACATGGTTCTGCAATTTGCAAGTCCTGCAAGGCTCCATAGGAAATTTGTGGCAGAACTGGCAATTGATCCTAAGCTCTGGACGTCTAGGCTAATGCCTTAACCATCGGCCTGTCTCCAAAAGATGGATTATTTGCAAGGAAGCACCTCAGAAGAAGAAATAACTGAAGGAATGCTGAGCTCTGCTCAGACTGCCACAAACACACCACAAACCACTGCAATGCCCCACAGTTATATCCCACTTTACTATTCAAAACAGCTGTTCTTGTCTTGTCTGCAACTCTAGGCTCAGAACACTTTCAGATCTGTCATGCATCCATACATACTCTGCACTGGAAGCAGTCCTCTTTCCTTTGCTGAAGCAGAACTTAAAAGAAAAAACAGTTTTACCTTCATGTATCTTCTCGTGCCGCTTTAGACGACTTGGAGTAGAGAAACACTTTCCACATTCTTCTTTATTACATCTAGGTACAAAATTGCAGTGGTTTCATTTCTTTCACTGTATCACTGTATTTTTTGTTAAGTCAAGAATGATTGAAATGAACAAAATAACCCAAATTTCCCTTTGCCTACAGATCTGTGTGTGTCCTGACCACCTTGTAAAAGTAAGCTCCATAACAGTTTTTTAATAGACTTGGATGACTTTGAGAGTTAGAACTGTAATATGATTTCCAAATATACAAGCAAGTTGAGCTTTAGCTGAGTCAAGCCTTGTATCATCCCCACACAGCAGGCTCTTCAAACATAAAAGGACAGAAGGTGGAAGGTTTAAGTGACTTGTACAGAACCAGAAGAGCAGTGACATTGTACAGTGACCAGCAGAGAGTGGATGACAGTCTGCCATCCATCCACAGTAGTGCATTTTGCTTAAGTGCAATGAACACTCATGTTAAGAGTGACCCACCTGTAAGAAATACAAGACTGAACTTTACTTTTAGCAGATTTACAGTGATGTGTTACACAAATGGTGTTGCAATGTACAGCTTCCAAGATCAGTGTCCAAGTCACTCCCCTTTTTCTGTTTCTTACTGGGAAATAAAGGTAGCTGCATTTTTCATTACTGTGCAAGCTCTCATGCTTGTATTTCAAGCTATGATCTAAACACTGGGGGGTGGAGGGGTGCTGTGCTATTTTTTTTTATTAAACTGCTGGAATGCTGAAGTTACAGATCACCAAGATTGTTGCTCAAAACAGATCACTGAGCAAAGGACTAGTACAAGAAATATACTTGGCAGCCCTCACTACAAACTGATTTCTTTTTTTTTTTTTTTTAACTGCCACATCAATGAAGAGGCTGAGAAACTGCATCTATTTTCATCTACAGTGTTTAAGTTCAGTATTAAAATTATCCACGTACTTGAAGGGAGGTTCATTGGTGTGGTGACACTGGTGAACTTTAAGCTGCTGATGCTTCTTGAAAGACTTGTTGCAGCCTTCAAAGTCACACTATTGAGGGAATTAAGTTACCATTAGAGGCCAAATAATGACAGTTCAGTTCACATGTTTGCTGAAACCCCAGTCATGGTATTTCAACTTATACAAGTACTACAAAATAACAAGTATTTCACCAGATACACAAGAAGGAGCTTGCTTAGCCTCTACTGAACAGTACAAAGGTAATTACCACATATTGCTTTTGCTGATTTTGATGCTTGCGCTCAATGTGCTTCTTCATGTTTGATTTTGTTCCAAATTTCTCATTGCATCCGTCAGTTGTGCACCTGCAAATGAACTGCATTTTTTATTACTGCTGTCAAACAGTGACTTGTACCCTAGGCAGATATAGAAAACATTGTGCAAGAAGAACACACACAAGAATTACTGAAACTCACAACTCAAATACAGAAGTTTGCTTTGAAGACACTAAAAGCCAGAGGCTAAGTTTGCTTTTTAATAATGTATTCTTGGGGGAGAGCTGCCCATTCCTTCAAGCATCTGACACAGATCACGGCCAGAACAGGAGGTGCGATCCCACCCTGGGTGGATCAAACGGCAGTGCCCATGACACCAAAGGCATGCATGCCCTGTTACCCCCGCCCTGCTTTAACTTCCTTTCCTTACGAACAACCGCACTTCAGCTTAAGACGCAAAATCTTGGGCCTTACTCGAACGGCTTCTCCCCGGTGTGTGTGAGGAGGTGTCGGGCGCGGTGGAAGTCCCTCGTGAACCCTTTTCCACAGCCTTCATAATCGCAAACATACGGCCTCTGAAAGAGAGGAGCTGTTCCAGGGGCAAACCCACCACCCCAGCGGCTCGCCCGCCCCGGCCGCACCCGTTCCCGGTCACAGCCCGCAGCCCCCCGGTGTAGTGGCACCCCGAGGAGGCGAAGCGGCCTGCCCGGGCCCGTCCCAGCGCGGTCACACAGACCCTCCCTCCCAGCCGGCGCGGCTCACCTCGCCCGTGTGCCGGCAGAGGTGGGCGGACAGCCGCCAGGCCTTGTTGAAGGTGGCGTCGCAGCCGGGGAAGGAGCAGATGTAGGGGCGGACGGGGAGAACGCTCTCGCTCCCGGCCCCGCCGCTCCCGCTCCCGCCGCTCCCCTGCGCGCAGGCCATGCCGCAGCGCACGTGACCGAGCGGGCGGGGCGGGGCGGCGCGCGCGGGGCCCTGAGGGGCGCTGAGGCAGCGGCGGGGCCGCGCCCCGAAACACACGCAGGGCTTTTCCTGTCGTCTGCGTGTGGGGAACCGCACACAGAATCACAGGATATCCGGGATTGGAAGGGACCCACAAGCATCATCCAGTCCCGCTCCTGGCCCTATCCCCAGGAGTCACACTATTTGCTTGAGAGCACTGTCTGAACACTTTCTGGACTCCGTCAGATTTGGTGCAGTGAACACTGCCCTGGGCAGCCTGTTCCAGTTCCCGACCACCCTCTGGGTGAAGAACCTTTCCTAATATCCAACCCAAACTTCCCCTGACACAGCTTCAGGCCATTCCCTTGGGTCCTGTTGCTGGTCAGCACAGAGAAGGGATCAGTGCCTGTCCTTTCCCTTCCCCGCACAAGGAAGTTGCAACTGCAATGAGGTCTCCCCGCAGTCTCCTCTAGCCTGAACAACACCTCCTCATATGGCTTCCCCTCCAGACCTTTCACCATCCTTGTTGCCCTCCTTTGGACACTCTCTATCAGCTAAATGTCTTATACTGTGACACCCCAAACTGCCCCCAGCACTCGAGAGGAGGCTGCCCCAGTGCAGAGCAGAGCAGGACAATCCCCTCCCTTGCTCAGCTGGTGATGTTGTCCCTGATGCCCCCCAGGACACGGGTGGCCCTCCTGGCTGCCAGGGCACTGCTGACTCATGTTCAGGTTGCTACTGACCAGGACTCCCTGGTCCTGTTCCATGGAACTGCTTTCCAGCATCTCGTTCCCCAGATTGTATGAACCCAGGGTTGCCCTGTCCCAGGTGCAGAATCCAGTGCATGGCAGAGGAGATCTGGTCATGCAGAGATCCACATGTCTAATTCTGTGTCCATTGCCACACGTAACAGCTCTTCTGAGGTTTTAAAAACATAGGGGCTCTACTGTCTCCCTCAAAGGGATTTCATAGCTTTTGCAGGTGTCAGATCATGTCCTGGGGCAAAGGCTCTCCAAGCAGGTTTGGCTCCCTGCCTTGCCTGAGGATGAGTCTGAATGATGCTGGTTAGCCTCTGGCCCAGACCAGAGGAATCTCAGACTCTGATATCAGCCTCTGCTGGATGCTACTTAGCACCTGCTCCAAAATTTGGGTGTTTTCAGCCCGAGTTGTTTGGGATCCTATGGCAGATAGCCTGTCACTCTAGCCTGTGGTCCTGCTGTGTACCCAGGCCACCTGAGGGCACAGCTAGAGGAAGAGGACATGAGGCTGAGCTGAGGGTCTGTGATATCTTGCCGAGCACCTTCCTGGTACTGACTTGGAGCTGAGGGAGCTGGAGGTGTTTAGTCTGGGGAAAAGGAGGCTCGGGGGGAGCTTACGGCTCTTTACAACTGCCTGAAAGGAGTTTGTAGCCAGGCAGGGGTAGGTCTCTCTTCTCCCAGGTATCAAGTGAACGAACCAGAGGAAACGGCCTCATGTTGTGCCCTGAGAGGTTAGATTGTATATTAGGAAAAAAATCTTCAGGAATGGGTTGTAAGGCATTGGAACAGGTTGCCCAGGAAAGTAAGTGGTTGAGTCACCATCCCTTAAAGTATTTAAAAGTTGTGCAGATGTAGAACTTGGGGACATGGTTTAGAGGTGGACTTGGCAGGGCTGGATTACTGATTGGACTTGATCTTAAAGGTCTTTTCCAACCTAAATGGATCTATGGGCACATCATCTGCTCTGTTTTGCTCTATTTGAGTTGTCACATGAGCTTTATTTTAGGTGACATCCTCCATCTGCAGTTTTCCACACAGAAAGAGTGTGAAGAACAGGGTAAGAAATCTGGAATATGGTTGTGACAAGGGAACCATCCTGTGGAGAAAAAATTCCTAATCCTTCCTCCTTGTTTGTGTCCTCAGAGCTGTAAAGCCTGAGCAGATAGCAGTGCTTGGAGCAGGCTGGGGAAATGGGGGAAGAAAGGGGGAATAAGGGTCAGGAATCCAGTGTATGGGGACTGGAGGAGGGAAGGGACGAATGAAGTAGGGTCCAGGAATGCCAATGGATGAGGAACCTAATGGCTGTGCACAGTGGGGAGGGAAGATGCTGGCCAGAGCGAGGAGTTCATGCCAGCCAGGAGCAGATCCCCGTGGCCCCGGGGGATGTCTCTTATCTCACTCATCTGTAGCAGATTAAGGGAAGGGCTGAATCAGTGGAACCATCAAAAAGCAATGGCAAGAAAGCAGCTTCTTTTCAGCAGGGTAGTCAGTCTGAAAAAGTCTCAGCTTCTAACAACTACTAACCAAAAACATAAAAGAAAATGTTTCTGTGGTTTTGGTTGTTTGGGGGTTTTCTGGTCTGGGAATTACAATAAAAAACAAAACAGAAAATTTAAAAAGTAGTGTAAATGTTCCTTTTCTTTGGAGAAAAGGAAAAACATCTTTTTCCTTTGGAGAAAAGAAAAAGAGAAGATCTTTTTTCCTCTCCTGTGATAACATGATATTGCCTCAGGCTGCTCTAAAACAGGTGAGGAAATAGCATGCAAAGCAGAGAACTTCGGAAATGTTGCTACTGGCTATACAGAGAAAAAATATTTTTCACATTGGGTTTTGTGCTATGCAACGCCAGTTTGAGATTTCAGCAGAGTATCTGGGAATTTTAATCCAGTTTTGGAAATATATAAATAGTGGGTGACTCAAGGCCAGAGGGATTCTTGTTGTGTTGTGTTTTTGATGTCTTCTTTGATGACTTGACTATTAGAGGAAGGATTTTGAAGAGTCCTCTAGGAGAGCTAGAAAGAGTGGGTTGCCTTTCAGATTTGATGTTATAATTTTTCACTGTAGGAGGTGAAAGGTAAACATGCTGAGAGGTAGACATATGCAATGGAGAAAAATTAAATCTGAAGATAAACATTTCCAGAGCGAGGTCCACACTGCAGCTGATAAATTTTAATAATCTGTAAGCTGAAAGGGAGCAAAAACTCAGAAAAATGAGGTAGTTCATTCCCTCAAGAAAAAAACCCAACACAGAACTCCTTCACACACACGTAAAACTCCCACAGGGTAGTAAATCCCTCAGACTCTGAAACTATTTCTTTAAGCTACCAGGATCTACTCAGAATTAAGTATCAATCAGGGAAAGACTTCACATAGTGCTGTGAATACTCATATCCTGCTGAAGAACTGCTGTGTGAATGGGCCATGTATAATTTTCTACCAAAGTCTGTTTCATTTTCCCATCCCACCATTCTGCTATAAGTGGTGGTATTTATCTCATCTCCAAGCCAAGTTTCTTCTCTTTGTGCAGCACAGTAGAAGCAAAAAGATGTTAAGTTTATGAACATTACACAGAAGTTATTTGAATGTGTATTAAATGAAGATAAATATCTTTAAATGTGCTTCCAGAGTAACTCTGCAATTGTAGAAGTTATTGCTCTGCATGAGAAACCTTGGAAACTAAAAGATTCCACTTTTCTCTAGACTTGTTGCCAGCTGAATATTATTTACTTGAGGCACCATATCTAGAGGTCTCTTGGCATGGTCCAGGGGCAGTGGGATGCAGGGACACTGTGACTTAAGAACGACGCTAACTACTATTTATGTGTTCTGAGCTGGTCCCAACAGGTTTTGTAACCCCGACTGCATTGGTGATTCAGCGATCCTGAAACAAGTTCAGACACATGTCTAAAAAATGAAAGGCCTTTCTACTTTCCAGAGTAAGGGAAACAATTGTGATGAAGTTGGCAAGAGTTGTCAGGAAACTTCCTGCAGTTTTTGGAGAAGTCCCTCAGTTATACATGGTGAACTGTCACATGTAAGGTAGGACAGAAGTAAGACGTAGCAAAGTAATTTTAGCTTTTTTATAGAGGTGAATCTAAAAACGTGGATGAAAAGATCAGGGGCTGGGAGAAGGGTCCTAGTGGGTGGTTGCACTAAGACAGATCAGCCCAGGCACACTGGAAATACTTCCTATGTTTACTGTATTACTGCTCTAATCTTTTCTTCCAGTTTCCCCTGCTCCAGACTGCTTGCAAGGTTGTATGGAATCCAGCTCTCTTTTCCTCCTCACAACAATCACTTTATTCTTTCCTTCATCAAGCGCGGGCTCGCTCTTCCTTTTTTCCTAAAACATAAGCCTGCCACACAGCTAAGGGGGCGTAGGATGAAGTACATGTGAATTATGCAACCTGGATGCCAGAGGTGAATTGCAGTCAGGATAATGTTTTCTTCATCTCTCTGTTTACTGAATTATAGCTGGTTTGTAATGGTGCCAGTGTCCTCAGGAGCCCTTTCTAGGGATTTCTGGGAACCAAAAAAACATGTTAGGAAGAGGATGGAGTTAATCAGTTGGGCTTTCCTGCTGCTATATTCAGCCCAGCAAGCCGCCTCTGACAGATGTTTCTGCTTTTAGGCCACAAGGAATATTATTGACTGGCTTTCCCTGTGTTCAAGAAGCATGTAAAGCTATCAAAGACTTGTTTCCATAAGAGCATTTTCTTGTCAGGTGATGTTTTTCTATCTTGGGCACAGTGGATTTTAATGAATTTCTCAATAGACTGATTCCCCGAAGAGAAGAAACAGAAGAAATCTGCATTAGTTGATTTTATCTCCTGTCTGTGGGAAGCATGGGATGGAAGCAACAGTGCAGTTGCACAGCAGAGCTGTGGGGAGCAACACACAGAGCTCTCTGCTGCCCATTAACCCTCCCATCAACTATCCTGACCCACTTAGTTTGAATAAAATGTTCTGTGTAGCATACAAAACAAATTAGAGCCAAGTTCCACATGTTCCTTACACAGTTTGAGGTCAGTCAGTTCATATTGCTGCCTGGGTCCTTTATCTCTACCAATCTTCCATGACTTGCATTAAAGAAGGGAAAAACCTGACTACATAAAATCTGGTTCCCTATGAGCTCTTTCTGGGTGGGATAGGAGAGCAGAGGACTTGGGCACAACCCCTCCATGGGCTGTGAGATAATGGAGGGTCCCTCTTCTTGAAAACATCTCTTTTCACCCCATTCCTGCATTCACCCTGGAGGGTTTGCTTACCCATACATTCAGCTCACCCAGCCATTGGACAGGATCAGACAAGACCAAGTTAAAACAAAATGACCCCAGCTCTCCTTTTCACTGCAGTAGTCTCCTGAAGTGAGTAGAGATACTCCGCAGTTCCCCAGCTCAACTCTGGGAAGGGGCTGCCTGCTGGAAGGATATTGTGCCAAACAGTAGGACAGAAGACAATGGGCAGAAACTGATGCACAGGAAGTTCAGATGCACATGAAGAAGAACTTCTTTACTGTGTGGTCAGTGCACATTGGGACAAAATGCCCAGAGAGGTTGTGGAGTCTCCTTCACTGAAGATATTCAAGAAGGGTCTGGATGCACTTCTGTGCCATGTGCTCTGGAATGGCTCTACTTGAGCAGGAAGTTTGGTTCAGATGACACTGTGGTCCCTCCCAGCCTGACCCATTCTGTGATTCTGTGATTGATGGGCTTATACTGACTCACAGCACAGGCAGTTTTCAGAAGGGACATAACACCCAGCATTATGTCTGCTCTGCAAACGCTCCCACAACTCTTTTTGCTCGCAGCACTGGCCTCTCAAGGCATCACATGATGTGGGTCAATAAGGGCTGTAGTTATCCATCTAACCAAAACTGCAGGTGCAAAATTATGCCTGCAGCTATCTGAGGCCATAAAAGCAAGGCATCCTCTGAAGCTGCCACTCAGTAGCTCAGTGAGCCCTTCCTCTCCCAGCCAAGCCCCATGGGATGTTTCTCTGGCACGTGGTCTGTTCACTCAGATGAAGGAGAAACACAATCTCACCCCTCCTTTCCTGGCAGCAGTGGCTAGAAGGGCTGGTTGTTTTAGTGGACCATAACTATTGTTATAATTGCTGCTTCATCAGCCAGAATCATTAGTCTGTCAGTAATGTGTTAGACAGCAACACTTGTCTCAAATGCCTGTTAATTATCTAAATAAGCAAATTTGCTTCCTTTCCCACCATGGTCACTCGTGTCTTGTGTCATTTGTGCAGCTGAAGCTGTGATCCTTCAAATACCCCTGCAAGTAGTTGTTATTGCAAGGGTTGTGTCCTCAAAGCACAGAGAATGCTGATATATGAGGGGGAGGTGCTGGACCAGTTCCTCAAGGCTTGATCCAAATCCTTTTGAAATCAGTAGAAAAATGCTCCCAGTCTTTCATGGAGTCAGATTATATCCTCAGATAGTAACTTTTTCCAGGCAGGAATTTTGCTTCAAACATTGCTTGAATACACTTGAGAGATCTGGCAGTTGATAAAATACTCAGCCTTGAGCTAATACAGCCAGTGAAGGCCCTGAATATATTTGCGTTTTTTCAACATAATAGTGTTGTTCCTGGGGAAAGCAACAATCTGATCTGTTTGCTTGCCCAGAGTCAGAACTGCAGTAGCTCTTCAGTTACTTTGAGACATCCAAAACATGAAAATGTGGCTGTCAGTGTAAGGGTTATGGGCAGCAGATGTCCACAGGGTTTTAGTGCATGTCCTCTGCCTACTGCACAGTGAGAGTTCAATGTCCCCTCATTTAAATGCCAACACTCTGTTTCAACAGGCAGAACTGCCTACCTGCTCCACCTCACAGAAGCCAAAATCCCAGGAGAGTGTCATACCACCATCATGGGTCAAAAAATGGGATGGCATCCCTGCAACACTCTGTCCCCCACTGCCTCCATTGCCCCAGACCTTCCTCCAGGCTGCTGTGCTTGGGCTGTGGCAGCGAGCTCCCTGTCCCTGAACAAGAGCATCTTCAGAAGGTAAATTTGTGCCTCGAAGCTGCAGCCCCTAAGAGGATACAGCCTAGAACAGGAAGGCAGTTGATGACATGGGGTCAGCAATCCTTGGGCAGGGGGCATGTGGCCCCAGGGGTGGCTGGTGGTGCACAAGGAACCTGGAAAGCTTCATCCCACCAGTTTCCATCATCTCAGGAGTGTGCTGTGAGAAAGCTCCTCTTTTGTCTCCCACCTAATAAAGAATTGAAGAAGAGAAGTTCTTGTCTCTCTACCAGCCTGCACCTGAGTTAAATGCCCAGCAGCTTCTTCAATTCTGCCTTTTTTTGGTTTAAATCTGCACAGCATAGCTGCTGGAGGAGTCTGGGATGAGGAAATCATAGAACAAGGGTACCATTTCATAGAAATCTCAAAGCATGGGTTTTTCTGCAACAGTATTGGTTTTACACAAGAACGTTACCAAAGACATAATGAAAACGATCATCAAAGCCCAGGTGAATTTTTCCACCTCACAGAGATTTCCCTTCCCAGATGTGGCTGATGACCCTGCAAGCACACAGCTGTAGGGCTGCAGATTTGGGGCTGTGAAAAGAAAACTCTGTGCGTTTAGTGAAAGGAGATAGGGCCATCTAGTGACAAGAGAAACGTGCGTTCTTCATTCCTTTCATTCCGTTCTTTCCGTCCTTCCTTCCAAAAGCCCACGAAAACCTGTTCTGACCATCAGGAGTGATACGGGCAGCCACTCACCCAGGGATGTGCATGGATGAGCCTCATGAGGTTCACACCGCTGGAGATTTGTATGTTCCCCTGCAAAGCTTTTGTGAGCAGATGGCAGCGCCAAGCAGAAAGGCTGCTTGGATCTCTGACAAGTTTGGCTTTGGGAAGAGCCCGTGGTGTCTCACAGGCAGCGCAGGGGGCCAGGCGCAGGCAGAGCTTGACCCGGGATCAACAATGGGAAATGGGGCTCTTGTGTCTGTTGGGAGATGGTTTCCCCAAGATTTTTTTTTTATTTTTTCAACTGCTGTAGGCAAGCAAGAAAAAATTCAGAGCATGGAAGATGTTTCATAGGAAAAAAAAAAAAAAACAACAGACAAAAAACCCAAACCAAACCAAACAAAAACTTTGTTTCAAAATATGCAGTAATTTCATTTCTTAAAAATAATTAAAAGATCCTAGAAATTGTAGAAATTGTATTCTTTTTAAAGTAAGAAAATACTTGTGCATGGCATTCCCTCTGACCAAAACACGTCTTCCGTAATATCATTAACGTACTGAAAAAATTTATTTCTTGCCAAAGGAAGCATTTTTTTTCTTCTTCCTTTTACTTCTCTCTTTGTCTAGCACATTCCTCCTTTCCTCTGAAAAATTCACGAAGCTCATCTTGTTATCAGTTTAGCTAATTACATTACTGCACTTCCCAGCAAATTAAGATCCAAAGCTTGCTGGTTTACAGTAAACTCAACAAAGAAAGGGATAATGAGGTTACTTTGCAGGTTTTGTTCCTTGGGTAATTTCCATACACTTAGTTTATAGAGTGGGAGATAAGGTAGCTTTTATGTTACCCTTCCCAAGCACAGTCCAGGTCTCCCAGCACTTCTGGGAAGGAAGGGATTTTCCTGTTAGAGACCCAAAAGTGAGGCCATTTTCCACAGGGCAGAGAGAGAGGCCATAAGTGTGCTGAAAGCAGAGCCAAAACAGGGATCATTTTTATGCCTTAGGCTGTATCCATGCTGCTCGGGGATGGACCCCTGAGCAAAGTGGTTATCTTCTAACCACAAAGCCCCCAAGCCCAGGTCTTCTACTTATGCCATGAGATTTCCCCATGAACAAAATACAGGGTTGTCACCTTGTGCTGTGAGCAGAAACCACTTCCAAGCTGCTCAAATGGATCTGGGGTGCATGGTAGCCCATTGGAGAGGTGCTTTCATAGCATGAGGATGGAGATACCTGTGGGAGTGTGGCATGACACGGTCTGAAGATGTGGGGCTGGAACCACCATGCCAGGTCTGTACTGAACCAGCAGCAGATTAGCTCAAGGCAAGTAGGGACAGACTAAGCTGTACTAAGCTCTGCTGGGGGGTGGGGGGAAAGGACTTGAACTACATTTTTGTGGGGAGCAAAATTTGGTTTGACTCAGAATGGAAAGAAACTCAACATTATCTGAACCACAAAACACCCCAAAGAAATCTGTCTGGGAGCAATCTACTTGTTTGGATTATCATCTGATTTCTGCTTTTCTTTTGAAAATAAAGGCCAAAATTCTGCTTTTTGTTGTTCCTACAGAAAAGTTTCTTTCTCTCAGATTATAGGTTTTGGACATTTTTGCTGCTTAGTGGTTTGTTCATACCTGCAGTCCCAGCCAGAAACTCAGCATTAACATTCTGGTTATCCACACATCCCTAGTCAAGCTAAGATGACATGAGTAGATGTAATAAGATACCAGAGTGAAGGGCATGGAAGGAGAACAAGGACAATGCAGTCATCAAAGAAAGAAAAGTGCTTTTGTGTAGGCTTAAACAAAGAATTCACTACAATTATTACCTGACTGTGGTTGATCTCTATCATACTTTACTTTGATTGTTTTGTTATGTATTCCTCTTCCCAGATCCTCGCAGCTCCCTTTGGCCATTTGTGGTTGAAAAATTTGCCCACATTTTGTGCTTATTCTTAAATCTGCATACTGAAGTCTGGGGCAAGAGGCTGTGCTACATGTTCATCCATCCCTTGGCATCGCTCAGTAGGGATTCCAGCCTTTCACTGCACTGTTACAAACACAGAACCAGTGCCTCAGCAGTACATGGTTCTCCCTTACCCTTTCATCCGAAGGTGTTACTCTGGTCATGGTTAATCAATTAATTGTGAGCCTGGGAGTGACAAGTCAGTTCAGTCAAGTCACTTTAATCACTTTAGAGCCAGGTCCAAAGACTGTAGCCTTCCCACAGTGCTGGCTGTGACTCTTAGTCAGGGTCAACCTTAAATTAAAGGCCTAATTCTGAATGTATTTAAACAGAAAGCTCTCTGTGAAGATGTAGTCCACCAGACCCCCCAGTTGCTGGAAGCTGGGCAAATACGCACTGTGCTTTCTGGAAAGGGCTCCAAACAAAACAGTTTTCTGTTGAAAAGTCTCCATATCTCCATCACAGTAAACAGAAAAATACAAAGATCTTCACTCTGCACCAAGCTGGCAAAACAAAATACTTTTCACTATTCTACCTCATATCTATTAGTAAGTGTGTGACTACAACCGACCAGGATGATAAGTCACTAACCAGATTTACTCATCAGGCTCTCTGGCACGCTACTTTGTCCTCCATTTTCCCTGCCCACCTAAAAGATGTTGCTGTGCTCCACAGCAAGCAGCTGCCACACCTCTGATAGGTGTCTTAAATGCATCATCTACTTCAGAGGAAACTTCCTTTTCCTTCTGTAGCAGATCTTGGTGAGTAGAGGGCTGAGTCATTCAACTCATGCTCTTGGGGGAAGTCTTCTTACCTCATTAAGAGAACTAGCTCTCTTTACAGATTTTAATTGTAATTAGCACATCTGGACTGTATAATTTTTCTCTTACATCTCCCCTGTTGTCTATGTTCCCCCTCAGTCCTGCCTGCTGTCTTTCCTTGTGCCATCCCTGGAAGTGTCCAAGGCCAAGATGGGACTTTGAATGACCTAATCTTGTGGATGGCAGGGGCATTGGAACTGATGATTTTTAAGGTCTCTTCCAACCCAGGCCATTCCATTCTAAGGTTCTTTATTTCAATGATACAAAACCACACACAACAGTGCTGCTTGGGTGCCCATCAGACCTGTGCCACTCCGGTGTCGAGTGGCAAATACCTGCTGAGCCATGTGCTGCCCAGGAGGGATGGCATCAGGACAGGGAGAACTGGAATCAGCTTGGGTATGGTTTGCAGGCAGAAGGACAGATTGCATCTGTTAGCTAACAATAAGCAGGGGGGTCAGTTGAATCATTGAGCACTCACTCAGAGGCACATTTACAGATTTGCCATATTCAGAAGGTGCTGTGTCATGTACATGTGTGCAGTGATGTGTTGCAGTGTTTGTAGTTGCCCTTGAAGAAGAGCCTATTGGATGAGTTTGCTTGTTTTCTGTGCTTTGGTCCGTTGGTTTGCCACCAGCTTACAGCTCTACCTCCCACATGAAACAGTCCTGCTAAATAGATGTCCTGTCTCTAATGAGAAGGCTGAAACAGCAAGGTTTTGGGGCCCAGCACAGACTCACTTTTTCAAAAATTTTATTAGCAGAGTCATCTGTTTTCAAGGAAGAAAATGCTGATTAATTAATTCCTGGGATCTGAGTCGATGACCATGCCACTGAGCCCAGCAAAGCTATACCAGTACAAGCCAGTTGAATCAGAAGAGTCTCTACAGGCTCTAACAATGGCTCTACACTTATACCCCATCCTGCACGCAACTTCTGAAGCTTGTAAGTGATTTCACTGAGGTTTTATAACAACAAGGGCAAAAACCCTTGGGAACTAAACATTGTTCAGCAAGACACAGCCTGCAGCATGTTTTTTATGACCAAGAACTCACAGCGTTCCTGCTTCATTTCCTCCGTGCTCACAGCATTCCCCCTTTATGGCAGGGCTGTGCTCCACCCCAACAAGGATGGATGCAAGGCCACATCCTGGGCTTAGTCAAATCAGTGGGGCAGCAGACAGCTGGGATTCAAAAGTCTGTATGAGTTAAAACAAGGCTGATCTGGGCAAGGTAACAATTGAGAGTTTGCTCTTACAGCCAGCATCCTCAAGGCACAAACCCACTGCCTAGGAAGGGGATGGGTGACTTTTAGTGGCTGGTGGGAAGGGCTCCATCAGTGTGGGGCTAAAACCACAGTCAAATGCAGAGAAACACAGTGATCTCAATGGCTTTCAGTGCTTGAGCTGATGTGCTCCAGACCAGCTTGGCAGCCTCTGCCCAGTGCTACCCTGTGTGGTACCCTCCTTGGAGCCATTGCAAAGACACAACCAGCAGATGCATGAAAAGCTGCTGTCACTGATATCCCTAGTATCAGTTTTCCTGGGCTGGTGGCCAGGGGTTTTCCTTATCAGTAGGTTCTTTATAATGTAGCACTTCTGCTCACATCAAAAGGAAGGAAATAGAGAAATACATTCTCAAATAAAGGGGTTTGTTCCTAAAAAGTCAATAAAGCTGGTAGAGAACCTAATGGCAGGGTTTGGCCTACAAAGCATGTGATGAGAACAGTTGGTGAGGAAAATACAGCATTTCAGAGGATGAGGTGAGACCCTACAGTTCTGGAAAAAATGCAAGATCTTTGGAAACCAGAAACACAAGTCAGAGCTTATTTTCTCCCAAGGCAGTTGAACATTAACGAAGTTCACATTAAGAAGCACTGTGTTGCTGGCAGGAGGAGTCTGATGCTCTCTGCAGTGAGCTTCCCCTTCTATCCAGGCTGTTGTCTCACTTCAGCTGCACAGGGTAGAGGATTCTTGCCTTTGCTGCTCACATGGTTAGGTAAATCCCAGAGGATGCCCACTATCTGTGTCTGAGGAAATCCAGATGGAGCATACCTGAAATCTCCTGAGATGAGATTGCTGTGGCTGAGCTTGCCTTCCCTTGAGTAGGGATTTCTGTGAGTCATAGTATTTTTTTACTCCAGCCTTTACTAAACTTGGCTGTTCCCCAGTCGTTTTAGCCCAGATTTTTCTAGCAAGTGAGGTCTGGCTTTTGCAGACATGCTGTCTATCCCATGAGGTTTTTACCTTGCTCTTTCACAGGCAAAGAAAGTACCATTTGTTGTATGAGCATATGAGACAAGCAGCAGCCTGTAGTTTCACTATTAATTATTCACCAGACAAAGAAAGCTTTCCCATCTGGGAATGTTATATTTTCCCAGGGTAATGAATGGACACTCATGACATGAGAATGCAGGAGTGACGTTGGTATTCCCAACTGTTAGACAAAGAGGTATCCTTTGCTACAAAATCATTAGAAATTACTTGCCTATGCAGAGAACCTGGTCATAACCCTGTTTGCACTCTGAATGAGCGCACTCAGAATTGCACTCTGCAGGAAATCAGTCTGGCAGGTACAGTAACCCTGATAACTGCCCACATAGTGGCAGTTCAGCCTGAATTATAAAAAGCTGGTCTCTATCTGGACATTTGATAAATTTGAAAAATTAAGCATCCACTCACAACTCGAGCCGGTCCTGCTTGGGATTTAAGTTCATAGCTAATTTGGTAAGAGTGTGAGTCAATCCAGTGAAACCTTCCTTAGCTCTGTTATGCTGCAAACCCACAGGCCAGCTGGAAATATTTGTGTTTGAGCACAAAAGGAGGTGCACAAGCTCCTCGATGATCTCATGATGCCAGTCTTACCCCCTTCTTCTGTTTGCATCAAGACAGGAGACAGTGTCCTTAGTCAGTGTCTTGACCCCTTGGATGACAGAGGGAGGATGGTGGGTGCAGCTGGGATGAGCTGCATTTCTCTGCAGGCATCTCAGTACACAGCTGCTTTATGCACAACATTTTTGGCATAAGACTTCTTGAGAAATGTTTTTGTTTCTGTTACAGAAGCACAGAGGAACCAGATTCAGCTGGTAGCTGGTAGCTTCAGCCAGATCTTCCACTGCTCTAAGTAGTCACAAGCTCATCTTACCACCTGAGATACAAATTTCCTCCTGTACACTCACCTTAGCTCTTGTCATCCTGCAGGAGCTCACATCAGACAGTAAAAACAGCAAGCCTGAGGCAGAAGCATCATGTAACCAAGAATCCTCTGGCTGCTGTTAGGATAACATAGCAATTTGCCATCTTCCTTTTCCTCTCTTCCCTGTAATTATGCTTCAGTCACTGGTCATCTGTTCTCTTCAGACCTATAATCCAGCAACCTTTCCGGTCCTGTCACCTGCAAGTACTTATTTGTTTGCACAGTTAGGAAGACTTAGGCTTCTTTTTCTGCTCTTTTGGGAAGACACAAACTGCAGCTGTCAACAAAACGCTGATAATGTGCCTCACTTAGAAAAAAAATCAATAGGTGCTGTAAGTGTTAACCATATGGGCATGACAGTAAACATGCTCTGAAAGCCCCAGGAAATGTTAAATGAAAGCAGAGCTGCAGTGTGGAAGGCAGCAGAGCAGCCATGACTCCGTGCAGGCAGAGATTCCCCTTCATGTTGTATGTGTAGTGATGCCCATCTCTGACATATTTAACAAGATATAAAGTTGTAATGTCCTGTATGGTCACTAAATTGTCTTCTGTAAGCAACCTATGCGTATTTGACTTAGACACCTTTCTAGCAGTGTGGAAAGCGTTTGTAAGGAACCATAAAAAGTCATTACATATGCAGAACAATTGAACCTCCTCAGCATCTGTGGTAGGAAACACATCTGTCTTCTGTCCCTTTCTTTCCTAAATGTCTCCCTGAATCAACTTTTATGGGTGGGTCGTAAATATCCCTTTCTATTTGAATCCAGGAGTTAACAATACCCCCTGTGACCATAAACACAAGATGTTTCATTGAGGAAAGAGGTGCACTCAAGTAAGCAGAGATCTTTGTGACAGTTGCTGCCAGTATGGTCCCCATGCACCGCTAATCACATTAGTGGGAGAGCACGGAGGTGGCCAGCAGACAGCAAAAGAAAGAGGGAGAGAAAAGCAAGACTAATCTTGTTAAAAGGGAAGCAAAGATAGACGCTACTTTTACACAGAAGCTTATAACGTCCCCATTTTCCCAGGGCTGAAATCACCTGGATGCTCTCTGAGCAGCGCGGCTGCTGCTGCTGTTGTGGAAACAAACAGCTCCACATCTCTTGTGTTACCAAGGGCTGGTTTTTCTTACAGCTCTTTGCCATCCATGGTCTCTTGGTTTCTTCACGGGCAACTTTGAATCCTTCTTGAAGTAGAGTTTTACTTGCCTCCAGATGATTATAAAAAGCAGTACAGCTGGTTTTAATCCCCTTCATGGAATCCTTTTCCATCAGAGGAAGACCCACAATTTTCAACAGATAAAAAAAATGCCCGATCTAAAATATTAATGTGTTTTCTCATTCTGCTCTGGAGAGGCAATATCAGATATTTGAAGGTGCCTTCTTCCTGAATGAAGTCTTTCGGTCTCTGGTTGCATGGGGGTGATGGACAGATCCCAAGTGTGCACTTTTCTTACTTGAAGAGGCACAAAACACCTCTCAAACTGGGATCTAAGGATTAGGCAGGTAGTCACTAAATGGCCTCTGGCAATCCCCCCAGTAGGGTTTCATTCTTTAGTCCTGGCACACAACCTTTCCATGCTGTGAGCCATGATACAGATAAGTTGCCCAAGGGCTGTGGTGGTCTCTGCCCACTCCATCCTCCCACATGTGATGGAGAAGGGGTGAGGGAAAGGGGTGCAGGAGGAGAGGTGCTCCTGACCAGACACACTCGCAGAAGCACAGGCACCAGAAGGTGCTCACAGACACAGCTCAGTGAGCAGGATGTTGTGACAATGTGTCCAGGCTCTTCAGCCAGCTGGGGGGCCACAGCATCCAAGCCAGTGAGCTTTCAATTCAACCAAGCAAGACTAAGCTTTGGTTATATTTGTATTTTGGGGAACCAGAGCCTGGAGAGGCATCACCTGTCAGAGGCATGTCAGGGTAACCCTCTAAGCAAGTCCAGAGACCTGATGGGTACAGCCTTTCTGAGTACTTCTCCAGCAAGACAGTCCCTTCTCCCACCACCCGTGACTTTGTACCTAGCAGAATTGTGTTAGTGGACCCCCTCCCACAGAGTTTAATGTTAGAAGGGAAAACAGCACCTTGATATCTGAAAGGAGCTTTTACCCGATTTTTTTGTCCAGTATGTTTATTCAGTATCGTACTGCAGAGCTGAGGGTGGATAAACAAAGTTCTTGCGTCAGTGGTTGTGATATCTGCTGCTGCAAGTGCTGGTGCCTTGCCAATTAATCAAATGGAGCAGGGGAAAGAGAACCTGACAGATGGGCAGGAGAAATCCTTGATGAAAAATCTGACTTGTTGTTGCATGGAGTGGCAATGGCAGGAGGGAGCAAAAAATGAAGGAACAAGTGGAAATCTAGAGGCAAGGACAATGATGATGGCTTCATAGATGACAGTCCATGCCCAGTCAGGTGGGGATCAGACACTTGTTGCCTTGATATTTCACCTAGCTCTTAAATACTAAATGCAAAACAGAAACCCTTTTGGCATTTAAGCAATGATTTCACTATGGATTAGTGGTGGCTAAATGAGCTGGGAAGTGGCTGTTGTCAAAGTCCTGGGGCACTTGAATTCCCTTGACCATCAGAGCTAGGCCTTTCAGGAAGGGCAGAAGCACTGGTCAGGAGTGGAGCCCCTGGGCAGAGAAGAGATGGACTGCAGGAAGAGGAGGTGCTATGAAGGAAAAGCTTTAGGAGGGCTTTTGACAAGGTTTGGGAAAGGTGGTTGGACTGGGGACACAATCCCCAGGGAGCAGAGTCTGTGCAGTGCAGAGATCCCTGCAATGAAGAGGAGCCCAGGCAGACAAAACATTTCTGAGCATCAGACAGCAGGACCTCCTGGTACCCAGTTAACTGAGGGGAACCTAAACTCCTTGCTCTCCCGAGAGATGGATGTTTTATTCATTTCCCAGTCCTAGGAGTGGAACAGTGAGACCAGGACCCTCCAGCCCTGCTTCTCCACTCTTCTTTTGGCTCCCTTCTCTCCCTGCAGGGACAATGCTGCACTCCTAAGTGCCATCAGGGGTACCTTCCCCAAACCCTGCAGCCTCTCCTACCTATCATGTCAATGATATTGACATTGACCATTTAATCATGGCTGGGATAGAGCCTGGGACCAGGAGTTGTGAGGGGAAGAAAAGGCAGCAAAGGAAATAAAGGAGATGGGCTACAGATGTCAGGAAGCAGAACAAAGAGGTGCCTGAAAGGAGAAGGAAGAACTGCCAGAAAGAGCTGCTGGGAAGCTTTTTTGGGTACTGCAGAAAGTCAGCATTTATTCCTGTGCAAGCCTCTTGTAGGCTCTAGGGGACATCCTGGGTGTGTAAGTTCCCAAGTGCGCACTGCATTTCAACTGCAAAGACAACAGGCAGCTGAACCTGCATCCTACTCACCTCTTCTGTAGGGGCATGTCTGGATTACTATTACTATTATAATAATTATTACTGTTTGTAATAGTAGTTCTTATATTAATAATATTACTACTATTATTACTGTTGTTTCCTGATTTTCCCAGGAATCTGGACTTTTGTCTCATGTAGGCAAGAAAATCATGTGTGGTTTGTCTTAAAGAAAGAAAACACCTTCTTTTTTTCTTGGTTAGAATTCATTCATCCCCTTGGCTAAGACAGTATATTGATCCTTCCCCTGGGCTCTGACCCCTCCATGCCTTCTCTGTTTACAGAGTTATCTTAGCATTCCTGCCTCCTCCTCACTGCTCAGGGGCAGCAAACATTTCAGGTAAAATTGATCCAGTGGATACAAGGAAAGACGTCATGAAGGAGCCTGGGGCACATTTGTGGCCTCTCTGCCATCACATAAGCCTGCTATGGGTCAGTTCAGCATTAACTGGTTCCCGAGTTGCGTTCTCATAAAGAGCAGTACTGGGCGGCTCTCCAAGTGCAAACTGGGATGTCAGTACAATTATCATCATTGCTTTTGTGCAATGAACTGGACAAACCCTAATTCCACCTTCCTCCAGAGACATGCTCACAGGTTTTGAAGGCTAGACAAATGATGCGGACCACCCAGCCTGACCTGCATTGCATAGCTCAGAGCCTCTTACCCTTAGCTGCAGCTTCAGCCATCTGGTTTGTGCAAGTGCACAAGCTCCACTTTCAGAAGTGGAACTTCTTGGTATTGGTCAATGCCTTCATCAGACCTGCCTCCAGCTATGCAAGGGATACTCAAAATAAATGAACTCGTCTTGGGGACATCCTTTCCATCTTATCACCATAGATAGGGTACAAAAAGGGGTGTGCATGGAGTTGTGTAACTCCAACTGTGCATGGAGGAAGTGGTGAGGAGTGTGGGAGGGGGAAGGACCCACAGTGTACCCCACAAATCACAGGCAATGGCCTCAATCCCTGTGCAAACAAGTGAACCTGCCAGAACATTATAAACCTGTAAACTGACAAACACTAAGTTAAAAAAACACAAAAAACCAAAAATCAAAAAACAAAAAACCAAACCAAACCAAACCAAGCCTGCAAACAAACAAACAAACCAAAAAAAAAAAAAAAACAAAAACCCAACCAAAAAAACAAACAAACAAAAAAACCAAAACCAAAACCAATTCCACATGTCCAAAAATCATGTTTTGGGCGCTCTAGGTGACAGTAGCTTCAAGCACCATAAAGTGAGGACTCCATTCCCAGCAGCTGTGGACAGCTATTTACTCTCCAGGTCTCAGTCCTCAGAGGCACTTGAGTGGCGTGCAGCTGCCACAGGTAGGCTGAAGGAAAGCTGCTGACTGGGTTGAGCTCTGCTGGAGCTGCTCAAGGGCTGTTTGCTTGCTGGTTGTTCTAGGCAAGCTCATCTGATTGACCCTCAATTATACAAAGAATAAAATTCATCTAATGAAGTTAAATGTATAGGAGTTTTCCCTTTATCCTAGTTCTATCTGCATTTTTTATGTCTGCTTATATGTGCAGTTTTTTCTACTGTCATTTGTATCAGAGGAAACCTGTTTTCTAAGGTGTTGCCCTGGGTGGGAAAGTCTGTGAAAGGTGGTTGTGACTTCTCCCAGGGAAAGGCCAAAGCAGCTTAAAAAGTGTCTTGATGTGGCCAAGCTGACTTGATGCACCCCCCAGCCAACTCCAGCTTTTGAGTACTTTTGGAGCCCTGGTAATGAAGACTGCAGGAGCACCATTCCTGAGGGGTAGTGGGGACTGGTAAGGGTGATGTCCTGACTGACCTGGGGATCGAGTATTATTTGATAAATATACCAAAGTACCCCAACTCCAAAACTTTACGGTCCCTATTAAAACGATGTCCTTGATCATACGTAACTTAGCAGAATTTGCTTGTCCACAGCTTCTCAGGTGAACATGTCAAATGCAGCCCAAAACAGGCTGCTACTTCTGTCCCCAGCAGGACATATTCATCCAATCACTACGACAAGGAGTGCTCAGGTAATTCTGCAATACAATTCTCTTGACTAATTTAAATTATCCGAAAAAAAAGGAAGCCAAAACAATAACCCAATGATCAACACAGAGACTGGGGTGCCTGAGGGAACGGGACCTCTGTTGGTGTTTCTTATGCCACTCTTCAGCCTGTAGGCTATACTTTTCTTCCTAGTTCGTGCTTTTCTGACACTTCTGAGATTTCTCTCTGCTTATTTGGTCTTTCTGGTTTTATTTGCACACACAAATGTGTGTTTAGAGCCCTTATGGCCAAGACCAGTGAGAGCTAGGGCAGTTTGGATGGACCGAAGGGACAAAGATGGGCTGGACACTGTAAGACATCATAGATGCCATGCTGTATTCCATCTCAGAGAAAGTCAGTGGGAGAAAACAGCTTATGGTAAAGGCCTAACCTCCAGGCCCATGAGCACAATTGCCCTGCAATATAAAGGCTTCATTCTGTGCTTCTAGCTACAACTAAAGAAACTTTTGGGAATAAACTCCCAGAGCTTTAGGACAGGACCCAAACTCATAGTGTTTATTTTATTGCTGTCCTTGGGCCAATATTTACCAGTGTTTATTAGTTGTTTGAAAGCAAATTAATTGCATAAAAGTCATGTTGCCTTTCAGACTCTCATGTGCTTGGGCAAGTCACTTGCCTCTTTTATGATCCCTGCATGCATCAAGCATCTGACACAGCACACAGGGACTGAAGTCTTTGTATCTCAGAGGAAAATCTTGCCGTGGACCTGGCTCCTTGTACTTCCACATGACTTCACTTCCAGAGAAATGGTTTGATCGTCCATGAAGGACACTCAGATCATGTCAGGAGGTCCTGTCTCCACAGTGTCTAAAAGTTAGGAGCCTAATTTCAAACCAAAGTGTAAATCCATGGGCTAACACTTATTAGCTAGTAAAAAGACTCTCTACAGTTTCCTGAAAGGATATTCTAGTGAGGTGGGTGTTGGTCTCTTTACCACATAACAAGAGATAGGATAAGAGGAAATGTCCTCAAGTTGTTCCAGGGAAGATCTAGATTGGATATTGGGAAAATCTTCCCTTAAAGGGCTGTCAAGCACTGGAACAGGCTGCCTAGGGAAGTGGTGGAGTCAATATCCCTGGAGGTATTTAAAAGCCATGTAGATGTGGTGCTTGGGGACATGGTTAGTAGTGGAGTTGGCAGTGCTGGGTTGGACTCAATGATCTTAGAAGCCTTTTCCAATCTAAGCGATTATGTGATAGTCAGTGCAGGCTGCCACCATTTCATTCGCATTTCAGATGACAATATCCAGGACCTACATTTTTCAAGCTCTTTTATAAAAGAAATCAGGCTATTTATGGCCATAAACATCATATCTCTGTCTGCTTGGTGGCAGCTTGATATTCCATTATCTAGCTCCCTTTCTTCCTAGACTTTTTCAGAGGATCACTCAAGCACTACTTTCTTTCTCCTGTTACACAGAAAGGCAAATAGACACAGTGCTGTATTTAGAATAGATTGGTGTTTTTTCTCTTTAAACCAGCAGATCTGAGAATGATGGAAGTTGTTATGTGGATATGCCAGATACTGGAAGTAGGGGGGGTGATAAATGTTAAGTTTCTCTATTTTTAACCTTAGTTGTAAAGACTCACCCCCCTCAGTCATGTCTTTGTCTCTTCTTGGCACCAACCATAAGTTTTTAGGCAGGAATTACTTTGGAAGTTTAAAAACTCTGTCAAGTGAGATTGGACAGATTTATGCATGGCAACTTCAATTCCTTACCTATGGAATACCCAGGAAAGCTTTTCCCACTTTCACAAAGCTACATAGTAAAAATACCACACTTGTTTACTGCTATAGTTCAACAGATGATCTTGAATATTGCCCTTGTGGTGTTTCCAAAATATCTTTTGATACCTAGTCACTCTCCCCAAATTATGTCATAAAACCCCAAGAAAATAATAAAAAATAGTCGTATTTCTGGTAATTTCTGTCTTTCACTTACATGAAAAAAATTACCTGGAATTTGTCTGGTGATTAAAGTCCTTTACTGGACTAAAATAATTCTCTGTTAACATTCACAATTCAGAACTACAGATTTTCCCCTTACTAGGAAAATTTTTTTTTTTTCTTTTTAAAAATGAGTTAAAAAAATTAATTTCCTTTCCATTATAGATGGGGATCCTATTCCTTTTAAAATTGAAACCTTGCAGTACACATTTTAAGCTTTTTGCAGCTATGCTGTAATTTAACACCAATGCATGGCTCCTGTATATTCTTTTGAATGCTGCCTACATCCTTGTGGACAACAGGCTTTGCACTTTGCCTCTTGCTGTTGTGAAGGATTTCATGCATGAAGACCTCATCTTCCATTGCTTTTATTCTTGCAGTTATGAATATAATATTACCATCAATGATATTTATGTGTCATTTAGCCAGTTGCTGTACAGACACATAATAAGAGACATGCCCTGCCCATGTAGATTAGATATCCAAGATTACTTGGTAAATATAATTCTCCTAAAGACCATGCAAACAGTTCGTGTTTCCACATCACACTTCTCTAGTTTGCCATTCTCCTTCTCTGGTTTCATTGGTTTATCTTAATACCTTTCCAGGCTAATGTGACTCTCCTCACATTCTCCCAGCTTTCACCACCATTGACTATCATGATGAACTGAGTGACTACATCAAAGCAAATCCCAGTCTGATAAGAAGCAATAGCATGTTAAGCAGGTTTCATGCTTCTTTCACAGATTGCGTGATTCAGCTGTTACAGCCTTAAACTATGACTGGCTCCATTTCCCTGTCATGGCCATTTGTTTTTAATGTCTCCGTGGTGCTCGGTCTGCATAGTCAGAATGCAGTGATAGTAACAACAGACAGAGTCTCTCTTAATGTTGTACTCAAACTTCCTTGAAAAGGTACCAAGGTGTGTAGCAAATTAGACTTCATCTAGTGGACTGTTATATCTCTTGCACAGAAGTATATTAATTGAAAATGCACCAAGTCAGAGTTTTCCAGCTGAGATAACCTTTCAGTACCGCAAGAGATATCACACAACCTTTATGCAATCTCACTGTGCTGCTTCAAAAACATCCTTTGACAGATTTAGATATGTGAACCAGAGTGAGTCCTTGCTAAAACACTCCAGCCCTGAGGGGGTCCCAGGTAAATTTAAGCTGCAAGCCTCCACAAGTAATTGATCCGTGTGGAAAGCCAGCTGGATCACCTGCAGATGTTAGTGGTGGTAGTAATACACACTTGCCCACAGGGAATTGGGTTGAAGTTACTCAGCTTTCATCAGATAGCAAAAAATTATTGACCCCAAATATTTTGAGCCATGGCTACCTAGTGAGAAGTGTCTCTGGGTACCAGGTCAAGCTCATTGACTAGGGGCAAAGTCTCCACTGGTTTCCTCCTGGCATTGGATAATCAGTACAGACAGAAAGCCTTTGTCATTCTGCCCTCAGCACTTGCACTTTTGAGCTCTGTCCAACTCTTTACACAGCAGCCTGACTCTTAGCACAGCATCACAGACCACTGCTCTTACCTGTGAACTGTCTGCATCCAAGTCTGTAATGAGCACCATATCCTCATCTCTCAATGAATCTTGGTCAGAGGAGGTGTGTTGGATAGCCTTGGCCAACTGAAAACACATTTATATGTTTTTGATGTCCAGATTAATACCCTTGGACCTGGACATTACTGTGGAGCTAGCTGAGAGCATGCATCACTGATGTAACAACTTTGTGCCTGTCTGCTTTCAAGGAGATAGGGATGTGTCCCCAGACCAGGAAAAGCTTGGAACGGCAGTTCAAGATATTGGGTATGAAGTAAAATACCATTCCTCAGACTCTTCAAGTGCATGGCTGATGTGTAAGAGTCTTTACTCATTCAATATCTGCTTAAATGACTGCGATAGTATCAAGCCAACTCAGAGGGTGGAGTTGCTGCAGGCACTTTACGGGAAGAGAATCATGACTTGCCTTCATCCCTTCTGAAGTTTAAAGGCAGCTACAGTGAGCCCTCCAGCTAAAAGGCAGTGGAAATCTCCTGTGACAGGAAACTCAGAGCAAAGAAAACAATGCAGTTTGGGAAGAGTGCTCGGGTACAAACTGTATGGAATGGCAGACCTAGAATTGTAGAATCACAGGATATTCTGAGTTGGAAGGGACACATCAGGACTACTAAGTCCAATTCCTAGCCCTGCACAGGACACCCCAAGAATCACACCATATGTCTGAGAGCATTGTCCAAATGCTTCCTGAGCTCTGTCAGACTTGGTGAAGACTTCCTTGCATCTGACTGAAAGCTGCATCTTTGCTTGAAGATCTCCCTCAAGCACTCATTTGCCAGGATCCCTGCTTTTGCTCTCTGAGAAACCAACTAAACTAGTTGCAATAGGCATGAAAATGTGGACACAAGAATAAACTGCATTCTTATTTTAGGCAGCATCTTGGCTATGATGAAAATGTTTTTAAATACAGTTTAAAGAAACGCAGTGACCTGGCCTGAGCACCTGGAAGATCTGGTTGGGGTCAGAGTAGCACAGGTGTGTAAGTTTGTAGGTGTACCTACCCCTGAGAGCAGAAACAGTTGGTGTGAAACTCTCTAGGACTAGGAAGAAGAGCGCCAGATCCCCAGCTGGCTACCTATATCCCAGATTTTGTAAGAAACAGGTTCCCACACATGCTCTGAATTTCAGTTTGAGATGCTCACAATACATGATATGAAGCTCTTCTTGGTGTTTCAGCTTTTATCAACCCCAAAACTGAAATACTCTATGTAAGAATTGAGTGGCAGTTTGAAAAATGAAGGAAACCAGTGGCTGGATAATTTACCTGATGGCAAAGATAGAGTGATTCTTCCCAGAGGTGTCCAAAACAGCAGTCCTTGACCATTGGTGGAAGAGAGGAGAAGGCCTTCTCTGGGAGGCCCAGTGAGTATCTCAGGACATGTCAGATGGTGAAAAGCCTCTGGTAGTTGTATTTGCGCTCTTCACATTTCTGTATCTTCCTCCCTACACTCATATATCCATGACACTTCTTTCTCATCAGGAGCTGTATGAAGACAACACTTGTATGGAACCAGCAACACTCTCTGGTAACTCATCCCTTTCCATTAGGTCCAAATGACCAATACATTCCTCAAAGGTTATATCTCAGGCTGAAGCCCAAGCAGACATGGATGGGACTGGAAAGCCAGTTTGAAAACCAGGAGCACAGGCTCCTGTGTGTGCAACAAGATCCATGGGAGCAATGAGGAGCCCAGCACACACCAACACGGCAGCATTCCCATACCTCCCACAGTTACATTGACCCTTCCACATGAAAGATCCATGCTCAAGTTAATTTCTCCTGGACACCAGAGCTCTGGAGTTCTGTCTCACCCAGAGCTTTGGCTCCATTTTACAGCTCTGCAGTAGAGGTCCACAAGCCCTGGAAATCACCAATTCCCCAGCGTGTCACAGAAAGCCTTGGCTCAGCAAAGCCCAGGAGTCCAGGCTGCTTCACAGCCTGCTAGACAAGCTGGCAGCACCTTGCAGTCAGATCTGATGGATGTGTGCCCACACATCATTGAAATGAGTGTATTTCTTGCATGTTCTGGCTCCTGCAGATTGATGTTCAAGCCTGGAAACCCCGGTCACTGCCGAGCTTGCAGCCTGCCCTGACTCTATCCTGCTTTCTGGCATCAGGACAGCTCCTGCACAGCTCCCTGTGCCTCCACCATCACAGCAGGCACCACTACTTTGATGTTTTCCACAGACCATGATTCCACCTGAGTGGCCATCAATGCTGTCATGCATGTGGGAGATGTTTTCTGTTGAGTATTGACGGGAGGTGGTGACCTTTTTGTTTGTGCTGGTGGACATATATAGTGAGTGTCAGCACTGTGTTATCGAAGAGCTTTCACTGCAGGAAGAATTAATAATGTCTGCTTCTTTCCTTCACACTTCTGCAGGACTCAGTCAACCCCAGTGCCATGATTGATGGTGTGAGCAAAGCCTTGTTGGCGCCGTCTCGAAGGCAGGTGCCTATTAATGAAAGGAGAAGACAAGGATGAAGGTGTCTTGCAGGACTTAAAACTCCCCTATCAGCACTGGGCAGTCAGAGTGGGTGGCTTGTTCAGGGGGGTGTATTTGCTGACAAAAGTCTGTGCAAACAAGGACCATGCGAGAACATACAGGGAACAGCTGCGCTGTATCTGGGAAAGGTGAACAGCATTTGCAGAGCAAACTCACTCTAATTCAGGCAAATACTGTTACAAGCAATGTAGCTGAAAAGAAAACACGTTTACTGGGATGTTAACATGACTCCTATCAAGTGCAGGGAAATGGGGAAAATGCCTGTGTCTGTGAAACTGCCACCTGAAGCAGATAATTCCTGCTAGGAAAACCCTCTTGCAAAAGCATCTTGGCTTGACTGAATATTCTCAATACCTGGGGAGAAAAGGTGTTTAACGTGTTGCAGGATTCAGCTTTCACAGGCCCCCTCTGAGCACCAGCTCAGTGGTTATTTGCAAAAATATAATTGCTTCGGGTTTTGGGTGCAGGTTTGAGCCACCCCCAGTGTTGCACTGCAGAGGTAAGGAGTGCTGAACACTTCCCAGGAATCAGCATCTTTCAGGATGCTGGTGCTGAGCATCCCCATGTTGAGCACCTCAAACCACCCTTCCATCAAAATTTTATCCCATGTTTCTCCCCATCTCCAGGACCACTGCCATCATCCTCAGCACCTCAGAGGGGAAAGCTGCACATGCCTTCAGGAAAGCAGGAAAAGCTGCAAAATCTGGGGACAGACCCCCACCTTGTGGAAACAACCTCAGGTCCCTGCTTACCAGAGGCTTTTGTGGGTTGGCTTGTGAGCCTCAGCATGACCTCATGCCTCGCATCCTGCTTGCTGCTACATTAATTAGTCTAATAAGAGATTTTATCTCAGTGTCAGTCACAGCCACACCACACACAGCATAGGCATGGGATGGTCCCTGGGTCTTCCTCTCCCATAGCTCGACATTTTCTGCAGCCCATATGAATGGTAATGATATTTGTGTTACTGTTAAAGAGAAAAAAACATTTATTCATTACAGCAGGTTTCTGATTTAGAGACAGTGGGAGACCTGTTTGAAGGCCAGGCTGAGCATCCTTCCACTGAAACAAGGAAATTAAATAGCCTTTTAAGTGGTTCAACCAGGCCACTAACCACGTGTGAAAGCACCAGGAAAAGGAGCTCTGAGGACCAAGGGATTGCCTACAGCCGGTCAGCTGCCAGGAGAGCATTGGCTGGGGGAGCTGCTCAGCAAGCAAGGATGGTATGGCCCAGGAAAGGCTGCAAGTCAGCAGCTCCTTGAACCCTGTATTTGCAGGGTTTCAGGATATAGAAACAGCCCTCTCCTTATTTTCCAGCCTGTACTCAGGGAAGGTGTTCTCTGCCCGCGTTTTTCATACATAAATTGGGATAGTAACAACAGTTCATTTTCCTCCACCTTCTAAATGCCCGCCCTGGTAAGTTCTGTGGCACTGAACCAAAGGGTACCATGCTTTGAAATAATTATCCAGTGCCACCCACAGGAAACATAACCAGTCAGGAACTCCTGCACCCATGCAAAAAGGCGCAGAATTGAGGTTGCTTCATCAGATTAATTTGATTTCTGTTGACAGTTTTTTGTTCCTGTCAGGAAAACAAAGTGAACTTGCCCCTTTCCAAATATTCTGATTTGGGAAATGAAGTCTAGCTATGCCAGACAGGTCAGAAGAGCGCTATTTTTTTTTTTTTTTAATTTTTTTTTTTTTTATTTTTGGGGGGGGGTGTGGTTTTTTGTTTGTTTTTTTGGGTTTGTTTGTTTGTTTGTTTGTTTGTTTTTTTATGCCCAAGACCTGTTATTCTCTCTAGAAAAAAAATTGCAGCCAACATGTAACTGTGGCTGCTGCCCTCAGTGTGTGTGATTAGGGATCCTGGAGGGATCATTTGTCTAGTGTCAGCAGTGTAAAAAGTCTTCTTTCCATTTTGTTGACACACAAAAACTCCTAGCAACATCAGTGATGTTCTTTGATCCATTTGCCATAATTAGGGATGATCACATCTCTCAGTGCTTGGCTAAATTTGTATTTTTCTATCCTATGCTTCAGTGCCCGAATTCCTACAAACCACAGAGCTGACTTAAAAAGCCTGTGACTTGGCACAGCAGAGCACAGAGCTCCTCAGCACACAAAAAGTCAGAGCCACTGGTATATCTGATGTTGTTCCCAGTTCTCCAGGCTGGGAGTTCCCCATGTTTTGCTCAGGGATTGTTATTGGTAAGTAAGAGGTCAGAGTTGATTAGACACCCAGGTTCCCCACCAGCACCAGAAACTGGTGTGAGGCAGGAGGTACTCAGCCAAAGCAGTTGCCATCTGCCAGAGTAGAGAAGCTGCAGCAAAACCCTGGGCTGTGTCCAAATACCCTAATGATAAGCAGACCAGGGTGTAAACTTGACTATTTCTTAACCTTTTGCAGTAAAAATGCAGGGACTGTGCAGTGTCTGGGATTAATAAGACTCTTGGGTACAGGGTTTGTGGAGGATTGCATGGTTTTGGTTTCAGATGTTTTATAGAAAGCCTGAACAAGCACCATTAGTCAGCTCAGTGCTAATTAATGATTAATCTGGATAGCACCAAGCTGCTTTCAATTGATTTTTAGAGGGGAAAAAGCAAGCTGGAATCTTAATTTCCATGGCACACAGGTGTAAAGAGGAGCAACAGGGGCTGGAAGTCTCGACCTGCGATGCTGGGGAGCACAAGACCCTCAACACACAGGACTACAGCGGGGGACAATCTGTCAGGGACATCTCCTGCCCAGAAATGGTGACAGGAGACGGGGATGAAGAGGGTGATGAAGTTGAGGTGATGATGGAGACCAACTCCCCAGGGTGCCGGCACCCTGCTTGGGGCAGGTGTCCCTGTGCCCAGCAGAGCTGACAGTAACACCTCCTCCCTTTAGGGCTCACCCCTTGCACAGACGCCTGCAGTGGAGGCAGGAGCTTTGGGTGCTCTCCCCATTTCCAGCATGGGTCACAGGAGTTTCCCCACTCAGGGTGCCCCTGATGCCCTCTGATCATCCCTGCACCGTCCATGGGCTGCGTTTGAGGTAAACCTTCCTTCCAAACCCCCTTGCCTGCCCTGACTGCCACCTGCAGTGGGAAGGTGGCTCTTTGTGGCTGCGGGGCGAGGGTTGCACGCTTGGTGTCTGGTGCATGGGTGACATCTACCGGCCTTGCCTTCAGCTTCGTTTTGTGCTTTTAAAAACCCGTGCCAGGAAAAGCGACGCTGGGAGCTGTGTGCTGTTTAACTGCTCGTTTAACTGTGCCAGGGTCAAAGCCATTATTTTTATAATTGTGTGTCTTATGCCACGGACCTTCTCTGGGGTTTGACAAAAAGCTGAGACTTCAAATGAAGCAGTGCAAACTCGTAGGAAATCTTGAAACATGAACGGAATGGGAATGTTGTTCCCCTGTAGTTTATTCCCTGGCAATTAAGATTAGATTTTGGATCTGTTTCTTTCATAGAAAAATCACAACCATTCCAAAGCACAACTAAAAATACTAAGTAATATTAGTGAAGTTTCCTTTACAGAATATTGCTGCCATTTATTTGAGGATTTATTTGAAAACAGCAAAACAATGGTAATTTCTCTAATATTTTTTCCTTTGTAAGAGTAGAAGGTAAAATTAGGAAAAAGCCCCTGCCTAGCTGTGGCTAAAAAACAGAATAATAACTAATACAACACATATTTTAAAAAAATTAAATACTTGTGTCATTTTTAAAAGAAATACTTGCAGACTGGTGGCTTTTGTTGTATTGGTATTGGATGAAATATTACAGTTAAGCTCCAGGTTATAGCACTTGGATCCATGCTCAACAAACTGCTCTGGCTGGATACTACCCACCAAGTGCCTGGCTGTGAGCACAGACCAGCCAAAAAGCTGGAGCAGTATTGCTCCACATCCTGGTCCTTGCATGCAGCTGAACCTTGCAAATTCTTATCAAAGCAGCCATAAAGAAAAAAGTTGTAAATACACTACCCAAAGGGTCAAATTCAAAGGTGAATAGAAAGTAAACAACACTCATACTTTCAAATACTGTGATTTTTAGGCTTTTTATTATTTTGGCACCTGGCATATAATTTGTGAGTGTTCAGGTAAGGTGTGGCAGTGGTAGAGATTGTACAAGCAGTACCTTGGCATTCCCACAGTATAATAGCACCCACGGCCGCTGCCGTATCTGCAGTGCCATAAATGTTAATCCAGCTTGTCCTCTTTCCTCATGTTAGCTCTTCACGCCTTTAGTCAGCTCCTAAAGCACAAGACTGGGACACCAGCAAGAATATGAGCCCTGTTGGGAGCAGCCCTGCGAAGAAGCTTTGGGTTTTCTCGAGGATGAAAGGCTGGACATGAGCCAACAGGGTTTGTAGCCCAGAAGGCAAACCACATCCTGGGCTGCATCCAAAGCAGCGTGGCCAGCAGGAGGGGATTCTGCACCTCCCCCCTGCCTTCATGAGACCCTGCTTGGAGTGTTGTGTCCAGCTCAGGACAGACATGGAGCTGTTGGAGTGAGTCCAGAAGAGGGCCACAAGGATGATCAGAGAGCTGGTGCATCTCTCCTATAAAGACAGCTTGAGAGAGATGGGGTTGTTCAGCCCAGAGAAAAGGATCCAGGCAGACTTTATTGCAGTTTCCAGTACCTGAAGGGGGCTTATAAAAAGGAGGGAGAGGAACACTTTATATGGGCAGATGACAGGAAAGGGGCAATGGTTTTAAACTGTAAGAGGGCAGGTTTAGATTAGGTATTAGGAAGAAATTCTGTACTGTGAGGGTGGTGAAGTGCTGGAACAGGTTGTTCTGAGAAATTGTGGGTGCCCCACCCTTGGAAGTGTTCAAGGTCAGGTTGGGTGGAGTTCTGAGCAACCTGGTCTAGAGAATGGCATCCCTGCCCATGGCATCCATGAGATGTTGGAGCTAGAAGATTTTTAAGGTGCCTTCCAATCCAAACCATTCTATGATTCTTATTCTGTGACGGGAAACTGGTTCAGGCTGTGAAAAGGCAGCTTCAAGAACAGTCCTGAACATAAAAATCTCCTTTTCCCTGTTAGCCATTCCCAAAGGACAAGTGCTGAATTACTGTGTATTTCTTAGCATCCCTTCCAGGGACTTGTGAGTTTCCATTCACTACAGCTGAGCACGTGGTCCAGTCTCCAAGGCCACCAGTTTTTCCCCCACAATGTCCCAGTCCTCCTGTGCACTGACAAAGAATCTCCATGTACCATCTTGGGGTTCTGCTCTCTGCTTTGACCACCAAGGAGATTCTGTCCATGACCAGTTCCTGAAGAATCTGCTGAAACCTGAAACCCCAGCCTTACATATGTGCTGGGTTGAATCCCATTTTCTAAAACTGCTTGATAATTTCTCTGAGGGCATCCAATGAGGTTCTTTTCAGATACCCACAGAGACTAAATACTTTTTTTGCCCTGTGAAGAGAGGTGTCAGGTTTATTTGGTATTTTTTAGATCAATGTTCTTCCTTTTTTTTGTTTTTTTTTTTTTGTTTCTGTTCTATGTCCCCTTCTTTGGATTTCATTATTCAGCCCTTCATGGACATGTGAACTAGTGGGTAAGTTTTTTCTGTCTCTCATACTTCTTCTGAGTAACCTCATCTCCATCCTTCTTGAGTATATGTCTTCTGCAGATCAATAGATATCACCTCCTGCTGTTAATAAATTGCCTTTATTATTAAATTGCATTCATTTATATATTTTCTAATCCAAATCTTTCTTGATTGGCTCTGTCTGATCACTAAGAAAATTTCCCCATGCTCCAATGCAGGGTGTTAGTTCATCCTTTAGTCACTGCTTCCCCAGCAGTTGGCCTTAAAGATTGGAACACTGTAATAAGCAAGCACAGTATGTTTCACTGTGATGCAAATGACTAATACTATGTTTCGTTTTGTGAATTATAAATTAAACTCCTTCCGGAGATACAAGAATGGAAATCATGCAGAAAATCATTTATTCAGATTGTCAATCACGTGGAAGAAGAGTGTTTAGCAGCTTTAGTGTCTGTTTAATGCAGCTCATCTTGTGGTGTTCTTTTGGACAAAATCTGTAAAGAAAGTTCCTGTAAGGAAAGTTCCTGCATCTTGACATCCTGCACTTTTTTTTTTTTTTTTTTAAGAACATGATTTATCTCAGATGTCCTTTGGCAAAATTCTTTCTTTTCCTATTAGATGTTCTGTTCAGCTACCCCCAGCTGACATCTTCCATCTTTAATGGTACCTCACAATTATTGCTTTTGAAGTTCATTGGAATTTACAGCTGTATAAATGTCAGTGCTGTTCTGTAAAAATACCAGTTATGTGAAAATCTTGGAAACCTGCCTAGCTATGATACTGCCAGGAATTTGGATATAAGTGCTACATGACTGGTTTGGATCAGAAGGAGACTAGGGCAAGTTTTTTTGATTTATAGTTCCTAATAATCGTGCTCTGAGTGTTGGAATAGAGTTTGCTGTGGTTTAGATTTCTCTTAGTCCTGCAGAGGAAGAAAATGCTCTGGCAGCTTCTCCATAAACCACATTGTTTGGGATGCCACCAGGTGGTGCCACCAAGTCAGGGAAACACGAGCAGGACGGACTCGGGGAAATCAGCCTGGACTGAGGATTAGACGGCTCCCAGGACCTCTTCTTTCTGTTTCTAGTCGGGGACTTCAATCCCAGTCCCTTCCAACTGCTCTTAAAATATTCTTCATGTTTTTGCACCACACTTCAGAAGCCTATTTTAAGATTCAGCTCAGGATGCTGTAGGGTAGTTGGCATGCCCTCAAAAATGTCCTTTTTATAAAAAGACAAGCACTTCTGTTGTTTTTCCTAGTTCCTAACAACTGCTTAAAATTAAATTATATGGAAAATCTAGTGATCTCTATGTCTTAATCCTTCATGCCTCATTCCTTCTGGATTAATATTTTACTGTGACTATTTTTGTTACTTAGTCATTGCAAAAATCAAAGCAAATTCCAGTGTTTCTTTTAAGAAATCAGTCATTCCAAGTTGTGTACCAGACTTTCTTCTGAGCTGGTATTGCTCAGATCCTGTTAAACTGTTGTCAGAGAATTTCCCATCTTTGAGCCTGGAGGTAAAAGTAAGTCCTGCTCAAATTTAAACTTCAAAACTCAGGAAGCCCTGCGGTCCATAGAGAGTGGAGCTGTAGTGTTACTCTTGCCATGGGATGGTAAAAGTGACAGGGAAATAGCCTATAGTCCCATCATTTCACACAAGGATGGGGTACATGGACTGTTTCTCAGCCTTTGCTCATGCTGGTAGAAGTAAAAAGAACATTGTAGTGGATCAAAAGAAGGGATTATGCCCTCTAATCACCCTTCATTCTAATCACCCACCTCTACCTCCTGCATCCAGTTTTGTATTCCCCAATACAGGAAAGATAATGATGAGGATGATGGAGAGAATTCAGCAGAGGTCATCAAGACATATTCCTGGATGTGAGTAGGATGAATTATCTTTGTAGTGCTTTTCTCCCTCCTCTGATACAGACGGAGCCTAAATACCTAAAGTTAGGCTATATGAATCTCCTATAAGGTGAATTTCTGAAAGTTGTAGGAGGGATTGGACCAGAAGGACTGAAAGCCTGAGTTTCTTGAGTGTTTAGCAGCTGCTCTAGTAACTGACTTGGACTTGGTATTAAGCTTGACCCTGTGAGTGTCTGGTTTTCCAGGCCATTTTCACTGTTTTCCACCCCTGCAAATGTTAACTTTTAGCCAAAAAAGGCTAAAGGCTTCATCACAGGTTACTCACTCAATGCATGTAAGACCTCTATATCTACACCACCATCTTTCAGGTGATTCAATCATCATTTCAACAGCAATTTTTGCCTTGACCCAACAAGAATAAGTCCATGTCATCAGCTGGGACAGCTTTTATGGGTAACAGACTCCACAGACCAGAATCATCCTACAGACTTGTGTGTAGCCCTGAGAGAGAAACAGGTGAAATAAAGGCAGGTGATCAGCAATTCCTGCTCTGTGATCTGCATTTGAATGTCTTGCCAATTGATGCTGTGGTGCTGAGGTAGCCATGGAAGGAAGTATCTCCTGCTTCCAGTGTTCAGCTCCATAATCCACTCTCATTTTCAAAGGTGGAAGCTGAAGATGCTTGGCAGTGCAGGAAATTCGGCCTTTTGTGCAAGTTTGTAAATACAGCGATTGATGCCAAGATGAAGTAAAGAAAACAGATACAGCTGTCTCTTACATAGCTGCTGCCTTATAGGCTCCTGAAACTATTGCACACAGCTCTTGTTGGCCATGATTTAAATGGTAACAGCTGTAGCAGAAAAAAACATCCTCACTGCTTCTGTAAGCCACAGGAAGGGAGAATACAAGTTTAAAATATTATTTTTATCTCAAAGTCACCAAAAAATGTGGTGAAACCCTACCTTTCCTTAAACAAGCCAGTATTCTTGGAAGGTCAAATGGCTAGAAAGCTGTTTGCATTATTTAGTCATCTCGAGATGATTTCAAAAATTTAAAATAATACAAAGAAATTTTACTTTTTTCTTTTATTCTTCTTAGTTTGCTATCCCTGCAAGAGCTCTGTGCCAGCAGAACATACAGTCTCTGTGCATGTAGTCTCCTTCTGTAGCAATGACATTTAGGCACAGCTATTTAAGAACTCGGTGTAAGAGACTCTGCTACAGGTTGTATTTGATAACAGCAGAGGTGCCGGGGAGTCTATGACCTTTAGTGCAATAAAACAGTGGGATAACAAGGATCAAAACTTAAATCCTGAGGACCCACCACAAGCATGGCTGGTGCTGAGCCCTTGGAGAAAAGGCATCTCTGGAGCTGTCTGTCATAGCTTGCTTGATATGTCACATTAGCATCTTTTCCATGCTGACCCCACTGAAATGTCACAGCCCATTTTTTTCACCCTAAGCATCAGTGCCAATGCTCGTGGCACTAGATTGCATTAGCTCTGAAAGGTTTCCTGTGCATTGGCCTGAAGACAGAAGACAAATTGGGGTGCTCTGTGCTCCAGCTTGGTCAGTCAGATTGACCTTTCAGAGCAGCCTTACTTGGATTTGCCCCAGGTTTTCAGCACCATAATCTAGGGAAGTTTTGTGTTTGTGTTGCAGAGAAGTAGGTGCTCCTCCAAGAGGGATGGCAGATGTGTGTGTGGGAAGAAACCTTGACTAGTCCCTGCAGGAGGAGTAATAAAATCATAGAATCATTTACGTCGGAAAAGACCTCACAGATCATCAAGTCCAAGCTGTGCCACTCAGTCCCACAACTATGCCTTTTATATATCTCCAGAGCTGGCTACTCCACCACTTCCCTGGGCTGCCTCTTCTAATGCCTGACCATCCTTTCAGAAAAGAAATTTATCCTAAGGAGAAGAAACTCCCTTCCACAGGGACAAGGAGAGCAAGGATGCTTGTACCTATGTAGGGGAGCTCTGTCACCTTCCTCACAGAGCGCAGGACTTCCTCAGATCTTGCCTCTAGCATCAATTTGTTTTCATGCTTGCATGTGTCAGTGTTTATCAGAAACAGGGCTTCCCAGCACACTCACCTCCAGAGGCAATGGGAGAAGAGACATGTCCCAGAAGACAGATACATGTCTGAATACACTCTTCCTTGCTGCTGGTCAATGCTGCTGCATGAGCATGGCGTAAGAACCTACACAGAACAGAGTAAAACTTTTCCAACTCCTACATTAATGTCATTTTCTGAAGAAAAAAATATAGTAATATTTTAGAGAAAGCTTTAGAAGCAAATAGTATGTACATGAACCAATAACCAAATTATCCTTGTAAACCTTGGTCTACAGTTTTCAATACAGGGCAATAAAATCTTGGAAACAAGAGCTCAGTGCCCTTCAGCAAAAACCAAACAAAACCTTCCTTAGTTATTTTAGAAAGCTGAATAGCACTGCATAAATATATTTTCCTCCTCCAAAAGGCAGGTCACAGCAGTCTTAATTATCAGAGGGACAGAATGGAAACAACATAAAAATAAATCCTTTGAAAGTTTGCTCTCATTACCACATTTGGCATATTTAAGCATAAACACCATCTGTGTTTATCAAGAAACACGGCAATAGCTGCCGTCCATTCTCACAATGACACCAGTGTTTACAGAGATTTACAGTAAGGGGCACATGCAAGGCTTCCTCAGAAACTGAGCTCCCCTGAAATTATTTGCTCAGTCGCCAGCTGCTCATGTAGATGGAGGCACTTTTGCCAAGAGAAGAATCATCACGGCAGAAAAGCAAAGCCTCAAATCTCTCATGGAAGCTTCTTCTGGCAACCCCAAGGGAGGCAAATAGCAGCAAAAGTTACTCTCAGCAAAGGATCAAGCCATGAAACACACTTTGTGCTTTTAATGGTGTAACTGCCACGGCGGGAGGAGGAGCATCTGTGGCTCCGGGATCAGCTCACTGCTCTGCTCCCCCATTGGCAGAATGGGGACCTGCTGACCCTCTGCCTTTGCAGCAGGCTGGGAATGCTGGAGAGGACTGCATGCAAGGGCTGGCTAGGCTCTGCCCTTGCCCTGGCAGACCAGCTCCCAGGCAGGGAGAGTGTGGTTTGTGACCTGGCTGGGCGCTGTGTTCTTGCACCAGTCTCTCTCATCCAGCTTTGTTACACCAGATCCAGGAGGGGTTGTAGACAAACAACCCAAATTGTCAGTGAGAGCAATTCCTCTGCAGATGCTGTGGTAGCTTGCTCTGCCAGCCACCTGTGCCCATGGGCCTGGACCCTTGGTTATGTTTATGTGGGCTACCCTTGATCCAACTTCATCCTTCTGTGTGATAGAAAACAATAGAAGAGTGAAAAGAAAAGGACAGGAGCAGAAGCATGCCCTGCCTAAAGCCAGGATGCAATGCTGCCAAGGGACAGTGATGGTTTCACCACAACCTAGACAATGTTGTCTAGCTCAGCACAGGTGTTTGGAATCCTCCCACCGGGACCAAACGGTCCCACAGATGTGGATCCAGGCTGCTGATCAGCAATAACCAGCAACACGTCCTCTGTGAAAGTGAAGCCCTGGGCTATCTGAAACACAAAGCCACAGGCAACAACAGGCCTGCCTTCAATGCAGGCTGTGGCACCAGTCTCTGGTTCTCCTTTGCTGACACACAACATTTAGGCAGACTGCTCATACTAAAACCCCAGTGTGCTTTAGCTTCACCATGCAAAAGAACTGTGTGAATAGATGTCAACTATTTTTAGATGATAGAAGTAATTATGTGAATATATAACAAGCTCTTTTACACTGAAAGATTAGAAGAAAAATATGTGGACATCCGAAGTACATCACCTAAATCTGAGCAGCCTGGAACAGCATCTGATCTCCATTGCTCTAGCATCATTTGCCCAAAAGCAGTTAAGAAGACTGATACTAATATTCTGAGCATAATTTGGCTCTTCCTTCTTGTAGAGGTGGCATTGAGTGGCCTGATTGTAATACAGATACATTGAATGATGCAAAGACAATCCAATTAAGATTAAAGCAAATTAAAAATCCATAATATTGATGTTAATTTTTTCAATTCCTGCCTGATGGCTTTTTGAGAAGCAGAACTGTGAAAGTTAACAAAAACTGTAGACAGCAGTTTCACAGCATAAACTCTTTCTCTTTTCTAAACCAGTATGTCCATAGTATTTAATTTGAATTTTCGTTTTCTTAATTTTCTCTCATTTACCCTAATTACATTGTCAGCGTGCTTGGCTAAGTAATTTTTTTCTATCAACAGTGTTTACTCCTCAGATATTTACAGACTAATTTTACATCTGCAGTGACACTGTGTTATATATCAGAAAAACCTTATTCTGCTTTATGATTTTACCTTAGAAGCTGATCGCTCTCGTATTCTCCTGAAATTGTGCCTTTGTTCTGGATTCTGTCATCCCACCAAGATGGTAGTCTCAGCACCCAGTGTACACTCCCAGAAGCTGTGAAGGCAGAAAGAAAGACCTGCAGGGTAAACGCTCTGTCCCAGCCAGAGAAGCAATTTTCAACCTGGGCTTAACTGTAAGCCGAAACAAGAAATCCTATTTGCTTTACTGAGATTACATATGCCCTTAAAATAAAACCTTGCTCAGCTGCTGTGCTGGAGTGGGACCAGAGGGCTCTGTTCTACATCTAGCCCATTAAAAAAGGCCTTTTCATCCATTTTTCCATGACAAAATGCATGTGTGTGAATAGAGTTCAGAGTGTGTTTTCTTACAAGTATTTGATTTGCTGCCTACTGTCACTTCAGTGTCTCTGGATATGCTTCTCCTCCCTAAACATTTGAGGCTTATGTATCTTTCCTGAACAACTTCATGCTCCTCCAAGCCAAGCCACATTCTTATAATTTTTTTGTCTGGCTTAAAAAGAGCACTTGAGCAAGTGGAGGAATGTATTTTGCCTTGAGAAAATATAACTTACAGTGGGAATGTAGGTGGAGTGGTTTCCTGGTGGATTTCTGCTGAGCCACTGGATTATTTTGTGCCAGCTCCAAGACTTTTGTCAGTGTCTGTGGTAGTCCTAATGTACCTGTCTTGTAGTACTTCCCTGGTATCTGTGAAGGCATTGTTCCTTTTCTCCTGCTTCCTCATGCATCATTCCCAGCATCTCTTTTTCTCCTGTGCATAGCCATTTATTTTTGTGAGAATAATGGGACACATTGACTTGTATCAGTCACAGTTATAGTGCAGGAATAAGGAGGAGCACCTGCACACAAGCTTTTCTGCCTAAACCATGCTATAGCAAGAGCTTCATTTCTGTAGCAAGCTTGGCTAAAAGAAGACTTGCTTGAGGAAACAAGGAGTTATCCCAGATGAGTTATGGAGAGTTGTACCGTACTAATCACATTTTCATTCCTTTTAAGTGAACAACTGACAAAATTAAGGAGATATGCAATGTTGAGTGCCTCTAAAGACAGATCTGCTTTTCTTAGATGTCCAAGTATGGGCCTCAGTCTGTAATGCCACTCCTACAGATCTTGTAGCTGAGGTTCTCCAGGTCTGGCTCCACACTGCACTGGTAAAGCAGACAGATGTTGGTGACTGCTTCAAATAGAACAAGCTTGAAGTTGTGACATCTGTGGTGTGAGGGAAAAACAGTGTCAGCATGTTTGAATTGCAGGAGACCACGTGAGCAGGTGCAACATTCACCAGAGGCTTCATCTGTGATATTCAGACAGTGAAATGGCCACAAGCACAGCTCAGAGAGCCAGAAGAGGTGTGGGGTAAGAGTGAAGGGAATCCAGCAGCCCTGTGGTGAAAAATGATGTGTGCCAATGGAGCTGCCATCCTGCCCCATCCACAGAGGGCATGAGCAGCCATAGCTGTACTCATGGTGAGTAAACCCTGGCAGTGCCAGTGCTTGTGGAGCAATTAACTGGGACCCTTGAAACACCCATATACAGCAAGTCTCTCCTCCAAGGTGATGGTAGACCTGGGTTCTTCTATCTGTCAGGCTTATTTTTTCATGAGTTGAGAACTCAGAAATCCAGTGTTGTTAAGCCCAAGGAAATTTTCTTCTGGGATGCCTGATTGTTCCTTTTGACTCTTCTTTTGACCTAGAAGAGATTGTAGAGCAACCAAGTGTGAGGAGAGTGCAGAGGGATGAACCCCACTGACTGCAACTGTACGTGTGAAGTGAACGTGTCCATGGCACTGTGCATCTGCTTGGATAACCTGCCTGCACCTGCAGCTCAGGTGTAGATCCATACTGTCCATTGCACTTGTATGTGCACTGAGTCTCTTGGGAGCTGAACTGTGCCCAGGTGTTTGCTGCACCAAAGGGTGGCTCCTGGGGCTAAAAACCATGCCAGGGGTGTGCTAAGTATTCCACCAGGACAGCTGTGGGCCTGTGGTGGAAGCCTGTGTCCTGTCCCTTCCTAGTTTACCTGCATAGGTGTGTCCAGGAGAACACGGTCCATGCTGGTGAAGAGCAAGGCCAAGACAGTTTCTGTCGGAGGTGATGGTGTAAGAGCTGAGTGGTAGCTGGAGTAACAAGCCAAGCTGTACCACACAGCTGAGTTGCCAAAAGAGGTGAGCCCTGACCTCTGTAGAGCCAACAGGAGGTGTCAGGGTGGAAGGAACAGGCAGGCCAGATGGAGAACAACCATGCACCCCAGGCTGGATGGACCTACCACGCACCTGGGGGCTGGACAGTCTGTTTCTTTAAGAAAAATCATCCTCTGGTTCAGAGCCCAGACTTTTAAATCTGCTGTAAATCAAGCTGCCCTCTTTCAGCACTGCACATACCTTTCATATTTCTTTCCCTCAAGGAACTGTTTTGTGATGATTAATGAATTATGAAGGTCACCTTTTGAGTCTTCAACTCTTACAGAACTCCAGAGAAAACAAAATCCGGAAGAGTTTCAGCTAAAAGTGTCATGGCAAATGCATCCATTTTACTTTATTTATGATTATGTTCACAATGGACTTATTAAGTACATTCTTTAAATAAACAGAACTTGAGACTGTTTGTGAAATGCTGGGGTTTTCTGCCTTAAAACATCTGCTGCCCATTTCTTAAGGACCATTTAAGTAACATTAGAGCACATACAGATATGCATCTATTTCCTGGAAACTGGTTAAGCATACTTCAAAAATGTAGAAATCTGCACCTTTACCACGCAAGAAAACATAAAACTAAAATGAATGAGGCTGGGCAGTCTCTAGCTGAGAGAAATTCAATAAATCTACCCTGTACATGAACTGTGTTGGTATGTGAGACTGGAAAGCTTGCTGGCAAGAGACAGGGAAGTTGATTGTAAGTCTGTATAACTCAGACTAATAATTCATGATGCTTCATAAAGCAACCTGGTTATTTGAGCATTGTGCTCTTTTTAATGGTGTGCCTATTGAATAAACATCTGGACTTGCATCTTCTTCCACAACTGAGGCTGCTCTGGATGGGAACTTCCTTTTGAGTGCCCATGTCATTATGTGGTTAATAATTTATATCCTTGAAGAATCTTCTTTAGATGTCAATTACAAAGAGGCAGATGTCAGGAACATCTGCAGGATAAGCTTTTCATGGGATATGTTCCTTGACAAATATCTCCATGATGTTTGGTATCTCACCCCTTTTCTATTTCAGTAATAGTCCAACTGCCCTCTGACATCCAGTGGTTTTACAGACAGTGTTAGACCTTCTCCAGTCTGGCTGCTTCTTGGCTTTCCTTTTCGTAACTGTCTTCTCTCTAATCAAAAGGAAGTCAGAAAATTAAGTCAGATTCAGCCTTCAAAGTCCAGCTGCTGCTGAGTGCTCCACAGCATTTCTTGCTGTTTTCTACCTTCCTTGGTCCTCAGCCCATCACAGCCTTGATGTTCCTCTGAATAATGGCATGTCCTGCCCAAGTTTGCTTGAGCCGCACAGAGCTGACTTGAAGGATGGAGCTGAGACTGTAAGAAGCCCCTGTGAGCATTTGTTGAGCTGCTGTCACATCTGTTGTAGTTTTAATGACAGATGCCTGCTAAGGAAGGCAGGAGCCTCCCTTGGAATGGAGAATTTAAACCCCCTCCCTCCAAATTATTATAACTTTGAATTTAAGGGGCTCTCAGGTAAAGATATGGGAATAGAAATAACAGTTCTTTATTAGGAGAACTAAAATAAACAATAAAACAAAAACACATGCAGTAAGACAAACAAATAAACAAATAAAACCCACTGACAGAGTCAGGATCCAACCTGACACTCTGTGGGTCAGGGTGTTGGTGGCAGTCCAATTCAATGGTGGCTGCAGTCCCAGTGGCAGATGTGGATCTGTTGAAGTGATGCCCCTGTAGAAAAGTGGAGTTCTTTCACTGAAGGTCCAGTGGCGATAGATGGGCCTGGTCTTCCTGTGAGAATCCAGTGGAAAAGGCTGCTTGGTGTTTCAACTCCCAGATTTTTATCCAGGTAGGAATACTTGGCTCCTCCCCCTGGCTGGAGCATTTCCCAATGGGATGATGTAATTCTATCAATGACACTCAATGGCCCATTAGCAGAAGATCTCTCCCTGGAGGGAGGCTGGGTTGTGGAAGAGATAAGAAAACTGTTCCAGCAGGTTTATTAACAGTTGGCCATTGACAGACAATTGCACCACCCCAGTTTCAACAGATGGTGATAGAATACACAGTTTTGGTTACATTTTGCACTGCAACCCATGACAACATCCCATTCATTTTTAGTGCAGATTGCTGTTCTGTTCCAGAAGAAACAGAAGTCCAGTTTCCAGTGCATGCTGTTAACATGGCTAGACTTCACAAGTACCTGTTACAGACAGTGTGATGAAAATCATTGTCTGTGCCTGTTATGCTGATTGTTGGTCTCTACAGTAGATGAACAGGGACCATATAAGACTTGAGAGTTTTGGATGAAAGCTGCCCTAGACTACTATTTCCCTCTTCCAGAATGACCACAGCTCATCAAAGACTAATCTTGCTTTAGACTTGGGAAAAGGAGAAAAAGCACATGAGTTGTAATATAATGTGATGCATTGTCTGGCTTGGGAGGCTCGAGAAACAGAGAAGGACTTTTTAAGACCACAATGGAAAGAGCCTTTCTGGTCCTAAATGATAGGCATGTGATCCCAGTGATAAATAACCACCCCAATCACAATTCTTTAGGACATGTAACTTTAAACTATCTTCAGAGCTCACAGATCATCTTCATGGCAGAGGGTGAGTTGGTACCCAGCCTCTCACATCTGTTCCCTTCACTCAGCTCAGGAGCTGCTCAGAGGACTTGCTTTCTGAAGCCTTTGTGCAGCGCCCTTTCAGCCTGGCACTTGAAGGTTTGCAGAACATGATACATGTGCAAAGGCTAAACTGATAGCCAGATTCTTTTACATTTATCTGGGGGTGTACAAAATTGCTATCACAACCCCTTAAGGATCATCTTAATTATTTACAAATGCACAAAATGCAAACCACCTGAAATCTAAATGGCCTCTTTCTACTTAGTGATTTTGATCTCAGGTCCATTGTTTCCTTGGCCTTAACCTGCTGTTAACCAATCAGTTGAGACACATCAGATTTCTTCCTTGCCATTTCTAAAGAAACATCTTTATGCCAAACTCTCTAATTCCTGCAGATGAAGGATTTGTCATTTTATTAGCTGGCTAGCCACAAATGCAAGCTCACAACATCTGGTTTTACACTGGTGATTGACAGCACACATCTATTTCTAGCTAGAAATGTTTCCATAGCTGTCCTGTCAGCTGTGTTTGCCAAGATGGTGCACATTGCACAGCCTCACTGCTGCTGAGCTGCACTAGAATGAAGGAACCTGTTGGTTCCAGATGAACTCTGGTCATCTGTTGTATCCCTCTTGGGAATGTTTCTCCCCCAAAACCCCTCCCCCAGAAACTGTAACCTGGCCTGGGTTACCTGCCCCCTGGTCTCCTGACCTATAGCCATCGGACAGGTAACCTGACCCAACCCCAAAGGTGATAAAAACCCCTCTCCCCCCATGTGACTCTCTCGCCTCTGGATTCCCTTCAAGGAATAAAGGCCTTGGAATACATCCTGGGGTAAGGAGCCTCTTTTGTAACTCTCTCTACCCTATTTTGTAGTTCCCCTCTTCCAATACTCCCCCTAAATCTGAGCTGGCAGTTTGTGGGGGGGTGGAGGAACAGGGGAATTTACAATTGGCGCCCAACGTGCGGCACAAATTGTAGATTCCCCTGTTCCTCCACCCCCCCACAAACTGCCAGCTCAGATTTAGGGGGAGTATTGGAAGAGGGGAACTACAAAATAGGGTAGAGAGAGTTACAAAAGAGGCTCCTTACCCCAGGATGTATTCCAAGGCCTTTATTCCTTGAAGGGAATCCAGAGGCGAGAGAGTCACATGGGGGGAGAGGGGTTTTTATCACCTTTGGGGTCGGGTCAGGTTACCTGTCCGATGGCTATAGGTCAGGAGACCAGGGGGCAGGTAACCCAGGCCAGGTTACAGTTTCTGGGGGAGGGGTTTTGGGGGAGAAACATTCCCAAGAGGGATACAACAGTCATCACTCCAAACATTTTGTATCCTGGGAACAGCTACAGGACTCGCACATGTCTCTTGAAAGAGCACTCATCTGCATCCCGTGTTGTCTGGATTTGTTATCTGTGAAAATGCACTGATCCTGCTGAAGTTTCTTTTCTCTAGTTCTTGTGTGGATGAAAGGGAGGCTAAATCTGGGCATGACAGCATGCTTGATTGTCACTATCAAATATGGTGTCTCTGGGCCTTGGAGCTTCTTGTACTATTCAGGACAGTAATTAAATTCTCCACAAAGACATCTGAAGAGAGTTTTAATTTTAGGAAAAGAAGAGGGTCAGCCTCATGCAGGCAAAAATTAGCCATTTGTGTTCCCTTACTCTGGAGGGCATGGAAGAAGGAAGGAGAAACCTGCCAGGAGCATTGTCTGCCTTGGCTGGCTGAGAGCAAAATGATGGGGTGATCTAGGATACATCACTTAGAGAAAGTCCTTCTGGTCAGAGCTTTAGCAAGAGAAGCAAGGATCCTTCCTCTGATCAGTCTTATCTTAAACACACAGTAGAGGAATCCTGCAGCAATTCTCATGTATACTGCAGGCTATCAGGTAAGTGGGTTTGCTATGTCATGCAGGAGTCATTAGAAGACAGAAATCTTTCTTGCTTGAGGGTCTTCAGCAGCCTCTCAGCTTGAAGATTCAGTTTTTGCTGGCAGCAGCAACTGTGAAGAGAAAATAACTCTCAATTGGGTGTATGTTTTTGATGGAAGTTGTGGTTAAGAACAGAAATGACACTGAGATGCCAGAGTGTTGGCGTCTCTAGGATGCAGAGCAATGGGTCTTTCAACTCTGCATATACCAGCAGTGGGGTGGGCAATGCTCCCCTTCTCAGGCGGGGGATGGCCCATGGCTTTGGACCGACTTTGACAAAACAGCAGCTCTGAGTCATGTGTGTGTGTGTGTCAAGGTGCAGAGTGCTGGGGATTTCTAGACTGGTGAGAAAGCAGGTTTGGCACAGCTGCTGACCTTGCCAAAAAAGACCCTTACACAAATCTTTAAAAAAGGCCAAATATAACCTCTTGATAATAAAATTTCACAGGAATTAATCACGTTCATCTGAATTTAGGGAGTAGGAAGCTTTTGCTCTGTTCTGATTCAGTTAAATAATGATCTGTACCAGCTGCTGTAAACTGGGTGAGTTCACTTCTTTGATTCAGTTATGCCTACGCATTTTGTAGTCAGCATCCTTCTCCTGCATTGAAGCTATCTTCAGAAAGTTTTGCCCTCCCATGGGGCTGGGGGAGCTTGTCTGCTGGCAGCAGTGGGTCCATGCTGCCACACAGCCCACCCTTCGTGTGGGCACTGACTCCCACCTGGCCCATTGTGCATGGATGAAGCATATCCATGAAGATAAACAGAGGCAAAAGCCATAGTTTGCAGTGAAGTCCCCCTTAAACCTTGTCTTTGCTCTGATGGTTTCAAAACCCTGGTTAATATTTCAGATGCTGATGTGCTGCATCACGTCCTCACATGTGTTCAAGGTTACCCCCCATCTCCCTGTGCTGCTTACCTTGCCAGGAGATCTGCCATCTCCCACCATGTCCTGGGGCACTGAGCACCTTGAGGGGAGGGACTGTGCCTCTGCACCCCCAGTGAGATGGGGGCTGTGTCAAGAGCTCCCAGTCAGGCTGCTGGGGCTTGTGTAGGCTCAGCTCATACCCCTGTCCCTGCACTATCAGTATGGGGGCCTGGAGGTGGAGGTAGGGTGCCTCCGTGTTGGTTTTTAGCCTCTGTCAGCAGAATCTCTCTTTTCAAGATTTCATTCTGTTCTGATTTTTTCTAGTCGCTTAGCCATGGTCTCCGTCCTCCTGCAGTCTGAAGGGCTAATGGATAGTAACCTCTTTCAAGAATGACATGTACTTTCCTGAGACATCTTTCCCCTTTGGAGATATTCCCTTTACATAGAGATGACTCTTCCTTGCTTCTAAAGAGAGAACCCCTTGGAGGAAGGTCTGTAGTGATAGATACTGCAGAGCCTGGGTGTGGAGCAGACAGAACAGTCATAGACAGAGGTCATTTCAATTTTCCAGCTGGGATCAACTCAATCCAGGCAGGACAATGAAGTTATTGCTCTCAAGGCCTGCCTATTTTAGGCCTCTATGCCTAGGTCTCTGTGACATGTACTAAGAGTAAATGTTGCAATTCACAAGCATTTCTGCCAAACTTGCTGACAATACAGCAGCAGCTGGAAGGGGCAGTGGTGATTTCCACTGTGCTTTCCAGTTAGGAGTTGGGACATCTTTCATAAACTTTCAAGGAGAAGAAATGCAGAAATGAATAGATTTACGTTCTGGCCTTCTTTTGTTCTTGATTTGAACAGCTCCTGTCCTAATTATAATCATTTGCCATGTGATTTTAAAGCAATTATGAATTGACTGTAATGCATGCAGATTACTGATCTCTCATGCACAAAATTAATTTACTCTGCCAGCAATTTCAGACACTAAACTTCATCTGGTGACTCACAGTTTTGCGTAAATGATTCTACAGAAAACCAGTGAAATAGTAAACCTTCAATACACATTTTTCTTTAACAGAATCTTCATTATTACTCCTTATAAGGAAACTGCCAGTGAAAAAGAAAACACACCTACGCAAACACAGGCAATTTAACTGGATACCTTTTATGAAGTAGGAGATTGTTTTATACCTGATGTATTTATTATGATTAACTACATCCAAAAAAAAAAAAAAAAATCAGATGGATGGAGGTGCACTAGAGAAGCTGAGAGCAAAACTTTACCAGGTTCCTTGTCCAAAAACCACAAGGTCTTCTCTGCAGGTGCTGCATGCAAACTGCTGCAGCTAACAGCGGCTGGAGGATGCAGCCCAAGAGGAGAAGCTATAAAACAGGGAGCAGTTTTTAAAAGACAGAGGCTCTTCCAAAACCACAGGCTGTTTATGAAACAGGCCAATTCAGTCAAATCAATGGACATTCCTGCTTTGCAATCAATAAAGTAGATTTAAATCTGATTAAATAGTTGAAAACTGCATGGAAATCACAGAATCTTAGAAAGGTCTGGACTGGATGGGACCTGAAAAACTGCCTAGATGTCCATCCCAAATCTTGGTCAGCTTTACTAAATTATTCAAAGCAATTGCAGACAAGACTGCCAGGGACCCATCTCAAACCATTCTATATACCCACTCTACTAGCACAGTGGCTCTCCAATGTCAGGGAAGCAGCAGGTCCACTATATGTACACAAAGGCCATTTGTCAGGAACTTATGGATGTTAAGCTCGGGAAGCTAACCTGGGAGCTCAGGAGATCCCTGCCCAAGAAAGCAGCCAGCCATCTGAATAAATAGGGATTGGTAGCTTGCCATAGGAACCTTACATCTGGCTACACTGTCAGGAGAGGGAACTGATACCAAAAGCCTCAGTTCCAGTTTAAGTTATGTCAAGCAGTTCAGGCTGCAGAATTAGATCAGTCAATTCCTTGGCCTTTGTCATTGCCTGCCCAATACTTCCTTCAGAAGATCATGATGACAGATTTACTACAGTTTCATAAAATATCAGTTATAATCGCTTGCTCATGAACCACATTGTGACTCGTCTACAGCAGAGACCATTACCCAGCAGGAAAAGAGTGCACTAGTTCACAGCATTATTTCTGGGAGGGAAGCCCATGGCTGTGAACATCAAGATCAGCCCCATTGACCAGAATTCCTAATCCCCAGCTCTGAAGCAAGTGCTTCTGTCTAGTCTATACAATACTTTTGAACGCTAGACTTGTCCTTTTTTCACTTACTGATATCAGCCACAGCATCTGAGGCTTAATTCACATACAGATAAAGTCCTGCTGGCTCCAGAGTGGACCAAGCCAGGTCCACAGTGATGAAAGAGTTTTGGAGACCAAGTCTTCAGCCACCTCACAATCGGGAGTTGTTAGCAAACAATGAATTAGTTCTCTTTTATAAAGATCTTGCAGCAGTGCACTCAGGGAGAGGAAAGACAAGAGCCACTTGGAAAGGAACAACAGCACTACAGTGTGAATGGAGGCTTTATCACACATAGGTCCAACAAAAGCAGGATTCCATGGATGTGGCAGAGGAGTGCAGCTCAGTAGCACTGCAGCCCTATAGGTATATATCTTCAGGCAATTACATGAGCTGAGGTGTCACAGGATCCCGTGCTGATAATTGAAAGGGACCATTAGGGGAAGAAAGCGTAGGACAACTCTTTGTTCCACAGATCTGCAAATACTTCACATCAGCAAACAGGTCAAAATATCCTGGCTGCCTCTTGTATTTGTGTCCTGAGTGTGTGCACTCACTGTCTGGGTCTCAGGCAGGGACCATGGGCAAGGGCCTGACCTTAAACAGAGTCCTTGGCTAAAGGTGAGGTGATAACCGGGGTCTTCATGCTGACCCCACAAATGTCCCCAGAATGAAGCAGAGGTATACAGTCCTCATTTATCTGGAGAAGAAAGGGACAAAACTGTGCAGTGTAGGTGTATTGCTGGGAAATACCTGTGGAAGCACTGCTGGCCAAAAGGTGGTTGAGTATGATGCTGCTGGGGACACCAATTACTAATTTTACTGAGCCAAATGGAATTTGGTGGGACTTACCATTAGACAGAAATTCCTGGAGACTAGATCCATGCTTTATTGTACTTACACCACATATTTGGTGGTATCAATTCCAAGGGCAGCTGTGGCCAATGTGACCACAAATTTATATTATCTTAGCTCTCTCCATTTTCTGCCATCTTTCAGAGAGCTCTAGCTCAGGAGGAGCTAAGAGGGACAGGAACCAACCCAGGGAATATAGAGGTTCAGGCAATTAACACCTCAAATATGTTTTCTGTCTATCTATCCATCCATCCATTCATCCATTCATCCATCCATTCCTTCCTTCTCAGGTACAGGCTACAGAGAAGGGTACAGTTGAATTGGGTCAATCAGGACATGGGACAGGTGATAATCTGGGTTTTCCCTCGTCTTCTGACTTCTGCCCTGGCAGAAGTTGAACCCCAATGGTACTTTCACTCAAGCTCAAGTGACCTTTACTTGACACTACACTCAGCCCAGGCTGTCCAGTAAGAACTTGCCACCTTTGTCTAAGACACAGATGTCTTTTCTGGCCAGAGGCCACACTTGTTTATGCGAAAAACATGTACGTGGACTAAAAGTATAAGAACAAACAGTCTTTAAAGGATGTACCTTCTTTACTGATTAAAAGAGACCCGGAGAGACAGCTCAAGTGCTGAATCCCCCAAGCAATTGTCCACAGTCTGAGTTCATTTCCTGACTCCAATCTGGATGTCTCCAGCTATGTCTTTTCAAGTATTTAGTCTCCAGAATAACTCATCTAGTCTCCACTGTGTTTAGCAGTGTGGACAAAGCTGTGCAGAATCTTGGTGGTCAGTATATGGATAACTGATCTAACCTCAAGTCATGAGCATATCCTTAGACTTTCACAGCAAAAAAAGGGAGTGGGAAGTAAGGAAGTAACAAAGTTGCTCAGGATCCCGGAAATGGAATAAAGTTGAAAGCCCATAAAGGGATCAAGAAGTAAAAATAGAGGTGAGGCTACCTGATAAAAGTTTGAGAAGCAGTGATTCAGGTAAGTTCTAACTTGGAATAGGCAGATTTTCCGGGCTGAAAGCAAATGTATTACTCTTTGGAGAGATATGTGCAGCATTTCCAATCTCTGACCCCTGAGTAGATTTTGATCAAGTCAAAGTCAACTGGAATTCACTCCTTCTCCATTGGGAACAAAAAGTGACATGAGAATCTGATGGTGGCAAATTCTCTAAAATCACTGATTGGATCTTAAGTAATAGTCATATAACCATTCCTTCAGAGATATTCAACAGCTGGTTGATTTGGTTGTGCTTCACTGTCCAAAATGTGAAACTGGAAATGGTAAAGCCTAATGCAAAGTCTTCTTCTTTGATGTTCAGGCAACACCTTGAATGTGTTCCCCAGGAACTGGGAGTTAAAAGGAATTTGGAAAGTTCAGCTCCTTGTGGGCAGTAAGACCTAGAGAAGCATCTCTTCTGCATGGAAAAGCCTTCCTCCTTCTTCTTCATGTCTCCTTACATTTTTTTGCCTCTCTCCTTTCTTTTACTATGTTCCCTAGAGAACACAGTGATTCTTTGCCCACCTCTTCAGGCTTCTTTGGATGACTCAGAACCACTGTGTGCAATTTTGTGACTTAAAAGATAAAGAGGGAAGGGCAAGGCTCGACCACTTGTTACTGTACTTAAAGCTGTAATTGTGTGTAAGTACTTGCAAATATCAAGGCCATCTTTGGAGACAATGATGTGTAATGGCTCTTCCAGATATATCCCATTTGTCCAGTGGAACATAATGGCTAAATCAATGTAAAGTGTCATTCATTTCTTTTTTTTCTGCTCTCCCTGGGGCTGTTCTTTCCAGTTACGCATGTTCAGCTTTGATCTCTAGCAAAATCAATGAAGATTTAGTTGTTCTCAAAAAACCCCAAGCTAAAAATTTAAAGCATTTTCTGTCATCTTGGTGTGGAATATGTAATCCCTCTCCTGCTCAGGTACCCTTCCAAGCACGTGACTCAGCAATCTTTTGTGAAATAAGCAGTAGCACAAAAACAAGTTTTTACTTAATTGGGTTTTTTCCTTGAATCTCATTCTTAACTGTAATCAGTAAAGCTTTATTATTTGTACTGTCATAAAAGAAACACCACCACTTTGCTGTTCCTGAAAAATAAGGCAGTTTTCACTCCCAACAAAATGAAATGAAAAAATATTGACTTATGTATCCATGCTTTGACATTTTCCTTGTGTCAAACCCTGGTTTCAATTCACTTCTACACAATAGAGATGATCATGATGCAGTTAGCCAATGACTGCAAGAAGACAAGGCATAACTATCAGACTGTATGGGGGAATAATTTGAAAATAAGAGTAATAAAAAAAAAAGAGCCAGTGCACTAAACACAAACCAAAATATTTCTATGTTTATACAAAAAAAAATTGTTACAGAAGATATAGGAATGCATTTGCAATAAAATCTTCATTTTAGTACTTAGATCTTCACGGTGGCTCTTGCTTCCAGTACAACTTTCCCTACTTTATAAAGATGAGATACCACAACCAGTAAAATAAAAAAGAAACCTCTCAAGCCCCCTTGAGAAGCAGTGAACTTCCACACCCTAAGATATAACTCTGCTCTTACTGCAGAAAAACCTACGATTTTCGGGAATGATGCAACACCACCAGAACATCTCTGCAAAGTGTATCAGGAGTCCTGGGGGCTAAAGGCATGACACCCAGAAAGGTTTGCCATCACAGCTCACAGGCAGACTGCTCAATGAAGCAGTGGGAACACTGAGCAATCTGGGGCAAACAAAGCAATTCACTGCCATTTCAGAAAGTGCAGGGTTCTGAATTTAGCAGTTCGAACACCAAAGCTGCCTGGATATTGGAGAGTCAAAGCATCTGCTTAGGAGCATCAGGGTTTCAACAGGTAGATGAATAAAAGATGTGAAAAGTACCATCACGGCACCTCTTGGCCCGTTCCTCTGACTTATATATTTTATAGTATTTATATATTCTTCCCATGGGTTGTGCGGAAGTTTGGGAGTTTTGCTTTGCAAACAGAAACAGACTGAAGTAGATTCAACAGCCCAGCTTAACCAGTTGCTTGCACTTCTTCTGAGGAAGGAAAGAAGCCAAATCCTCTTGCAGCACGGGGGCGTATCAGCACACCAGCTGGGTTACTGCTGACACTGCCAAGCAGGCAGGATGCAGAACCAGGCACAGCCATTCTGGTGCTGATCACACCTTCTGTGCCTCAAGCACCCTCATCTCCCCCAGTAATGAGCTCAGTGTTGGCTCTGAGTTTACTTGGGTCTGGTAGGAAGTATGTGTAACCCCATTTTGGGGGGAAAAAATCCCCAAGCTCTTTATCTGCAGCTGCTCAGCAAATGATGTCATCAAGACTCTGTTTCATTGCTTTAAGTGGAAAATATTTCTGTCAAGCATCTTCCCTGACTGTTATGTAAGAACAGACCGCACAGGGTGGAGAATAGCAGGAACCCACGTACATTTATGTCTGTGGTCACTGGTGCCATCGTCATAACTCTTGTGAGCAGTGCATAACAAAGGGGAGTTTGAGAACTGAAAAGGCTTCTTGTAATGCCACTCCTCAACCATGATGTCCTTGCAGGCCGTTTGTGGGGAGCAGGTAAGCCAGGAAATGAAGCTAGGAGGTATGGAGTGTTTGGCTCTGCAAGGAAGCAAAACAGCCCATGGCATTTTGTCCTAGTTTATCTCAGTCTCTCTCACATCTTCTCTGGCTCACCAGAGAAGCATCACCAGCCACACCAGCAGGAGTCATCTGGCACTTTTCTTAAAAGCCACAAGGCAGCTTCAACTTGACTGGTGTCTTCAGAGCAATCCAAGAGAAGTTAAACCAGCATATTACATTCTCTCCTCATCTTACCAGCAGAAATTTCTGGAGTGCAAACTGCAGAAACTCAGGCATATCAGAGGTGGTTCTGAGGACAGGTCAAGCACACAGGAGCTTGAAATACAGTCTTTGAGATTGCCTAGCATAAATGAGGTTTCTGAAGGAAGAAATAAATTTTGGCAAGCACTCAAGACTGTACTGAGAAGTGTGTGGAGAAGAACACGAAGGCTTGAGTAAACCTGGTGCTTTCCAAGCCTTGGTTTCCTAGCTGGGCACGTGTGGAGGATGTCCCTGTGGATGCATGTAAAATGCTTCTCTCTTCCAGAAGGCTCCTGGAGGATGCTCTGGTGAGACCCCTTCCCTCTGAAAGAGCATGAGAGGTCTGTTAGCAGGGGATGACAGCACCTCCTTTCCACCTGGCTGTACAATCCATCAGTCAGGCCACTGCAACAGAGACAAATCCAATTATGTGCTAACCCACCAGCTCCTCCATCCATCTCCTTCTGCAGGGAAAAAAAACATCCACACCAACCTACGCAGCAAAACCCTCCATCACCCCAATAGCTCCCATTTGGGAATGTTGGAAGGACAGGGTACCCTGCTCTGCCTGGGCTGGAGAGGTGATGTCTGGTCTCTTGGGAAAAACAAGGGCAGGAAGGAGAGGCAGCATGCCAGCAAAGGGCGCAGGGACAGGGATTAGGGCAGGGATGGGCAGGGAGTACAGGCTGTGTGGTTCTGCACCCCACCACAGAGGACCAGGGATTGTCCCCAGCAGGCCTGGAGCCAGTGCCTCTGCTCTGATCAGGAGCTCAGCAGAAAACGTTATTTACACAGAACTCAGCAGAGGTTTAGCATCACATTATACACACAAAACCAGTACATGCTAACAAGATGAGATTATGTATTTGTTATATGCTGGAAAACAGGAAAAAACAGTACTTACAAAAGACCCCGTAACTTTCTCTTGTGCTCTTTCTTTTGTGCTCAGCTTGAGTTGACACATGTTGGTCTTTGTGAGGTTGGGGATAGACAGTGAGATCCCCACACTGGGCCACCACACAGCCAAGGGCATTGTCCCTGCTGCAGCAAATGCTCTTGCTCAGGTGGACTGAGGTTCCTGGGCTCAGTGCCTACCCATGCACAGAGGGAAATAAGGAACTCTGGAAGACTTTTCTGAGCATTATAAATTTCTGGTGGAGTTGGATCCTACCAAGAGCCTCCCATGGTTGTCCACATGTCACTGATGCCTATAAGCACTCATAGAGCTCATTTTAGGAGAAGGACTAATGTTCACATCCCACCCTCTCTAGAGGCTTATTTCACTGAGTAAGGGTTAATCTGTGTCAGCAGTTCCTCCTTCTTGGTGTGATCTGCCCCAGACAGCAGCCCCCAGCTAAGGCTTTTGCACATATGATTTCTGCTTCCTTCATTCTTCCTCCCCCTGCTGCCTGCTCTGGCTCTCCTAGCTGAGCACAACCCTCTGCCCCATGCTGATTGATAGTAACATGGGCCTGGCTCAAATTAAAGCTGTTGATAGTAGCAACTCGCTCAAGCCTCCGAGCACAGCCCCAGGGAGATTAAACAAAGTTGTCAAAGTCCCCAGTGAGCAACATTTCCGACAAGTACGAGGGATTAATCAATCAAATTTCCTCAATCCTGGAGGAAAAGGGCAACATGAGAGCAAGCAGATGATGTACAGTAACCAGCATTTCCTTTCCCAAAGCACACCAACCCCTGTCTGGAACTCTCAAGAGCTGCAGCTCCCATGTTTCCATGACTCAATGACTTTGGCTGACACCACTTTCCTCAGCTCACTCCAGTGGACTGCATGACCATTATCTTAAAGTACAGAAAAACTGGAGAAGGGAGAAAAATCACTACAAGGCACCCTTTCTCTTTCCTAATTCTGTATCCACATTAGTAGATTGATTTAAAAATCACACAATTTACAAAATAAGTGTTGGAGCTCAGGATGTTCTCTATTTTTCTGAACCTTTGGGTCACATTAGATCATAGCCCATGACTTTTCTTTTAGTGTGTGAAGGTCAGAAATTTGCATTGAATGACAGGAGAGATTTGTCCCTGGGAGCCAAGGGTTTTAAAGTAAAAAAAAATCACAGCACAGGACTTGTGCTGTGAAAGCAAAAATTTATAACATTAGAAATCATTTAGAAAAATTGGTAAGAAAAGTCTAGCCTATGATTTCTGGTTAGGAAAGGGGCATTTTCTTGAGAGCAGCAGCAAAGACTACATGAATCTATCTTCCTTTTTCAGACAGGAGAAACTGTCTGTAGCTGTCAGTAATAAAATCTTCTCTCAGACTACCTGCTTGTGGATAGATTATATAGAGAGTTTTCAGGAGAAGAAAAGGGACATAAGAAACAGAAAAATATAAGATATAGGTCTTCTGATTTTCCATTTGCTTTGTGAAATCTTTCATTAAGGCCTTTGATGCCCCAAAGTAACCTTAGGACTAAAATTGGTATTGACAAACTTGAAGAGGCCTCCTGAGGCTTCCCCATTTTAAATATTGTTTAAATAGTATGAACTATTAAAGCAGTTGTGTTGTACTGCTTAAATGCATACTGTTATATGTACAATACTTGCTCCCCAAAACTGACATCATCTGCCCTATCCCCACCCTTTGCAGTGTGCAAAACACCATCCCAGAACTAGATCCCATCTTGCTTACAGTTTTTGAGCAAATTCTGAGTGTTCCCTGAGAACTAAAACAGAGCAGTGAACATCCATGGGTTAATATTTTTATAAACCACTTTTGAAGAGCTGTAGAACTGCACATTGCACAAGCTCATCAAGGAATTGGCTGATTTCATTAGGTAATGCGTAGGTTTGGGAGTGGTTTTGCTTTTATTACATCCTGTTTTAGCTAACTGGAGCAGAGATTTGTGACTTGGGACATCTGTGAATATACTTAACCGTGGCTCCCATGGGGTAAACCTGACTTGCAGGAGGGCTGGGAAAGAGTGGATGTGATTAGATGTCACTGTTTTTTTCTGGAAATGCACATGTTGAAGTGAAGAGCTTCAGCTCGGGTTTGACTGAAGTTTTTGGGAAGACAAGGATGGATAGCACAGGCAGGAGCAGCTCCTGCCCTTACAGGGGTGGTATCCCTTGGAGCCTCCCATGGGGAGCAAGGCTGTACCCTGAGCACCAGGACTTTCCTCTGCAGTGAGCACAGAGCCCCATGTTCCACACTTGATAGTGACTGATGAGGTGGTGCAACATTTCCACAGCATGCTGCTGAGCTGGAAATGGAGAAAGTGGACCACAGGGCCACAGGGCACACCTGTGTTGCTTTTTGACATGGACAAAAGGGAGTTACTGCTGAGAGTGGAAATTATTACAATTATACCAGATTTCGGCTGATGTTTGCTGAGTGATTCTCTAAATTAAATCACCTAAAATGCTTCCTGGCAATGTTCAAGCCACTGCTGATGGTTATGCTTGAGGGCGTGGGTTCCCTGCTAGATGGGAGCTGCTCCAACAGACAAAAGGAGGTTTCCAGTTCCATCTCACCCAGTAGTATTCCAAATGCCGGTGGTGGGGACCCAAGCAGCAGGGAGAATTATTCTATTTTGTATTTCCAGCTCCCTTTCAAGATCAGCAGCCCGCATTCCCTGCATTTCTCTGGGTCCTCCAGGAAGGAGATGATGGCTGGGTGGGCAGCCTGCAGCCCCTATCTCCAGGGGAGGATAACAGCCCCTTTCCCAAAGGAGCTCACCGGCACCCACCAGCATGGCTCCATTGTTTTCCAAGCCATGAAGAGATGGATCTGCTGGCCACAAGGAGATGGAGCTCCTGATAGTGAAGGAATGAAATACATTTTTCTAGACCAGAAAATGGGAAGGTCAGAGAGAGCCCTTGAAGACGTGGTCACGTGGAGAAAGGAGCTGAAATGGGCAGAGACTCACGGCTGAACAAAGCAGGTGGTACATTGAAGAGATGACAAAAAACTGGGGCTGAATAGAGCTTAGGAATTCATCCAATTTTTCCAGACCCAGTGCAGGACTACCTAACCCCTCTGTCCTCCTCTTTCTTAAAAAATTCTGAAGGGTGAGATTGTATGGGAACGATGTGCTCCTTGTCCACACCTAACTGCTCAGACTCTTACATTCAGATTTCTGGCCTCAGTCTCTGTGCTCAGCTTATATCCATCATTTGCTGTCTTCTCTACAGCTGACACGAAGGAGATAAGACAAGCCTCACAGAGACAGAGCTAAACTGTCAAAATGCCTGAGGGCAGGAAGGCTCCTCAGCACTAAGCCTGTGCTTCTCAGAAATTAGGAGAGATCCAAGCTGGTGCCATGGGCCCAAAGAGCAAACAGATGGGGGACTGCAGTCTGGAGGTGGAATGCCAAGGAGGAACACTTGTGACCTGGCACCCTAAACCCAGCTGAAGGCCTGGAAGATCAGAGAAGAGTAACAGTGGCCCAGGGAGTATGAAAATGACAGCTCAGGAGCAAACCATCCCCTTGTGCAGCATTTTGTCTGAGCAAGTGTCTTCTCAATTATTTTGACATGCAAAATAAGAGATAACAACAATTTGAAGCGTGGGCAGGCAACCAAAAGGAACCTGTAAGCATTGATCATTCACTCTGGGATGAAATCAGAAAGGACAAAACTCAGCTGGAGCTTAGACTGCATGGCACAAGAAGAAATGTGAAGGATGGATGCTACACATGTCTTAGTAGCAAAAGCAGATGTGGAGAAATTGTGAGTCCATCAACAAATGTGTGAGCCAACCCACCGACAAGATGAAAAGCAAAAAGACCAAAGCATTTAATGTTTTTTTGTGCATACATTTCATTGGCAAGGCTTATTCCCACACCTTACATATCCATCATGATTTGAGAAGAGTGGGAACAACCAATAAGAGGAGGAACAGATGAAGGTCTACTTTAAGAATCTTGGGATTCAGATGAGCAGGCGGGATTCACCTGAGGGTACTGATGTGACCTCATGGCTGCTGTCCATTATCAGAACCTCACAGTGATCAGAAACAGCTGGAAATTCTCCTGCAGCATTTTCATGCAAAACCTGAGCAAACATGAATTGGATGAACAAATTGTTAGATGGATTGAAAATTAGGTGAACCAAAAATTAGCTGGACCATTAGGTCAAAGAATAATAATCAATGTTGTGATGGGCCATCTGGCAGCCAGTAATGAACAGAGGACCCCAGGGAATGACACAGGAGTGGATACTGTTCAATATTTTCCTCAGTCACCAGGCTGATGACAGAGAGGGCACTTTCAGCACATTTGCAGATGGTAATAGATTAGAAGTAATGACAGCCATCTTCACTTGGCAGAGCTGGCAGAGGCAGTCCAGAGGGACCTTGAGAAACTTGGGATGTGTAACAATAGAAATCCCATGGACTTTAATGAGACCAGTGCAAACCCTTTGCTTTGGTGTAGGATGACATCCTTCTGCCTACGTAACAGCCATGCAGGAAATGGCTGGGCTTTGCTATGAGACTTCAGCACAGCTGGAGTGTAGTTATTGCTCCCTTTCTACTCAGTGCTAGTAAAGCCGCCCCAGAAGTGTTGTCCCTTTTAGGCCCTGCAGTTCAGTAGTTCATTGAGAAACTGGAGAAACTCCACAGGATGGTCGGTGGCTCAGAGCACATGAGCCACAGATATGCTGAGGGATATGGAATTGGGTAGTCTGGCAAAGAGGTGGCTTAGGAGACGTCTAAAATCAGCCTGAATCTGCATGAAGGGGAATGACAAAGATAATGGAGCAAAACTCTCTACATTAGTGGCAAGCTATAAAGAAAAAGTCCTGATCTTCACCGAGGTGGACAGGTTTGTCTCTTCAGGGGCCTGAAGGAGGGTGATTGAGTGGACAATCAATCTGTGATGGAATTCTGCCCACCTACTCCAGCTGACACTACCTACCTCTTCTGTGGGTGGCCCCAGCCAGCTCCCTCCAAGCCCTGCCCTGGGAGCAGCTCATTCCCACAAGCTATCCCCCAAAAGACAGCATGGGTGGGGTGGTGCTAGGTCCTGCCCTCACAGCAGGACCCTATTGGGCATTGCACTCTAAAATGCTTCCGCGAGCCCCATGCAAGAAAACACAAAGCCTGTTTTGCCTGCTAAAAATACTGCTCTTAGGAGCTCAAACACAGCTCTCAAATAATTTGGGTTATTTTGAACTGAAGGGGGAAAGAAAAAAAAATATCATTAAGGACCTAAGTATCCCAGAGGGCCCAGAATAGTCCCAGCATTGGGTATTATTTCATGCAGACCTTCCTAATCTTGGGGCAATTAGCTTTAAGCAGAGTAGGTATGGACTAGCCCACTGGGTGTCAGGACTGGGATTCAGTCTCCAGCTCTCTTTGAGCTGGAAGCACAGGCACAACCTTGGAGACTTTCAGGCAGTTGCCAGGAGGAACTTCCCCAGTGTCTAAGTTATGTTTGCCAGCTCAGATCACTACTGGGATGATGCTGAAGATCAGGAAGGGCACAAGCAGTGGGAGGAGCCCATTGTGCTGCCCACAGGCAAGCAAGAAGCTTTTATAATTATCAGTTCCCATCATACAGCACACAGGCACAAGCCTGGGTGGTGTGACTGGAAGCAGGACTCACATCTCCTTACCTTTCCTCTGCTCTGTCCACATGGGGGTGCATCCCTGAAATTCCCAGTTTCCTCCTGTGTTTTTCCTTCACTATGCAAGAGGACAATGCAGCCAGCAAGCCAGCTCACTGTCCAAGTTAAAATAACTCAGTTCTGCTTCATGTCTTTTTTATATTTTATCAGCTTCATATCTGAATGTCTCATTAACACAGACAAACAGAATATAATACCTTCTAAGCAAGCTTGATCAGAAATCCTTGAAACAATCAAAAGCCTTGGAAAACAATTCATTGCATTTGATGCATCAGTTCTTGGAATTGCAGCTATATTAGGTAATACGTCTTTGTTCACTCACATTAAGCTAATTGAATGCATATTTATTGTGCACTGTTCTTCAGCATCCAGGCAAAATCAAAGAAGCCTGTTTCACTACCGAGATGTTAATTTTGCATAAGAAATATGGAGATTTACATCAGACTATTAATGCTATTCCATTATTCAACACCAGAGCTAAAATTAGGAGTCACCTCAACAACCAGATGCATATTTTATCTTCAAGGTATGAGCCTGAATTAGTACAGACCTCTGCCTCCTGCCAATAACCCTTAAATCTAGACAGGCTCTTCTACAGCAGGATCGTTGGCATGAAAGAGGCACATGACACTCAGGCTAGCTCTTATGTTTGCATCTTCCTGTTTCAATACTGAAGGGTCACCAGAAGTCACACTCCATCTGCATCCATTTGCTATGTGCTGAAAAAACATGAGTATCCATATCTGACATTTCAAAAACATTTTTTTAATAGCAAATCACTTACTGGTACCTGTTTGAAGGAAATGGAGCCCACCTGCACTTGACTGAGCTCACTGAGGAAGCACCAGTGGTTTCCTGAGGCCTTCCTTAAAATACTACAGCATCTTTCCTTGGCTGTGTGGCTGCGGGATGGGGAGCCCCTAGAACAGAGCAGGTGCTGTAGCTCATCTGCACATTCTAATAGCAGCTAAAGCCTTGTTGTGCAACAGCCACAAACTAGCCCATTAGGAGGCTTTTTAATAGGCCATATGTGAGCAGCATTTGGGCAGATGTAAAAATTCCCTCTTGACTAATGCTGTGTTTTAAGTACCTTTAATCTGCAGGGACATTGCCACTCAAATGGGATACTGGGCACCTTGAAGAATGCAATAAACCCAAGCAGAGCTCTCTGGTTTAGCCTCTATATGCTGTCTGAGACATGAGGTGTAAGAGAAAGGGTAAAAAAAAAAAAAATCATAGCTTTGATATAAAATCCTCAAATGCTCCTCCTGTCTGTACTGATGGAGTGGTTACTTCACGTCTAAAGCCCAGGCCAGCTCTTGCCCAGCTCAGTTCAAAGGCTCAAAGATACTGAAGAATGAAAAAGTACTGTAAATCTGGACTGTGGACTTATCTCCTCATTGCTATGAGGCACAGACCAAGGTGCCCCCATGATGGGGGCATCGTGCAGGGTGGTTCCTCCCTGTGGAGGAGCAGAATGATCTCTCTCAGGCATATCCTCTTTCCGAGGGCTGTAGTGCATGCTTTACTCAGAAGCTGCTGAGAAGTCTCAGCTGAGGTGAGGGGAGTCTCCTCAGCCAGGGAAAGGACCCAGGGCAAACCCCTGGGGGCTGGGGGCAGCTGCCCTTGTCACTAGCCAGGGCATGCTGGGGTGACAGCCAGCCCTTTCCTTCTTCAGCATCTGAGTGCAACCACTGAGCTTTCAACCAAACCAGCCTAATCACATCCATATTTATTGCCTGCTGTTTTGTTACAGGAAGGCAACACCTCCTTATCTGCTTCAGATCCTAAGGGGCTGCCAACACCACACTGCTGTCGCTATGGTTTCTCAATGATCTCTGCACTCCTTGGGCTCCTGCCAGATCTGCCTTCTAGGGTGTAAAGGGACATTTGGACTCCTAACACCAAAAAGAAATGGAAGCACTGGGAGGTCTGCTTGCTGAGCGTGGCTCAGATCAAACCACCAAGCTCTTAAAGGTTCATGGAAGGGTTCAGGCTCTGAGCACCAAACAGGCACATTACTTTGCTTGCTCAGGGATTTGTTTGCAGGAGTGGAAGGAAGTATCAGCTGGACTGGAGTCTGTAATTCACCTCACCACCCCAGCTGGGAGAGAGTGTAGTCCCCTCTCCTCTGAGCTGCCCCCAGAAGCAATATTTGTTGATATTGGCTTACTATCCCAAGGGATAAAATTACTATGAAATGCTTACAAGGACCACTTGAAACCTGAGAAGAGGATATTTTTAGTAATATGGAAAGAGCCAAATACCAAATACCTTAGAAGAGAAATATTCCAGCTTTAAGAATTAATTACTGCTTCCCAGTAACGCAGGCTGACAAATAACCTTACGCAATTTCCCGGACAGATACATCTTAATGGAAATATTGTGCGCAGGTCAAAAGCAAAATATAGTTACTGAACCATGACCCCACAAGCTTGGGTACATGGGTACCTCTGCCCAAACACTTGCCCAGTAAAGCCCAAAGGGCAGAGCATGGGGCTGAAGCAGCCACCTCTACACAGCAGCTCCCACCATGAGGGTCCCTGGTTATTCTATTGCTCCTAGGGCTGGTTATTTTCTGTCACAAAGGAAAAACGTGGATAGCAACCAAGTGCGTTTTTCAAAACAGCAGCTATCACATCTATGAAGCTCTATAATTACTATGCAAAATTCACTACATAGCTTTTCAGTTGTAAATCAAGTATCACAGTGCACTGAGAAGAAAGCTCAGTCTCTGTATCCTGATTTTTCTTTTGGTAGTGTGGGAAGAAAGTACATAGCTGATTATGCTCCACAGTATACATTGGCATAACGAGTCACAATATACATTTATTATTCTTTCAGCCAAAAGCATCAAGCGTTGACTGTAGTAAGAAAATTTCATGAACCAATTCCCTCAAAACAATTTTCAATAAAAAGTCTTTGCTTTCTCCTTCTTTTTAGATGCGTGAAATGAGGAGAGTGGTGGAAGAACAAGCCTGAGAATCAGTAGGGAAATCTAAATTGTCTTTAATTACCCCAGATCAAATCTGAGCTGCTGGTTTGTGAGCCATGATCTACTCATAACAAGGTTTTCAAGGATGTCGCTGAATGTACCTCAGGAACACAACTCTTTGGAGTGTTACCCACATTTTAGTGCAGTGACCCAAGAACAGTATCACCCTCAAAGACATTGCTCCTAGAAGGACAACAGACTTTGGATCCTCACTTCAGGAGAAACTGAAGAGATCTGCTGCCATACTGATGTGAATCACCAGTGGTTGTATGCCAACTGCCATCAAAGGTCACCTTTTTGCCCAAATGACTTTATTTTGAATCTATTCAGACCTTCCATTCACCAAAAGCTAGTGAAGTCCCACAGGAATAAAATAATTTTAACAGGAGATCCATGCATGGGATGCAGATTTTTTTCCAGTCATCCATCCATCCATCCATCCATCCATCCATCCATCCATCCATCCAT
>CM031857.1:46788054-46813925 GCA_018697195.1 Certhia americana | reverse complement strand
CATCCATCCATCCATCCATCCATCCATCCATCCATCCATCCATCCATATCTCAATCACTTTTTCTCCCTGTCCGAAGCTTGAACCCAACTCTTGCCCATGGTGTCAACACAGTCTTTGTTCACAGTCTGCCTTGTCTTGTCCACAATCCTTCATAAAAATAAACTACAGGATACAGCATGAATCTGCAGCATTGACCATTTCCTGTGCTGAGAGGCAAGCCCTCATCAAGAGACAGTGGAGAAGCAGCCTGGGTCCAGGTGCTTGAGTGAGGCAGAAAATAAATAGGACATCCATAAAGCTTTTTGAAGGAAACATCCCTATCTCTGTCTAGAGATGTGCAGCTCCTGAGCTGAAGTACACAGAACAGGTTGATGGCAGCTGCTATTTTAAAATTCATGAAGCCTTAAAGCATTACTGGATGATTTCAGATCTCAGAGATAAGTAGACAAAATAGTCCAGCAGGGGGGAGATGCTGATGTAGTAGCAGCCATAATAGTGTGTGATGCTGCACACATCCCTGCTTCTGAAAACCCACTCATCCGTCTTGTCAGGGAAAATTGCTGTGATTCTGTTTCACAGCGGAGGTGGTGGGAGGAAAGAGGCAGATGCATATTTTCCTCTGATCAAGGAGAAAGGCCAGGCTATGCACCACTTAGCCTCCTGAATCCACCCTGCCCCCTCTGTGAAGGGCTTATGGACTGGGGATGACAAGGATTCAGGGAAGGCATAAGTGGCTGTGGCCCAAGAGAAACAGGGCTTTGAAGCTGCTCTGCTAATACTTGAGAGATGCTTTGCCCTCCCTGCCCTGGTGTGCCCCTCTTTGCTCACTCAGGACTGAAGAAAATGCTGGGGAAAAATGTGCTGGAAGCCATTTCACAGGTTCTTCCTGTGTTTTACCTATCAGCTCAGGGTTGAAAACTTCTGGGCGAGAGTAGATCTGTACCAGCCAGGGGAAATTCAGACAAACAGCATAAATGCCTAATTTATGGACCTCTACCCAAAAGTGTAACCTAGAGTGGCCCAAAGCAGCTGCTGTCTTAAGTTGGAGGCAGATCATAGCAGCTCTCCCGCCCTGCTGTCGGCATGCTCTAATCATCCAGACTCCCTAAGACATCCCTGAGGGGCTCATCTTGCCCCTGACATGTGGCTGAAGCAGCCCAACAGCATGAGAAGCATGGGGTGGAGACAGGAAATTTTGCACCTTGGCCTGATGATGTGTGCCTATGTAGCAAGAGCCATCTCTAGCTTTTTCCAATGAGAGAGATGGGGAAAATGACTGCCTTTATCTCCCATTTTTGCCCATCCCTGCCCCTTGAGTGCCACTGGATCCTGCACAAACTCTCCCCCTGTACCAGAGTGGGGACCCAAGCTTCTGCTTTGCCAGGGGCAGTGAAAGTCAGTGCTTAATGTGATTTTTCACATGCTGCCGAGGACCATGGTGAGATGCAGATTTGTCCAGTTCACATTACCTGCTCCTTTAGAAAATCTTGTACCATGTGTGTGCTGAGTATCTTCAGCAACTTGCTTGGTGAAACTCTGTGCTGGATCCATGAGTAGAAAATCATTTCCAAAGACAAAAGCTGCAGGTTAAAAAACAACCAAAACCCTACCTGAGTGGTGTTTTCTCTCGGAAACAATTTGTTATCCTGGTTTAAAGACGGTGAAATGTTTCACAAATACCCCACTTGTGACTTTTCAACTCCTCTTCAAATTTCCCCATGGACACATGGTCCATGTGGTGAGTTCAAGTCTGCCAGGGATGCACTTGTTCTCACCCACCCCATCATCCTGCTACCCTCAAGCCCAGAGTCCAGATACTGAGCAACTCTCACCATGAAGAAATATTTAACATGTGTTAAATATTGTATTAACATGCTTAAACAGTACTTTGGTTTGTTCAGGCTGTCACCATGCTTTTGACATGAATTAGCTCCAAGGGCTTTGGACCCAGCATGCAGTGCCAGTTTAAGTCTATTCCTGCAGCTCTGCATATCAGCTCTCCTGTGCCCTCTGGTAGAGCAGCACAGGGCCTTCAGGGAGGAGGCACACAGGTGACATGCCTGGACTGAAGATGTGCACATAGCCCCCCCCCCCACATAGGGTGGGGAATAGTGCTGCTGGCACCCCTCACCCCTGCCCAGTGCTCACACAGGCTTCTGCACAGAGCATTGTCTTTAACTTGCTCAGTCACCTTTCCCTCAATTACCACCAGCAGGACCACTCAGATGCAGATAAAGAGTGAAGGTGGCCCCAGGACCAGGGATCAGAAACAACAGACTGCCCACTAACTGCAAGGCACAGCACCTACCTGCCTTTCCTAACACAAGGAAAGAAGGAAGTGATCTTTTGACCTAATCTATGAGATTTTATAAAATAAAACCTTACTGGACTTATGCTTGAGTGAGGACAGCGAGTTTCCCCTGTACAGATTAATCCACTTCCACACTTTCTACTCAGCATGGAGCAGTTTTATTTCTTACCTACATAATTGAGACGCATACTGGAAGTGCAAAACCTACATTCCATGCTCAGACATCCAGCAAACAGTTAATAAAACCCATTCTAGTATGGTTTAGAGTTTTAGGGTGAAGTAAGAGTAAAGTGAGACCTGTTTCCAATAGCTACAAAATTACTCTGGGGAAGATAAAGGTGTGACTCCTTTTAAACGTAACTATTTTCTGTCCAGGGAACCTACACATCAGTCCTTCCTATCACACATCTCCAGAGAGCGCAACAGCCAACCCACACACTCCTCTGCTGTGGATTGCTCAGCACTTTGTTCCACAGCAATCTGTAGGAGAAACTCAACCCTCCTATTAAATGCTTGGGGCTCAAATGATTAATTCTGTTGAACAGATCTCTAAGGCACATCAGAAATTGGAGCTCATTCCTAGCAGCCTATCAGCATTCAGGCTATTACAGGTGAAAGCAAAACAGCAGCTTTGAGAGAGGAAAGCAGTTCTGTTATAATCAGAATTCTTACAGACACTTTTATATTTTCATGTTTAATACAGCCTTTTTTTTTGTCTCCTACAAAGTGTTCCAACCAAGGGTTTTTCAAGTATTGTATGAAGGCAGGCAATGATTTACATCATTTACACTCCCATTTTACAAACAGGAAAGGGAGGCCTCCAAAGAAAATCATATGAGCAGCTTAGTACAGAAAATCCCAGTCACCCCAAAAGAGAAATGGAATCAAAGCCTCCTGGCAAAAGTCCTCTTTCCAACTACCTCTATTTAGTTGCTACACAGCTTATTTTTTGTTTTTCTGCCCCAAAATAACCCAACCAGTCAAATGAGAGAACAGCAAGGAAATTGCAAGCTTTGACATACTTACTTCTACACTGCTGACATTAGTACAAAAATAAAGATTTTTATTAACTAGTTTACAAAAATAAATTCTATTGAGTCCCACGTGAACTCATTGGGAGGTTTACTTGACTTTGGAAGATAAAGCCTGTTTGAAACGTCTCTTTAGATCTTGCATGTTGGGAGATTTGGGCCGAGGGATGATGGACGACCGCCTCCTGTCTGTGCTGCCGGCATGCTGTAGTTTGCTGACCTCCTTACAAAGATACTGGAAGACATCACAGACACCTTGGGAGTCCTCACTGGTGGAGATTTCCAAGAACAGGCTGCCCAGTTCATCTGCCAGCTGTAGTCCCTCTTTTGCCTGTACTTGCCTGGCGTGGAGGAGGTCTGCTTTGTTGCCCACAATAATGATGGGAGTCCTGGCATCGGGGTGCACCTTGCGTATGTGCTGGTAGAGGGGCTGAATGGACTGGTAGCTGCTGTAGTCTGTGATGGAGTAGACCAGCAGGAAGCCCTCTGCCCACTTCACACACCTGGACAGGGAGTCCAGCACCTGCACGCAGTCGTCCTGCACCTGCGGTACAACAGAGAGCACAGATTCTGCATCGGGTCATGAGAGTATAAAGGCTGCATCACAGCACCATCAAAGGGAAGCCTGCGCTCTGTCTCAGGAGACGAAGTCTGGGCATGGAGGAAATTTGGGCTCAAAACCTTTGGGTAGCAGAGAAGAATCGATTTATCTCCGTACCTGGATGCATCCCGGCGTGTCTTGGATCTGTACGGCAACGTGGTCTCCGTCCAGATGGACCAGCCGGGAGTAGAGGTTGCCTGGGGAGCAGAGAGCCGTGAGCCGCCGGACGCGGGGCCGCGCCGCGCCCGCCCCGCCGCCCCCCGCCTCACCTGTGTTGGGCTCGTAGTCACCGATGAAGCGCTTGGTCAGGAACCGCACGATCATGGCTGAAACACAGAGCGCCGCGTTAGGCGGGACGGACGGACGGACGGGCGGGCGGGCAGGGGAAGGGGACGGACGGACAGCCCCGCACTCACCGCTCTTGCCGACGCCGCGGGCACCCAGCACGGCCAGGCGGAGCTGGGCGCCGGGCGGCCCCGGGGGACACTCGGCGATGGGCGCCAGCAGGAAGGGCTGGGACATGCTCGGCAGGCGCATGGGAGAGGCGGCTCGGCAGCCGGAATGCTCTGCCGGCTCGGCTGGGCTCGGCTGGCAGCGCTCGGAGCCGGCGGCCCCGGCGGCTTTTAAAGGCCCCGGCGGCAGCACCGCCCGCTCCGCTGCACCGCCCCTCGGCGGCACCGCCCCGCGGCCCACAGCCCCGGCCGGGCCCCTGCAGCCCGCTCCGCGCTGCCCACACGGGCTGTACCCCTTCCCTTCTCCCGCCCTTCCTACGGGCACAGGCACCAGGGGTCTGGGAACCCATGCAACCTGCCTCCCACGTTTGCGGCAAGCACACTGCTGGGCATCCCCCCCGCCCGGGCAGATGGGCAAAGGCACCACCCTCCCTGCAGTGAGGGACTCCAGTCTTGAAAGAAAGGAATTTTTTATCTCAGACTATTTTGTTTCCCATACCTGAACATATCCCTCTACAGCCAGTGTTGAAAACCCAGCTTGTGGATCAAGCAACAGCCAGCCCTGAAACCTAAGTGGTCTTGATTGGTCCCTTTAGGTTTTTGAAGTAGAAAAGTTTTGGAGAAGAATGGCACTCCACCACGGGCTGCCCTTAAATGAGCCACAGACCTGCAAGCGGCTCTGTGGATGTTTCAGTCTCCACAAACCATTGTCCTGGCTCCTGCTTCTGCTGTGCACTGCCTTGCAAATGCGTAAGTGCCAAAAATATAAATACCGTTCAGAGGCTGCTTTAATTTTTATCAGGGAGACAGCACATGCCAGCAGGACACAACATGGAAGAGCACAGTGGTACACTTCGGTACTCGAATTGACTGCTCATGGCACAGAGGGATGGAGCTGCTGGGCCCTGGATGCAGGTTGATGCTTAGACAGGCCAACTGACCCTGGATGTTCACACACAAGCAGCTAAATAGGGACAGCGCTAATTAACATCAGTTAAAGCAGTACCTGCCGAAAAGAATGGTGGAAGAAGAACTGTTGATTATTTGTGCTGCTCTAGTGCCTAAGAACCCCTCTGGGTTTAACTTCCAGGGCATTTTTAACTTCCAAAACCTATTGCCACTAAAGTTTTTACTTTATTCCCCATCATGCCAGCGAGCTCTTTTCTTTTGGGAAACAAGATTTCTCTTCTATCACTAAAAGCTTTTGGTTTGCAGAGGTTCCTGCTATTGTCATCTGCACCTATTGTCAGGGGATCGGTTGTCTTTGGCTTCACTCACAATGCCAGCAGCAGCTATTTTTATACTTTTCTTTACAGAAGAGCTATCAGAGCACATTCAGTGTGCCTCTGAAAGAATGCTACTGAAACAAGTCCGTTCCAGGCAGATGATTCCCAGGCACTGAGCTGTGAAAGCAGTATTAAACAACTGCCCTTCCCAAACCTTGAGGAGCTGCCTCTTTCTGGGCAGCTGCACAACCAACTCAAGCTGCCTTGCCTGTTGCTGGAGCACCTCCAAAGGGCAAACAGGGCTGGTCAAGCACAGGGATAACGTTGCCCAAGCCAAGGTAGGACACGCTGTGGAGGAATAAATGTCCAGGGTGTGATGGACATACTATTTTTCTGGGTTCCTAACCTGTTACGGGTGCTGTCAGTGGGAGCAACATTCCTACCTTGTGCAGCCTCTGCCCTGATGGTTCTTCTTCCCACTTCCCCTTTGTTTCTGCCTTTTCACTGACCTTCCCTGCCTAACACTGCCTACTACACAGTGCTCAGGAAACCTCAAATCCTGGTGTTGTCAAGATGTTAAAAAAGATGAAGCCAACAGCTCAGAAGACAGCTTCCTTACTGCTTCTGTAGGAGCCAACAGGAGATTGTGCCAGGATTTTTGGCAGGGAACCAGCAGTGAAGGTTTGTGGCAATAAAGGAGCCTCAGAACAGGACTGCAGAGAACTGGTTACAGCTTATGGGTTTAGTGTGTAAAACCCCTTTCAGAGCAAGTCAAAACTGGTGACTCCAAACCCTGTAAGGAACATGATTCATGTTTCAGCTCAAGACTGGAGATGTTCCAACAGGCAGTTCTTCAGCTTTTCCCAATTCACAGATCTCCCTCTTTCGTCAGGATTGTGCAAAAACAGGGCAGCCAAACACACAGGAAACAAACTTCAGCAGTGGGTACCAAGACCTGTTAACTGTCTGGGCTGCGTTTCTGCAACCTTCACACGAGCATGAAAACCCCCGCTGCACTGAGTGTAACAAACAGACAGGTTACACCTAAGTTTCTCCTGTTTCCAAACATTAAAAACAAAACAAAGGTTATTTTCTTCCTGTACAAACTCAGCTTCATTTTCAGTCATTTCTAGGAATCCTGGTCAAGGAAAGCCTTCCCTCCCTCTCTTTCCAGCTCACACAGGGCTTCCAAATACGAATTTATAACCAACTACCATTGGCATAGTGACCTTAAAAATATGTTTTCTAAATAAATTGAAAAGTGTTGCAATGCAGTGTCTCTGGGAGCACAGCTCTTCAACAAGACCACTGTGATGCTGTCCAGTCTTATTATTCTGAACTGTTGAAATTAGGTACAAAAGTTTAGAACTATGCCCCACTTGTGATGTTAATCTTTCATCATGCTGCTACAGCTAATCCGCTGTGATTTGGACTAATGAGTACAAACCAAACACAGAACCAAAATAGCTTAGACATGCATGTATGAGAAGCAAATTTAAAATGCCATCACCAAAGTTTGTATCCGATAGCCTCCCACTTAATTCCTACAAAGCCGAGTGGAAAATGATGCTAATCTTGGAAGGCAAATACCTATTTTAAAAGGCTGTCAAAACTGACAAGCCAAAGAGGTTGATAAAGTACACAAATCTTGCTGCTCCAAGAAAAGCTCCTTAACCCTAAAAGCTAAGTGCTTAAGGTGCAACAGTGAGGGTTTCACGATACAGTGGTGCACTTCATATCCAACTCCTCTGGTGTCAGAATAGAGCACTGCTGTCATGGAGCAACCTGATAAGGGGTAAGCTCCTCCAAGTCACTTCCAAAATCATTCTGTCCATACAGCCTGCTGCATCTTCAGAGACGGGAGCCTGGGAAACCTCAAACATAGCAATCTGCTCTCTGGAACCTGGAAAGTCCAGCATCTAAAGCCCATCACCCTTAAATACCCGCCCAAGCCAGACTCTGAATTCAAGATCTGAAACCTACATTCCATGAGAATGGAAACACTCATGATTTGAGAGTTAGGTGAAAAGCAAACCTCATCATCTCTCTGTTCCTTACTCCTACAATTACAAGCTGACCTACAAGCAAAAAAAAAAATCAAGCCTTCAAGTGGCACTGGGCAGTTCTTGATACAAGTTCTCAGTTCGCTGGTGAAATATTCTATGTCCCCTCCTAACAGCTCATGATCATTACTAAGCACTAGCAAATTTCAGTGTTCGTAGCATTTGTCATCTATATAAATGATGAAACTCATCAGCAAAAGCTGTGGATGATTTAAATGACTAAGCATCATGGTAAATGCAAGCTAAATAAATAAACTTCAATAAAAGAAGGTTTCTAAAGCATCTGTTCAAACAAAAAAGCCCCAAACCCAACTAAATGAATCAGCCACAATCACATACACTTGTCCAAAACCATATCTTTAATCTATTTTTTAAACATACATTATGCCATGAATTCATAAGGAATTGGCTCCAGCAGCTCTGGATCCTTGCCATTAGTTCTCACAAAGTGTGCTTCTCTTGGTGGAGCAGGCTGTAAAGAGAAAAATAAAAAACAAAAACTCATGGCACCAAAGCTGAAAAACAACTTTTCAGAAAATAACGTTTTGTCAACCGTTTAGTGCCTTATTACATATAAACGTTACAGCAATTTTGCCATTCCTAGTCTCTCATTAATTTGATTCAAGGAGTAACAGTAAGAAAATGATCTGCGCCAGAAAATGTGCCCGATTCTTGCAGTTGAATTAAAAAACCTATGCTCTGCTCTCTGCAGCTCACCAACCCAATGAAATGGACTGATGTATCCTGCAGTTCCAGATGAAATAGCCACTACCTCTTTCCTGAAGTCTGCTTGTAAATTCTTTTCTTCAAGGGTTACAACAGAAACTGTTCTAACTAAAAATTCAACTAAACCAAAGACTCTAGTGACCCTGAAACCATTCAGAGCTGCTGCTGCAGACTAGCAACAGCACAGGACGCACCCAACTCTCTGTTCAGAGCTGCAACTACAACTTCCATCCAGCACAGAGCAGTTCTGCTCAGGCACCAAACATCCCCAACAGCCCGGATGCCGACGCGCTGCACGAGGCCACTACTCCAAGAATTAAGTCATCTCCTGCAGAAGGACTGTGACCTCCACAGAAACATTACCTGACGTTTCAGTTGAACCCAAATGCCTTTTTCTTTTGCTTCCTTCTTCTTCCTTTCATTTTCCTTCACACGCTGCAGAAAGCTGTCTCTGCTCTTGGAATGTTTAATATGCTCTATACGCACATTAATTCTCTTGGCCAGAATCTTGCCCCTAAGAAAGGGAGTCAGTTTTTAATCTTCCTTTGAAAAAGGTCACTTTAAATCAAGACTTACAGCCCTTTCAGGAGTAACTCCATAAGCTCAATTACAAGTCATTTTTTTTAAAGGGCAATATCTCAAAACATAGCTGCAGATGCACATCAGATATAACTCATATGTAACTAAAAGCTTATTATATAACAATGTAATAAGTAACAATGTTCTGATAATTTCAAATTAAAATTGTGGACAACACATAATTTCAGCCTCTTAGCACACAAACAAGTAATTTTATAACTGATGCACTGCAGTCCAGCTCCTGGAACCAAAAAAACAACTTATCTTTTTTTGACTAAACTGTACAAAATTCATCTGGATACAGCTACAGACTAGTATTTAAAAAGGGCTTCAGTACCAGAAGCTGGTATTGAATACTGGCTGAGAAGCCCTGCTAGGTAATGTGACTTTAGGCAAGAAAAACAACAACTGTTTCCTCTGACAGGATCCAAGTCAAATGAGCATCATTTGCTTGGGTTATAAAAAGGAAATACACTTTACCCACCTTGAATGACCAATCCAGACAAGAACTGTCTAACTGGCAAAGTGAAAGGAGGGTGCAATTACAGTTCAACTTTCTCAAATACCAAGTTTCAATACATAGAATTTCATTACTTACTTAACCTGCTTGTTAACAATAATGCCCACGGCATGCTGAGTAACGTTATACACCCTTCCAGTCTTGCCATGGTAACACTTGTGGGGCATGCCCTTTTGAACAGTACCCATACCCTGTTAAGCAAAAAAAAAAAAAGAAGAAAAAAAAAAAGTAGCATCAAGGATTTTTCTTTCAGAAGTAATTTAAAGTATACATTTCAAATTATTTGAGATTTTAAAATATTCCCATTTTATCTTAGTTTATTTATAATATAAAGTTTATTTATAATTTATGACAATTTTTGTATCTGAAGACTACCAAATTTTGCTGTGTCAGTTCTGGTAGCTTTCAGTGTCGGTGAAATGACTGATCACTTTGCTCACAGAAAGAGCAAACAATCACAAGAGACATTCATCATCAAGCTCCAGTGCATGAGGAAGTGTCAGCTCTGAACAATATGTTCTCCATGTCAAACAACAAACTAGCGAATTAAATGCCACCTTCCGTGTGACTGCTACAAGAACGTCACATTCCAAAGGAAAACAAAGGATTCAACCAAGTAGGAATCCTTGATGAAAGGCTTTCACATCACTATAATTCAGTTATGAAAGTACAGCTGACTTTAAAAGTTTTAAAAAATACCAGGTGACAGGACATGCTGCTTCAGTTCCCCCCCCTTTATTAATATATATTATGCATGCTTAAACTTATTTCTTGATTTCTAGTTTTAATATAGCTTTGCAATCACATGACTATGAACTTCCCCACTACAAATCATGGTTCATAACAGAACATCTACTAAATTGACAGCTGAGGTTCCTATGAAAGTTGTGCCAGTAGCCAACCCAAACATTGGCTATGGTATATTTCACTCCCATTTTACAGCTGAACACACAGTAAAAAAGCACAACCAAACTACCTGTATCTACAAATCCTCACATACACCACCATATAACACTGAAGTGCTACTACCAGTCTGTCAAATTGTCAGTCCAATTACTGCTCCCAAAGTGAGCAGTGGGCACTTGCATTGACCCGTCACCCAAGCAACGAAAAGGTCCACCCCAAGGAACTGGAGATTGCACAGGACCACACTGCTTTAGCTTTTAGTTACACAGCACTGCAGGAAGTACCTTGATATCAACTATGTCACCCTTCTTGTAGATCCGCATGTAGGTAGCCAGAGGGACAACGCCTGTTAAAGAGATTCAAATTTGGATACTTAAGAAGTCTGGAATTTCATACATGCATTAAAAAGGATGGGAGATCATGCATTTGAGAAAATTTTGCTAAATACCTCAAAAAACAAAACAAAATTTTTAAAGCAGAAACTACACGCTTCAAGTTTTTAAAATACCAAGATAAAGAAAAATTAGATGTGTTCCCAATGCCAAAATCAAAGAGACAATAAAGTATTTAATATATAAATACAAATGCAATCGCTCATTGATTAGAGCCTCTATGTTTTAAGCAACTGCTGAAATGTTTTCCTCACCTTCAAATTAATTTTCAAGCACTGACAGAATCAGCACTGTGGCTACTGCCAAGCAATCAGAATACCAATGCATCTGCAGTAAGAGCTCAGAGCTCTGTGTATAGTTCTACAGTTTTTAGCCCCAGTTGTCAGAAAAGCTTTGGCACAAGCCCTTGTTACACAGTCCATCCCCAGGGACTGCAGCTGTCCATCAGGCTGGAAGCAGTGCTGGTACTCTAAGGGATACTCACCATGCTTGCGGAAGGGCCTCGAGAACATGTAACGCGTCCCCCTCCTCTTTCCCTTTGTGTTCGTCATTTTGGCTGATTACTGTAAAAATGAAGGCAAATTATTCAGAACTGCTAGTTCACTCACCACAAAGATGATGGAATTTTCAGGTATTTCAGATTAATGGAGTCTTTAAGCCTATTCAGAATGGCACAGCTTTAATTCAAGCAATGGTACTGTAAGATCAAATCAGGCTACTCAAGAGCTCTCTCCAGTCAGGCCGTGAAACTCTTCAACCATCAAAGCATTATCAGCATTAGAGGGGACCCACAAGGATCACCAAGACAAACTCGTGGCTCTGTGCAGAACACCTGAAGAGTCACAGCATGTACCTGGACTGCATTGTTCAGAAGATTACTGAACTCAATCAGGCAGGTGCTGTGACCACTTCTCCAGAGAGCCCAATGCCCAAACACCTTCTGGGTCAAGAGCCTTCCATTATACCCAAACTGAACCTCCCCGGACACATCTTCATCCACTTTCTCGTGCCCTGTCTCTGGCCACCACAAAGATAAGTGCCTGCCCCTCCACCTTCACTCATGCAGAAGCTGTAGCGATGAGGTCTCCCAAGAGATCGCATATGCTCCTTGTATGACTTCTCCTCCAGACCCTACTGCAGAGTCCCTAGGAAGCATGTTTGAAGGCCTGGCTGTTCCCATTAACATTATGCCCCTTATATCCAGTCTGAACTTTCCATTCTTACTTCAGCTGATTGTTTCACGCTGCTTCCACATGCCCTTGCCCGGCACCAGGATACATCCTCTCGGCCATGGCACTGTGAGATATCCCCCGATGATATCTCTGCCCCGTTCCTTAAGCATCTCCTTATAGAGCATCCATACAGCAGGATCTCCACCACAACGTTTATTGACCACTATTAGGTCTGACACAAGGCTCACATGCTGCGTAGGCCTACGGGGGGGACACCGCTGTGCCGCCTCCCCGACATCCCGCCGGCGGTGGCCGCAGGGTGGCCGGGCCCGCCGCCACGTGCTGCACCTCTGCCGCTCCGCACCTGCACCCGCGGCTCTCGGCGGCCCCTTCCTCCCTCCGCAACCTCCCTCCTGCCCGCAACCCGCCCGGCACGGCCACCCGCAACCTCCTCGCTCCCTCACTCCCCTCCCCCCGTGGAAGGCCGTGGTGCTCCCATCAGAGCCGGGAGCCCCCCGCCCGCTCCTGCCGGCAGCACGACCCTTCCGGCCGCGTCCCCGCTCCGTGTCCCCGTCCCCCCAAGTCCGCCCCGCATCCCCCCGGAGCGGCGGAGGGGCGCGGGCGCTCACCGTCCGTGCGCACAAAATGGCGCCTGGGCTCCAAAGGAAGGGGGCGGTGCCGAGCCCGCCCTTAACAGCGGGGCCTCGGCGGGGCTGTCCGCGCCGCGCCTGACTGAAGGAGTGTCCTGAGGGGCGGCGATCCTCGGGATGCTGATCCCGGAAAACAGCAGCGGCTCAAGTCCGACCATTCGGCTAAAGCAGGGACAAACGCCGGGGGTTTCGCGGCTGTGCATGTGTTTTCATGGCAACGGGCAGAAAGTGATGCACAGGAAGTTCCAGCTGAACACGAGGAATAACTCGTTTCCTGTGCAGGGACCGCGCTCTGGAACAGGCTGCCCAGAGACTCTGCCCAGAGTCTCCCTCATGGAGCTGTTCGAGAAGGGTCTGGACGCAATCCTGTGGCATGACCCTGCTTGAGCAGGGAGTTTGGTCCGGATGACCCAGGGTGGTCTGTTCCAGCCTGCCCAGTGATCCTCTGAGATGGGGCTGGGCGAGGTTTGGCAGCGGGGGTGTCGGGGAACCGGGAAAACGAGCGAGGTGTGTGTCAGGGATCCCGAGCAGCGAGTCCTGCGGTGAGCATTGGCCCGCCATCCATAAGGAGTCAAGTTTGGAAATGTAAAAACATAAGCAGCCAGCAGGGTGTTTTAGGACATGAAAGTGGCACACCAACATTTAAATTCGCGGCAGTGTGAGCCTGCTGGCGCTGCTGCGTGTCAGTCACGGCTGCCTGACCCGGAGATCCCGGATTCCCGGGCAGGGAAAGCGGCTGGGAGAAGCGTGCCGCCAGTCAGAGGCGAAGAGACTGCGCAGGTTTGGGGTTTATTAGTATTGTAATGAGGTTTCTTCGTATTATCATGCCGTAATCTCCAATTTGAGTGGCAGGGATTTCCATCAGATAAATAAAGCCCGGATTCTCCCCAGAGAGCCCTTCCAGTACCATGGGCTGCGAGAACGAAGGGAATGGCGAGCAGGCTCCTGAGCTGTCAGGGTGACTCACTGTGTTTGTGCCTCTCCAGGACCGGAGCAGACAGGAATCGCCATGGGAAGCTGGTTGCAGTGAGTCAAGAGAGGGCCTCCTTCCCCCAAGCTAAACATGCAGGGACGGTTCAAAACTTGTCTCAGCGAGGAGCTGCCCTACTGCAGAAATCTTCTTGTGTTGAGTGAGCCAAGCACTTATTTAATTTAGGGGAGGAATGGTTACTTAGAGTCGGGTGTAAAAACATATTTGATCCTCTGACTAACTTCACGGTTCTACTAATGTTGTCTTGCAAAACTCGAGCCCTTTCAATCATCACTTTGAAGCAAGTTTAATGTTTATGGATCTCAAGAATGGATATGGAGGATTAAATACACTATCAGGTTCTGCTTGAAGAGCTACCTGGCAGGACGTGTTCTGACAGCCAGGCCCTGTCTCCACATGAAACCTTTTGGAGTAAAGTGTTATATTTAGAATAATGTGTCTGTATTCTTTCCCTTCATCATGAAAAATCTAGAATTTACAGCACCTTGTGAAAAACAAAATTCACACTCCAGAATTTTTTAAAAGTTTAATAATAATAATAATATTGAGATAAAAGAAGGACAATACCATTGCTGTGGTGCCTTTGACAAACAGCCAAAGAGCATGAGGTCATTTAAAATCAAGGTCTCTATATACAGGTACATTGCTGGGATTACATGCATATTCATTAGTTTATACATTATTAAAACATTCCTGGAAGTTTTTTGATATTACAGTGGTTCTTTGTGTATGATTTTTCCCATCTTTGCTTATCTGTATGACATCAATAAATTTTATTTCTTCCTGTGATTTAATTCCTGCTAAAATAATGAGTTCTCCTCCCATCCTCTCTGGTACTCTGTTTTGTATCACTGTTATCTTATCACTTGGACTGGTCAATTAATAGATGATTTTACACAGTTCTTTTAGTTACACAACAACTTTTTCACATCTTATGTTTTGTTAAGGTCTATACATCATGTTACTATTTCTAGAAGCAATACATTGATATTATATCTATTACACTACTATTTCTAAAAGCAGTAAAATCCATACTTAAACTGTGGGATTATGTTATATTAACAAGCAGCTGAAAAGGAGTTATAAGGTATACCTTATATAAATATTTATGATCAATAACAACATGCAAAAGCCAATACATAAATTCACATGAAAGCCAACATTATTTAGTCATTTTTAACAATCTGATATCTATGCAGAGAAAAATCCTGTGTAATTTAATATGCATTCAGCCAAGGTACCATGAAACTTACAAGCATGAGGATTGTTACAAGCCTGGACAGCTCTTAGGTGGCAAAGTGCATCGGCAAGAGATTTCAGAGAGAATATCCAGCAGAGTAAAGACAGGATGGCAAATCTGAAAAGGCATTATTGGATAAAGGAAGCTAGGCATTTGCAGTGAGTGAGCTGAATGCCTTGATCTTACCAGTGATTTACATGGAGGGCAGATCTGCACATCGACTAGGAAGGAATGGGGAAGAAACACCACGTGTTGAAATCCATGTCCACATACAGAATGTGTATGGAAACACGTATGGAAAGTGTCATTCATAAGGGAGTGGTAAGCGGGAACTTACTTGAACTCTGCTCTGTTTGTGGCCAAGTAACACATTCAGAATTTGCTACATATTTTTTCCTGAATAAATCACATGACAGTTTACTTCAAAATTTATGTAATATTTTTATTCGTAAGTGTACCTTGATTAGCACATTCCCAGAATCCTTCTTTAGCTCCACATTTCAAAGAGACAATCATGTTTCACGGTTTGTCTCCATTGATTCATTCCCTAGGCATGCTGAGTCTGATCCAGAAGTCCATCTTATCTACCACCATACATGGTTGCCCAAAACTGGGACCTGATGAGCAGTTAAAGGACTGTAAAGCCTTTGCATGTTGCTCACAAAAGGATTTCTTAGTAATGGCTGTCTCCAACAGATAAAAGTGCACAATTTGTGGGGTGAATTCTGGTCCGGAAACTTGAGCTAGCAGCCAAGCAGATGTGGGGGAGACCTGCAGCTCTACATTCCAGACTGCATGTGCTCCCTTTACTGCCCTGCCCTGCCCTCTCAAAAACCCAGCCTAAACTGCTTTTCCCTGATGAAACCACAAGTTGTAGCATCCAGACTCCAATTTCTCCTAGGCTGTAGGCAGGTACCACATCTGGTTCTGCTCCAGAAACACCAGGCACTCAAGATGGGTGAACACAAGTATCAATGCACAGCATAACACAAAGATCCAAAACACCGTGAAGGTCCCAGACTGGTGCTCCACCCATTGATATACTTCAAATATCTTTCTATACCACGGTAAACTGCTTCCCTTCCACTTTGCCGGGCTTGGAGGTAGAGCAAGACCGGGAAAACAGCTTCAGTGGGAGCCAATTCAAAAGTTGCTGGGGAAGGGAGCTTGAAAGGGAGGACTCATTAGAAGTCGAGTGGAGTGGAGAGCGGATAAACATCACTTTGTTTTTCAGAGTGGAAAGTATCATGCCAAATCCCAACCATTTTCAGTGCCCAAGCTCCCACAGTCAGGATCCTGGTATCTTCTCTGGGAGAGCCCTATTTTGCTTCTGACATTTCTCTGCAGCATCTGTGTGGATGATGGCTCTCTGTAAAGAATAAATGTGCTGTGATGATTCTGCACATGAGGTTGCCAGGAATCCTTCACTGAAATTTTAATGCACAGTGGGATCTGGCTTGCTCCTACGCTTAGCGGACCAAGTGATACACACAGAGATCTTGAGTGTGACATTCCATTTGTGTTGGGTTATTCAGCAGGTGTGTGGAAAGAATTTAAATTAATGAGAGTTTGTAAAGGGCTTTGAGGTGAAAAATGAAAAATATCCCCCCTTCACTGGGGTGAAGGTTTCCTGTGTCTCATAAAATGCATTCATTACATGAAAGGAAAAAAAAAAATAGCTGATTAGGACTGCAGTAAAATTTTAACAGAAATAACTGAGATGTTAACGAGGATTAAAATTTGCAGTTCCTTTTGTGAAAGCATTGCAAAACCAAGATGCTTAATTGAAAATCAAGACTGTGAAGTTAATTGGTTACTCCATCCACAGAAGTGCAGCATCTATACTGTGCTTTTGATCAAAAAGTTACTGACCAAAGAAATCTCTAGCCCCTTCAGCTGACCCAGTTATTCCATTGTTCACTCTTTCCAAAAGGATCATGTTATATGGCATCTCAGAGTCATGCTTCTGTCCCCTTTTATGGTCTCTTCAGCTCCCCCATGATTCTAGCCCTAACAGCCAACCTTTTTATTTCTGTAGTTAGTCATCTCTTTATCCACAAAATACTTTCTGTAAATACAAGCATGAGCCTAGTTCTATGGGAGTTAAAATCAATCAAATTAGTGTCTAATCAACCAATTGCCTTCCAAAAATGACAGCGCAGACAAACTTCTTCAAAGGACTCACTGTGGAATTGCGGAAGTGGCAGTACATGTGGGTACTGAGTTGCATTGCCAGTGAGGCATATCACGAGGAAAGGAATGGGAAAAATGACAGCCTGCCTTTGAGAGAAATGAAAAGGCAAAAACTCCATAGACAAGAATTCTGATGGGCACAGCATGTTGCACATGGGTGGAAACTTTCATTACATTTATGATACTTACAAATTTGTTGCCAATTCAAAGTGTTCCTCGATGCAGGTGGATTGACACCACAGTGAAAAAAATGGCCTTTTTGCCATCATTATCTAGACTGCAACATGAAATCTGAAATACTGAACAAGTTCTGTCAATTAACTGCTTATTTGATTAACATGGCATTCTACCCATACAGAAATCATCAGGAATTTCCAAGGAAGCTGCTTTGTAACTCTGACCATCTTCTTACAGGTACCAAATAATATAAGATATTTATCAAACTTCAGATTTATCAGACTTCATTTCAAAAGCCATTAAGGTCCCTTTCTCTCCTTACTAATAGAGCAATTTCTCAATCAACTGGTTTTATTATTCAGTGTATCCATTATTCAGTTATTCAAGTGGTATATCATTCAGTGTTTTCTAAAACTTCTTGTTACCACACTTTTGCCTCACTGTAACCTCTCCTGCATTCAGGAGTTACCTGGGAACAAGCAACTCCTTATATTGTCACCATCAGCTTCATTGTACATTCACTTGTTTTGGCTAAAGATGATTAGCTACTCCTACTGATACAACTGATAATTACAGATAATTCTGCTCCTTTGTCATGGAAGACCTCAATTGCTGCCAGTAGCAAATCTGCATAATGTGGGGATTTTTGTGGGGATTTTTGTGGGGATTTTCTTTTGATAATGTGTGTAGAATTAATATTCAAATATATTTTAGAGTATAGAATTAATATTTAAATATAAGTATAGAATTTATATTCAAATATATTTTTTAAAATCTGATCTTTCACAATCCAACTTTGAGTCCTCTACAAGACCTCTTGGGAGTTACTAACTACAGTTTAAGAACTGGCTTAATGATTAGGATGCTGTTTTCTCTTCCTTTGTTTATGTCTGATCTTATGCATATTTCTAGCTGGAAGAACAATGCCTTTTTCTGTAATTACTTGCACAGAATATCTCCTTTACACTTTCATTTTACCAAATTAAATACTCTTGAAGCCTCCACACACTTAGCAGGCGCTGTGCATTTGCACCCATTCCCACACACCTCACTTGATTATCAGTGATCCAATTTATACACAACAGTAATTTATACACAACAGTCCCTGTTAACTTGCTTACTGTGCACCCATTACTTCTGAGATACTTTCTGCGGTTACTGAGGATGATCACAATCATCAACAAAATAAAGGTGCTGTAGTTTAAAAAGGACTGATGGATGTAACAACACGAAGTAAAAATGTGGGTGGAATCATTCTCTAGTCTATAAATACTCTATGGCATTCTATTAGCAAATTGGCATCTGAAGTAGCCATTTGCATTTCTCATTAATTGTTCTGATCACAGCTATTAACATAATTGTTTTTAATTACTTATGGAATGGCAAAACACTTGCTGGAAGGAAAGGGCTATATAAAATATTGCTAGTCTCATTTCAGGTAAAGGAGTGCTTTCTACTTAGTGTTAGCTGTACCCCAGTAAGAACAAATTTAAATTTCTCTTCCAACTATGCCAGATTAAATTTGTTTATCTGTACGAACGCCTAAAGACAAAGTAGAATGTTTACAATTTTAATAGTGCTACAAAATGCTCTTTTTAATAATGCATGAAGTAACCAGAGTTATTGCAAACTCATTGTAACAATATTTCAGTAAACATTATTGTCTTGACTCTAGACTTAAATATCTTCTGGATGTCAAAAGAAACTTTTACCCTGCTTGCGTAGTATCTTCTTGAAAGAAAAGGAAGGAAGGATCACTTCCAGAAACCATAGGAATAAAAAGCACACTGTTATCTGCACTAGAACACTTCACATATGTTTATAATTCCACTTACGTATTCTTTCCTAGGTGCTTTAGCAGAGTTTGGATGTGTGGTCAGAAAATGTAAGCCTTCACTGAGTGATTTGCTTTCTATCTCCTTTCCATAGTGGGAAATGGTCTGTAGCTTCTGCAGTCTTACACATACCAGTACCTTCAACAACGGACCTGAGACAAGCCCTTGACATCACAAGGTACAAATGCCTTAAAACAGTTGTATTTTTAAAAAGTACATGTGCGTTTATTTTCACCGTGTTTTGAACATTTTCAATCCTGCCATCATTTTCCAACTTTCTAGATGATTGAGCCATAAGCTTGTTATAATAAGGTGAATTTTCCTCATTACCTGATCCCAGGAACTGTGGTTGCAAGGGAGCTATCAAATATCACAAGGCTTGCGATAAAGTAATGAGAGTTGGCTACCTCTGACAACCCCTGTCAATGAGACAACAATAGCTGCTCTGAACAAAAACTGCAGCCAGAAAAGAACAAATTAATGGACAGTCAAGGAGAAACAGAGAATTAGCAAAGGATAAACTTGACCAAACTTTGACCAGCTGAGGATAAACAAGACCAGCTTTCCCATATATGTAATAGGAAAAATAGCACATACATACGGAGCAGGGTTATTGCTAAGGATCAGTTAATTGATATTTGTAAAATGCTGAGGAGTCTTTCATGGAATATACAAAATAGCAATGTGAGCTAATCAGGATGTGGGCTACTCCAAGGTAACTGCAACTTACCCGAGGGAGAGAGGCAAGTGAAGGGACCAAACAAGGAAAAATTCCCACAGGGCAAATGGCAGTAAGTGCTGCAGGGAGAGAGAAGGAAATGAAATTGCAGGTGAAATGGAAGGAGGAAATGAGACCATACGGGACAAAGAGGTCATGCTTGGATTACTGCAGTATAAAGACACAGGGCACAAACTGTATGAAATGAAGCTTTATTAGTTCTGCTGCTCATGCAATAACTTATAGTTGTTTGGTGGGTTTGGACTTTTCTATGTTTGGTTTTTCCTTTGTTTGTTTGTTTGTGGGGTTTTATTTAGCTTTGTTTTTAGAAAAAAACTAAGTATAACCAGAAAAAAGCAAGTATAACCAGATGGGAGTATTTAACTGACCATCTGCAACTACAGAGGGGAACTGTGGTTTCTCCAGGGTATCAATCTTGCAAGAGAAGAAATCAAAATCATTCCACTTCTGTACTGCTGACAAAGAGAGCATTGTTTGAGAACTGATTGCAACAAGGACTTGAACAATAGCTTTAGATCAGCGGAAGCACAAAATACCGCTGTGACATATGTTTCAATTAAAACATAAGTAATTCACCACCTGTTAGTGTCATGAAAGACACAGCCTATTAACAGTAAATGCTCTTCAACAAATTTATTATCTCCACAAAGCAGTTTCCAGTATTCTTTTCTACCTCTTATTGGATATTTTTTTTCTACTGCCTATCTATGTCCATGCTGGTTTACATATTTGTCCTTAGCCTCCCTTGTACCTTGGTACTGTAGAGAACTGATTAATGGGGGAGACTGTAACAATACAAACTCTTCACCTGGAGGCTGCCTGTTGTCAGATGGTGCGTCACTGTTGTTACTCCACGACAGCTAATCTTGCTTTTGGGAAGCTGCTGCGCAGATCACAAAAATAAAACCTTGCTGACTGCAATGGGAGGCGTTGCTTGGTATTCTGGTAGAGAACACAGAGACTAAGGAAGCATCTTGCACTTCTTACCTCTAATAATGGATTTTCCAAGTTAGTGTTAGACACTGTCACTGACTCCTGAAGTTTCAGACTAAAGAGAATCTGGAGTACTGAAACAATGGCATTTAGAGTGCCTGGGTCAATGATCAAAGCCAATAATTTTTTTAAAATCTCCATTATTAGAAGCATTTTATTACAATATTAACCCCCTCCCCCCTTCTTTTTAAATATACTTGTGGCCCTATTTATTCAAAAGATTCTGTTCAGAACAGTGTAAAAAAGCACACAGTAATTATTTTTGTGCCTAGCCCACATCCTTTTATATCAAGATCACCGAGACCCAAGCTATGCAACTTCTCTTGCAGAATACAATAACATCTTTCAAAAGAGTTACCATTTTATAAATTGACTCTTTTTCTACAAATTGTAACTTTATTTCCAGTTAGAATTCCACCTTTTTTAGGAGTCTAAAGACTCAAACAGTGATAACAGTTTAGCAATCTACTGTTGTTTTCAACACTACTAAACTCTTACAGTTTACACTCCACTGGAAATCTCTCTTAACTGGTGTATATTTTATATTTATAGGAATTTTTATTCAGTTTAGTAGCATAAAATTTTTTATTTTCTCTTTTAACTTCTCAGATGCTGGTTATCCTTTGTATAGCAGATTAATTGTTTGCCAGCTATACATATATGGCAAGACGCCCAGTATCATCTGAGCTGTGAAAATCAAAGTATCAAAATATCTCCATGTGTGAACTCAGCAAGAAACAGATATTACCCTCTGCTTAAAAAGAAAAAAATAAAACAAACCAAACCCACCAAAAACACAAACCAACAAAAAACCAACAAAACTCAACACCCTTACTAAGGAAATCTTTTATCATCTAAAATGAATACAAGGAAAAAATCATGAGCAAATTCTACCGTGCCACAGAACTCTTGCCTAATCTAATTTCTTAACAGATTTGGTCTAATAATGATTATTTCTCATGCCTCTTTGTAAACAATTATAAGATCTACTGATAACAAAATGCTAAGAAATAAAATTTAGGTTGGGAAAAGACCCAATCGAATCCAAGTGTTTACCCAGCATTGCCAAGTCCATACTAGACCATGTCCCTAACTGCCATATGCACAAAGCAAATGTGCATAGCTCTGCTAGGAGCGGAAGGTTGGTCTGAAGACCTCCAGAGGTCCTGTCCAACCTGAGTCACCCTATTACAGCATACTCTTGCAGTCACTCTGTACACTAGTGCAACAAAAGGTGTGGTATGTCTGTATGCAGGTAATGCATCAATATTCCAACCAGCTGCTGGTTTGACTGGTTAACAGAGGGGTAAATAGACTTGTGGGACCAATCCCACAAGTTGTGAAGCAATATTAATGAAAACCTGACATGCCCCAGATTCAGCAAAACCATCTATAGTCACAGACGGATTTGCTGAAGTTTGGAAAATCTGAAGTTTGGTGACAGGTACAACACACCTGTACCATGCCTACTCCTCAGTTTCTGAAGCCAACCTACCCACACTCCCTAGGGTAAGCTGGGTGCTTGCCAAACCACAAGATTATGAAACAAGGAGAGGCACAGGTTAAGCAGCAGCAGTTTACCCTTGTTATATTTTTTCTTTGCTCCTCTGTGTCTCACTGTGGACATTTGGAATGTGTGTTCTTCAGAAGATGGAATGGGGTTTTCACGTAGTGTCTCACATTTTGTCTGAGGAGGCAAAGTGCTGTGGCCTCTGACTTGTATTCTTAGATGTTTTAGTAGTACAAATGCTATGCAATAATCACAATTTCAAGCTCTGAGAGATTTTCAGGGCAGGGAAATAATTCTATCTATTCACCTGATGTACCTCTGTTAGAAAAGAATCCGATCTTCAGTGAAGCCCTTAGGAAATACTGTAGGTGCCATTTCTGTTGGCATCATATTCCAACCATTAATTAACTACTGTTAAAAAATGCGTGCCATTTATAATTAAAATTTGTTTCATTTCAGTTTATAGGTATTTTTTGTGTTATGCCTCTCACTATGCAAGAATAAAGATCACTGTAGATACCTTCCAGTCTTTTTGAAAAATCAAGCAGATTGTGCTTTTTAAGTCTCTCCATACAAAGAATATTCTCCTGCCTCAAATAATTTCTCACCACTGTTTTCACAAGGACACCAGAGGCTAGTGCAGTATTACCACAAAAATCTGTTCAATACCATATCTGAAGGGAAAATAATGACTCTTCCTGCTGACCACATCCCTGGTTCCTTTGTTATATAGGCAAGGATTCCCTTGTTTTCTTATACCATAGCATTAGACTGGCCCCGGCCACTCTAAATTTCTTTTCAGTCACTGCTCTGCACAACAAAGCCCCTCATCTCTGCAGATGTAACCTGCTCACTGTATTTTTAAGTAACTCTACTTGAGTATGTATTGAAATATAATGTATCTGAATGGGATGAATTTACTAAACAATGCAGATCTTACGATAACTCTAGACTGAATTTAATTTCTCATTTAGCTACTCTTTCTATCTTGACAGCATATCAATTTTGCTGTCTCAGTGCTGAATATACTAATACCTCTATTTGTTTCCTGCTGTTAGGATCCTGGCACTCTTCTGCCAGCTTTCCTGAGTAACTTTACCCTTCAGTGCTGCTGTTCATGGCATCCCATCTACCAGTTTCCTGAATAAACTGGCCTGATCCTCTACATCCAGGGTTGATAATCTCCTCCTCTCCTTCCTTGGCCTGCAGAGGATCATGTACTCCACTGCTCAGTCACTACAGCCCAGGCTTTGATAACCAAGGGATCGATTACTGCATCCCCTAGTTCCTCCTTGGTAGTGGAGATCCAGCTGCAAAACACTCCACGGTGGCTCAGCCACAATCAAGAAGTTATCCTTGATGCCTTTCTTGACAGCATTCTAATGTGCTATACTTGCAGCAGATATCAGACAGGATAAAATTATCCCCAAACTCATGGGTTATTATCAAGAAACTTCCTTATTTTTGGCTGGCCCGTTGGCAAAGATGCTTTGGTTGCCTTTTTCAGGCAGCGATACAAGACATGATTGATATCTTTTTTCAGACCAGGTCAGTTACTGTGCTGCTCTATATGAATTCCAGTCATTCTGTTTCCAAAACTCTGTAGCCTCAAGCATACACAAACACATGCACAGTCCTGGTCTAATCACCTTGGTTTTCCTTAGCTCACCAAATACACTTAATTTTTAATTAATTCCAGTTGCTCCAAAGGGCTTGATGATGACAATTATGGGATGATTTTCAATTCTAGTCCTCATTTCCTCATATTTTACTCTAGTTTAATGGTTGATCATATAGAAAGTGTTTCTGTATTTCCCCTCATTCTATGTGGCGTGAGTTCAGTTTGCTTATAACACAGCAATTCAGTTTACACAGAACAAAATCAGTCTCTCTATATATTACTAATTTAGCATCTTCCCAGCTACTCTGCTTAGTCTCCAACCACGATTACCCACCCCTACCAAATACAGGCCAGCACAGCTATGCATTCTCCATGCTTTCTGAAATGTAATCCAATAATAACTGTAATAACACCAAAATAACTGAATTTTTGCCTTGGAACTAGAGACAGAAAGAGCAGTTCACAACAAGTATTTCACATTCTTTCTCTAATTTATGGGCAGAAAGAAACTTCTAGGCAATCTCTGACTTTCCAGTTGAGTGCCTTTCAAAATTTCCTGCGGTATTCTCTGGCCTGTACGGTTCCACTTGATGCCACATAATTGGTTCCAAACTGAATTATCTCCCAGATAATGGTATCAGCTTCTGCAACATTGCAATTGCTTTTTGTGTTTTTCTGCTTCAGGGAGACAGCACACTGCCTTATTTTTCTCATGTCGTGTTTTGAAATTTGGTCTACTCTGTATGATAGAGGAGTATCTGTTGTGGTGAGTCTGATTAATACTGTAAGGAATTGTTTTGGAGATGTTTCTGGCAGCAAATGTATTTTCAGTAGATAAACTGCTGGATATCTGAAGGTTTGACACATCTATCCTGCTAAACACCCATTCTTGCTTTTTTTGCTCAAAAATGGCCAATCCACTACTTTTGTTTCTATTCCTTCTCATTCCCCTGATGCTGTCCTCCCCCATGGTTTCTGTGGCAACAGTTTCAGAATGTAGTCATCCAAGAGGTGTTCATTTTCTCAGCTACTATACTTTTGAAATATACAATTCTAGATGACAGGTATCTTATTAAGTGGTTTTATGTGATATTTCAGGATATTTCAGGTTGCAGTAGAGTTCATTTGTAATACTTTCTGAAGTCATATTCTTTGTTTCAGCTGAAGGAAAATTTACTATTCCATTAACTTAGTTGCTAAAGAACATTTACTTCTGAACATCGCAGAAATTGTAATGATTCAGTGTTACAGATACTAAAATACCCTTTTTACAGTGAATAGATGTATTTATGTATTAATAGATGTATTAAGACCTTGTGTGCATTGACATTGTTCTTAATAATAATACATCTTGATCTACTAGATTTTTCCTATGTATGAAAAAAGACAAGGTGGCAGATATCTTGGCTAGCTTTGTGCTTCTTCAGTGCAGGCATAAACACCTTCAACAACTCATGTAAGAAGAAATCGTACAATCTGCCGACAAACAGCATGGCTAAGCTCTTTCTCTAGCAGGTCCCTCAATTACCTGTTATAACTACTCTACACATCAGCTTTATTTTCCCAGATGCCTGAGGCTGGGGCACTGTGGTCCCTTCCAGCCCGACCCATCCACTGGTTCTGTGGTCAGGTGTTGGAATAGGTTGCCCAAGGAGGTGGTGGAGTCCCTATCCCTGGAGGTGTTTTAAGAGGCGTCTCGACCCGGAGGTGGGTGATGTGCTATAGGGGTCAGAGTGCCGGGCGGATGGTTGGACTGGAGATCTCAGGGATCTCTTCCAGCCCTGCCGATCGGCTGACTCTGTATAAACGCTGTAGCCACCGCCGGCCCTGCCGGCCCCCTCAGCGCCGGCCCTGGCGGGGCGGGGCGGGCGGAGGGGCGGGCGGGAGCCGGGCGCTGACCCGGGGGAGGCGGTGCCGGTCCGGGCGGGGCGGGATCGCTGGG
>CM031857.1:46756357-46787732 GCA_018697195.1 Certhia americana | reverse complement strand
GCGGTGCCGGTCCGGGCGGGGTCGGGAATCGCTGGTGGAGACCGGCTGCGCGGGTCGGCGGGGAGCGGGCTGCGCGGCGTCGGTGGGAGCTGCGCGCCCGGCCGCGGGGGCCCCGCGGGGGCGGGGGGCTGCCCCCGCCGCCTGCCTTCCTTCCCTGCCTCCCTGCCTTCCCTTCTCCTCCTGCTCCCGCCCGGCCCGGCCCGGCTCCGCTCGGCTCGGCGCTGTGATTGGGCGGAAGATGGCGCTGGGCGGATGGAAATCCTAATGACAGTCTCCAAAATCGCCTCCATCTGTACCATGGTGAGCGAGGGGCCGGTGGTGTGCCGGCTGCCCGGGGGTGGGGACGCGTGGCGGGCTGCGGGGGAGGCCGGGCGGGGGCGCGGGGCGGTGTCCCTGGCGTGGGGCGGGAGCGGAGCGGGCTTAATCGGCTTTGGGAGACTCAACCTGGATGCGGGCGCCGAGGGGGTTGGGCTGGGTGGGCGGCAGAGCGGGGTCCCGGCTGCGGACGGTGCTGGAGCGCGGGGGGACCGGGCACAGCCTTCCCCAAAGTGTGCCGAAAGCGGGGGTAGCGCTCCAGGGCATCGCCTCCGGTCCGCGGCTGCCTGTTATTGCAGGCGTGTGGTGGTTACGGTCGAGTTTCTGGAAGCGCCCTGTCTTCTCCTGACTCGTTCCCGTAGCGTCCCTGCTCTCCCTGTGAGTGCTGCGCTCCCGAGCTGGGGCTGGAATCGCCCAACCGCGGGCGGGTGCTGCCTGGGTTGCCCGGACACGTGCGAGCATCCCATCCCGCCCCTGGGATCTGACTGCTCTCCATCGATCCAGGTCCCGATAGCAGGCTTCTCCCCGTGATCGCTTTCTCACTGCTCTCTCTCGTGATGAATTAGAGCCGTAAGCAGAAGCACAGATGTCATAAGGCTCTCTTGGGTTCTTCTAAAGAGGGGTGGGGGAGCTCAGTAGATTCGCTGATGGAGGAGTGATGAATTTAAGGAAGGAAATACCCTTTAGTCCGTAGAAGTTACTGCTTGTCATGAAAGAGATGTGCTGATGGTTCATAGCTGAAGTTCTTACATTTGTGTTCTCTTCTACCTATTCCACGGCCATGTGGAAGTTCTTGTTATCAAATCTGTTTCCACGGGGAAAGGCAAGAGATGAATAAGGGGAAGAACATGCTCTGTCATCTACTCTGTTAATTTGCTGAATTGCTATTATAATGTCTCATAACATCAAACAAGATGCTTACATTTCATATTATTGGAAACTGATTTATGGGTTTCATAAATCTTGCTGCAAAGAGGCTTTAATCTCTCAAACAGTTGTTTCAGAGGTGGCCTGTGAGAATTTTGAGTGAATATCTGTAAGCCCATAGGATGGGATTGCTCAGGTGGTGTTTAGTCACTGGAATAATGGGGGGGTTTGACATGGGAGATGACATCTTTTAGCGTGGAATTGGAAGAATCTGACTTCTTGCATTTATCAGCTGTATATTTATCAGGTATCATACTGACATTTATGTGGCCAGATTTGTAGGACATGTACCGTGTGCTTCAGGAGTTCCCATTCTCTGAAGGCAGGTAGGTTTTAGGTTGTTGAGGAATCAGTGTGATTGTTCCCGGAGCTGGGGCGATCTTTTCTTGCAATTCTAGCTGACATCTTTTCACCCAGAGTTGGCCGCTGGCCTTTGTGTCAGCATAAATTCACTGCTGGCCTCTTGATTTGGGTCAAGTGTGAGACCTCACTGCTCTGCTTCTGGACTGCATACAAACTGTAGGTCTGGGCTGGACAAGCAGATAGTTTAAGATTATTCTGCATGTATGTTTATTAGAAATGATGCTATGTCACTGAGATTTAGGTCAATCCTGAAACAAAATTTTCAACTAAAAATTTTCTTATTACTAACTAACGTGTCTGTATCCATAAAGCTGAAATTCTGATGGCAATTAGACATTATCTGTCCAATCACTGTCATGTGCACTGAGGTGGATAAACTCCAGGCATAAGATTTTTGCTGGGCCTTTCTGATCCATGAGCTTTAATAGTACTGTGATATGGGACACCTGGCATAGGATATTAGCTGTAAAAGCTTTTCAGCAGTTAATGTAAGATTGTGCTTAAAAGTATATCTGTAAAGATAGTGTGAAGGAGCACTTGGTATTTACTGTGGTGTTGTTTAGAACCATGTGGTTGAGGTGAGGCAGATCTTTTTAATTCTAGCAAGAGTCAAATACTTATGTTTAAGCATATGTTTTACAAAATTGAAGAGGATTATAATTGCTGAGTAATTTTTTTTTTTTTTTCTGGCAAGGCTTCTTTGTGTCAACAAACTTTGATAAAGTGCCAGAACAACTACCTAAGAATTCTTACACAGTTTTTCTTGCCTTTTCTCATGACTCTTACCAGAGTCTCTTAGATTGTTCTTACCATACTCTTAGATTGTTCTGTGTCTTCTTGTGATTACCTAGTACAGAACAGGCAATTTTTGTCAAGTTTGAGTTTGTGCCTACACAAACCTAGCATGCTTGTACACTTATAATCTGTAACAGAGCAGTCTAGTACTATATTGAAGAAGCTCTTCCATTGCAGTTCTGTGTCTCATGACTTTTTTTTAAATCCAAATTCAAGTTTTGCTTTGCTGCCCCATTTACATTTTACGTGTCTTACCCTTGTTGCTCAAGCCCTGAATATTATAAAGCAGCGTATTGTGTTTTACAGTATGGACAGGTTGTGTGGGTGTCTACAGTGAGGAGTGACAACCAATATGTTTAGTTTAGCTGTCGTACCTTTTGGGGATGATTTTCCAAGAGGACATCCCATCTGTGTTGGTTGGTATCTTTGTATATGCTGCATTAGTTCATTGATCTATACCTCAGCGTACATACCAATCTTAACAGAGGTCTTTCTGCAGTAATGTGTCCTAGTGTTGTATCGCCTTTCAGCTTCCTTCAAATTCTTTGCTCTATATCACCATTCACATGCTTCCTTGTGCTGTAGTAAGTCTTAATTACAAGGTTGGAGATTGTGGAAAAGCACTGAAAATACCTTTGCCCTTGAGTGTTTTAGCCACTGTTCTTGTTGCAAAATGGATGAGGTTAAAATTGTGTGTTCTGCTTTTTAAAATTACTTTTAAGGCCTTTGCAGTAAAAGTAGAACTTGGTCTTTACCTTCATCCAGGAGTAAAACTGCAGCCAAAGTCCTACTTGACTGAGCTATATGGGATTTTTATGCATGGCTGAGAAGGTATAAAGTAACCTAGGCTAACTGCAATGAAGATGTGCCCCATGCCATACTAGCAGATTGCATCTAGTACTTCTGACTTCTTCTGTTGTCTAGAATCCAGGAAACACTTGCCAGCAGTTAAAAGGCATCAAGTCTTTGAGTAGCTGAAGCAAAGAGAAGATAGAAATTACATTTGTAGCTTAAAAGCTATGGAAAGCCTCCAAGATGTCAGTCTCAGACATACACAAGGAAGTTGTAATGGTAGTAGTACTTGTTTTCAGCATTTCTTCTAGAAAGTGGTTAATAATATTGGCACAGCCTGAAAAAGTGTGATATTTTAAAACTATGCTAATCTGGAAGCTGTAGCATTAGACATCAAAATCTTTTTTTTTTGTGTTTGTCTGTGTGAGAGAGGTGTGCTTCAGGAATTGCTTGTTTACAGTAGGGTTTCAAACCTGATTGTGAACTCTGCACTTAATGTAAATTGATGTTTGTCAGAGTCTGCAGCCAGCCAGCAATGGCTGTGATGTACTCAATCCTTCCTGTTCTTTCTAATTGCACTCTCTCCTCTGAAGCACAGATTACAATACTTAAACATTAATTGATAATCAGGTTAACAGATTCCACAGGAAAGTATGCAGAGGACCCATGCTGGAAGAAATGAGAATTGAGTTACAGCAAGAAAAGAAAAGTTACGGGAATACAGCTTCAAAATGAGGAGGTGATAGAAAAAAGCCAGCAGAGATGGAAAGGACTAAAGTGACACAGAGGAAACAGCAGTGTTGTGGTGTTCCTTTATCCAGCTGACTCTTGCTCACGCCGTACAGTTGGTGAGAAGGAACATGTGCTGTGTTTGAGCCATTGCACTTCACTCTGGCAGGATGACCCTGATCTGCCATGCTCCGTGGACTGGAGAGTTCAGGCATGTGTTCTGTTGTGGTGGCTCTGTTGCAAGCACAGGAGATTTTGGAGAAATGTTTGTTAGGCAGTTGGGGTAGGAGCTTACGCCACAGTGGAGAGCTTCACTCGTCTGTTGGAGTTCTTATCAGGCGACACTTCGATGATAAACATGACACTAAGATTCAAGCATTTGTTATCATCGTTTTCCTAGTATATTTCCTGTAATACGCTACAATATGTTAATAAAAGATGAATATTTATGTTTAGAATACTGAGTTTGTGGCGCTGTTTAGTATACTATTTAATTCAGACAAATTTATTTTCAGTTTTCATCAAAATAGGAATTTGACTCTAACATAAAACAACTGTCAAATATGAAACACAAAGAAAAAATCCTCAAAGTGACGTAGTTGCAAAGCAGTATTTATACTAGCACAGGGAATTATTTAGTTGACATATTACTTATTTGGATGATTTTATTTATGTGTAAGTGTTCTGTTTTCTTTTTACCCGCACACATGTATATAGTCATCTTGAGTGTTCTAAGCACAAAGAAACAATGAAATATGAATTTGGACTCTGGTCTTGGCAGCAGAATTTTTAACTGTGTCAGTGGGAGCAACTGATCCCGTTACTAGACAACACTTGAATATTTAGATCGGTCAGTTATGTAGTCTTTGTATTTACTTTTTGCATTCCTGAAGCAATTAATTTGCATTAAAGCTTCTAGGAATGATTCTGTAAAAATGTGGCAAAAGGGGCTTTTGTCTTCAAACTTCTTGAGGAGAAGAGGTGTATAAAAGCCCTGTGTAAGAGGTGACTTTTGTTTTTGTAGCTTAGGAAGATTGCCAGAATAAAATGGTTTATTATTTATTTACCAAATGGCTTATTTCAGTAAGATCTATCTGATCTTCCAGGCGAGGAAAAAAATAATTTAGATTTTTTTCTGTAGTGTAAAACCGGAAGGTTGTATTAACTTAAGTAGACCAGAATAGGAAAACATTTTTACCGTCTTTTATAAACTCAGATTCTTTTTATGATTCCAGGAAAATAGGAAGTTATAAAAGCGATATATTTGTTTTCTGAAACTGGAATTATGTAAGCAAATAAAAGCATATGAAACACACCACAGGATGCAGTTTATCAAAAACGATTTAGCAAATGTGTTTTCCCCACTCGCCCTGCATTTTGGGTAGTTAGGTGAGTCTAATTTTTCAAAAATACTGTCTTTGCCTTCAGTATTCAAAAGGGGACACCGTCATACACTTGTCATACAAGAAGTGCAACTGTATCTAGTGCTGTGAAGGAAAATACATTGTGAATGTTCAGTGGGGCTCGACAAGATGGGTTTGGTAGACATACCAAATATGAAGACAAATTAATTTTGTGCTTTGGTATAATTTTCCTTACCCAGGCAGAAGTGTTTTTACTTCATATTCAAAAAATATTTTGTCTTAGCTGCACATGATAATAGTATACAGGACTGTGTCTTAGACTGATTAATAAAATAACACTGTTTGGAAGTATTTAAAAAGCATTAACTGAAACTATCCAAATATTTCATGTATTAATAATGCATGTTCTTTTGCAAAGAAATGAAAAACTAGGATTATTGAAGCCCACTCATATTTCACTGCTACTTCCTGGCCAGAAACATTATCAGAAGAATTGTGTTTCAGTTTTGGTTGCCATTGAAGCAACAGATACAAGCTGATTTTAGATAGCTGTTCTCTTTGCTCTTAATCCTGATTCATACAAATACACAGAAATGTATGAATTCAAATATTCTAATAAAACATAACTGGAAGATTAGAATTCTGCATTTCTTCTTTAACAAAGAATTCCTTTAGTCACAGTGCATTGGGCTGTGGAATTCTGTATATCTTCACTAGTGGCACAGACAAACAAGAATCTTCTAGTTGATAGCAAAAAAAAAAAAAAAAAAAAGGAAGCGAAAGCCCTAGTGAGTGCTTCTATAATGACATTTATTTTTTCAAATTATAAATAATTCCATTTATTTTACGCTTGTTCAGGAACATTGTTATTCCTGAAACTTTATTTTAGTTATTCCTGATTACTGAGTTTCCCTTTTATTTGTGATGCCCTTCTGTCACTAGAAAGAGTAATAGTTCTGTGTTGAGCAGTGGTATTGTTCATTTACCTATAGCTAAGGTCATGTTTAGAAAATTTGGCCTGCAGCATTGTTTAGTTATTTGAGTCACCTTTAGTCAGTGTTGTTCCTTGCTTCTTGGGTGAGGTGGGGAGCATTGTAGGGAAGGATCTAGCACAGTGCATGTGTGAAGGGAGAAATGGATCTTCAGGATGCTGGTGACAAATATAAGTTTTCAGACAAGAAATTAGTTTTAAAGGTGCAATTCTGATCTTACTCAGGAAATTTATAGCTTAGTCAAACTAGAGGTTAAAGCTGTTAAACAAACCAAGCTATCAAGTGATCTTTATTCTAGAAAGGGACAGATCAAACACCCCGTCTCAGGCCAATAAGATGTGTAAGCTTCCAAGCACGTTAGGCTGGTTATGAATCAAGCCTTTGTAAGGGAAATTCTGCCTGCTAGGTTGGATGCTAATGACAGGGTAGGACACTTTAAAACTGCAATTGTTTTCTTGCTTGCTGACATCTTTTCAGACAGTATTTGTAACGTAGGGTGGCATCCCAATTTACCATACTTTTGGTTTGCATTTTGGGGGCAGTCTTAGAGTGCACAAATTAGATGACTTTAGGAGGAAGCTACATCAGACAACATAGATCAGCTGCAGCTGGTGTTCAGTGACAAAACCAGCCTATAACTAACCTGGCAAGAATGCTCTGAAACCCAAGGTGTGTATGTCAGATCCTAAGCACCGACTGATTGGTTTTATGGACTGGCTCCAGTTATCTTATCCCTATGTCAGCTCTTGGTGTGTCTCAGAAGGACGAGTTCAACATGTAACACCACAACAGTCTGGCCTCCGAGGCTGTGTGAAAAGGCAGTAATAAATGGCATTTAACGATATTGTTTCAGCAAGTGAAAAATTAAGCAAACAAAAACCGCATCTGCATTTGTCTGTGCTTTGTTTTTTTTCTGCCCTTTTCCGTTGTAAAGGATTGATTCCGTACAGCATCAGTGGGAGTTTTAGTTGATTTTAGAAATTTGGGGCAATGTGTATTTGTAAACATGAAAATCAGGAAAATACAACTGTACACATTTTGAAGATAATACACCTTCTTATTCCACCGTATTTCCTGGGTTTTGATTCCACTAAACTGAAATAAACCCCTCATCTAGTTAGTGTTGTGTTGATTCGTACAAAACTCAAGCTCTTTTAAAAATAAAAGTTGAGCAGCTTAATTGAGGGACTTCCGTGGCAAACACAGATTCTTATCTGTTCATTAAGAAATTAGCATTTAAGGTGAAATTTATAAATCCAATATAGCTTTTTCCAGTATATTTTTCAGCTGTAAATCCATGTGTGCTTCCCCTCAGAAGGACAAAGGAAATTGGAGGTGGAAGTCCTGACCAAAATTAATGATGTTCTTTTCTGTCCCCTGTGTAATAATCAAGCCAGGTTGTGGTGTGGAGACTGAACACCTGTTGTATGTTAAGTGAGCCCCCCCCAAAAGAGAGTTGTATTTGGGGACTTTCCCTGGGGATCCCAGTTAAGTAGCAGAGGAATAAATACTCCACAGCTTTCAGCACAGCCTGAAATTTCCCAAGTCCAGTAACTCCAGCTTGGCCAATGAAAAGAGAGGCACTCCCACTTCTTCCTTAAACCTCTTCTGTCCTCATGTCCAAGGGATGATACAGTACCATAATAGTTGGTGGTGCTGCAGTGCTCCCCCCCTGCATCTGTATTTGCATAATGGAAGAGTCAGCTGGGACTGATAATGTGGACTGTAATCATGACTGGGAAACACTTTGAAACAAGGGTTAGTTAGGTTTTAAAATCGCTTTCATGGGTCAGTTGTGAACATGTATTTTAGTGTACTCTTCCTGTGTTTCTGCTCTTTGCAACCAATACACTGTGCACAGTATAAATGATTACTTTGGAGGGGGAGATAACATCCTTTATTACAGACAACAAGAGAACTGTAAAGGGAAGTCTGAGTAAATATTGGTGTAAACCATGCATGCTGGTTTGTATTGACATTCATAAAAAGCTGCCTTTAAACATAGATGATGCCATGCTTTAAAATCATTTGAAAGTCGGAGCCTTGAATAAAGCATCTTTGAATAATCAGAAAGCTGTGACAATCTTGTAGTATCTCAGCACATCTTTCTTATTGCCAAGTTGTATCTTTATTGTGCTAGAAAACTAAATACAGTGTTCTGGCCTGTACAAACAGAAACATCAATGTTTATATCATAATATTTTCCTTTCAAAGATGGAATAAAGCAGCTACTCCACCCTAGCTTTGAAAAGAGAAAGAATTTCCTTAAACCTGCTCTTGAATTTATTTTTAAAGAAGTAGGGATTTTAACAATAGCATAAAAAGCCCTCACAGTTCCTTCTTTTTCCTTGTTTATTTGTAATACTCACCTTGCCAGAGCCGGTGGGTGCATTTAAATAAGGCTGCAAAACTAAATATTCATAGTCAGAGAGTGCTTTAGTCTTAAATGAGGGTTTATATCCTTTTTCCTCACCACTATAATTTCCATTTGAGAACTCCTTCTAAAGTAATAAGTCCTGCAGCTAAATCCCCAGTAAAGGAGAGGCTTTATCCAACTGGGTAATTGGAGGGGACGTGACTGATGAAAGCAGCTGGGGCTATGCTGTGGTTGGAGCAGAGCTGTGGTGTGTCAAGCGTGGACTTCTGCTGTCTTCTGCCCTACTCTGGTTAAAGTTGTTACCTCCTATTGGGCCTTTGAGTACGAGCTTCCAGTTTCAGAACTGCTAAGGTAGTTTGCGTGGAGTTCTGGCAGTACCACAGTCATACCATGGCAGATGCCACATCATCATTTCAGTTTAATTGTATACATACTGGTACACTTCTAATGTTCATTCTGTTCTGCTACTTCTGTCTGTAATTAATCTCTGCCATCCTGTGTGCTGTTTTTAGTGCAGTCCATGATTTTGATTTGATTTAATTGTTGTAATCTCCTATGTAATGGCTATTTGCCATATCTTTGGTGTAAAGAATGAATTGGGATGATTATTGGGATGGAGTTGCACCTGATTTTAAGGTTCTTTGCTGTGTAATATGCTCGATTTTAGCTGCACTTAGACCTGCTGGAATATTCATGATCATGTATTAGTCTCATTGAGGATATATATAGATAAATATATATATACCAGTTTTGTTGAGTGCAAGAAGTTGTATACGTTTCCATTTCTCTGAAGACAATCAGTGTAAGAGCTCATCCAAAGCTAGGGGTTATTTTTGTTCCCTGAATTTTCCAGCATACAAGTTTTTCTGTCTCTAAATAAAAAAGAAAACAGCAGTTTTCTTTGAAACCCAGTGTTTACTGCACCAGTTCAGTCCACAGCCACAGAGTAACCAAAGTAACATTCTCTGGCTTCTATTTGAGGATCACACCCAACAGGTTTTTTGGGCAAAGGGTGCAGCATTTGTAATGCACACCATCACTAGCTGTACTGCATTTTCTTTTAGTTTTACAAAGTTCAGCTATCATCAACTTATATTTTCAGTGAAAGTGAAACAGACCAGTCTCTTTACTTCCTTTGAACAATCTGCATCTCTTAACTCTCTCTGGAATGTGCTTTACAGTATGAAAATTACACTTCTTAGAAGGAGCTCACTAGTTGGCCTTGTATGACCTGCTTTGCATCCTGTATTAGTGCAAGTGTTATTGAAGTAATTCGACTCTGGACATAACAAGTACAGAATATCAAACCAGTGTAATTGCATGAAAGTACATGAAAATTACGTAACTTTGAGATGCTTTTGAACAGCACATATTTGGAAACGTCTCTGAGGTAATTTTTAGTTGCAGTCAGGTGTTCTGCAGGGTTTTTTTATGGATGGTTAGTTGGTTTTGATTGTTTATCCTTGCTGAAGAAACTTTTTTCCCTCAGCTACTTGCACTGTTGCCACACTAATACTTTGCTGCTTTTGATTCTTTTCTAGGGCGCCAATGCCTCAGCTTTGGAGAAAGAGATTGGTCCGGAACAATTTCCAGTCAATGAGCACTATTTTGGTTTGGTTAATGTGAGTTTCAGACTGTAACTTACTGCTTTGAAAGGACAGGAATGGATTGGTTAAACTTCAGGACTGCAATGAGTGAATACTTGAAATTCTGAAAGATGAAATCACTAAATATTCATGCTATTGAAATATGTTTCAGTATTTAGTGTATTTGTTGAAATATGCTACCGAATTGTTGAAATGAGCTCTCTGTTGAATTCTATTGAAACTTTTATTTCATTTTATTAGTTAGGGTAATTATTCATCACTTTCACGTTATTAAAATGTGTAAGTCTTAAAGAAGGCTATTTAAAATGTGTAGCTTGTTGTTCATAATATGCCAATAAAGTAAAATAAGTACGTTAAAAGAAAAAAATTATGAAACACTATGATGCTATGAAGAATTTATATCTGCTATTTATATTAAGATTAAAAAAAAACCAGCCCAAAGAGGAAAGAAAGAAAAAATATATTAGCTTGTTTGAATCAATAATTAGTTTAAAGGAATTATTTAAACTTTAATTTTTGATTTTACTGATGAAAAGTGTATCTTGTTAGAAATTGCATTCTACTGATATGAAGTATTAAATTTTTCTCTGTATTTGGCTTCAGAAACTACATAGTTAAAGCAAGTTGATTTAACAAGAGCTATTGTCTTGCTTTTCTTAATGAAACTAATTATTTAAATGTTGTCCTGGTACTGTAACTGTGTCTCTACCTCCAGGTGCTTAGCACTGGCCTGGTTTGAGAGTCTGCAATCTGAGCATGCACTGTGGAGTCAGTAAACGCTGATAAGCTGACTTCCCTGCATCTCAAAACACCATCACTGAAATTCAAGTGATTTCCTTTCTCATAAAAGCTGAAATACCCTCCAAATGCCACGTTTTTTCTCTTGGAAGAGGAAATAGAGCACTTCCACTGCTAATACCTGTCAGTTCTGCAGCTGAGCTTAGGCTTTCCATTTTTACAATGACAGGTTTTCACAAATCTGTTGCTCTGTTGGCAGATAAACTGTTTTCCTAATTTCTTGTCCAAGTCCAGAGAGGATTTAAGACTTAACAATGAAATTGTATTGTACACCTAGTCTTGAAGTTTTACATAGTTTGTACCCTTAAGAAAAGGTTCAATAAAGGACAGTCTTCCTAATATGTCATGAAGATCAACAAATTCTGGCATTTTTGTACTCAAGAGGGAGTAGAAATTTGAGGGGTTTTCTGTCATTGCCCTATACCATACACATGGCAGCTACAGTATATCAGAGTGCTTTTAATTTTCTGTCTGCTACAGGAATTTTACTTTACTGCTTACTTTAGCTTCAAACAATAAAATTTTATGGGCTAAAATTCTTTGAATTGTAACAAACAATAAAATGGAATCTCGTTGCATTTATGGCACAGTGGTGCTGGTTTTCAGGTACAGTGGTTGGCCAGAGAAATTCAATGATGTTGATGCCTGAATGGTTTTCAGATCTGTTCTGCAGGTTGTGTTTGCTAACGCAGCATGTATACATCATAATTGTGTAATAAACTTGCAGCATGTAAATCTGCCTGGGAAACTGAAAGTAACAAACTATGGCCAATGACTAGAAAGAATGTCAGAGATAATGATAATTAGATAATAAATTAGTACTATTAGATTAAGAAGTGATAGGAATCAGTTTTTGTCTTCATTGTAATTCTTGTAATTGTTTGTAGCAATTACAAGAAGTGAATCTCCTAGAGGTTCATTGACATGTACTGCTAGGTTTTTCTAATTTGTTTCTAATTTTTTACTGCTTGGTTTTTTCTGATTTGTTTATTGATTTTGTTTGTCCTAACTTTCTCCAGAGTAATGTGAAAAAGGGAAATAATGTGGAAGTCAGTAGCTTTCTTCTAACTGTGTGATAGGTAGCCATTTGAGATATCTGGAATACAGAAAAGCATTTTAGATAAAGATGACAATCCTGCAATAGAGATGCATCAGTTTATCCAGAGGTAGCACAAAAGAAGAGGAGGCAAAAGCACTGTCCTACCTCTTTTCCAACTTTGTGGTAGAATATAGGGATTGTTCAGAGGATGTGCTGAAAGAGCAATTTGAGAGGTAAAAGAAGACCTAAGAAAGGGCAATTATGGGAAACATATCGAAGACCAGATGGTTGATGGGAATGGAAAATTCAACTTAGATTTGAAGGGACAATATCATTCACTAAGTCAGCAGGAAATATCTAAGATATGTGGTAAGATGAAAGTGTTAGGAGTGTGATGTCCCATGCGCATGGACAACCTGGAGCATCAAGTCTGCTTATCACTCTTCTTTCCCTCTTCACTGCAGCAATCCCAACCATTCAAACCTATGTACGTCACAAATTAAATCAATCATTTTATCCAGTGAAGTTGAAATTAGGTTTTTAATCTCCGAGGGCTGCTCTGGAAACTCTTCAGCAGTTTACCAGATTTCTAGAGCAGAAGGTTTGCTTATTCAGTCTCTTGCAGTAGATCTGGGTGTTTTGGAGAAGTCCAATTCACTGGAATGGCCAATTGCAACAAGGAAAAGTAGCTATAGCTGCCAGTGCAGCAGAGCTGGGAGGAGCCCTAGAGCTGCTCAAAGACAGTGTTCCAAACATTTCTAAGTTCTTGTAAATCTCTCTGTTGTGTGGGGTTCGCAACCACATTTCTTCCCAGCTGAATGTGCATCAGAAGAGTAAGCTGTAAGACTATAAGTGTTCATGGGTGTGCAGTGTTTTTGTTGCACAGTGTTTTTATTTTGCCTACTATCTCATTTTTTCCACATAGGTTTGGGTGTTGTTACTTTGCTTTAGGAATTTAAAAGAAAAAGGAAAAGGGGTGTGTGTATAAAACATAGCGAATGCAGTATTTTTGTGAAAGCAAAAAATCTGATTTCTCAGAATTTAGTGCAGAAGAACAGTATGAACTGATAAAAAGAAAAAAATGTGGATTTTTTTTACGTCTCTTGGTCTTGCACAGTGTAAGATTGTCCCATCAAGATCATTCTTACACTTTCACCTGCTGTTCTGAGGGGAACTAGGGGGGAGGAAGGTGACCCTTGGCAGCACAGCCCAGTGCTGAAGACCCAGGATTAGAAAGCAGAGTATAGGTTTTGAGTGGGTGGTGGGAGCATGGGCAAACTGGAGCAGGTTTTCTCTGAAGATGGGAACTGAAGTAATTATGGTGGTCAGACCAGCATTTGTTCATTTATCAAATTGAGTATTTGCATAGTCGAGAAACCTCCCAAGCATTTCCCACTTGTTGTTTAGTGCAGGTGCCATTTTAATTTTTTTAATGATTGAAAGCATTTATTTTAAAAATGTTTTGAGTTTTGAAGTGATAAAGACTGATGCTTTAGGGATAAAACAAATGTGAACTAATTAAGTTTTCTTCAGGAGTTTGCTTTCAAATATTCTGTTGCCGGCTGTGTTTCTGAATCTGGTTGGACAAAGCCTTTCATGAACTTTATCTGGTTGCTTTTATTTCATACTCACAGGCATGTAGATTAACATGCATTCCAATTAAATTAATCTGAATTTTGTTCAGTGTTTTGAGGTCTTCATAATTTGTTAGTCTCTAACCGCGTGGTTGCCATTCTAATTAATTTATCATCAGATTGCTCCTCTTTAAAATTGGAATCTTATGAAAATTCTAATTTGCTTGCTTTTCATCTTTCGATACTTGCTGTAGAAATTTTAGCAGTTCTGCAATTTGATTAAATTTTAAGAATTTTCTTAATGCATTAAAGTAGTTCTCTTTTTATGGCTGTTTCTAATTATAAACTCATAAATAGTTAGCTTACAATATTAAATGTTTTGACAGAAGCTACTGTGTGATTTCATCAGCTTCCTTTAAGGTAAAAAGCCCCAGTTTTCCTCTTAAGTTCATTGACTTATTTGCAAATTTGGACCACAAAGAAGGTAATATAAGCATGTTCCTAGCTTAAATAAATAAAAATAATGGATGTTAAATTCATCACTATTTAATATGGATACCTTAATTACATCTTAATATTTTTAAAAATATGCTTCTTACTTATTCTTTTAGTGTGTCTTGGTTATTTAGAAAGTAGTTATTTGTATTTCATTAGTTTAAAGTAGAGGAAAATAATTAATTTTTAAATTTTCTAATTAAATTACATGGTACTGTTGTTTGTCTTAATTGGGAGAGGGCAGAAAGTAGTTACTTCCCTGTTATTCCTAAGATTTGAGAACTTTTAGTTCTTTTTCTCTATTGAAGGAATCTGCTCTTAAAATATCTGTAAAGTCAGGCTTTGCTATACAAGTCTCCCCATCACAATGATAAAGTCTCAGAAGTTGCTATCTGTATGTGCTGCTATCTCTGTATAACATAAATCTGAATGTCATTTCCACGTTTTGCAGAATGAGTGTAGCAGGTACATGCTTCAATTTGCAGGTTGCATGACTGCAGCTGAAGGGTTGGATTACTTGCTGAGTGCCTTGTAAAGATTTTCCCCACACTTTCAGTGTTGGATAATAGGTTTCGCTGGAGGAGGGCAGCATAAAATTGGAATGGCAGCACAAAATTAGAATGGCTTTATCCACCCATGGCTCACGACACCTTCACAGGTGTAGGGGGGGATGTTTGCTGTGTTGGGGTGAGCTGGAGATGGTGTTAGTGACCTCAAGTGCCTAAAGGAGTCTGAGGAAGGGGGACATCTGGAGTGTCCCATCTGGTGCAAAGTAGCTTATGGATGCTTTTCTTGCTGATTCTGCTTTCCTTTTTCAGTACAGTGGCTTGTCTCCTTCAAAGTACGCACATCCCAATTGTGTTCTCTTTTCCCTGCAACCTTGATTTTGACCTACCAACTGCCATAGCTCTGAATCCTAAGCAGGCCATGTCACACTGGCATTCAGCAGTTTCCTTAAACAAATCTTGTCACCCTGGAATGAGAACTGAAAATGTAGGAGAAGGTTAAAGTAGTTATTTCGGACTTCAATGACAGCTGTTAAGATTTGGAGAATCTAATTCCTGAAGTGTGTGACATGCTCTCCCATTTTCAGCTGAATTTTTTCACAGTACAAGGTCATGCTGTGCATGTTCATTGCTGTTACGACTGATGTGTGGATATTTTTACCTGAGCATGTTTTGGGAGCTGTGACATTGGGGGTATTTTTTGAACATTTTGACCCAAATAGGTGTGAAATATTACCAAAAAGTTTAATTTTAAGTCAGACAAACTTAAATAGTATTGTTCAAATTAACCTAGGTTTTCCATGCGTTTACATGCAGTGTGCTTGGTAGTCCTTTGTTCAACATCAATATATTTTTCTGCCTTAAAATCAGGAAGAAACATCTTGCAGAAAGTTCGCCACTGCTTATGCACTCTCTTATACCTTGGAATTAATTTTACCTCTCTAACAGTAATACAATGCAAACTCACAGATCTCTCTCTTATTTTGTAGTTTGGGAATACGTGCTACTGCAATTCAGTTCTCCAGGCACTTTATTTTTGTCGACCATTTCGAGACAAAGTCTTAGCATACAAGAGTCAGCCAAGAAAAAAAGAGAATCTCCTTACATGCCTAGCTGATCTCTTCCACAGTATAGCCACCCAGAAGAAAAAAGTTGGAGTAATACCTCCCAAGAAATTTATAACAAGATTACGAAAAGAAAATGGTAATTTTTTTTTTTCCTTTTTCTTGTGTAATAATTATAGCAATTATGATTTAATTCTGAAGCTGATGTAGTGCAATATCTGTATATTTGTGTTCTGTAGAGTACCCATATAGAAAGTGCTCTTGGTGCTGTAGTGTAACAAGAGGTGGCCCCAGGATAAGGGTGCAACCCTGGAGCAGTTTTGAGAGAGAATCCTTTTGTCTCTATTCATGTAGAGCTAAAGTGTATTGTCATATTGTCACTGACTGCGTTTTAAATTACTTGCTAGTTTTGTTTCTCTGGGAGTTTAATATTTTTAGTCAAAATTCACTGTAAAACCTTTGTTCTTTCCTTGAAAAAAAGTGGTTTTTGAATGAAGGGAGGAATCAGTCTCACAAAGTCACTGAGTCTGTGCAAAGACTTGCCCATAAGAATCTGGATTAACCCCCCCTGCTTTTTTAAATTGATTTAGAAGCTTTGCAGTATGTAACATGACCTACTTTTAAAACCACTACATAGTTTTGGCAAATTGCTTTTTAAATGTCATTGTTACCCTAAATTTCAAGAGATTTCTAGGGATTTTTCACATTTCTTGTTTTTTATCTGCAGGGCTAATTGGTCAGAATGCTTTAGAAAATTATTTGATGTTAAAATATAAATAAGGCCTTATAATCTGCTACTCAGTTTGGATGGCTTTTTATAAAAACACAACTTCTTTTTCCTTAAGAAGTAATTACTGTATTAAATAAACTGTATGAGGTATCATGCTTAACACTGCTGCAGCAGGTATGTTTGTACTGTTGCAGTCTTTCCGAGACTAAAAATGCAGACTGAAAAAGCGTTTAAATGGCACAATGACTATCTCTGTAGTAAAAACAAGAACTAAAATATGATTACATTCCTAGTTTGACATGGCTCTTCCAGCAAATGCACTCCATGAGCTGTAATGATATTGTTAAAAAAAAGCTCTTGGGTGCTGTACAATCACTTGCCTGTGCAGAGTAGAAAACTCATTCCCTTCTTTGGTACATATACTCGAGTAAGTGTGCTTGTGTTTGATACATTTACAAAAACAGTTCAGTATAACAAGTGCAGAGGATCATTCAGATGGAAAGCAGAAAGCAAACCACAGGAGCCATTAAGTTCATTATAGAAAGTGTTCTTTGTAATGTGTAATTATGTCATGCACTAAAATTCTATGCAGAGCAAGGCAATTGGAAAACCTTCAGTAGAGAAGTCAGATGTGGAAGTTCAGCCCTTGTCTTTTTGGGTCTCTTTTAATGATGGTGCTCTCACCTTTTGTACAAGTAAATAGCTAAATAATTCAGGCTGCAATTACGTGGGTATCGTATATGCTATTAAGTGCTTATTGTAAAGGTATATAATTTTGACCCTTAAAGAAGATTTAGTTTAAGAACCAGGTAGGTGTGCAACACCAAACTAGAGTCTCCTCAGTCCGTATCCAGCTATACCAGGGTGATAACTGAGGACATGGGGTTAACGTATTCCACTCTACAAAGCTGCTGCTCCATCTTTATTTGCAATGCCTGAATACAACATGCATATATACATCTCTGAACTGGAAAGGAGCTTTTCAAAAGGAGGTGTAGTAACAGGACAAGGGGGAATGGCTTTAAACTGAAAGAGGCCAGGTTTAGATTGGATACAAGGAAGAAATTCTCATCTATGATGAGTGGTGAAGTACTGGAGCGGGTTGCCCAGAGAAGCTGTGGATGCCCCATCCCTGGAAGTGTCCAAAGCCAGGTTGGATGGGGCTTTGGACAACTTGGTCTTGTTGGAAGGTGCCCTTGTTCAGAGCAGGGGAGTTGGAACTTAATGACCTTTAAGATCCCTTCTCACCCAAGCAATTCTATATTTTTCTATTAATGACCTTAAAGTTTAATTGCCTGGGAAGCAGCTGCTGGCTTGAAGTCAGCAGGAGGTGTACTGTTACATTTGCATAAAGTTCTTCTAATTGTGAAATGAACAATCTGTAGCTTATTAGTAGTTAATGCTTATTACAGATTGGGCACATAGCCCTGACAGGCCTTCTTCACTATGCTGTGAAGAACCTCTGAAGTCTTTTACCTCAAGAGACTTGTAGCTCTTGTTCTGCCCTTGATTTCCTTGATTAAATAAAGAACTTGCAACTGCTTAGATTGAACTCACTCGTCTCAAAAGTAGTAGTTCATTAAGTAAACTACATCTTTTCTGACCTATTGCACTACTTAACCTCCAAATGATCTAGATTAGCATCAGGGTTTCCCTAGTTAGCTAATAACCCTGGACCTTTTTTTTCTATTTGAGGTTTATTCCTGGGTGCCATCAGGTGAATGACTGTACAGCTTCCCTGGAGTCCCTGTATGCATTTCAAAACTTGAACTTCACTGAGTATTTTTTTTCATTCATCTATTCACTCCTGTACACTGAAGACATGTCTCTTAGAACATTCTTGGACTGCCAGCAAAGTTAAATAATTGCACATTAAAAGATTTGTATGATATTAGCTGGGGATATGCTTTTTAAATAGGCAGGTGAGTTTCCTCTTAGCAATTCCAGGTCAGAAAGAAAAGAAGTAACTATTAATAAATCTGTATTATCCAAGACATTGACCTAAGCTTGGCAGAGTTAGCATAGCCCCTGTAGAAGGTCCAGTGGCATCTGGAGGCTGGGCAGGATGAGCTACACCAGTTCAGGTGGCACTCCACATACACCTGTGTTTAGGCCATTGAATTGTGCCTTGGTTTTCTTGCAGTGTGGTTCAGTTTTCTGATGATTCCAGTCAGCTGAGTGATTTCTGTCAGTGCAAGCTGACTTGCTGTCCTCTCTTGCCACCCCCTATTTTTTTGGCTTAGTTTATCAAGTAGGCATTTTGGGTTGGTGGTGTATTGCCGTGAATGATTCCAGATGTGAAATAAAGGACGGATTTTGAAATCACTCTCCTGGAAACCTTTCTGTGGTGTAGCACTAACTGATCAATTTGTAAACCTTCTGTTTTATCTCACAGAACTGTTTGATAACTACATGCAGCAGGATGCACACGAGTTCCTAAACTATCTTTTGAATACAATTGCGGACATCTTGCAAGAGGAGAGGAAGCAAGAGAAGCAGAACGGGCGCCTGCCTAATGGCACCACTGTGGACAGTGAAAACAACAGCCCGCCAGACCCCACCTGGGTGCACGAAATCTTTCAGGGAACATTAACTAACGAAACCAGATGTCTTACCTGTGAAACTGTGAGTTTTCATGTGCTCTTTGAACACGAATTCTGATGTGTTTCAGAGCTGTGTGCTTCATGATCTATTTATCCCAGAAAACCGAGATATTAGATTAGTTTCTTTCTTTAGAATTCTTTATATTTGTTTGAATATTTGCAGTTTTTTCTTTGTTAGTGAGGACATTCCAGCAGCTGATGCATGAATTGTAGGAAGAGACATTTGATCAATATTAGGAAAATGCCCAGTCAGATCTTTTGTCAGTGTGATCATAATCACCTTCAAAATTTAGCTGAGAAAATTCTAAAGTGGTATATTCTTAAAAAAATAAAGTCTGTGATTTGAGGGTGTGAGGTTCTTCTCAAATTTAACGTGTTAAGAACTTAATGTCATGTTTAGTGATACGTCTCATAAATAAGTATTACGAATCAGTTTCCATGGATGCCTAGTTTTTAAATTTAAAGCCATTGAAATCAGGATGCTAATGGCTGGCTTCTGGCACTTTGATGGAAGACTGGAATTCTCAAAAACATGCCTTCATTTTCATGAAAAGTAATCCTTTCCTAAATATCTATACACAGGAATTCTTCTAATACTACACCCCCAGAAATAAACTCTTTCTCTGTGTATGCTAAACTAAAACATTTTTTGAGAAGTTCTACAATAAGAGAAAGAATGTATTTCATAAAAACTTAGAATTGGATTTTACCAGTTTGAGAAAGAGTAAAAGCAGCACAATTTGAAAATTACAGTAATTCTGTCATGGTCTATTCCTCAGAGATTGTAAAAAAGCTAAATGACTGTGGGTTTTGTATAATTCTTCATACCAATTTTCTTTAACTTAATTAGGTAATGCAAATATGTCAGCATGACGTTGAAAAGGAGGAATTAATCAAATCTGTATATTTCACATGTAATTTTCTCAGTCTTCTAGAAATACCCGCCTCTTTTATTTCAAAGAAAAGAGCTTCATAATGTCATGTATAATGGAACTGCAGACTATGAGTAATCTAGGTGCTGATTCCACACTACCATTTTTTTTTTTTTCTGGCAGATTTCCCCTCCCTAATAAGTATTTCTTGGCAACTGTCAATTGTTTCTCTTTTAGTCCTTGAGCTGGTTTCTTTTTTTTCCCTTGAATCATGAATTTAGCCTAAGTCTTTTGACACAACTGGCATCATTACTGTTCCTTACTGCACTATTACAAATTACTGCTCTCAGGATTTTGATCTAGGTATCATCCTAAATGCAATTTTAAAACACTGATATGCTCTCTGCCAGCATATTTTATTAGATATCAGGCCTGTCACAATTTTTACTACTAAGTCTACTAAGACTGCTCAGGTATTTTTTTTCTATTAGCTATAGCTAATAGAAATATTCAGCTATTGCTGAACAAGATAATAATCACAGTAATCTGGAAACTATTTTATCAGTTTCTGTCTTTTTAGTATATCAGCTTGTGTCTAAAACACAGTGACCTGAAAATGAGCACTTAGAAACACATTTGGACACATTAAATGTGTAATATTACTGTGAATAGAGTCTTATTTTCAAAAAACCTGTGTATATATGATTGTTTGATGCTTATTAGAAACTTCTGGCATTTAGATGCTTTCTGTGCTTAGAAATATAAGTTAAAATGTTAGAGGTACTTGGAAATAGCTCATGTACAAGATTACAAGCAATAGTGGGTGAATTACTGCTTCTTAATGACAAGACAATAGCCCTAGTATATTTTTAATTTAAATTGGAAATTTATTTCATTTTTAAATATACAACATAACATATATCTTTGCTCAAAGTAACAGTCATTATCTTCTAATTGGACAAACTTCTTGAATGTTCCTAAAATGATCAAAATTTTATTCTAATTTTACTTGTCCTGGTTGTGGAAAAGAGCATCTTTCCAGATGCTGTGCTTCATTAGCCCATCTTAAGGATAAAAACTGAACTGGCTAAAGGTGTATCCTTAGTTTAAGTATGGATGGTGGAGTATAAGGAGCATAGATATGATTCTTTAACAAAGATTTGTGTTGTGAATCAAGCCACATTATTAAATGAGTATGTTACAAAAGGATTGTAAGTTGTCTTTACATGTTTTTAGTGTCATTTCCCTTTATAATGCTTTCAGCCTTCTGTGGTAGAGGCAGAATGATAAAGTGAATTTTATGGCTAGTTTATAGAAATTATCTAGAAGTTAATTTGTTTTACAGATTTCTCTCATAGTTTAAGGAAGAATAACAGTAAACCAGAAAGTATTGCAATTGGCTTCATTAAGATTAAATTTCAAACAGCTAAATGTGGCCAGTACTTTTACAGAGAAATATAGGAAATTGTCAAAATGACAAATGACTCTACAGGGCATAAAATTCTTTGGCTCAAATCTACTTTGGACTGAGAGAAGGCTATAAGGAAAATCCCAGTGGTCTCTCTCATGTGAGTACTGTGGAGCCTTTAGCTATGCCTGATTTTCATTTCTCTTTCCTTTTTTTTTTTTTTTTTTTTTTTTTTTTTTTTTTTTTTTTTTTTTTAAACCAAGATAAATCACACACTTTGTTTCAGTTTCTTTTAAAACTACTTTCTGTTTTAGCACACATGGCAGTCTATAGCTTCAAGAGCTCTTTTGCCAGTGAGCAGATTTACATTGCCAGTGAAATTCCCAGCTGCAAGAAATAATGGATTCTGTGAGTGTCAGCCTTCTGAGCTTTGTGTTCTGTGCAGCTTTGGTCATCAGAGTACAGCTGAGCTGTGTGGGTGCAGATTATGTCCTTGACGTGAGAACAGCACACCATCCTCTTCAGACAGAACACTGGAACATCTAAATTCCTCTCTATTACTCAGATGTTCCTGTTAGGAGCACTCTGACAACTTTTTGAACACATCAGGGCTCGATTCTGCAAGTGATGAGGTTTTCTAATCTTGCTCATCTTTTTCTTCATTCTGTAGATGATTGAAATATATAGCATTGCTGATTGTAGTCTAAGAAGCTTAGTGATGTTGATTTGAAATCTTTACAAAAGGGGGGAGGAGGCTTATAAGACTCCAGAGTTGCTTTTAATTTTTTTTTTTTTTTAATTAAAACTGTACAATTTCATGTTAGAAAAATCTGTTCAAATGCTAGGGCTCAAAGAATCTTAAAAATTAATAATAGCAATTTAAAAATCGCCAACATAAATGGAAAAAAAATCCACTTGGCTATTCTTGCAATAAAGCCTTTGGTTTCTTCATGATCCTAAGTGCACAGTGGGCTGGCTAAGGTGAGTGAGGTGTTTCAAGGCCATATTATCACAGAAAATGGCAATTGTCCTTTTGTGAACTTCTGTTTTCAGTACCAATGTCTTTTTAACCAAGTAGGACAAATCCTTTCCTTCCTCTCCATATCCTCTCTGCCCTTACAGCTTCTGTGTGGTATAAAGCTGCCTGTGAAATCTGTATTGTTTCACGTAATTTCTTTGATTAGACCAAAAGAGGAAGAATTGTCTAATTGCATGTCTGGAAAACACTGATCACATGACTCCCTAATTCCAGCTGTCCTAGCTGAAGACTGCAGCAGCAGAATATTTTCTAGAACTGATTTTTTTTTTTCCCCTGAGCCATTCTTAATCCCCAGTTATGGTGATTTCCACCAGAGTTCTTAGTGTTATAAACGCAGGTCTGGTAATTCCAAGAGTGATTTGCAAGAGGTGTTCTTGAAGATTTGTCCACACAACTAAACCATAATACATCCCTGAATACAGGAAATGTGCAGCACACTGAAGATGCAGGTGGGGTTTTTTTCCCCACTTTAAAGATTTTGGAAGTCTTCCGTATGTGTTCTGTGATCTCGTTAAAAGTACATTACACTTGAGCATCTCAATATCATACTAGAAATTATGTGTACTGACACATTGGCATTTTTTGACACGCACACTTAACTCTTGGAAAGGCTAGGAACAGAAAAGTGGGCGCCCAGTCCTCTCACAGGTTTTAACAGAAGCTTTCAACTCAATTTCCTAAGTGTTTGGATTTGCCCTGTGGTATTAATTCTCAAATATACTTGTCTTGACCATCTGCTTTTTTTCTTTTTTTTTCCATGTTCACTGCGCTTAGGAGCTGCGTGTTTCTCATCTCTTGATTGTCAGAGAGCAACTTTCCACTTTTTTTTTTTCTGAGTTGAAGAGGGAACATAAATCTCATAAAAGATCAACTTAGATTATTTCCCAGTAGCCATTTCATTTTTCCTGCACGCAGTCAAGAAACTGCAGCCAGGTATCTTTTCTAAAAGCATTTACTTCGGTGTCTAGGCAGAGGACATTCTCATGAGTGACACTGTGAGTATCTTCAGATACAGAGAGGACCCACTAGCAGGCAAAAGTTAAGGAAGGTTGCACATTACTGGATTTTAAAACTTCAGTAACAGAGTTGGTTTTCAGGGAAGCTGTGGATTTTTTTTCTCCGTTTGTCGGGATTTGTGGTGGAGTTTATTTTCTGCTTCTAGAATGTTCTGTTTTACATCCTTGTTACTCTTACATTTTTGTGAGAATTGGCTGCAATTCTGCCTCCATCAGATCAAGCCCCATGCTCTCATTTCCCAAATTTACTGTCTGCTGTTCCTTTAAGAGTATGAGTCTAACCAGGAAGAGGCTTCCAAATATTCATGCTGTTTATTAGGTACACTGTGACATGCAAGTACAAAACTTTCAGTTCAAGGGAGTCGAAGAACGGAAGTGAGAGCACTGAGCAGAAGAATCACAGTGATTCTGTTCTTTTGAAAAATCTGAGGTATAGAACAAACTTGACATTAATATCATTGATCTGAAATCACAGCATGATGACAACTGGCATTGTATACACCCAGAGACTCATAAGCACTTCACCTTTCCTGAAAAAAAATATCAGAAAATACTGCAAATCTCTGAAATAGAAAAGCCACTTGCAAAAATTTTTAGAAGGATGTTACAGGGTAAGAGATGACATATTCTGTCAATAGAAAGTGGTACTGAGAAACAAAGGTTAATTAATATTATTTAGTTTAACTATGTTCTGTTGGGTCTTCTTTTCATACAGGTAAGCAGCAAAGATGAAGACTTCCTAGACCTTTCAGTTGATGTGGAGCAGAATACTTCAATCACTCACTGTTTAAGGTAGGCACAAAAATCTGAATTTTTGTGATTGGTCTTTACCTGTTACCCAGAAAGCATGAAATAAAACTAAAAGCATCTACCTTATGTAGATTTAAGTGTATAAAGTTATGTTGATATTGTACATTTATATGGATATTTCATATAAAAATCTAGTATTTACAGCTTTCTTTTTTTACTCACTTTTTTTTTAATCACGTTTTTTACTCAGGGGTTTCAGCAACACAGAAACTCTGTGCAGTGAATACAAGTATTACTGTGAAGAATGTCGCAGTAAACAAGAAGCACATAAAAGGTACATCACAGTTAGGGAAGGAGAAAAATAACCCATGCATTTAATGAAAATACTGTGGTATTCCTTTTGTGTGTGTGTGTTTGCGTGTCAAGGAGAGGACGCCTCTTTCCCATTAATTTTTCTACTCTTCTTCCACTTAAAAGTAACCTGCCATCATTCCTCTTGCTAGAATTCAGTGTGCCTCTTTCTGTGAGTAGTGAGAATCCGTGTAAAGCATTTTGGAACTCTTTTGATCCTTATTTATTTTACAAATGAGGAAATGGTCTTAAGACCAAAAATAAGTTGAAAAGCCAAGTTAAAACAAGCTGTTGGTGACTAATTAAAGATAACTGGCAATGGTGAGACGTCATTGATTGTATGTGACTTTTTAAACTTAGTTTTGTTTCGAAAATCAAATAATTTTTCCAGTTACTGAAAGAATCAGTTTGGTAGCGCTTTTGTAACTATTGTTGTTAACTAAGTTTCTGATTTCTTAAACATGTTTGATTAGTTCTGCTAAAATCATCAGAAGCTCTATGGAAACCTGAAAATCATTATGTTTGTTTAAAAACAATTCTTGTCTGCCTGATAATTCTAGTCTTGTTTGCACCTTTGAAAAACCTGTCAATTTGTGTACTGTGTGTTTATTTATTATCTGAGAAAGTATTTGGCTGAAGGAGTGGGAACTCTGACACGCTCTACTGGTTATACCACTGCTGCTGGTTGTTTGGTTTACCATAGATTGCACACACAGCTTTTGCATATCTCATCTGCCAAGTCTGCCTTCACACGTTGCCTAAGCTTACTAATTGGTGTCTGGTAGAGGCTGTGAATCCAGGCCTGGCCTGTTTTCTGTTGTCTGAGCTCTTTTTCTGTGTGGGAGGTAATGTGATCCCTGACCAATATAAACTGGGTTGATGCAAACCTGTACTGTAGGCACTTCCCTTTTGGCAAAACACAGCTTTGATTGCTTGTATTTTGGGTTAAATGTGTGGTGTAAGTTCAGCTTCACTACAGTCATATTTTTCTTCCATCTCTATAAAACAGTTTATCTGTGATGGGGACTACTCAGCTAGCAAAGATGGTGTACCAAATTTCTTCACCATTGAGAGACCTCCTATTACACAATTACATTACAAGGACTGGACTTAGTTTTGAAAAGAGAGCAGAAATTATAGCCATAATATAATAAAAATGTAACTCTCCCTAAAAATAGTTGCTTCTGCCATCTTTCTGCTCTGCTCCAGCTGTTTTCATTTCCTGCTTCCCTTGTGGGCAGGTGTGTTATCAAGGAATTTGTTCACAGTCCCCTATCTTTTGAAAACGAGTTGTCTTTTGCAAATTTCCTGACGTTATGAAAGTGTGGTCTTAACAGACGTGTCTGAAGCCTGGGCTGTATTGCAGAGACTTCTGAGTTGCCTTTTGGGGCTGAAAGTTTGAAAAATCAGCACTGTGCTGATCTAAGGCACTTGGCTGTGCCAAGAAGCAGAGTGCTCTGGTGTGGTTCTGTTAGGATGGGCAGATTTGTTGCCCAAAGATTTGGAAGTCTGTGTTTGCTGCCAGGCCAGCTATGGTTGGCACTGATGTGAGATCTTAATACCTCAGGCTAGGGAAAGGGGCTCTTGAGCCCTCAGTGAAACTAGCACACTTTCTGGCTTTGATGGCCGTAAAACATTGCTGCAACATTTGTACAAAATTATTGTGTCAGAGCACAGCCTCATTTTGTTTGGATAGCAGGAGGTGGGTGGGTAACAGTGGGCTGTTTGTGTCCCTTGGAAATTTCAAATGGATGGCTTGGAAATGAATGGCTAGGGAAACTTGGAGTAATACTTGTGTGACAAAGTGGTGTAGCAAAGCTTATTTTAAAGAGCTTGTTCGACTTGGCTGGTTTACTGGGAAATTCAGCTGGAACAGGACCTCTGAAATAGCTCTGTTGCAATACCTGCACTCTATATCAAGTTTTGCTTTTGGGAACTCTGGAAAGTTATGGGTAGATATACTTGAAATTTGAATTCTGTGCTATGTGATCTTCATGTCTGAATTACTGTGTGAGTTCATCACAGCTGTTTTTATATACTATATATTATTAAATAAATTTTCAGTTCTCTTTCAGTTACAAATCTCCCTTTAGTTTAGCAACACAATATAGTTTTAAACAGCTGATTATTTTTTGGTTTCTTTTAATGCTTGCAAAGGTTTTTAAAGACCTCAGTAAAACAAGTTTCTTGTTTGTTGATACCCTCTGAATGTTTTGGATGCATATTGGAAATACTGCTGGTTTTTTGGGTTTGTTCTTTTTTTCAGGATGAAAGTAAAAAAGCTGCCTATGATTCTAGCTCTCCATTTGAAGAGATTTAAGTACATGGATCAGCTGCATCGATACACAAAACTCTCTTATAGAGTAGTTTTTCCTTTAGAGCTTCGTTTATTTAACACCTCAGGAGATGCCACCAATCCTGACAGAATGTATGACCTTGTTGCTGTGGTAGTTCATTGTGGAAGGTAATAACTTTTTTCAGCAAGGGATTTTTTTATAAGCATAACTCTGCTTAAAAGAACAACACAAAGCACCCAGTATCATATAAATCAATAGCATTTAAAAAGAAGACTTTTTTAGGAAAAAAGGTGTTGTGGGGAGAAACTGCCAGTCCTGACAGAAATTGCAGCCTTGATGCTTTGACAGATCATTATGAAAAGTGGTAACTGTATTTCACATCACAGATCTTTATATGAACTTAACTATGTTTTAAAAAAAATCCACAAAAAGCACAATATCATATAATAGTATTTAAAAACAGTTTCTAAGGAAAAAATCTTTCTTATGAAGGAGAACATTATAGAAAGATTAATTTATAAAGCGTTTCCTTTAGGGTGTGGTTTTTTCCTTAAGTCTTGAGCAACATTTTCTGAAATATATCCATAGTTTTTTATATATATTTATTTATATTTTTTAATATATCCATGAGGGTTTTTTGATTACTTTGTTTCATTGGTTTCAAAATAGGACTGTTAGATTGGTATTTGATTTTGCTATACTCAACAAATGTTCTTGTGGCTTCAAGGCTTAAAGCCAGGTTGTTCTACAAACTGCTTATTGAGTAGATAAAAGCCCCAAAGTTGAAAGTTACAATTTGACACCTAGAATCACAGAATAATTTATGTTGTGAGGTCAAATACTAAAACTCAAAGCAGGGTAACTTTGACATTAGATTAGGTTGCACTGGTCCCAGTTTCATAACTAGGAATCTTAATTTCATTTTTTGTTTGGGCAATTTGTTGGGCAATAACACTCCAGTTACTCAGTGTTCTCGCAGTGACTAAAGAGTAGAGTTAAGATAAATAGATCTCAAATTGGACAATTTTGGAAAATAAGCCTTTGTGCCATAGTCTCCTGGGACACTTTTGTTCTGGATCATAAGGGAAATTCTTTCTGGCTATTCTGACCATTTCTGCCTCCTTCATTGAAGATGCAGTCTTAGGGACTTCTCCATCTCGGAGCATGGGCAGGAGATGGTCCCTGTTTTCATGGTGTTGGTGATGTGGTACACAGACATCTCCCTCAGGGATGGCAGCCTTCCCTCCCTGATCTGGGCACAGAAGGCACAGAGGTGTTGCTAGCCAGTTAAGGCACTTCCAGAACTGCTTTAACTCGGTTGTACACTTAGAGGTGTAAGGTTCATCTGTTTCAGAAATTGTATTATTTCCTTACTTGAAACCTGATGAAGAATAACACACTCCTAAAGTTTTGGTGGGTTGTTTCTTCTGTCATAGTAATGGAGAATTTCTTGTCTGTCATAACTGAAGAGGCTAAGCATTGTGAAAGTTTTAATTCTCATTGCTGGGCTTCTTGAGACTCCTAAACTGCCAGTTTAATTCAGTTTCTGTTTCCAGTGGATCAGATAAAGAGACTGTAGATGAGCAGCAGCTCTACAGGCTTTTTTTTCTTACTGAAGATTAGAAATAGTTTGGGATTTGTTCTGTCTCTATGAAATATCAGAGTGCTTTCTTGATGTCACTTCTCTGTCTCTGTTTAAGATTTCATTTATATTTTTAGTGCCTGTGCTGCTCATTCCTTATTTGAAATTATAATCCTTTATTTAGCATAGTAAGACTGTATTATGAGGATGATGTAAGTAGAGAGTTAAAAAAAAAAACAAAAAACAAACAAACAAACAAACAAAAAAAACCCAAAAAAAGAGACAAGACACATCCAAACAGAAATTGTACTGATAGCCATTTTAATTACTGGTATGATTGCTTTTCTACAAGAAAAACAATTAAAGGGAATGCAATTCCACGTGTATTTGTATTATGATCTATTGTCTTTCCTAATTTTATTTTACAGTGGCCCTAACAGAGGACATTATATTGCAATAGTGAAGAGTCATGATTTTTGGTTGCTTTTTGATGATGATATTGTTGAGGTAAGTCCAACCACAGCACATGCACCCCTCTTGTGAATATAATTATTTAAAGTAGAATGACTGGTGTACTGATGAAAAGAGGCTTCAACCCCAGTCTAAATGAGCACTAATCATGTGTGCAGAACTGTGCCTTACAGTTTGACTGTACAACACTTTGAATTGCATTTAAGCTTTTAAAAGAACCTCTATTGTTTATGACCACTGTCTTTCACCATTGTTTAATAAACTTTTCTGTGGCAAGAAGACAAATAGTGATATAGATAAATTGGGTTTTAGCTTACAATACGTAGGAACTTAATGTGATACTTGCAACAACTCCTAAAAATTTATATATAAAACATACATACTCTGTGCAGTTGATGACTGAGGGGAAGCTGAAACAGAACAAGTTTAAGAATTATTTGGATTTTATTATTTCATGTAATTATGTGAAAGTTAATTTGGTTTGACAATAACTTTTGGAGTGGAACCTAATTTTATGTGCATATTGCGCAAGACATTCCTACTTCAATTTTTTTTGTTTTTACATGCAGAAAATTGATGCACAAGCTATTGAAGAATTCTACGGGTTGACATCAGACATCTCAAAGAACTCTGAATCTGGTTACATCCTCTTCTATCAGTCTCGGGACTGAGGGGGAGCTGTGGTGAAGAGAGATTTTTGTGTCTCACATCTTCTCTATCCTGGAATGGAGCAAGCACTGAAGAGAAGGAAAGCGGGGAGCTCTAGGGGCAGTAGCACAGTTTGCACACAACTAAGTATAAGTAAAGAGTTTGGGGTTCTTAAAAACTTTGTATCATTTTCGTTTTATTTGCTCAGGTATCATGCTGACTACACATCTCCACTGCATCCCATAAGCAAAAAGAGAGATACCAGCCACTCTTGCAGGAGCTTTGCTTTGGGGAATACCATCTTTGTGGTCCTAGTCAAAGCCCACTGAAGCCTTCCGTGGACTTTGGTGGCCTTTGGATCAGGTTTTCGCTGCGCTGCCAGACTAGTGCAGTTAGGAGTGTTAGAAATCTGTACTTTATACAGCCTTTGTGTATGAAAGGTAAAGGATTCCCTGTGACGTTGGTTTCCTGTGCTGAAGTTTGAAAGAACGAGGTTTGGAGGGGTAACATGTGAGCAAGAAGTTATGTCTGGGCCCAACTCAATTGCCTTCTTGATGGAAGTGGTTTAACTAAAGGTGTAAACTGGTGTCAGGGAGGCAAGGATGCTTTGCTTCTCTGGAGAAGCTTACATTATTTATAATGTGTGACCGGGAACAATCAGTCAAGATTATGGATTTTAATCTCCGTATGGGGAAAGATTTGGTTTGTAATAGTTTATTTTTATTTATAAATTATTGTAACTTAGGATCTTGTGTATTGTCCTTTATTCTAACAAGTATTGGAAATTTTATATTTTCATTTGAATTTAAACTAATTATGTTTAAATATTAAAGGAGAGACAATAAAAATTATAAAAATGATGCCTACAATAGCTGAAAAGAATTCATAACACAGAAGAGAGATTTCCTTCTGGAGGAACTGGTATCTAACTCAGGTACTTTATTTAATTAAATCAGATTAGACTCTTCCCATTAATGGGGGAAGAAAGGTGATCAAACTATTATGTAAAAGACTTAAATCAGAAGAAGATGTTGGTGCAGTGGTGGTCTTTGTAGTTTTTTGATGATTTGTTAATGGTTCATACTCTAGGCATATTAAAATGATTTGGATTGAAGTAAACAATTTAAAGAATATTATTTCCTCTCCTCAAAGTAGATGAACTTCTAAAACATTAAATTAAGTCTGAGTAATAAGAAGAAATAGGTTTGGAATTTCATGAGACTGAAGATACCACATTCCTGTGAAAGTAATAATATTTAAGTCCTGTGTAGTGGAAGTTTTTGAAACTAAGCAGTTTACCTTGCTTTAGGTTTATGAAACAGCATTAAGAATTAAATCTTGACAAAACATCTGATCTGTAAGAAATGTGAACTATTTGACATTCTTTACTTAGGGGTATGTTGTCTGACAGTAGCTGAATGTAATTTCTGGAAGGTCATTGGATGTGCATTCCAGATTGTGGCAATCAGGTCTTGGATGTCCTTGTCACTCCCTTGTCGGCTAGTGATTTTCACATTACTGTAATTTTCTAAGGTTATTTTATTGATACTGTTACAACTTTTAAAAAGAATGTCTCCTGTCTGCTGCTATAACTGACTATTTACTTACCTGTATCTTTTAGCTCAGGAAATGACTTCACCTATTCACTCAGTTGAACAAATTTTAACAGGGTCACTAAATAGATTGGGCTATTTAGCAACTGTCATACTATAAAACAAATCGCTTTTGTAAGATGCAGAGTTTCTAACGCCTTGGTTTGGCTAGAATTCTTTTATAGAAGATTATGTATCTTGATTAAACTACCAGCATTGTAAAGTAAAGCCTAAATATTGTGGGAGGTGCAGAAAAATATGATTGGATTTTTCTGAAAG
>CM031857.1:46427291-46756257 GCA_018697195.1 Certhia americana | reverse complement strand
TGTTTCAATTTTTTTTCTTTTTTCTTTTTTTTTTTGTTTTTGTTTTTGGTGAGTTTTTTTTTTTTTTTTTGTTTTGGTTTGTTTTTTTTTTTGTTTTGGTTTGTTTTAATGTAGTTAAAATCAGAGGGTAGTTGATAAATGTTTTATACCTTAACAAAATTCAAAACATTTTTGTTGATTCACTGGTCCTACTCCTGCTGTGTATTTTTATAAGATACTGACTTTTATTTTGTATAGGGATTTTGAGATAGTATTCCAAATTATATATTTAATTTTTCTTTTAGTGCAGCTGAAATAATTGTAAGTTCTTAATTAAACCGATGTCAGAAACTGCAATGTTAAACAGAATTAAAAGAGACAGAAATACGAAATATAACTGATAGGTACGTAAAACATTATAGGATTTTTTCTTGACTGTAATACAGTGAGGAGTGTGGGAAAGTTGTCAGTTGTTGTAAATGGTGGAATTTATTTGCTGTGTAACTATGTAAATGTTAATTGGGATTGCAGTCCCTTATTTTGTATATTGGAGCAAAAAACTTCTATTAAATAAAGTTATGTTCTCTAAAGATACATACTGTATCCTTTCTGGAGCCCAGATGGTCAGTCAGCTGCCTTCTGTACTTCATACTGTTTTCAAACAAAAAAAAAACTATACGTGGAACTTGCTGCATTAAGCCAACTGCCCTGAGCCCTGGGCAGAGAAGTGTGTTTAAATATACACTGCATGAAGTATCCCACTCAATTAGATGTTGTTAGGGAAATCATAGGATGGCAGCTGTGTTTTGGATGATGTGCTTCTCTGGGAGTAGTTTTTGGTATGTCCGTGGTCTCTGAGGTAGAAGAGAAGGGAGCTTTAAATACTCTTCTTCCTGGACTTCTTCACCCTTAAAAACAAATTTGTACCTTGCCACAGAATATGCATCCAGGTTATCCAATGGTTTTCTTGGATTGCCGCCTTGTGGGAGGGAAAATGGAAAGTAAGATGGGAGTATTTACAGCATTAGCATGTGAGAGACTGGCAAAAGACTGGAGTCCAGCATCAGAAATAAAAGCTGTAGCTGGTTACAGTATCCATGGATGATCTGGGATCATTCTTCACTTGGAGTCCGCTCTTCTTCTATAATGCAAGTAAATAAACTTGAGGTTTCACAAACAGTTCAGATCATAGTTGTGATTACTGCATCTGTAGCCTTTCAGTGCCTCGAAATGGTGACTTCTAGGTGTTGAGGTACATGTATGAACAGTTAAATCAAGTTGTGTTTTCAGAATTTCGTCATAAATCAGATTGCATCTCCTTAGGTGGCATTCAGGTGATGGTAGCACATAGGGATTTGGAGCCACTTCAGATCCCCCACCACAGTCTGTGACATCTGCATAGGTCTGGCAGATTAATGTAAGATCCACAGATCTGTATCCTTCTGGAGCAGCAGCTTGAAGCTGGGTAGGACATCCTGGCTTGTTCCCTGTGGAACAGGGTGATGGTTTGTTGGTTTGCATTTGCGGGTTTGTTTTTTTGTTTTCCTTTTGTCATTGGTTTTGGGTTTTTAGAGTTGTCTGAGAATAGTTTCTTGAAATTGTATTCAGAGATTAAACCACCTTTTTGGTTACCTTCATCTCTAAAAGAAGAAAACATTTTAGTCCATGTTAATGATCTGTGGGCTGTAGTATTACACTGACAGTACTTTTGTGACTTTTAGAAAAGTTTAAACAGCTGGTTGATTGATTGTTTGCTTCCAAAGAGTGGCTTTACTGTGTAAGGTTTCCACTTTTCCCCCACATTTGTCCAAGTTGATCTTAAGTTTGTGTGTCTTAGATGTTCGGGGTTTTTTTTTCCTCTTGACAATGCAATATGCACTATTAATGATTTTGGTCTTGTAAGGCTTCAAAGTCCTCTAACCTCTCACAGCATAATGTGAGATGTATAATACATTAGTCTCCTTACCTGTGAGCCTCCAAGTACTCAATTATTACTGAATTAATATTTTACATAATCTATATTCAAGGGTGGTTCACTTTGCAGCAGCTTTGCCACTGATTGACTGCTATAAATGAACTGTGCAAGTCAACTCCCATGCAAACAAACACTAGCTTCATCTAAATACAGAGATCCCTGAAATCCACTGTTTCCAGTTTTAATGATAGAGTGTGGTGAGGCAGTAATGAACTTCCTTTGGTCTTTGTTAAAATTTATTCTTTGGGGAACTTCTATAAGAACTTGTTGGATATATAAGGAAGATCGTAGATATCACCAGTTTTGAAATGAATAATATCTTAGTAATATGTAGTAATATGTTTGAGTTTCTTGATAAAAGTACAAATAAATTGTATTCTTCCTTTCTTTCTAGTGGCTTGTGATTGCTGCCTGCAAAAGAGATTGTAAGGGCTCAGGAAGAGAGCAAGGTACTTTGTACCCAGGTCTTTGCTATGGAACCCATGTTGGCATCAGTAGGGCACTCTAATTACAGAAGGATCGTCAGTCATGTCCTGGATCTGCATTCCGCAGGTTATATAATCCAGGAGAGAGAATGCACAGCAGGAATCTATCTGGAAATAGAGAGAACTGGCTTTACAATTATTTACTGACCCAGCAGATGTGAAAGCAGCATTTCCCCAAAAGACAGAATACTGTATTTAGTGCAAAATTCTGGTACTCAGAGCATTTAGGGGGTGCTCAAAACATCCTGCCGTTCTAGGCTGTTTTGTGCCTTTGTGTGTGTCTTTGCTTTGCTGTTTCGATCTATTTGAAACTTCTGTCTGTACACAGATTGTTAAGGTTGATATGATTGTATTAATGAATGCTCCTCCAGAAACAACTTTTGCATGCATGGAGGGTAATATTTTAGTGATCTGATCTACAAAGATTTTTCTGACTCCTCACTGGGACCCATTTGTGTATTTTCTGTAACTGATTTTAGGAAAAAAATAGTGAAGGTCTCAAAATATTTTATTAGCATATTGTATTATTATGACATTCAATATCTAGGGATGCCTCTGCTGTCAAGTTCATCAGCTGAATTTGAGTGTCATCACATAACACAGCTTGATGTACCTCAGCTGCTTTGAGGTGTGACTGCTAGGTTGTTTCAGCTCTGTTTCGCTGAGTGTTGCTTCATTGCACTGGCTGCCTGATCAGCTCTTACAAGATGTGCTAGCAGCTTTCAGCTTGAGTTGCCTATTTCTATGCTTGCACATTTTTTTGGCTTTCTGGAGGCTCATTATCCCAATGTTTTGTCACATCCATCTTCTCTGCATCTTCCATGTCAAGGAAGGTTGCCGATACACAGCCTCAGACTATGCTAAATCACTGAGTTCTGTGTCACAGATGAGATATAAGGTATTTGCACTGAAAATATCAGATGCTTTCTGTTTTCTGAATTGTCACGTCTCTATGGTGAAAGTACTCTTCAATATAAAAAAGAAAATTGGAATCATGGGGTTGAACAAGTGCAACCTTGGTGTGCCCTTTTCCTACTTCTTTTAAGGAGACTATGAAAAGCATGCAGTGTTTCTTCCTAAGTTTGCTACAAAGTCAGAAACACATTTGAAAAATGAAATCTCTTTTAGATTATTTTCAAGTTTGTTTGGAGTTTCAGGGCATGGCACGGCAATGTTACACAGGGGTCTGTTGATGCCTTCTGGAGGCTGACCTGGAACAGACTAGACAGGGCAGAAGGATAAACTAGGTATTTATTAAAAGATCTCAATGGGTACTCTTGGGCCACACAAGAGTCCAGCCAGACCACGCCCAGGATTCACCTAAAGTGGTCACAGAATGGACACCTGGGTCATAAGGTCTCACATTTATTTCAGTTTGGTCCATTAGGATATTGGAGTCAATTGTCCAACCACAGCTTCAGGTTAGGAAGCTCCATCCTCCTTGTTTTTTCTTCTTACTTCACTGTTGTTTTCGTTCTTGGGCCTGAAAGTTGTCCTTGGTACCAAGCTAGAGGAGGAATTGTTTAGTCTATCTACCCTGTGAAGACAGCTTAGATGCACTTAATATGAAACCTAAAACTACTCACCAAAACAGCACAGAGTCTAAAAAATATAGTAGCTAAAACCTAAGCCAACATTGTCAGGAGCAGGTTATGAGAAGATCTGTTGGAAACTAGATCCCAAAGAGGTGTCACTGTAATTGCTAATCCCAGTCTAACTGGACCCAAATTTTTCAGAGCAGCCACCAAGAACCTTCAGTGAATATTGGGAGAAAAACTGCATTCATCAGGGCTGTACTTGCTGCATATGCAGGACTCTGAGACTCACCACTGATCTTTTTCATTCCTTCTTTTCCATGAAAGAGAGGCAAGCCATTGTAAATGTACAATTTCAATATATACAGGCTATGTATTCACTCTTTCTTGGTTTGATTTTTTTTTTTTTTGGGGGGGGGGGGGGGGTTGTTTGTTGTTTTGTTTGTTTGTTTGTTTTTAATTCTGGTAACTCTTCCTAAACTGGAGAGTATTAAAGGGGGATACTACAGGTTGAGATTAAGAAGTATGTTCCACATATATACCACAACACCAATTAGCCTCATTTTCCCCATATTTTACATGTAGAATAATTCATAATTCACCAAAAGGAGAAAAGAGACAAAAATTGCTGTAGTTCCTAAATTGTCTTTTGTCTTTATTCATTATTGGATTGTGTGCAAGGTAATGTGTATTTGTTGGGGTAAAAAAAGCCATTGAAAAGTAACTTGGCCATTTAAAAAAAGTACAATGCATGATAATTTTGTGCATCAGTGAGTAAAGAAATTTTTTGAAGAATATGAAGCAGTGAAATGCTGCTTTGGGACAAATTTGTTAAATTAAAAAAATAATAGCATACCAAAAGCTTGTTAATAAGGATTATAGTGAGATGAAAAAAGCCCCAGAGCCTTGAAATCTCTAAAAACAGTGACAGGCTGGCTGATGGGGCAGTCTGTGTTACACCAATTATCAGCTTGCACTGTGAGTCTGCACATCCAAAAACTGGCATCTCCTGGTGTTGCTGTACGTGAGACACATCTACACATGTCAGAAGGCACGGCTGTGTGTTCAACTGGAAACTTCCATAAGGAACCTACCTGGGATAATAGTGACAGGACAGCAATATTTGTCTCTTAAGTGCACAAATGCCAGCTTCCATTTTGGAAACTGAGAAGGGAGAATGTGAGAACGCAGTTGCCAGGTGTCCCCCTCACGAAAAAGGTAAATCTCGAGTTTATATGGGGATGCTGAGTCCTGAGTAATCTAGTCCCACTTGAGTGTTTTCCATCAAGAAAATGTGCTTCAAACAGCTGCCACAAAGCTCAGGAGGTCTGTCCTGCCTGGCACTTGTCCTGCTGTATTCTAGTGTGGCAGCAACCTACGTGAAGTATAATAAAAATTCCGTCTTATAAAACACTCCTTGCAAAATTAGTGGTAAGCTGGGATAGAAAGCTGCCTCAGCTGGTTGCCTGCTCTTCCTCTTGTGTGCAACAGGCATAGCAGCTTCAAGGGTTTAGCATATGCTCAGTGGTTCTTGTAGTCAAGACATCTTGTTCTAACTTGCTCAGTTTGGTGTTTTTTAACTGTGGGGCTTTTTAGCATCTGCCCATGGCAATTATCTCATTAAACCATGATCTGACTCCAATTTCCATTCCTGGCTGGGCATGCATAGAAAACATTTCCTGATGTTTTGTGGCTGTTTACCTAAGAGCAGAATTGTGGGGGTTTTTTTGTTTAGTTCCCTCAAGGTTTGGGTAAGATTGTAGGGGTCAACACGCAGAAAGGTTACAAAAATCCAGTTAATCATTAAATTTAATAGGAGTTACGTGCTTTAAATATTTTTGTTGATGAGGAAAACAGATCATGTGGAAAAAAAAAAAAGGCATCATTCACGTGGAAACAAGGAGTTTGTGCAAAGTTTGTGGCCTTGAATATCTGAGAGAACAAACCTTTGAAGTCCTCTGTAAGAACATATAGACCCTCAAAAAGCATCATCTCTGAGCATTATCTGATATGATAATTCAGTGGAGATGACTTACCTTTTCTGGTGAAATGAAAAGCAATTACATATTTTTCCTCTTTTGCAATCAAGGTCTACAGTAATTTTGGAGGCTTGAGATGTTTTCCATTGAAAATTATTTTGATGTTTTAAGATTAATGATTTACTGGAATCCTTCTTACAAATGATTAAATTTGGCAAATTAAAATTCTAAGTCTCCTTGTATCAAAGCTGGTTTCCCGTTGTTGCTGTTATTTTTAAAATTACATTAAGGAAGACGTGGAGATTAGAATTCAGCTGTCACATTAGCGTTCCATTTATTTTGCTGTTTGCTCTGTTGTGGATGTCTAGATAATTATATGTAAATCACTGACTTCCTTGCTGATGGCCAACTTGAGGGTTTTTTTTCCACAAATCTGTCAGTTCTTGAATGTTTCTTCTAAAGTGTGAGGAGGAATTAAAAAAACGTTTTGACATATTCATGCAAATGTAAGCTGAATGTAGATGTGCAAATGCTTAAAGTGTGACATCTAAACATGGATGTTTTCAAACTGCTACTTTTGTATGGGAACTCAGGCTACATATTTAAAAACAAAAACTGATGAAATGTAAGTGCCTGAAACTAATCGTTTCAATATGATTTAAAATCCTGCTTGTCCTCTGAATATTTTTTCAGTGTCAACAGTGAAAGTCCCCTGAAATGAAAAGGAGCTACATAATCTCAGTGTCTTTGGAAAGGCCATTACTATGTGGATGCCTAATAAGGAGTTGGAAGCTTAACTTTTTATACAGAGTTGGCAATTTTGGCCTGACTTATTAATAGAAAATTTCAGTAGTTTTCCATAAGGTAAAGAATCCATTTTGTGCCTGGTGATGAAAAAGAATTTTCACATTATAAAATCCTTGTTTTCTTAAAATCACTGGAGCAATGGTCAAAGCATTAGGGGTGTCCTAAGTGCAGCATATTTCAACCTGTATGAGCAAAATCTTGTGTTTATGGATGATTAATACTATTCATACAAAAAGACTAGCATCAGCAGTGCAGCTTTCACAGGTTATGTGTGAAAAAGCAGTTCAGTTTTAAAGAGGCTTTTGAAAGCAGTCTTTGCTCATAACTTTACTGTGTTCAGTTAATTGAATTATCCTCCAGAACTTTAGTCTCATTCAGATACCATTTGGGACTTGGAGAAAACATTTGCAGTAAATTTGTATGCTTTTATAAAGTCACATGAGTAAGTTTCAGCCTAAAACTGAGTGAAGTATGCAGCCAAACATAGTTGCAATTATTTCATTCACATGTCAGTAATAGCTGACTTATCCCATATAGAATTTTAAATCTTCAATACTGAATTAATAAGCCTTGGAAAATTGTGCTTAGTCTGTTTTCTTATACTGTTGACCTGAAGTTTTGTTACTTTTTTTTTGTTTGATCATACAGCTATTTGAGAAGAACAGCCCCCTCCTAGAATATGTTATAAACTAAATAACAATACTATGCAATATATGCACGCTATTCTGTGAAACTGTGTATCTTTCATAAAATACTGGAAGAAACATTGATGATGACGACGTTGACTAATACACTGCAATTCCAAGCTACAGAATGGCCAGCTGACTGGAGGGTTTGGATTTTTTTGTTTTGTAAGGCATTCTCTGGTTGATGGATGTAAACATGTGCCTACCCCTATGCCTCTGCTGTGCCCTGAGATTAAAACCTAAATCTGATCTTTCTGTTGCTGGATTAGGACTGGTAAACCACCAGGAGTAGTGGCCACTGTGTATAATAGAAACAGCCATTAGTGTTGCCCCACATTGCTGAAGAGCAAGGCAGACTGACACATTGTAGGTGGGACTGAGAAGAGCAGTGGTCCCAACAGGATACCCTGGGACATGGGCTCCAGGGCTGGCTCTGGCGTATCTGTGGAAGGACAAACATTGCACTCTGCTGCAGAATTTGTACACATTAAACCAGTCCTGCCAAGGCCGTGCCATGTACATGTACTAAATACTCAATGTCATCAGGATTTTTGCTGATGACTAATGGTATATTAGGGATTTTTTTGTCTTAGAGTGCTGTTGTGAGAAAAAGCAATTGCATTCATGTCAGTAATATGTGCTTTTAAAAACAGGGCTGCAAGAGCAGCTTTCTGCGAAACGGGGATCTGATTCTGTTGAAACATGTTTCTCTTTCCACATGAAAATAAAATCCAGCAATTTGCTTGGGCAAACAATGGGACTGCAGAAGGGAGTGTGGAAGGAGTTCCAGCTTGTTGAGCGTGTCGTGGGCCACCTACCAAAAGGCACTTGTCACAGCAAACACAACGCCCCAGCACGCTGAGCCCTGTGCTAGCTTCCAGTAGGACACTGGCTCAGATCCACTGTGCTATTCCTGGTCTTTGGAGCACCAACAGAATGTGTCACAACTTCCTCAAAGCCCGTCCATCTCTCCCTGAGTGTTGATGGGTTAGAGATCACCAAACCACCAAGGGCCAGGGTAAAAATCAACATCATGGGGTATGGCCTTTTCTGAAGAGGGTCTGCTCCTGTTGCATTTTTGCACTTGTGTCTTCAGAGCTGTAACTGCGTGGGAACTTTCCAGCAAAGAAAATTTTGTTAGAAATTGATGATTTGTGAAAACCGAAATGGGAACTTAATTCACCAGTTTTTGGTGAAACAGCTGCAGAGTGAGGACAGTGATCCATTCACTTGCCTGCCAACTCGTTGGATGGGTTTTTGGGGAGTCAAGATTTCAGGAACACTGCAGGGCAGTCATGAGGGTTTCAGACAACACAAATATCTTGAGTCTGCTGTGCTTAAGTTCTCCACAAGGTACAGTAGCTTCAGCCAAAACATTTGATAACAAAACAGCTTGATAACATGCACACACTAAGAGGCTGGATTGAGACTGCCTGCCTCCCTTTGCTACCATTGCATGCTTGACTTTGCAGCTTTCTGGATTTCTCTGAAAGACAACAGGGGGAAGCAGAGGCAGTTTATTGTGCTGATAATTTATCAGTATCTGGAAGAACCGAAAACTTTGGGTATGTACAGAAAACTGCCATTTAAGCTTATAGAGTGAGAAGTAGGATGGTTAGCTTCTGAAGACTTTGGTATAAAAAAATCATATGAGACAGCAAGGGAGTTTCACAGAGACTTTTGAAGAAAATAGGTGACCTTGGAGTGGATCTTCTGACTCCCCAGGCTGGAGGAGATTGTTTCCCACTTAACCCTACTTTTTCATGTCTTCCCATGGTGTTTATGGAATTAGCTTTCAATGCCATCCTCTTGTTTGCTTTTCACTGTAATGAATTTAAATTGGGTAGTGAAAGAGCAGAAGCTATTCCCTTTCCAAATCTGTATTCAAACAGTGTCTCTGGTCATGTCAGGTTGCTCAGGGCTTTGTCCATTTTGGTCTTGAAAATGCCCAAGGCAGAGATGGTACAGCCTTTCTGGGCATCCCGTGTCACTGCTTGACTGTGCTTGCCGTGAAAGTTTCTCCTTGCAAGTCTGAACTTCTCCCTCTTCAGTTTATTACAATGATTAATCATCCTCCCACTGTGTACCACAGAGAATAGCCTGGCTTTCATCTTCTGTGTTTTAAAATCAAAGAGCTATTATTATTTAATGTGACCCCCTGTGTACCACAGAGCTATAAATTTCATCCTGCTGCTCCTGGGGGACACCTCTAAGAGGTAAACGTCTTCTCATTTAAGGTGCCTCTTGCTGGCTTTCTTACAAGGCATCTTATTTTAGCTCAGTATCCTTCTGTTCATCTGCCTTTGGAATTTTCATGTGACCTTGTATATGGTCAGTTTGAACAAACGATTACCTCCCCCCCGATATGACTAATCTCTTCTTCCCTATGTTTGCCCTCACCTCACTCTCACTGACTTTCCAAATTTCTTTCTTTGTGTGTAAATCTCATCTTCCATATGACCTGCTCCCCACCTCTGAACTCTGCTTCTCAGGGCAGATGTATGCACCCACAGGATTCTGCTTTTTGTTCCTCCCTCAGCCTTCCTCAGCCTCAGCTCCCAGCCTAACTTATCCTACCAGCTCCAGTCTTGCTGTCTTCTTACTCTCTCCCCTCTCCTCTGGGGTAGATCTGAGACTTGTCTCCTTTGCATTCAAGCTCTTGGTCTCTCCCTACCTGGGCTCAGCACCAGGATGTTTCTGCTGCAGATTCAAACCTAACCCTCAACCCCAGAATTTAATTTGTGACTCATGGATTCTACGTTTCATGAGATCTGCAGATTCACAGGCTCCAGGTAGTCCATGTAACATGGGGGTAACCTTCACCAGAGACTGGGCAATGCTGCTTACCAGAGGAGTCATTTACACCACTTACTCTGTTTTCAGCCTGGAAACTCCTGTGCAGTGCTTTTGTTGTACTATATTATGTTGTATTATACTATATACTAAAAGTCACAATACCTTATTCTTCATCTCCATTTATGAGTAACATGAGGACTCTGCTTAAGATTTAGTAATTTGTAAACTAAAAGCATTGGAAAGATGGCTTCATGATCACCTTCTTAAGAAAAATTATCCTTGGAACGCCTGTAAATTGTCTGAGGTACTGTATCTGCTGCTAATAATACCCTATTTCTTCTCATTTTCTAATTTTAAATTTGCGCTGCTCACATCCATTTACATCTCCCAGAAAGTTTCTGTGTTATCCTGAAATTGCAGGGGGATCAGGCTTTTCCACCAGTTTATACAGCCTAAGTCCAGTGGGGCTGGGTCCTTATATGCTGGAGAAGGTAAACCACAGCAATAATTATCTGTGGCAGGAGGCATTAATTACAGTTTTCCATAGGATTCCTCATTCTCAGCTGCATGTAATGCATTACCATTTTAATTTCCTGTCCTGCACAGCAGACACCTTGGGCTTTCTTGATACTGTGGTTAAGCCATCATTGTGGAGCTGGGGGTATGAGGGTGTTCCCAGGGCAGCAGCAGTGGGGTACAGTGATCCAGCTGCCCTGTTGTGAGCTCCAGCCTCAGGACAGGGCTGCTCACCCAAACTGCATCACCTTGAAACCCAGCAGCTGCCAGGTAAGTCAAGAAGGAAACACTGAGATAAAACTAACCGTGTTACAATACCTTTCCTGCCCCCTCAGCTGTCTTCTGGATTTAACACCAAGTCCAGAACTCCTCAGTTCTGCAAAACAAACCAAGTTTGCAGGGCTGTTTTGTACCTAGCCAAGAACACGTGGCAGCCCTGAGAACTGGTTTTCTACCCACAGGTAATGAGTGGCTGCAGGATGGACCCCTGGGAAGTTGTGTTCTGTGCTTCTGATGGGGAATAATTTGTTAACCATCCATCCAAACAACAGTCTGGTTCGACACACTGGTTTTGGATGAAGAGAAATGGAGTTTTCCCAGCCACTTGCTGAGGACAGGATGCTACTGCTCCTGTCTTTGGTGGCAGCTGCTTCTCCAGCTGCTGCTCCAGTGGTTCCCCTGGCACAGCTACACCAACCCCTTGCGGGGTATGGCTCCCCAGCACCCCCTTCCATTTTCCTTGTCAATATACAAGCTCTTGTGTCCCCAGGGAGGTGAACAGCTTAGCAGCAACACAAAAATACTCAGACGTACACTTTGAGGGAAGTGTGTTATAAACATCGCACTATTTTTTTACAAAATGTAGTGAGGCTGTAATCAGGAGTAATGAGAGGAGTTGCAGTTCCAGCATGCTGCTAATTAGGCACTAAAAACCTGAGCACAGTTGTCAGCACCTCTGTTTCCAGTGATAATTCAAAATGTGGTATTCCTCCCCTTCCAATTCCCCCCTGATGAATAAATGAAGTGACATCCAGTTATAACCACAAAAAGTTATGGCAAAACCTATTCACTTTAAGCTGTTACACATCCAACAGTCTCTGGCAAAGTTAAGAGGGCTCATTCCAATTATTGAAACAAAAAAATATATTGCTATCTTTTTTATAAACAGTTACAGAAAATTGCACTTGTTATTTCCCCACAGCCGATGGCAGTACTGTCGCTTCCTCGTTTGGCTAGAATCCAGCCCCAGCCTGAGCCGTGTTCCTGCCATGGCTTATTTGGGAAATCAGCTCCTGAGCTGTAATTTATCCCTGCAGCTGGTGCCTGGATGTGCTAATTACCTTGTATTAATTCAAGCAGAGACAAGCAAACTGCACTTTCTAATTTGTAGGTGGGATTAAGATGCTGGACATTAGTCCTATCTTTGACAGCCTTTGTGCACACATCCATGCCATGATCATTCCAGTTTCTCCAGGAGAACACTGTGGGAAACAGCACCAAATGCCTTACTGAAGTCCAGGCAGACAACATCCACAGCCTCTCCCTCTTCTACTAAGCCTGTCACCTTGTCACAAAAGAAGATCAGGTTGATTGAGCACAAGCTGCTGTTTACACAGGCCTGCTGGCTGGGCGTGGTCCCCTCATTGTCCTGCACATGCTGCATGATGTCACTCAACATCACCTGCTCCATGACCTTTTCTCGCACCAGGGTCAGGCTGACAGGCCTGAATCCTTCTTCCTTCTTTCAGCCCTTCTTATAGAAGAACATCACATTTGATGACCTCCAGTCAACTGGAACATCCCCACTGAGCCAGGACTGCTAGTAAATCATAGAACTGTAGAATGGATTGGGTTGGAAGGCACCATAAACATCATCCAGTTTTAACCTCCTTGCCATGGGTAGGGGCACCTTCTGCTACACCAGATTCCTCCAAGCTTCATCCAGCCTGGTCTTGAACACTTTTGGGGATGGACCATCCACAGCTTCTCTGTGGCAACTTATTTCAGTGCCTCACCACTCCCACAGAAAAGAATTTCTTCCTAATATTTAATTTAAACCTATCCTCTGATGGAAAGTGGCTTGATGAACACTTGAGCCAGGTCACCCGGTACCCTCGGATGAATCCTGTCCAGATCCATAGACTTGTATCTAAAAGGTGTAGCAGGTCAGGATAACTAAACATTTCCTTTTGAAATCCAGGGGCTTCATTCTGCTCCCCGTCCCTGTCTTCCATCTCATGGAGGAGCCCTATAAACTCCTTTTGGCAGGCCATGTTGCAAAGGCTGCAGGCTGTATTTATTGTTGAGATCTTGGAGGAAGAGAAAGTGACTGCTTTGCTTTAGAAAATCCTCACTTTTCTAGATTGCAGTCTCATCTTTCAAAAATCCCTAACTGGAATTTAGGATGAAAACCCTGATAGTTGGCATTCCTGTTCCTAGTAACAGGTTGGATTAGCTGGGACATCCAAGGGAGTGCAGCTGTTCATCATCCTTGACTGTGGTTCCCTTGTGCCAGGGGCTCAGGACCCTCTCCCCTTGTAACTTCTGCTGCCAGCAATGCCCTGGGGCACAAGGACATTTCCCAGAGCTTTGAAGGCTGGCAAACTAGAGGTGAAGTTGTTTACTTCTTCACATGGAATTTACCATAGAAGTAATAATAAATTCCAGCAGTGGCATAGAGTTGGCAGGAAGTGCTGAACCTGGGAGTCGGATGAGACAAGCAGATGGATTGCTTTAACTTCAGAGAGGAGTGTATTTGTGCTGTCAGCCCCCAGAGATGTGCTGGGTGGGCTCCACAGGATCCTCTCCTCACCCTCTGCACCTGGTGACTCCTCCTCACTGCAAGGCAGATTTCCTCATCTCAGATACCATGCTGTGAAAAAGCTTTCCCCCAGTTTTGTACCTTACCCACAGCTTTCCCCCTGTGCTCTTTCTCAGCAGCTTCTGAACCAAACCCATGCCAGACTCAGGAGCCTCAAGGGTCATCAAGTTTCTCACACACGGTGTTGGATGGGTTAAGAAGAAGATCCAAATCATCATTTTGACTAGTTGTCTCTTTTAAACTTTTCATAGCAGATTTTCTTGAGGTATTTTCACTCTTGAGTGAAAACCATCTTAGAGAGCTGAAGATGGAAAAAAAGCTCCCTGCCAAGTGCTAGTGACTTCGCCCAAATCCCAGGGAATCTCTTTCACACCACTACCCTCCCAAGCTTCTCAGAGAGTTCAGGTTTTTATAACAGCACTGCTCCCATACCAAGGGGACTATGTCTTTTTCCAGGCTGAATCTCTTTTTTTCTTCCATCTTAGTTTGTATTTTCTATTTTAAAAATTATTCTTCTTCCAATATCTCCATCAAAATACACATCAGGACTCATTTTTCCTAACTATTTATAGTTCTTCACTACATTTGAAATTTCCTTTAGGGGCCTTCAAAGCTCACCACAAGGAGGCTGGCCAGAGGTGGGGCAGGGTTAAGTAATGGCAGGATGTTTTAATTCCATGGATGACAGGAAAGTATTAACCCCAGTATCAGTGCTAGGGCCTTAGTTTTGGTCAATGTGCTTTTTGCAGTGCTTGCCTGGTGTGTAACTCTCCTAAGAAACTTCCTAAACCAGGGCATATTCTTGGTATAAGCAAATACCCCAGGAGTTTGCCACTGGCTTGGTGTCCAAGCCCTCTGCTGTGGACAATGTCCTTGAAATTTAAATAAAAAACCTCGGCTGGGAGCAGCCCTAAGGCTGTGCTGCCCTGCTCCAGCTCTGCACAAAGCCAGAGCCGGCTCAGCCGAATCCACTGAGCTCGGCAGCATTTGCATTTCTGTAGCTGCTCATCTAGGCCCTTAAATAGCCCTTGCTGCTTTGAGGCTAGACACAGGTATTGAAGCCCCGCAAATATTTCATCTGTCATCAAAGGCAAGAAAGAACTTGAGTAGGCAGCAGCTTATTTTTAGAGCTGATGATATACCCTTGGAAAAGGTTTTGTGGTTGTGTTGTGAATATCCTTCCACTTAATAAGAATTATTCACCCACTCTGCCGGTTTGCTTGTCTGGAGTAGGCAGTGACTTGGAGTTTCAGTCACAAATCCTCACTCTCCATTTCTGAGGATCCCTCCTGGCGCAGTCTGCTCCAGCCATCCTGGGGACAGTGCTGGTGTCAGCCCCTCCAGGGTGTCTGACACGGCAAGGGAAAGCCAAGTGGTCTGTCAGCCTGCTGTCATCGACACTGAGGAGGGGCACGTGGTGAGCAGAGAGTGGGGAGCTGAGAATTGCATGCTGCTTGCTGTTAGCAGAACAGACCACCTCCCTCTTCTTTAACTCTGGGCATGTGTTCTTCTGGCATGTGCTTCCAGAAAATCTCCAGGCAGCAAGGTGAGTCTCTCTAGCAGAGAGGCACGCTGGCATCATGTCTCAGGTCCATGTGGGTAACCAGACTCTTAGATAATTAATGGATGTTTTTCAGATTGGTAGACCCTAAGATGATTCTATTATTCAAGGTAATAATACTAGAAAGAAATTGGGAAGAGGCCTCTGGGCTGTGATGAGCAGTGGGTGTACATGTAGCTTTAATGAGCAGTGGGTGTATGGGTAGCACAGCAGCTGCCAGCCCTGTTTTCCCACGTTAGTTAGGGCATCTCTGAGAACCAGGTTGCACTGAAAGTGTTAAAACCTGCTTGCATGCAGTCCTAGCAGTGATACTGAAACTTGAACAGAGATGTGCTTCATCTGGAATGAGATGAAAAGTCCCTGGGTTTGGTTATGAAGAGGGCCTCCATCTCCAAGTCCCCTGCTCTCTGCAGCATTTTCTGCTGACTTGCTCAGTGCAGCTCTCTCTCAGATGTCAAAACTCTGGGTTTTAGAGTTGTTTCCCTGCTCTGTCTATTCTACCATGTAGTGTATTTTATTCCAGTGGGGGATGAGAGATAAAAAGGGAGAGATGCTGGAAGTCTTCATTGCAAGTGCCTCAGTCGCTTAGCAGACCTTTCAGTGAATTATTCTCCCCTCACATGAAACATTCTCATTTCAGGTATATAATGTGGGAGATGCAGTTAAAGAATGAGAGACCTGGTGGTGCAGCAATGAGCCCTTGGGAGGGCAGGAGGTGTTGCCTGCAGCCACAGAAGCCCTGAGGAGCTCAGTGCTGGGCAGCTGGGCACAGCCATGGTGGATCTGTCTGGCATCTCCTCTGTAGCTCTGCAGAGCCCCAGATGCCTAGGACTCAGTAACCAAGCTCTCATCTGGACAAGAATGTTCATGGCCCCAGCAGACACAGGGCAGTGCTAATGTGCCCTTCCGGAGGGTCAACCAGAATTTCCCCAGAGCCACAGCCAGACCCTTCCAGAGTCTAAAACAGCACATTTATTTTAAGGCACAGACAAGTAAAAGATTCAGTAAGACCTACAGGAGGGTTTCCAAGACGCTTTTTTTTTTTTTTTAAATCCAAGTCTGTAGGAAGCAAAGATGTTGCATTGCAACACTCACACTGGGCTGTTTGATTTAGTAGGTCAGGTTGAGCACAAATGTAATTTTGTTTGATTTAGTAGGTCAGGTTGAGCACAAATGTAATTTTGTCTGTCCCTTCTCTGCCTGCTGTCCTCAGATATAGGCCAGCTTCCTTTTCGATACAGTCTAACGTTAAAAGATCTGATTTCCACAGGCCCAACTTAGCTGTGCCACCTGCTGCCTCCAGCAAAGTTCAGGAGCTCCTGGGGTGTGTGAAGAACCAGAGTGCCAGCATATCACACACACAGCCTTTTCCCTGCAGGTCTGTAAGAGCCTGGAATCAGTTGTGATGTGAGATCCCTACAGAGTGAAGTTCAGTGACTGGTTCAGAGCTGTCCTTTGTTCTCCTCCTCTTCTTTCTGTGCCACACTAAAGGGTATAAAGGGTGTAGGAGTGATCATCCATGTGTGGCTGCTTGGAAGGGGCGTGGGAAGGGAAGAAGCAGCTGGCTGTGCTGGTGTGGGTGCCGTGAGAGGCAGTCGTGGGCCTTTGGGGTGATTTCTGGCAGGGATTGCAGAATAACTTGGAGAAACAACATGCGAGCACAAGGACCTGTCTGCTCAGTCCACGTACTTGCTGGGTTCCCTTAATCACCTCGCTGGTGTCTTCTCCAAGAAAGGATGTTGGGAGCTTGGAGATGCCTTCTTCTTGGGAAAAAACTGCAATTGGCAAGAGGAAAAAGAGAAGAGGTGCATTAAAATAAGACCACACAGGTGGAATATCCTTCTACGTCCAAAGGAGCAGCAGAGCAGTGAGAAGATAGGTAGTCTTTATGCTACCTCCCTATGGTGGCCTTCAGCACCCTCTGCTTCTCTAGGGAAATGACTTGAGTGGGACTGACTCAGAGAACCAAGTGTTTGCTTCTTTAAACTCAAGAGAGAAACTTGAAGGGTTTTGTGAAACCTGTTGGTGTTGCCCACAAGGAGGGAACGGACAGCACAGCAAGAATGGGACAATAATTCTTGCTACACAGATTTGCTGCTGGATCAGGTTTGGAGATTTTACAGGGTGCCAGAGGGGTGCAAAAATATCCATGCCCTGATCTAGGAGTGTGGGGGCTCTGGCAAGCCAGACACAGCTCGTGGAACAAGATGAAGCCTTTTGTGACAAGACTCTTGCCAAGCAGCTGTGCTACTCCTGTCTACCTGACTAGCAACATGCTCCTGTCTGCTTCCCTTTCACAGAATCACAGAATATTCTGAGATGGAAGGCATCCACGAGGATCATTGAGACCAAATGTAAAGTGAATGCCCCATACAGGGATCAAACTTGCAACCCTGCATTATTAGCACCATGCTCCAAACTGAGTTCATCTTGGGGTCTTTCCTCCCACCAGCTCCTATGGGATCCTGCCTGTTGGGATTGCATTAGTTCAGCTATAAATACAATAGCAGTATTATTTATTTCAATTAACCTGTTTTCTGATTAGAGCAATCAAGCCAGCAGTCACGCAGAGAAAGTGGCTTCAATATATTTTTTCAGTGGTTAATGCTGCCAGCTGAGGTGCCACAGGAACCTGGGATCCAAGTGCTCAGGTGCTTGGGCTTGCTCCTTTCCTGGTCCCATGTCCACTGCAGATGCTTTCTGCTGACCAGCTGAGTCAGCATGTCAGTGCCATCAGCACTAGAACAGCTATGAAGAAAAACTCTTTGCAGTAGTATCACTACCTTCTTTTGCAATCTGTAGTGTTCAGATTAGCACCCACACAGCTCCTGGGCTGCAAATGCGAGTACATAGGATCATAGAGTGGGTTGGTTGAAAGCTCACTTAGTCCATGACAGGCTATAGACAAGATATACCTCCCACCAGACCAAGTTGATCAAAGCCATATCCAGCCTGGCCATGACCAGTTCCAGGAATCGGTCATCCACGACTTCTCTGAGCAATCTGAACCAGTGCTTCACCACCCCCACAGTACAGAATTTCTTCCCAATATCTAATCTAAACCTCTCCTCTTTCAGTTTAAAACCAATTCCCCTTGTCCTGTCACTACAGGCTGTTGTAAAACATTATGTCCCCCTCGCCATCTGCTCTATGTGGTATGTGGATATGAGTCTGTGGTCCCTCTTGTGCACACACCAAAATCTGTCCCTGTCTGCCGTTCAGGTGGGGAAGGACCAGGAGGTGGTGGCTGGGAGTCGTGGAAGCTCCTGCCTGTACTCCCCCGTGGGCGCAGGATGGCTGCTGGGGTGTCAGGAATTTGTCTTGTGCCTACAGACGTGGTGAGAACCTGCAATCTTGTTGCTTTTATCCTCAACAAATTCTATGTAGGTGGAACCAATTATATATAATGTACTTCAGCTTCCTAAATGCAAAGCATAGGAGGCTAAAATGTGCCCCAGACTGACGTCAGGAGTGTTTCAAGTGTATAGCTGAAGGCAGCATCCCTTTGATAGCTGTCTATTAGTATTTGTTTTGCTGACGTCATGGATAGCTTTTTCTTCCATTCATCTGTTTAGAGGGTTTATTTAACTGGGTTTTAAGTAATGATTTTCACCAGCAGAATGAAAGAGAATTAGCTAAGACCAGGATGGGCATGAATGTAGCTGTTGCAAGAATATGGTGCCATAGAAAATACTCCCTTGAGCTTCCTGGGCTCAGAAACAAGCTCAGAGTCACATTCTGTGGAGGTGCAAAGCACATCATGCACAAATCAGTGGGCCTCAAACTGCATGTGTCTCTCAGCTCTTGGGGATTCAGGTAGTGGTTTTATTTTCCTAAGTACATCTATTCAGTAAGAAATGATTTCTCAGTAGCCCTGGAAATCCGAGAGCTGGCTCAAAGCTGTGCAGGCAAATCCATTTCTGCTGCAGGCAGCAGGGAGGGGGCAGTGTGGGGGACATGCTGGTGCATGTATTTGTGGGGATTGAGGATGAAGAATAGCCTTCAGGGGGCAAGGGCTGGGCTTTGCAGGGGCTGTTGGTAGGGCTCTTCATCCCACACCACCGTCTACATCATCTCAGGAAAAGGAACACCTCCCATTAGGTTCTCCCAGGTCCTGTGAGCCAGAGCCACCCTTATGGCCATGCTGCTCCCATTGCCCCACAGGATCAGCCCACGTGGAGAAGCTAAGGCATGCACAAGGAGTCAGGGAATGCATCCCCCACTGGTAAACAGATATAAAGGATTTCTGCAGGTAAACAGACCAGAGAAAGGTGCAAGATGCACACTCTCCATAACTGCCAGACCTTAGGCAGACAAAGAGGAGTCCCTGGGATTGCATGACAGGATATTGGAAGATGTACACTTCTCACTCATATGGAAAATACTACTAATTCACACAAGGACAGAGATTTATTTATGAAATGTTGGGCTTATTTAGCACACTCAGTAACCAGCCATCTCCTTTTCACCAGTCAAGGTTTTCCACCCGTTCAGGCAGGCCCCAGTGCTTGTATCTTTAAATGCTACTGATGTTTCCACTGCATGAGGAAAAAGAAGGTGAAAAATAATGAGGCTTATCTGTCTTCAAAAAAGGCCACATTTTTCATAGCCACGGGCAACCTTTACATTTAATCTGATAACATACTATTTTGTAGTAATGCTCCACACTGTGGATTTGGTATAAACAGTATATTTGGTATAAACAACATATTTGGTATAAACAGTAGCTTTACATAAGCTGCTTCTTCAGAAAACTCATATCAAGCAACTAATAAAGTGTAATTAGCAATCTGGGCCTTTAGTGATGTTATTTTAAAAAGATTGTTCTCTATGGATGGTAGCTGTCAGTCTGTTCTCTGTATCATTTCCTTGAAAGCTCCAACAAGTACCTCTGCCCTCCTGATAACGGCACTGCTCAGGGAAATGAAGAGGGAACCTGAGCACAGAGGCAATTAGTTGAAAGTACATCTTGTCCCTTAAAAAGCTGGCCCTGCTAAAGAGCACTCAGCCCACCACACTCAGGCCTGAAAGAAAACACCCTGAGAGGTCATTTGGGAAAAACTGTTATGCAAAAACAACATGTACCAAATCCACTCAAGGCAAAGGACATTCAGGTTCCTGACAAAGTCAGCAGCCATCATCCTGAGGACTGTCTATATCAACAGCTCTTATCAGCTCTTGTTCTTCCTGTGCTTCTCAATCCTTCTCAGTATTCCACAGCCACCACACACTGCCATACTCACTACCCATCTTGGATATTGAGCAAGCTGGAAGACTTGCTCACTGAGCCACTTTCAGAGAATCATAAAGTCACAGAATGATTTGGGTTAGAAGGGACCTTTAAAGAACATTAAGTTCCAACCCCCCTGACACAAGCAAGGACATCTGTCACTAATCAGATGGCTTAAAAGCCCACCCAGACTTGTCTAGAATATTTCCAACGATGGCACATCATTTTTCAGTGTCCTGGCTAACTGGGGAGGTCCCAGAGCACTGGAGCTCAGCAGATGGTACATCCATTTACAAGAAGGCCTAGACGGAGGATACAGGGAACCACAGTCCTCCCCCTCAGTGCTGGGGGAGGTCATGGAGCAGATCATTTTGAAGGCTGTCATGTGGCATGTGTAGGACAACCAAGGGATCAGACCCATCCAGCAGGAGTTTGTGAAAGGCAGGTCCCCCTCTTCCAACCTGATCTCCTTTGAAAAGGAGACAAGCTCAGGGGATGAGAGAAAAGTTGTGGATGTTATCTGTCTGGACTGTAGTAAAGCCTTTGATACCATTTCCCACAGCACAAGTGTGTCTGGAGCACAAGTGCTGTGAGGAGCAGCTGAGGGAGCTGGGGGTGTTCAGCCTGGAGAAAAGGAGGCTCAGGGGGAACCTCATCCCTCTCTCCAACTGCCTGAAAGGAGGGTGCAGCCAGGTGGGGGTCAGCCTCTTCTGCCAGGTGACAAGTGACAGGTCTAGAGGAAATGGCTTCAAGCTGCACCAGGGGAAGTTTAGTTTGGACATTAGGAAGAATTCCTTCCCTGAAAGGGTGGGCAGGCATTGGAACAGGCTGCCCAGGGAATTGGTGGAGTCACCATCCCTGAAGCTATTTAAAAGCTATGCAGTTGTGGCAGCTGGGGACATGATTTAGGGTGGATTTGGCAGTGATGAGTTATTGGTTAGACTCTATAAACTTAGAGGTCTTTCCCAACCTAAATGATTCTATGATTCTATATCACCCCACCAGCACAGTTTTCCCCAGTTCTTCAGCATTTCCTGCCTCTGAATTCAGCCAATTCACCTCTCCTCCTGCCCAGTCCCCAGGGCTGCCTCTAATCACTGCCTGCAGCCCTTCCTAGTGCTGGGACAGTTGACTCCTGCAGCAGCAGCAGTTGAGAGAGTCATGGACAGCTGGGGAGAAGCTGCTGGCTCAGAGACCAAGCCCAGCCCTGTAGGATGGAGATTTGGGCTGTGAGTGAATGTGGTGGGATGTTATGCTTTGGGAAATGACTGAACATAGAAAAGAGGGGATGCGGCAAGAGCAAACTGAGGCTAGAAGCTGGCAAAGCTGCACGGGATTCAAAAGCATCATAAGAATTCCAAATATCCAGCAGCCTTGGGGAATGCAAGCATTTCTCCAGAGGCAGGTCCTCTGAACCCATTAATGCACTAAACTGTTGTAGTTCCCCTTATTTCATGCTTGTGAGTGGAGCACAGAGATTTTGGCTCAGTCTGTTCCAAGTCCACCTGAATCTCATACCTAACCTGAAAAGTCAGCACAGAGTTAAAGCAATAAATTTAGACAAAAAAGAATTCCTTCAGTTGCAACAAATGTCTACACAGTGGGGAAAGTCCCTAAGCCTTTCCTAAAAGGACTATGCTGAACTGAGGTACATCTCTCCATAAATGAACAGGAGGGAGAGAAGTAAACTGCACTGATGCAGAAGGAGCAATGCCACTCTGCCCTGTCTCCTTGGTGAAGTCACCAGCTGTGCTGCATTTGCAGAAGTATCCAGACTTAGGCTTGCACTAGGTTTATTTTCTTTCTATTGTTTCTTTCTCAGTCACACCCAGAAAATGCAGCTCATCTGACTGATAAGAGCCTCCACAAAGCACACCATGTTTGGTGTTAAATGCAGGCACATCACTCCCTCGACCCTTGCTTCAGTCATTTCTACACATGAAAGCCATCAGAGGATAAAGCAGTGATGAGCAAGGCAGCAGAAAGATCAGTGGAGCGGGGATGCTGTGGCAGGGGCTGTGGCCTGAGAACCTTGTTAGTCAGAGGAAGAATCATGCTGGGGTGACTCAACTTGTGAAAATGTGCTTTTTTTGATGACTTAGTAAAACATTGTTTAGTTGTTAGGTTTTTTGATTTAAATAATTGCTATTATTGATTTGTTGCTAGTGGATATCAAGGAAAGGGAACAAGATGACACTAGCTTATCTAGCAGACTTGTAGCTACCACTTCTAAATTTGCTCCATGTGGTGCCTCCTCTATCTTAGCCTTTCATTTATGCCATCTCTGTGATTTTGGTGGCTTTACAATTTTGCCAAGTGGGCACCATTTGAATGGAATGTTGCCAGGCGGGTAGCCTGCTTTGAGTTCCTTGTTAGTAACAGGATTGTGATGTTTCTGCTGCTTCTGAGAACTAAATTAGGTGGAAATGTTTTGCAGATCACTGTTTTATGAGTCGCAGGACATAACAGTAGAGGTTCTGGTCTCAAAACACCACCACATGACATGAATGCTTTTGAAATGTATCAGTCTCTGCTTTCTCAGATCTCATGTGTTCCCCAGAGATTTCTCCAGTTATCCAGCTCCTCTGTGGATGCTTTACAACACTGCTGGGCCTGCTGTGCCCTGTGCACTGTGTGCCCTCCACATTGGCCATCTCTAGGGAACAATGACCCATTGCTTCCTCCACAGAGCAATGTCAGAGCAGAACTCTTTCAGCAAGAGTTTATTTCAGCTCCTGGGTACCATGGATCAGAGGCCAGAAAGCCTCTCAGCCCTCTGCTTTTGATATTTCTCCCACTGGCACAGAGAACAATGGGGGAAAGGAAGTATCTTTCTTTGAATGCCAAACAGAAATAAGTTCATTCGAGGATAAAAGGTATGGGGGGAGGAGGGGCAGGGCCTGAGGAGACAGACAGACTGGAGACAGCAGAGGCAGAAGGGGTCACGCTACCTCGGAGGGGATAAACAGATGAAGAACAGCTTGTAATGGGCACAGCACACTCCTTTCTTGAAACCTGGAACAGAACCCAGCACTGGCAGTTCTCCACATTCCTGTGCAACCAGCAGCATCTCTGCCATCACCCAGTGGAGTGGGGTCAGCAGTTGGGACACACAGGCACTGGCACATGGATGTCCCTGTGGGTCCTGCAGCAGCTTGCTGGCCACAGATCCTTGCAGTCAGCTGCACATGCCCAAAGAAAGCTTGTGTGAGTCTCCTGGGCTTCAGCAGAGGGGAATTACTACTCATACATGCTCTGGAAAGGGAAGGACGGGAGAAAGGAAGGAGTGCTACAAGACTTTGCTATGACAAAGTGGATAGACACTGCTGGGAACACTGAGAGCACCTGGGAAATGCCACCACACATGCAACCTCCTCTCCATTCCTCAGAGAGAAGGAACAACCCTTTCTTATTTCATTCCTCATTTGTGTTACCCCATGCTTTAATCAGTAAATCTGAGTGGCTCCAGGAGCAGAGTCCTACAGCACATCCCCCCCTGCTGCAGATGCCAAGCTCTTCATCCTTTCTGTAAATCATTCAAACCATCAGCTTGGGTCTGCTTGTCCAGGAAGGCTCTGTCCCAGGCTCTCACTTCTCACATCACTCTTCAAATTCTGATTCCTTAGTGTATCAATTTTAAGTCCACTTATTCTCAGGTTTTTTGAAGTACATCATGTACTACAGAAAGGGCAATCTCTATGCTAATAGGCAAGTCCCCAAAGAAGTACCAACCTGACAGACAGAATAGGATTGATTTCTTTGATTGCTCCTTCTCCTATTGGCTGCATTTGTAATACTGAATGCTTTTGGAGATATTGCTGTATGTCAGCTAGAGTTATTGCACCAGACTGAACTTAAACAGCAGCAGTCTATTGACAATATTGAAAATCCACACTGACTGAGACCTATGAGCCTACCATTTTTTATTCTTGTTTTGCTTAAACTTTAGCCCAAATCACCTTCAAGAAGACAAGAAATGCTTTTGAGAGCTTAAGGTCCAAATCTGCAGAGCTTTCTGGAAGGTGGATTAGATAGTGAATTTATTTGCCATATAAAATGTAACTAAATAAAGCTATAAGAATATTCACTAAGAATAATTCAGCACTGGCAGAAAGATAGGTTATAACATCTATGTGCCTTCTTTTCAACAAGGTTTCACAATTTTAAGGGAAAAGACTCGCAGTCTCTGAGAATGAAAAACAAGTGCTCTCTAGCACTTCCATTCGCAACTGTGTTGGTCTAATTTTGTGCTGATGCTGCCTACATGGGTGCATGGGGACCTGTGTCCTGGAGAGGAGAAGAGTATCTCAACCCTTACAGACCATACTAGTGCCCTGGTGCTTTCTTTTGGCTAAGAAGTATCACCGAGCATAAAGTTTTGGGGCGGAAGAGGAGGAATAAACTACAAACAACAGTCACTTGCTTCGCCCCCATGCCTCAGGAAACCCCTCTTCAACAATTCCAGCTCTTGCCCTTCCTGCTTCTTTCCCATGCCCACCTAGCCTTGCCCCCAGCCCATGATTTTAGGAAACATTTTCTGCCCTCCCCTTATGTTCATATTTTCCTAATTTCTTGCCCCCCTCTGTCTTCCTCACTCTTCTCGCTTTCGGCAAATTGTAACCATGATGTCCTGGGCATCCCGGCCCTTCCACAGCACCTTGGCTGGTCTGGCTGTCCTTCAAGCAGGCCATGGCCACAGTCCGCTCTCACCCCCACCACCCAGCTGGGTAAACAACCGGGGGTTCCCAAGAAGTCCTGTACGCCCTCCGTAGCATCTGAGGCTTTGCATTATCCATGGATAAAGCGACGCGGGAGCTGCCGCACCTTTGGTGGGAGCGCGGCGTCCGCCCGGTCCCGGGCAGGGCTCGCTTGGTGTCGCAGCGCCACCGTGTGGGACAGGGCTGCTCCTGCTGCTGCCCGCCCGGTGTCACCTCCCGGTGTCACCTCCCGGTCCCCTCGGCACCCCCCGGCCAGCGGAACGCGGCTGAGCCCCGCCCGGACTGGCTTTGCGGGTGCCTTGGTTTAACCCCGGGAGGGCAGCCAAGCCTTGCGCAGCTGCTCGCTCAACCCTCCCTGCATGTACAAAATTCTGTCCTCATTGCCGCCCAAGCTGTAATTAACCTCTCCTACTCCCTCAAGCCTGAAAAGGGTTGGAAATCTTGAAAAACCTTGGGAAGCAATGTCTATGCTTACAGAACATGCACAATGATTCCTTCGGTGGATGATTGGCACAGAATTAGCAAGAATGCACCCAAAAGGTGTTAAGGAAGTTCCTGCCACAGAAAAATTGTCTGAAGTTACATCCTGCACAATCCTGGAGAAACTTCTTGGAGAGTAGTAAGATTTCCATCCTCTGTGCTTCCCATCTTGCTATCTGTATGCAGCACATTTACACTCAGAGGCAAATTAAGAGTCACCACTGTCAGAGCTGTTGCAGATTTTCTTCGTTGTTTATATTAGGGACTCAGCCTATTGCACCTCACCACTTCCCATTTCCATTAGAAACAGACATGCATTTTCCCTGAGGTTTTATAAAACTTCTGCTGTATATCCCATTGGAAGTCAGGCCGATCAAATGGAGGGACAAGCTCAGGGCATAGAGAAGGGCTCACAAATTGTGGATTCTAACTTTGTCCTGCCACACCTGTACATCACCTCCATTTTTTCCATCTGCAAAAGGGTAAGAGCAAGGGAATCTTGGTCTGCAGTCTAATGAGCTCCCAGGAAAAACAACTTTAGGCTATGTAGAGGCATTGTCTGCAGCTCTACAGGGGAGGCCTAAACATTCTGTGAAGACCTGTGCTTGTGGGCTCTTCTTGAAGCAGCAGATGTGTGACCTGTGGGTGGGCAGTGCATGCCACACCTCTGATGTCAGCTGCCCCTGCCACTCTGCCTCCCCTGCCTGCTGCACACACAAATGTGCCACTGGAAAAGTTATGAGCTTTTTATTGTCGCTTGTGGAGTGAGATATTGAACATCGAAGTGCTTATTCATTTCTGGTTATCTGATTGTCGTAATGTTTCTAAACTGCCAGTTGAAGGTAAGAGATAAACTACAGCCAGCCTCAGACTGAGAGGCGCCTTTGACGTAGCCAGGTTTTTTTCACCTGGGGATGATATATTATTTATTGACTCACACAGGGTCACCTGGAGATATTTCATGCAGGGAAGGGAAGAGTAAATACTAAAATCAAAGACTGTCAGGACCTCCTTTTGCCAGTGGGATATCTTTTCTTTGCTTGTGTGGCCATGGTGGACACAGACTTGTAGCTCTGCTTCTTAGAGGGAAGGGAAACGCCTGTGCCCTCTGTCACTCCAAGAAGAACAAATGCAGAATGGAGAAAAACAAGCAGCTGTTTGTTTATTTATTTCTCAAAGAATTCTCTTTCCCTGTTTTCATAACCTTCCTCTTTTTACACCAGCTTAGAGGTGCCAGACTACTTGAAGGAGTGAAAGGCAGGGATCAGCTCAGGGATGGTGGGGAGATCCAACATGACTGCCAAAGGAGATCCAGCAGGAGATCCAGCAGGAACTTAATTGTTGGTAGCTTTTCTGTAGATTTCCCAGGCTTGCCTCTAAAAACGAATCCAAATCCATCCCATGAACCAGCATTTGCATTGTAAAATGAAAAAAAAAAGGCTTTCCTGAGGGTCAGGGGAGTGGTGTTTGCACAGAGCATTCAGAGATAACAATTTTCGGAAAAAATTGTTGGTGTTAGCCTTTCAGCACATAATTTCAATGAGAAGCAGGAGAGACATCCATCTGCTAAAGGGAATATTTACCTCTTCCATTCTGCATGCAGCTTTGCTGTTGCTATGGTCACATATTGTTATAATTGTCTTTTATTAAGGAGACTCTCCCTTAAAGACTTTTCTACTCAATGCATCCTGCCAGCTCTCTGGTTCATGAATGCATGTTTACCTATTTAGCCTGCTTGATGATGGCATTTTTAAGGCCTCAGGGTATTTGGTTTCCAAGCACTGATAGAACTAATAGAGAAGTTCCCAGCACGATTGCGATTTTCTGAAGTCAAAGTCAAGTAGAAAGAGGTGGGGTCAGATATTTTTATGTCCCTTTATTAAAAAAAAAAAAAAGGTGTGAATATTTTTGTCTTTTATCAGAGATCAAGAATAATAGACTGAAGCAGATTAATTAGTGTAATTTGTCTGCTTGGATAGAATGGCTTGTCTGCCTTCTGGCAGAACTTTATCTCACCTGTTTTTCAAGGGCCTGCAATTGACATACATATGGATTCTACAATTTCACTGGAGTCATCACTATGCTGGGGGAAAAAGTGTCTTATTTTCAGAAGTAAATTGTTCTGCAGCAAAGCCTCACTGTGCACCAAGCAGGGTGTGAGAGGTGAGGCCAGGGCCCTCTGCACAGGAGCCACTGGAGTTTGTGACATCTCTGTTCCTATCACTTTTTCCAGTGCCTCACAGTCTCACAGTTAAGAATTTCTTCCTTGTATCTGGCCTGAATCTCCCTCTTCTAGTTTAAAACTGTTATTCCATGTCCTATAAGTGACCCCATGGAATGATATCTAATCAGAGCAGACCCATTTTGGTCTTTTCTTCACATGCCCTCCAAGATGGGAACTTAATTGTTGGTAGCTATTTATTCCCTTCTTTGGTTTGAGCACACAGAGAGGTTGAGCTGGCAATGTCCCCTCCATGTTGAGTGTAAAATGTTGGCTGAGTTCAGTCTGACCTGGCAGCGGAACAGAGCTTTCAAAGAAAATTGTGTCTGTATAAATGTCATGAAAGTGGATATAGCCAGAGAGAGACAAGGACCCTTTTCAGCAACTTTTCCTGAGCAAACAGCTGTAGCTGAGCTCGTGGCTTGTCAGACACTGAGGAACCAGCGCAAGTGAGAGCTCTTGTGAACCCTCCAGACAAAAGCAGAGCTGGAGCCAGGCTTATTGCCATTGATGCTGGAGTCAATCTCAAGGCTGGTCTGTAGGCAATCAGGCTGAGGGAGGCACAGTGCTGAGCACAGCGCCTGGAGCAGCTCAAAATCTGTCTCATGACCACTTTGCCAGGTTAACCACAGCTCAGACAAGATGAAAAGCAGCCCACTAGTCCAGAGGAACAGAAAGCAGAAAGTTTCACTGGGCAGCAAGGCAATGCTGCTGATGGCTCTGCTGGACAGGGCATGTGTGCTGCTGGGTGGTCAGTACTGCAAACAATAGCAAATCCTAAGAGAGCAAACCCAGCTCCACAGCCGTGTCTCTCTGCTTCTGAGATATGATACCCAAGTGAATGAATGAGAACTGTTTTACAGGCCCTGTACTACCACTGAAGGGCTCTTACACTCCTTCAAATAGAAAGTCTGGTCCCTGTCCAGCTCAGCATATCTGTGCCTACCACAGTCCAGTCGAAGCATTCAACATTCATGCTGAGGCACGTTGCCAAGCTGGGGGATTGACTGCAGGCAGGGCCCCCTAATCTGCCTTACTGTGGCTATCTCTGCTCTGGCCTCATCCTTCTTGGTCACCCAGCATGCAGCAGGTATCCTCTCCTTCCTATGTCTCTCATCCTCCTGCCCAGTTCTGTGTGGTGTAGTCAGCCTCCATGGTCCCTGCTGAGCTGTAGCTGCTGTCACAAACCCCATTTTTAGCAGGAGCATCCATTCTTGCTTTTGCTGCACTGGTTTGATGTGCAGCTGCTCTGGGAGCTGTGCTGGTGCTGCTTCAGCACCACAGTGATTATGTCTGATCACTTGTATTAAACATGTGGGATGGTGGAGCCAGGACCAGGGGTCAGGCTCCAGTGGCTTTAATGATTGGGAGTTTTGTGCTGGGAGTTTTGTTTTGGGTTGGGAATTTTGTTTTGGGTTGCTGGGAAGGTAAAATGCTGAATTGTTGCTGACATTTTGGTGGTGTTGTAATGACTTGTTCGCTTTCAGGGAAAATGGGAAAGAAGGAAAGAAGGAAAGAAAAAAACAGTATTGAGTGGCAGATAGCTCTATTGGTTAGAGCATGGTGCTAATATCACTGAGGTTGTGGGTTCAATCCCTGAATGAGCAATTTACTTAGGAGTTGGGCTCAATGATACTTGTGGGTCCTTTCCAACTAAAAATATTCTGTGCATTCTGTGTTCCATGCAAAGATGAAATGCCATATTCAGAAACTCATCCTTTGTTTTCCTGAGGTGAGGAAGTAGTGGGACAGGTTGATGGAGTTGCATTCCTCCTCCTAATCCTCAGCATCCCTGAGTTCAAGGAGCACTGCCAGACCCTTGGCAGCAGAGCATCTCCAAGAGTGCATCTCAGTCCCCTGTTCAACTGTGTGATTATTTGCAATTAGCTGTGTGTAAATCCAGCAGCTGGAGTATGACTGGAGTTACCTGATCCAGTCTTGAGCATCTCTCAAAGTGTTTGGAAGAGCACTGCTAGTCACTAAATGATGATGGTGTGGTCACAAGAGCAGCCAAACCAAGCCAGCCCAGCACCCTGTCCCCAGCAGATGGCTGAAGAGAGGAGGAGGCTATTTAGTCTTTTTGAAGTTGTGCTGATCCCATCTCTGGCAGAGAAAACGAAGTGGTTCAAGGGAAAATAGAGGCACCAAGCAAGTATATTGAGAAATTTCCAAAATATCTGTTCTATTGCACAGTGATCTATGGCTTAGCAACCTAAGACAACTCAGTGGATTTCACCTCCTTGAGGATGTCCAAAACATATGTGAACCCATGCATATTAACTTTAAATCCATGAAGTCCTCTCACAGGGAACATCACAGATCTAAATACTGTGCAGCTCCATAAACTCTGCACTGTATAAAAATAAATCTCATTTTGTTTTTCTTGAAATAGCAGCCTGCTGGTTTTGTGTGAGTTGCTCCTGTGTTAGAAAAAAAGCTGATGGGTGGTTCCGTCACCTTCTTCCTGTTGTTTGTAATTTATAACCTGCCACAATAACTTCCTGTCTTTCAGGGAGCTAAATAGTTCTCTCTACCTGTTTTCTTTCTACACACAGAAGCCTTTCTGTACCTTTGATCACCTTTGTCAGCTTTCTCGATATCTTTCCAGCCATAAAGTAATATGCCTTGTCACCTGTCAATAGCACTGTGTAAATGCTAAGTAAGGCCAATTTGTGCCAATCATTAAGCTCAAGGGAAATCTTGAGGAGGCGTATGTATCCCACAGAGGTGGATTCAGAGAAAATAGACACAGTGGGAACCAGAGTGTGGAAGGTGGAAAATCTGCAGCACCAGAGACTGAGCAAATTCTCATACCTTCAGAAACACAACATTCTCAAATAGCTGATAACAAATGCAAAATTCTCTTTACTGAACACAGGACAATTCCTGCTGAATCCCTGGAGGGCAATGTCTGAAATATTGGAAGGGCTGGACATATCCTTAGAGCAACAAACCACACTTCTGAGTCTCTCTTGAACCAAGAAATGAACACAGCTTGAGTCAAAGAGCTAAGCCACTCTGCAGTATCCAGCTGTGTGCAAGGAAATGAAAAGAGTCTGTGCTGGCAGATGCAACATTTAAGTGTTTGTCTTAAATTCACAGAGGGTCTGGGTTACACAAGTCTCCAGGTATGTAGGGTCTGGTGTCACTGTTCATGTAATGTGGCAGCCTGGATCCTAACAGGTCCTCCTAGATTCTTAGCACGGTCCTTGGAACAGTGACCTTCTTCTTTAAAGTCCATCACTGAAACATACAGCTATAAAAACTCACACAAATCATAGCCCCTTCTTTCCCTCCTAGAGCCAGAGGTGACATCTGCTGCTCAGGGTGGTTTTGCAGACCCCATGTGCAAAACCAGAGTTAAGGAGCTACAGACAAAGCCCTCACAACCCCTTCCTCCAATACTTTCCCTGAGTTTCCCTGCCCAGCTCTGTGACTAGCACACACCTTGAGGATGAAGAAGTGAGTCCAGTCCCTGCCTCAACATGTTTCAATCCACATCTCCATCTTTCCAGGAGAGGTCTGTATTGCCTGCTGTGCAGGTGGTCAGGGTATATAAGAAGGGAGAAGAATACAAAATACAGTTCTAGGTCATCTGAGCATTTTAGAGGGGAAAGAGCCTTCTTTAGGTGATTCCTTTTCAGCCCTAAAATCACAAGCCAAACAAGATTAAAATATTAAAAATCAGTTACCATTCATTGAAGGTCCTTCAGGTGCACTTATGGCAGAATGCCCCCATGATCTAGGGCTTTGACACTTTAATAAGTTTAGCAAATTATCATAATTGGCAAGAATACTCACTTAGAAGCACAGTCAATGAAGTAATTCCCCTCTTGGTTCAGCCCCCTGCTGAAGCTTCCCACCTTGCTTTAGACTATTTATGTCTAAATACATGGGAATGTGATGTGGCCTTGGTTCACTGAAGAGGCAAGATTAGAATAGGATTCCAGGCATGTGTTTGTCTAACAAAATACTTACGTTAGCTTAAGAAACTATATAACTATACAATAATAGTCTACAGCGCTACAAATATGTGAAAAATATATAAAAGAGTAAAAATCTTCTAGCATCATAGGATTGACTTTTCTGACCTGTTGCAGATGTCTGCTCTAGGCAGAGTCCAGCTATACTGCAGGTGAGACTGCTCCTCTTCATACATTTGCAGGAGGAGCCCCAAGACCCTTGGTTCAGACATGGATCCTCATCTCACAGGGCAAACAATTCCTCAGTGCCCCAATGGACTGACTTCAAGGAAGACAGAGGAAAAGGTCACCATTATAGATGCCTGGTAGGAATCAGGCAGGCCAGGGACATGGTTTCTGGTCCTTGGGCCACAGCCCCACTCCCTTCATATTTCCTCCTTGGTGCTTCCTTCACCACAACACTGAGATCAGCTAAACCCAAAACTGTGTGGTTGTGTCTCTATGTGATGAATATTGAGGCTCAGTGACAAAAGTGTAGGTGCTGTTGCTTTGAAAATGTGTTGCTAAAAAGAGGCTGAAAAATGTGAAATACAGGCAGCACAGGAAAACACAAGCAGTGTAAGGAAGGAAGGAAGAGGTTGTTTCTCATAGCTCCCTAGCATCACATACTGCAAGGTTTAAAACCTGGCTTTCAGGAAGATCCCAGAGCCACTTTTATTTGAAGGGCATGAACATTTATAGAGTCTCCATGTAAACATTTGCTAATTAATCTAAGTAACATCATAAAGTAGATTAAACCATTTATCTCCTCAGAGATAAACCAGTCAGCAGAGTTTAAAAAAAAAATCAGGTCCCTAACAAAATGGTTATTTAAAAGGGGAAATATTTACAGTGTTTAATTTATTTCTCCAGAATAAGGAAATTTCCTGATATTCCTGCAACAGATGAGCACAGAATAAAAGGAAATTAATTTGGAAAGCATGCTTTTCCCTCTAGAGTTACACCAACATCATCCCTTGGTTTCAGAAGCATTGTTTTTCATCATCTGGTGTAAGCAGCTGGAAAGCTGAAGTCCTAATTCCATTGACTGTTCCTTTAGCTCTGGTCTTCCTCTTTCATATGCATACAAAAGAAGACTTTAAAAATGTGCATAAAATATTCTGATGAAGAAATTGGGTTCAGCTGCTCTTCTGCTCCCCCCACTCATCGTGCTTAAGCTAAATGAAGTGATCTTTCCCAGAGCTGAGTTCACCCAAGCCTGCAATCATTGTCTGGGCATTTATTTTCCTTGCAGCCTTCCAGTCTCTCCTGAGCTCAGGAGCAAGACCACAAACCAGAGCTGGCTGAGTTAACTGGAGGCCACAGCTCCCACTGCCTTTGCAAACCCACACCTGGCCTCTGGCAGAACCTTACATAGCTGAATAAAGCATTTGAGGATGTAGCCATATAAAAATGTAAATACTACATAAAAAATAATCTTCATTGTGGAGGAGGAAGTAACACAACTTTATGAGTGGGAAGGTCAAGGAGTGTTATCTGCTATTGCCAATGCATTTTGTGGTCTCCATTCACATTTGATCCATTTGCTTTTCTATTGACACTGGCTTGGGATAGAGGAAACTCATGTTAAAATCAGATTGCCTGTCAAGATCCTGACAAAGGAAGGAAAGGGCCCTTGATTACAAGGGTCCTAATCTGGCATTCCTCACAGAGCTCCCTGTTCCTCCACAGGGCTCACTGCCCTTTTGCCGCCTGCTTCAGGTGCTTTAGGCTGGCAGCAGGTGTCTGCTGTAACTTGCAGACTGGCTGTTACCCCCATGCTTGGAAAATTTCTATTGCAAAACATTCCAGAGGAGAGCTCATCATTAATAACAGCACTGTCCCTGCTGGCTCCTCTTGGTCCCCTCAACCAAAGTAGGCTAGTGTTATTCTTTGTAAAAACAGTTGTCCATCTAGCAGTACAACACATTTACATACCATTAGAGATCTGTTGCATGGCTATATAAACACATGTAGACACACATGAGATTATCCACCAGGAGTAACCAGCTCACATAGTAAAGTTAGATGTTTTTTTTTTTAAGCACCTGTCTTTCAAAAAATTATGATAAGGTACATTGTAAAACATGGGGGAAAATCCTATAATCTATGATTCTAAAAAAACCCAAGTAAAAAGTAAGAAGAAGGGGAAAAATTGCACAGGATACACAGATAATTTTAAAGTTATTTTGCTTTGGAAAGTAGCAATTTAGCAGTACTGTTGAGTTGAATGAAATTCACTGGCACAGAACAAAACACTCACGATTATATTCTGTCTCTTCAGGTGAGTTTTGCAGATCTTTCTCTCAGGGGGTTTGAAAGAAAACTACATTTGCCTCCATTTTCAGATTTATACCCATGAATCAGAGACTGGAATATGGTCTTCCATATTTGTTCATTACAGACATTATAGGAAGACTAAACTCTTCCCTTGAGATTATTTTTGCCCTTGGTTTAAATGAAGCAGCAGGGAATTCTCTGCCAGTGCAGAGACAGCCAGGACTACTGGGCCATAGTAAGGATTGAGTGAACAGCCCACCAGGAGAGGGGCTTTGTCCCTGCAAAGGGTTTTCTGGGCTTGGGGCAGATAAGTTCTCCCATTGACATAGGCTCCTGTGTGCCTGCACACACACACAGAGCCAGCCAAAGCCTCAGGGACTTTTGCCACCTTGCTGTTAATCATTGTCCAAGCAGAGCTGTGCTCTTTGAGATCTCTGACCTGTTTTGCAGTCCTGAAGGGGTTTATTGCAGCCAGTGCAGCCTTGGCCGGTGTTTGGATTGTGTGCTGCTAGCCAGCCACCTGGCCCCAGTTCAGAGCTCTTTGATACCGAGCCTTGCACGGCCGCACATTTGCACTTCTCATGAAAAGGGAGTGACTCCTACTTCCATCGGGAGCGGGCAGCCCGAGGGATACAGGGTGAGGAGGAAGCAGCCAGGTGAATTTCCCTTGGGTGATAATGAGATCATGTGGACATGGTATCTGCAAGAACGTGGATTCAGGACTGAAAAGCAGTCAGGTTACTGGCGATGGGGCAAGGAGAGGTCTTGTCTTCAGTGAACTGTGCCAAACACAAGAAATCTCAGCCCCAAGTCTTACAAGATTCATGCACACAGAAAAGATTTCTCCTTCAGGTCTTTAAGTAATTTTTAATTTTCTTCCTCAGGTCTCTGGAAGCTTTTCCTGAGTCTTTTATGACTTGCTGAAGCCTTGAACTTCAGCAAGAAATCCATTCAAGCTTAAATTAATTCAAGAATTTAAGTGTTGTTCTATTCATGCTCTCCTAAATCACAGATAATTTAAAACAAAGAGGAATCAGAACCATTTTGTCAAACATTTTGATTAGCCGGTATCTTGTTGAATCCTGTGTGTCATTTCTGGATGGTGACTCTCAGTGTGGGTATCTGCTTCCAATCCCATGAAAGTGTCACATTAAAAAAATCCATAAAGAAGTAGAATTAGGAATTCAAACCCAGTAGCCTTGCTGCTGAAAATATATGAGATACTCCTCAAAGATCCCTTCCAAACCAGAACATCCTATTGATCTGTGAGTCTACACAAAATGCACAATCATGCAGTCACTTGGGGAAGTTTGTCTTTGCTCCTAAGAGGGCATAAATGAAGAAAATGGTTCCTTCTTTTCAGTACTAGAAACTCATTAAAATCCCCTGCACCAATTCTAAGGAATGGCACCAGCCACATTACATGGGAGACAGATCAATGGAGTTATCCTGGTTCAGGAGGCTGAGCCCTTGCAGAAAAGGGTGCTACACCCAGGATGGAATCCTTCTTTCTTCAAAACATGGAAAGGTGTGACTTTAATGGGACCAGGAAAGGGCTGTATTGGGGTTTTTTCACATGTGTGGAAGACCAGTACAATTTTGAGCCTCCCCTGCTGGCTCACCAGTTCAAATTCCTGCACTTTGCAGAAAGGACAGTTCTGTGCAGGAACTTGAAACTAACGGGACAAGGAAGGCTGCATACTATTACCAGAAGTCTTTTCATCACTTACAGCCAGCTCTCTGGGTGCATATTCCCAAAATCCTTTGAAATTTTTGGAATTACTTTTGTTGCATGTATCTGTAATCCTCTTCAGCCTTACTCAAGAATTTTCAGTGAGCAAATTTTACTCATTAGGGATAAATATTATAATTCACCTGTAGTTCTATTCTGTTTTACCAACTACATCACAGGCAGTAATCCTTAAGGTATGAAATATATAGGTTCAGCAAATGGCTATTTTTGTGCAGTCAATAAGGTATAAAGGCAGTGTGTGACCAGGAAAGAACAGTTTAAGGGAATTAAGAGTTGTTTTATGAATGCAAGAACAAAGCTCACTTCCAGCAACTCTCTGCTCTGTGGCTTCTCTGGTGCCTAAGAAAAGGCAGCATGTGTCCAGTGGTCCAGTGGCGACACAAAAGGTACAAAATCTTCCCCCAGCTATCCCTGGAGCTGTCTTTAGAACTTGAAGAAAGAGCTTCTTGATGAGTGGGACGAGGGTATTAGAGTGCACCGAAGCTGTTGACTGCCATGCACTCTCTGTGGATTTTTGTGGTTTTGGGGTCTTTCTGAAGGCTAGAAGATGATTTACACTGTGCTGGACATCTGAGGGTGTAGGGAAAGCAGGTTTGCTTTTCCCTTGGTACAGATCTGTGAGGATGCAACTGATGGCTTTTGTTAGCAGAGAGCTTAGCGCAGAAGAACACAAATGACAAGTATAGAAGTGGAAAAGTTAGAAAGAGTGTAAAAGAAACAGTGGAAAACATAAGGGTTAACTTTGGTATCAGTTTTCTTTGAATGGGAATGGAGAGAAGAGCTGAAAAGAAAGGAAAAATGAAGAACAGACAGCAGTCTCCAGTTCTCTGATTTATAGGACCCATATAAACCCTTAGTCATTCAGCACTTTCATTTTCTAGAAGTCCCAAGTCATGGTGCAGCAGGCACCTGTGCTGTGGCTGCACAGGCTCGTGCAGGATGCTTCTTGTGCCTGGTGTAGGGTGCAGCCCTCTGGACACCTCTGTAGACCCGGCACTGTCAGCACCACCCTTTGTCTCATGGTAAGAAGACAACCTGCAGGTGTGTCCAGTCCAGGATTTGGACCTATTTAAATTAAGTTTTCCAAATGTCTTGCTCTATGTGCAGATCTTTGTGCATGTGTTGACACTCAGTACACAGAATTTTTTGTGAAGGCAGTTTAATATGCTGTTGTATTTCCACATCCTAATTATCTCCCCTGTGGAGGTCCCTGGTTGGAGCTGCTTAGTTGGGAGCAGGAGGTTCCTGCCCTTCTGATTCAAACCCTTTCAAAGAGCAAGCCCTGGAGCAGCAATTTCATGACCTACAGTCACCTTCAAAGTGTTGAGACTCACTAAAAGGCCACCCAAGCAGGGTTTGGGCAATAGAGTGCCCAAAATGACACCCGTGGCACTGCATTTTCCATAAACTGCCACTCAACAGAATACGTGCCTTGCCTGTATTCCTCTGAGTGGTGTTACACAAAATGCAAGCACTTAAAACATCTTTATATGTCCGTAGAATAACATAATCTGAAACAGGAGCAGAGCAAGTTCACACAATTAAGAGGTACCAAAAAGTGACGGCAGTTGATCAATCAATGGACTAATTGCATCTGACTGCAGCAAGTAGGGATTCTTCTGTCCTGTGTTTGCTTGCAATGAAGCGAGGACGAGAACTGGGTTGCCTAAATGGCCTGGAGCACAGGCTACCCAACGCAATCAATTGCTTCACTCAGTCACCCTCGCTGATGATGGGAAAATACAAAATGCTCCCTGGTAGCCCTGGAACCTTTAGTCGTGAGGCTGCCTGCAAAGATATGCTCAGGACAACAAGCATTTTGCATTTTTGACATATTTCTAAAATGTAACTGCTATTTTATCACCTAATCAAGCTATATAGTAGTATTTTATTGCCAAATCTGAAATTTATTACTGCTGCTTTGTGGCTATACACAGTGTTGAATTAGTGCTTTATTACTATAAGCAACTGATAACACTTACCCAATTAAGGTATCTTTGTATCTATCTCTATTTGGAACTGTTCCGACACCAAGTTCTTGTCAGCACTGAACAAATTGTTTTTATTAGTGACTGAAACAGGACTAAATTAACAGCTAGAGAAGTTGTGATTGCACCACTAAACTCCTAAGTAGTTTGATTAGTAAATAATACAGTAATACCAATTAAACATAACAGCTGCTTATCTCATGGAGATTATTAAATAAATATATAGCTGTAAATGTATCTTGTTATGGTACAGTATAGATTTAAACTGCTTTTAAGAAATAATCAAGCTTTCTGTGAAGTCAGGGAACAGAAAAAAAACAGTGGTCTGTATCTCAACGTTGTGACTACATCATCACAAAAACCACAAGCAAATAAAAGGAAAATATAAGACAAGTGCTTTATGAGATATTATTTTGTGATTCTAAGTTCTAAGTAGTATTTCAGGTTCTATTTTGTGCCTTTACTTTAAAAAGAAGAAAAACACAATCAAAGATGGAAGAATATGCATGAAGATTGTGGCCTCATGGCAGAAGGATTTGATCTTGCTGCTAATCAGGGCTTTGAGTTGCAAACAGTCTGTATTTTGACATTGACCTTCCTGTGCTTTCAGAAAATCAAGGGTTTGAATCCTCTGTGTAAATAACAAGACTGCAATACCTGCTCCTAGCCACAGTTTCCTTTTCCACCTGAAGTCCCCTGGGCCAAAGTTGTTCCAAAGAGCAAGAAATATCCCAGTGAGTGATCGAATGGTCCCCAGTGTGACAGTGTTCCTTAACTTGTAGCTCAGGAAGATCATGGAGCTGCTGTGGACACCGTGCTGCTGAGACGTGCTCCTTGCTGCCGAAGGAAGTAGAAATCACTGCACAGCATTGCATCATGGCCCTATTCTTGAGATTTGGATGCCTCAGGGCGATATTGGAGGCACCTCATTATCTACTAGGAATTTAGCCTTCTGGGAAAAAATGTCAAGGAGCACAGAGAAGATACAAGGCAGATCAATTTGATTATCTTATAAAGGAAGTAAGGAAGAGGCAGAGACTGTTACGTGAGTCATAGTTGCAGTAACTGGGGAAGGTGGCAACAGAATGTGGGTTTCATTATTTCAGTTAAAATTTTCTTCTATTTTTTCCTTCTTCAGTTATAATTTTATTCAGTTCCTCTTCTCCTCCCCTGTTCTCCATCCTCCCCTAGGACTGGCAAGTGGGAAAGGCAAATGATGAAGGCCAGTACCTGCCACTAAAATTCAGCAGGCAGCAGGGCTGGTGAAAATTCCCTGCTCCCAGCATTTATGGCAGGGTGCAATCAGTGGCTTGTGTTTGCTATTTAAACAGAGGAGCTTTGGAGTTAGAGGGAAGGTCTTCCCCAAGAAGCTGCTGACTCCTGAAACCTGATGTCCTGTTCCTTATCAGGCCGGTTTATGACAGGTTTCATAAATGTTTTATGAGACCCTGATGACTGCATGGCTGAGCTGGGCGGTGGCAGCTGCCTCCAACTGTGTGCGTTATTGACAAAAGATCAAAGACCAGATTTACCACCCTGATAAGATCAGATGGATAAGAATCCTGAACTGACTTTTTGCCCGTTTCCTGCATGAACAAACACGTTGCAGGATTTATTGACAGAGGCTCAATCCTGAAGACCTTGTTTGGACAAAATTCCTACCAATCTACACCCCTTCCCCTAGGCTTAGTGGAAATTCCATGAAATGGGCAGTAAAGTTTGAGACCCTTGGCTAACTACAAGGTGAGCCACTGCTTTGACTGAAACCCCTTCTTCCAAGAGTCCCTGGATAGAGGGACCTTAAGGGGATTGTTGGTCTTGATGGAATCAGGGTGACGGGAACCACGATGCATTGCCAATTTCCCAATTGTATTAAAGCTCTGGTGCATAAGGCCTCCTGCCACGTGGCAAAGCTCTGTCTCACTTCCCTCTGCAGTTCTCCAGGATGGGATCTGCTGACCACCAGCTGAGGCCAGTAGATGCAGCAGCTGGGAACATGGGCTGCATGACAGAGGCCAGCCAAGCCTCTCGCACACAAAGCATCTGAGTTTAGTGCATCTGACTTTCCAAGAGCCAAACACTTGGGAAGGTCCTGGGGTTGGTCTTAGCCAGGTCTGAGGTAGTGCTTGTTCTACAAAAGATGTCTCTCCTAGGCATGTCTGCCAGCACCTCCTGCTCCAGGAGCACTGTCAGCCCAGCTGGGTGCAGTGGCCCCAGGACCTAAAGTGAGGGCCACTCAGCATGGTCAGAAGCACATTACACCTCCCAGATTTAGGGTGGCAGATGTGCTAGCAAGATAAAGAAAGTGGGTGACAAGGCAGGACTGCAGGACTGCAGTGTGTTTCAAACAGAACTGCAGGTCCTAAGAGATGACTGCTGTTACTATTTTTTGCTGTAAACTCTCTAGATAATTGTCAAAAAAAATGTATCTTTCTTTTCCAAGCCTGAGAAGAGAAATATTTTTAGTTTCTTGTCAAAGGATTATTTCATTATTAGTCAAAAAACTTTTTAAGACAGCTAAAAATAAGATACTATGGAAACACTGGGCTCAGTTATTCTGTGTTTGTTGATTTTTTAAATGCAGGAGCAGAACAACTGTCTTTGAATGACACAGGGCATGCCTGTGTCATGAAGTTTGTTTTCCAGGAAGCCTGACTGGCTCAAAAAATGTTCAATAATAGGGCTTAGTGAGACTAACGTATCACAGAAATTGCCTCATAGTCGCTTTGACCAGCAGAAGAGATGGGTCAAAGAATTGACTTGCCCATGGCACTTAGATACTGGCAAGAGTACAAAATAAAGAGAGGTGAAGTGGGATTGAAATTCTGATCACCAAGTGCTCAGAGACAGAGTCTTAATCACTGATTAGGCAGAGAATCCCTTAATCACCTGCCTGATTCATCACTGCCAGACACTACCTGGCCTGAGAGAAACTGGTGTTCCTCTATTTGGAGAGCAGGGAAAGACTATGTGAACTCACTAGGAAAGATTTAGATTTTCTCATTCTGCTGTGTCAGACAACAGTTGGCTAAACAAGGGATTCTCCCAGGTTTGAAACATGCAATTTGCTGGGAGCTGCTGTCTGGTTTGAGTGCTACATTTTCCTCAGTCTCATTGAAAATCAAAGTCTAAAAAAAGTGCAAATTTAAGCATTTAGCCTCTGTCCCTGATGCTAGAAGCATGCTTCTCTAGAGCTCAAAGGAAAATACTTATTTTAAAAGGTAGGGCTAACTGACTATGAAGTAGCCCATCAAGTGGAGATGGCTGGGTTTGCCCCACTATTCATGGAAGTATAAGAGCTCCACAAAGTTCTGGAGAGTAAAAATCCAGCCTGGGGACCTGAAGTATCTGAGGGACTTTTTTTAAAAACCACACATGGAAAATTTCTATATATAGAATCTGTCATGTTTTTGTTGGACTTGGTAAGAGCAAATATTGTGTAGTGTTATACTACAGGTCCAGTAATACAACATCAAATAACAGAATGTGGAGAAGCAGCTGCTGGTGGCTAAGAAAGGAGATGAGAAAATTACAAAAGAAGAAGAACACCTTGTTTGAAACATTTCATGTGGCTCACAACTCATCTCTAGACAATGCTGATCATTGCCAGCAGGGCAGGAGGACAGGCAGCAGAGCCAGCATGGATGCAGCAGCACTGTCTTTTATAGGAAAAGTGGGCAGGTGGACACGGATCTTTATCTTCAAATTTGTTTTCTAAACATTATCAACTCAGATTGCCCTCCACAAATTTCACTCCAAAACTTCAGAGTAATTGGCTTTTACAATGCAGTAAAGAAAGATATTAACTGGTCTGGGGATTGACTAGACAACCATTCACATCACTCTTTTATCAATATTGCCATAATTTGACACTTCTGAATGGAGGAGGATTGTAAAGTGTCTGCAGACTCTGTAAAACATGTTAAATGAAGATTAGTCTTACTGCTTAGTTTAAGCCTAGTAAAAGATAATTAAATTGACTGATGCAGCTGTAAATCTCACTTTTATCAAATCCTGGCTCTCTCTGTCCTTATGATTTTACAGCATCATTAATGTTGTTGAAACAATATCATTAATCTCCTCCTGCTGTTCAGAGGATGAAAGACAACCAGAAATCTCTATAAAAATCTGCTCTCTCCTCACTAGTGTTATCTTTTCTCCCTTCTTACTCTCATACAACTTAGACACATATTTCATTCATGAGGTGATTTCATAAGCTGAAAATTAATTGTAAATACACCATATAGTTTCTTTCACGATGGTTTGTGTAAAATGGTTTTCTTAGTTTTGGAGTTTTAGAGGGGCTTTTTTGTCAAGCAAAAGGGATTAGAAATAATTCCTCAGTGTTCTTCATAGTTTTGTCTTTGCCTTTTTTTTGTGCAATTCTTCGTAACAACACAAAAGATCATCAGGCTTGCAAGTGAAGATACACTGCTGCTTTGAAAACACTGGGAATTCCTCCTTAAGTAATCACTTTTAATTTTTCCTCAAATTATTAGACAGGGAAGATTGACTTTTTTCTACTTCTAATTTCCTAGTGAAGGCTATGACAGAGCTGGGCATACGGAGGTGAACTGCCTGTATGGGAAACCTGTAGCACAACAAGACCGTGTAAGACGTTCCAATGTAGCAACTGGAGCTGTTCAGCCTGCAGTAGGCTTTGCACATTCCTCCCTGGTGCAGTGGCTGCTGGGAACATCACTCACCCCCTTTTTGCTCTGCCTGAACTAGGACACCTCTGCCCAAGGTGTCTCACAGTGTTTATTCTGCCCACTGCTGTACCTCAGCATCACCACAAAATTATTCCATCTTTCTTTTCTCTGGGTGCATCTCCTCTTTATGATTGCACATGAGCTGTACAGCCTGAATCATACGGCCTTTTCGTTTCCAAAATACTTTTGTTTCCAGGGGAAGGACACTTGCCTTCCCGAGATGCAACCGTGGATGCTGGGTCATGCAACTTGAGTTGATCAGGACACACAGAATCCCCTCTCATAGTATGAGGTGGACAAAAAAATCCCACCTCAAACAAGAGGAGACTTTAGATAAGTGAAGTTCAGATAATCACTCTGTCTGTCTTCCCCAAGGTCAGCTGGCTCAGCAGGGCTTTATCCATATTGTTTTACCCAGGATATTTACCTGAAACCCAGGAATAAATCCCTTCAAAGCCAGATTTCTACTTGGGCACTTCACTTTAGGTGGTGAATCTCACATGACTGAAATTTTGTGGCATCCTCCTGGAAAAAAGCCAATCAGCAATCCCCTAACAATCTGAATGCTGTTAGGCTTCTCCTAACAAGGGTCTCAGCAGGCTGCTTTCTCTGACCTCTGTATTTTCCTGGTTAATTCAAGGTTTGAGGCTGTCCCTTATGACTAATGTAAAAGCAGAATTGTGCTGCACTTGGCTGAAGTAAATGGAACAAATTGACTACTTTAGCTCACTGTTTATGTGGGGGAGAGTTTATGTAAAAAATATTTCAGAGTTCATAATCTGGCATTTAAGTTACAGTTAAACCTAAATATAGTACTTTAATCATCAGCAGCTATAATTTCACTCCTTTACTTCTTTAAACTCTTTGGTTTGAAAGTCCAAATGATAAGAAGTACTTCTCAGTAATGCAAATAGACAGAGAGCATGGAGTTCATCCAGAGACTGTTTCTCCAGCCTGGGCTTACCTTTTTGCTTACCTTTTCAGGTCTCAGATAACTGGAGGAAAAAATTCCATTTCAACTCTGTCAAACGCTTGAAGTGGACAAGGCTTGCCCCTCTGCAAGATCTAGGGCAACACCAGCACCCCTTTTCTGTGTTGACCCCATAGATAAAGCCATGATGGTTCAGGGGTGATCCCTAAGTTCTGCAAAAGGGAGGAGGTGATGAGGAGGGTAAAATGGGTAGCAATGCTATGGAGTAAAGGAGTAGTGGGAATAAATGCACAAATTAGTTTGGGTATGATATGTGCTAGTCCGAGCTATTCTTATAAAAGACTTTATATAAAGAACTGGTCATCAAGCATCACCTTGAGTCCTGTGTGCCGTTCTGGACACCATGATATAAAAAGAGAGTGTCCAAAGGAGGGCAATGAGGATGGTAGAGGGTCTGGAGGGGAAACTGCATGAGGAGCTGCTGAGGTCCCTTGGTCTGTTCAGTCTGAAGCAGAGGAGACTGAGGGGAGATCTCATTGCAGTCTGCAACTTCCTTGTGAGGGGAAGAGAAGGGGCAGGTACCAATTTCTTCGCTCTCATGAGCAGTGACAGGACTTGAGAAAACAGCCTGAAGTTGAGTCAAGGGAGGTTTAGATTGGATATTAGAAACAGGATCTGCAGCCAGGGGGTGATCAGGCACTGGAACAGGCTCCTCAGGGCAGTGCTCTCAGGCACATGGTGTGACCCTTGAGGTGTCCTGTGTATAGCGAGGAGTTAGACTCAGTGATTCTGATGGGTCCTATAGGTAACATATAGCAAATCCTGTCCAGTGAATAAATTATCATAAAAGAGAAACCTGTGTGAGCAAAACACAAGGATGACTGTGCAGGAGCCCCAGGTTTGGTGTGGGAAGCTCACTACTTCCTGCTGCCTGCCAGGCGTTTTGGTCATGCAGAGGCCCTGACTCCTGTTTCCTTGGACAGGAAGGGAAGGGACAACATGTGGGGCAGGTCAGCAGGGCGGGTCCAAGCTGTGGATTGCTTCTTGCTGTTCAGAGCTCTCCCCCAAAGCCTGGAGAAACCCTCCAGCAGAGCACCGTGCTTGGCTTGTTCCAGGGCACCATGACCTGGAAAATTCTCTTAGGCAGGTCAGCAGGTGCAGGTGCTTAAAAGTCCAAGGGTAGAGTTTTGCCAAAGTTCACTCCTTTACAGCACACAAAGTCCTGCTGCCACATCCGGGCGGCTCCCCTACGCACAAGTGTGAGGCCTGGGCTGCCCTAGCTCCAGGTGGGGCATTTGTGCCCAAGCAAAACGTTGTATTTTTCAAAACCTGCTATAAAACAAGCTCCCAGATGCATCTCTGGGTCTGTCAAATGGCACTGCCAATGCTCAGAGTTGCAGTCCTGCAGCAACTAGAGGGGTTCCAACATTTGATCCCAAACTAATGTCACAGATTATCTGGAAACACAAATAGCACAAGGTACTGAGTGTTGTTACTCCTCAGTGAAAGGTGTACATGATTTGATACTAATTATATTTAGTTTAAATTGCTTCCTAACAGTTAGCATTTGAAAGATATGTCAACAATTTTCACTTTCTTTAAATGAAATAGGGTAATAGGCTTTTATAGCAGAGTATAAAGATATCAGCTGGGAAATCTATGGTCATCAAAGGCTTTAGTTTTCTCCCTTTATCCATTGGTATAGCCCTAATTTGACACATGCCTTTTGAGGAAGCCTGTAAAGTGACTGCTGACCCTGTTAAATTTAGATTAGTCTTACAGCTCACTTAAAGCCAGTAAAGTGATAATTAAATCCACTCTCGAGCTGTAAACTCCAGAGTACCTGGAATTGGCTCTGTTCCTGCTACTGGCAATGCAGCTTCATTAGAATTTATACTGTCCCCTGCTGTGGGGACCCTCCAAACATGTAAGGGAGGGGAGTATCTGTCTGACCATGCTGCCTAGATCCAGCCTCCTCTGGCCCATGCAGCCCTGTGAAACACTGCTTTGTTGCTGCCACAGGGTGCTTCTGAGCCTTGGCACAAGGCTGATATGACTGTACTTATCTCTAAATTCAAACCAGAGGTTACAATGTGGGTCAAAATCATTCAGTTTATCAGAGAGAAAAGATAGCCCTGCCCTGCTGTTGGGGCAGACAACAAATAATTTTGTGTTATCCTTTCTTGGCTTCTACTTTGAAACAGCATTAGTCATTTGGGAACTGATGCTCTCAGGCTTTGGCTGAGGTTTCGTTATGTCTCTGCTGAACTTTGCAGCAGGAGAGAGCCCAAGTGCCCCATTGCGTTTGTCATCCATGAGCCAAATGTGCCATAGCCTCGTGGGGACAGCACAGGGTGGGCTCAGCCATAGATAAGGAGATGAGCTGGAAGAGAGTATTGCAGTCTGTCCTTCCATTATAATGACCATTTTCTTGGGTCATTTCCTTCTGTCTCTGAATCCCTGGCATCCACACATGGATTAGGAAACACAGAGGAAGACAGTCTTCTCTCAGCAGAACCTTACTCTGTGCCACTGGATTTGGAAGTATGCCAGCCACTGCTTGTTTCTTTGGTAAGGGAAGGGATCTAAAATACCCCCAAACTGCTTTCACACATATCAAAAGGAAAGAATGGCACACCAAAAAAAAACGTTGTGCAGAGGAGAACAGGTTTCAGGTTTGATCACTGTGACTCAGCAGAAGGTTTATGATGAAGAAAGTTTTGAAACACATTCAATGCACTTTGTTGTCTCAGTTCAGTTTTTTTTTGGTTTTTTTTTTTTTTTTTAAATTTCAAATTTTTTTGGGCAAGCACTGGATCATATTATCTGAGAAGGTACTGCAGACACTTGTCTGTCCTTAGTCCTTCCCCTCTATCCACCACTAACAGTATCTGCTAGAGCAGGAGGCAGGTGGAGGTTGGAGCTGATTCCAAATAATGATTTATTTTCTAAATTTATTGAGAAAGTGGCTAAGTAGTGCCAACCTTTGGTTTGATGCCAGCTTGGTGGGAATGTCCTGTGTTACATCCCTGCTCTTCCTGGATGTGAGAGGATGAGATCTTTGTCCCAAAGTAACAACATGGGAGGAGCAGTTCAATTTTCAATGAAACTCCCTAAATTTAGCAGCCTGCCTCTCTGTTGTAAGCCTGTGGGCTCCCCTTAGAGGCAGTGCTGTGGTCAGGGGAGCAGTGCTGCCTACCCCAAGGCTGCCTGGCTAGACCTAGGAATTTCTGGCTGAGCACAGTGGGCTGCACTGACAAGATCTTTGCTGATCTCTCGTGTGTGCAACATGGTCAGCATGCAAACGGGTGTCTGAACGTAGCTCTCTTGACCTTCGACCGAATTCTTTTATACAAAAAAAGGGTATAATTCACGCAAGTGATAGTCAACATAAAACCATCTGGAGCCTGGTGCTTGTACCGAATGATTTGTGAAGCAGCAGTCCGTGATGCGAGGCAGCAGGAGAGAGACGCGCTGTTTAGACGAGGGCCGTGGCACATACAGTGTTATTTCCAGAAGACTGTTTAGTCACTGCTGTTCAGGGTGGCACGAAAGAAGTGCAAGCATTATCAAAGGAAACCCAGGGCGAGGAAGGGATCACCTCCGGCAGTACCCAGCGCTGCCGGGAGCGGCTCCTGGCCGCGGTTCGGTGCTGCCACCCGCCGGGCTCCTGTACTGAGGAGGGAGTTTCCCTTTGGGCTTTCACCCCCCTTCATTACACGGGAGTTCAAGGAAGGACAAACCGTCCCTGCCTGGGGACTTCATGTCCCTTGCCAGGGCAGTGGAAGCTGCCACCTCCCAGTCACCAGGATGGCATCTATCTTTCCTATCTGCCACATGAAACTGGTGTTCCTTCTTTGTGTCAGGGGCCTTGTGGTGAAACCCTTTGTCTTGACCTTCTCCTTCCACTTCTGCCTCCTTGCAGCCCCACAATTCCCAGCTTCTGCTTTCAACCCTCCTGGCACCTGTCTCATCTTCAGCTGTGATCACCAGAGAGAAAAGCAAAGAATGCAAAACACCCCAAACAGAGACGTTTTAATGAGAGGTGGGAGCACAGTGAGGTGTGAGTGCTCTTTTAAAGTAACCAAGAGTTAGACACTATCCCATGCTATTTGAAGACATAATAAAATTTAATGCATTAGCCTTTCGAGAGTTACCGGTGCATCTCCCCTTGACTACCTTCAAAAACACTTTTTAAATATTGAAAATCCCTCTGTGCATTCACTGTGAAACTTTAATGGAGACAGATCCTCTGAGCCTGCTGAAAAGATTTCTCTGCAGCATATATTGGTTAATTTAGTGAGCTTCTTTCTCCCTGGCATCTTTCTTCTTCTCTCTCTCTCCCTCTCTCTCTCTCTCTCTCTCATACCAGTTCTATTCTTTGTTTCATTTTTCATTTCTTCTTCACTTTTGAACCATAATTAATTAAACTTTCTAACCATCTTTTTTGCTCCCCCAAATTTCATTTTAGATTTTGGGGGAGGGGGGGTCCCACCTTTTTCCCCTTTGACTTCCACTTTTAATTGCCTCTTTTCTGTAGCTTTAGATGAGCTCTTTTTCTTCTGTATCCTTCTAGGTTTCCATGTTTCCTCTGACAACAACAAAGTTCATAAGTAATTGAATACATTGAAATGATAGGAACAACCCATTCTCTTCTGGACCACGGAGCTCAGGAGAAAACCTAGCTGCTCAGAAAATGTGACCAAACATAGGGTGAACATAGATTAAGAAGAAATTCTTCCAGATGCTGATAACATCCCTGGACCCCCTTGAGCGACAGTCTTCATATCAGCGGCCAGACATTTCATCTGAATTTAGGGGATTGCAATATGGCATCTGTTTCTGAGGGACTTGTCTAACACCTTTATAACTAAAGGCAAGAAATAGGCGCTCTGGGGTATAATTCACTGGACAGAATTTAAATACCTGTTTGAATGTCAGATCCTCTTCTTTTATTTCCTATCTAACCTATTCCACAGAGCCTTAGGCAGTAACTGTTTGGGTTTTCTTGATGTGATCACTTACTTCTTGTGGCATTTTCTTTGAATACTTGAGATTATTCGTCACCTTTCTTGAGCAGGACATTAAGCATGAGTACAATATCCAGATAGTTCTTGTACCAAACAGGTTCACACATTGCTGGTGTGATGATTGGGAAATGATGTATTATGATGTGGTGTGTGCAAATCTTGTCACCAGACCATGCTGCAGCATATGGACCTCAGGTGCCTTCAACAGTGCCCTGTGTCCTACAGGCCTGCAGCTGCTGAGAACGACCATCTTAGAAGGCAAGAAGAGTTCTGGTGGTCAATTATCTTTTGTTCTGCAAATGTAACCATGAAGAACAGAAGAAAAAAGAACAGCAGAACCACGTAGCAGTTCAACTTCAGTGTCGTCTCTTGAGGAGAACTCCCAAGAAAAGGTTGCTAGTTCTGGTGAAATAAAGCAGCAATTACCTATTGACCAGATTTTGCTTTTAAGAGGCTCAGTTCCTGACCATCCTCACTGAAATTGTCCCCAAGACCAGGGAGTGGGGTTGTACTGGGTTGACCTTAACCAGCAGCCAAATACCTACACATCTGCTGGCTCTCCTTCTCTGCCTCATGATGGGAAGAAGACAGGAAGAAGGCACCCAGATAAAGGCAGTTTGGTAGGTTAAGCAAAAACTGCACACTCAAGCAAAGCAAGAAGAGAAATTTGTTCACTTTTTTCCTTCAGCAACTGATGTTTTTCCACCGCCTGGAAACCTGGGCTTCTTGACATGCAAAGGTTAGTTGAGGAGACACATGCCATAGCCACCAACGTCATTGCCTTTCTCCTTGTTCCGTTGAGTTGTTACTGCAGCACATGTTGCTGTAAGGCAGAAATAGCCCTTTGGCCAGCGCGGCTCCGTTGTCCTGGCTGTGCTTCTTCCCAGCTTCTTGCCAACCCCAGCCTACTTGCTGGTGGGGAAGAGTGGGAAAAAAAAAACAACAATGTTGCACAAGCATATAAATGCATGCTGCTCAGCAACAGCCAAAACACTGGTGTGTTATCAGCATTGTCCTAGTCACAAATCCAAAACTCAGCACTGTCTGGACTGCTGTGAAGGAAATTATCTGTTTCCCAGCCAAGCCCAGCACAGGGAGTCAGCTAGATGGCTCAATATGTAGGCAAGCATCTCCAGCTGGGCTGTTCTCTGAGCTCCCACGATAGTTTGCAGTGTCTCCAGGGGCTCAGCTGGCATGTGAAGGCCCACCAGTCCTGCAGCCACCATTTCTCAGGAGTAGAAGTCTCTGTATGTCCTGTCCTGTGTCTGTCAGTTCCAGTGCCTTGGAGGCCTCTGAAAGCAAAAGGGTCATGCCACTACTCACCTGCAGACGTCTGCATCTCCTCCCATGTTGATTCCCCTGCAGGGCCAGCTACACAAGGACCAAGGGATGGATCCTTCTGGCTACTCAGTCCAGGGTGGTTCTGTCATCTTGAAGGTGCCTGGCAGGAAGCAGCTGGTAGAGAACTCAGGAACATCATCTAAGGGAGAGCTTCAACAAATTGGTCTTAGACCCCATCACATCTTTTAGGTCCTATTCCCTGCCCATTGTATACTCATTTCCAAGCATTCCAAACTACTGTGGTTGATATATTAATCTTTAATTTTTTCTAGCATTTGCTATTACTTCACAAAAGATACATTGTATCATAAATTCTTTTGCCTTCTTATTTAAAAACTATAATAATTTAACCTTCTACTTTGTCATTCAAAAAATAATAGTTCCGTTCAGCATCCCCTGAATTTGCAATTATCCATACATACAAAATGGCACATCTTTGGGCTTTTATATCTAGCTGACAAATAAAGGTACTATCACCTTTCTGAACAAATGCTTCACTTTCATATATCAACACAATCAAGCTCAGTTCATTGATGCCAAACACATGTCTCAGACACATATTTCTCTGACAGTATTTCTACCAGGCTTCAAAGTGTTTTTACATGATCACAGTCTGGACATTTTTCTGACTGATAAAGATGTTACAGAGTTGGTGTTTAGTTGTTCCATCAATTCTGAAAAGTCTTAGACTGTAAAACCAAACTTGTTGGAGCTGCTGTGAAGGCACAAAATAAATCCCTCAACTTCCTCAGCTAATAAAGCTCCTGATCTAAACAGCTGCTGCTATTTCAGTCCTGAAACCATTTCAGTTCCACTGAAGTGCACTGGGACTGTTATGTGGCTTCATTTCTCACTGACTCTTTGGAGCTAGCAGAACCAACGCAGATCATCTAAGGAGTAGGAGTGAAAATTAATGAAACTGAGAAATGAAATGAAGTGACTAGAAATTTTCTGACCTGTTTTCAATGATCTGGGCATTGAGGAAAAAACATCAGGGTTTCTTCTACTTGCTTCACTGTCAGAAAGACAGCCAGGAAGGGAAAGGCTCTTCCTCAAAGAGAAACAATCTGTTGGTGTATGAAAAAAGGGAGGCTCAATCCACAGAAACAATTCCTGGAGCACTGGGAATAGATGGATCAGAAATACATGAAATACCATCTGAAAAACTTTGATAGTGATTTAAAATGATACCTTGAGAAATAATTAGTAGCAAACTGGTATGTCAGATCTTTATTCCATTGGCTGGCCCATTTTATGATCCAAACACTAACACTGTAAGACATTTCTTCATGCAGACAAATTCTTTGTGTTCCCAGACATGTAATCAGGTGCATGTAGGAAGAGCTTGGTGGAAATTCATGGCATTCCTCTAGGAGCCACTCCACTAAATCGACTGTGAAGGAGCCTTCTCTAGGGAAACAGCCCTTCTTAGTGTCACTGCTCCTGGAAAAGCCTGTTTAGATATTAAGGTTTTGCATATGTATAAACACCTGTGCTATTTCTCCATCTCTCAATCACAGTACTGAATGTTTGAGCAGACCTGGTTTGCGCTGAATAATTGTGTCTGGATTGTCTGTAAGAATGACTTCATGATATGAGAATAGGTCTGTAAGAAGATATCTAAAGATATACAGCTCTAAAATAGCATTAAAACATAAATGAGCAATCCAGAACCTTCCTCAAGGGATATAAGGAAATTCCAGATGCCTTTCCCTGCATCTCAGATTATCTCAAAGGATTTTGAAATGAAAATGCTAATAATAACAGTCAAGAAAGCTACTTATTGCAGAATATAAAATCACTAATAATAACCTAAGGTCTGAGTTAAGTAACATTTAATAAGGCAAAAACATCAGCAGACATAATTAAAAAAAGCCCTTCATATTGAAAAAGACAGATAAACCATATGAGTGATGCAAATTTCCTTGTTAACCTTCTCCCCAGGGATACCAGTGTCTTCTGATTTCCTTGCAGTGATCATCTTCATTTGCAGCCTGCCTCTGGAACAGTCTTCAGATGATGACACTGCCTAGAAGATGGCTGGACAAGGCCACGTGTCTCCAGTGCTACATGCAAACTAACAGGCAAAAATACCAGCTGCCTGGGACACGAGGTGATGTTCTGCCTTGTGGGCATGAATCATAGAACCAGAGAGACATTTAGGTTGGAAAAGACCTCTAAGATTATCGCATCCAACCAATAACCCAGCACTGCCAAGTCCACCACTAAATCATGTCCCAAAGGGCCGCATCTACATAGCTTTTAAATACCCCCAGGGATGGTGACTTTCACAAATTTCTTGGACTTTTTCCAATCTTTGACAACGCTTTCAGGGCAGAAATCTTTCCTAATACCCAATCTAAACCTCCCTGCTGTAGCTTCAGGTCACTTTGTCTTGTTTTATTGTCAAGAGCACATGAAGAACATGTGACTGAATGAATTAAGGGACAGGATAATGCTTGTCCTTAGCTTGAACATGAGCCAGCCTGCCCCTGGGCTTCTGCTGAGTCAGTTCCTACCTTGTGTACCTACATAGTGGTTAGTCTTATAGATCTCTTTGGGGAATCGCCACATCCATAAAAAGTTATGGCATTTTATGTGTAAGAACATTGATGCCAGAAGGCCAGCTACGGTTGAAATGTTCCAGTTCTCACAAGTTAGGAAATGCCAGACGTCAGACTGCCTGAAAAGATATCAGTCTGGCCCTAGGATGGTACATCTGGGTCGAAAATGATCCTCTATATTTGAAGGAATGGGTCTGATATGGCCCTATTGTATTTCAGAGCTTTAAGGCCTGTTAAAGGCCAAAGGGTATTTAAGAATTATCAAAGAGTATATTTTAATTTTAAAATGCATCATCTCCATATTCTGTATTATGTTTTAAATAATAAATGAACTTGCCTCTAGCAAAAATGCACTGAAGAGATGCAATGGGTGGATACTGTCCCTCTGCTGCATCTTAAAAAAGCAATGTTTGACTGTTCACAGGACTCAGTGTAACTGAAAAGTACATGACCTCTGTATTCCAAGTACGTAACTTCTGTGTTCTCTTATTTTCTTTTTGTAGCTTCCTAACTTTTAGAAAGTAAACCTAACTCCACCTCTCGCCAGTCCACAAACTGCTATTATTTTTATTTTTCGTATGCCTTTCTGATAAAGTTTTTTATCACATTCAAATGGCCACTGAAGCAAGTGAACAAAGTTTGAAGTAAAAGTGAGTGTTTTCCTAATCACCCCCTGAATACCTGGTAAACCCTTTGTCTAGTATAGAAATGCCCTAGTGCCTAGCCAGCCAAGAATTTTCAACTTCTGAGTTCAGGAAGGAGTGAACAAAAGGATTTACTTTTGCCATGAAGTGCCTCTTTTCTTCCTGCTCAGCCTGCTCACCCAACCACATTGCCCAGGCTTGCTTTGAGGTTTGGAATCCACAGTGGTGAGAAGTGCTGCCTGCTGCCCCCTCTGGAGGTCCTGCCTGGGCAGCAGCTGTGCAGAGAGAGTGGGAATTGCAAGGCAGTGGGGAAACTGCTGCTGCTGCTGCTCAGGGAGGAAGCTGGGAACCCTTTTTAATCCAGGTGTGTTCAGTCTCTGTGCTGATCGAAAGGCTTGAGAAACTAGTTATCTTTTTTTTCACCTGTGGCCATCAGCCATAGCCCAGGGCAGAGGCAGGAAATAGAGTGACATTTTTTAAATAGTGATTGGTATTTGACAAGTCAAAGTAGGAGACATGTCTGCTCCTTGTCTTTTATGTATAGAAATGAAACACAAACTATCATTAAAAAAAATGCAGCTTCTGCCAATTTTCATGTAGTTGAAAGAAGCTGACTCAAAATAGAGGGGAAAAAAACCTCATGCTTTTTTACTCCCTGTTTTGTTTCTTTTCCTTTTTGCTTGTGAGAGCTATTGAACTCTTTCATGTTTGCTTCTAAAAAAATTAAATTGTAATGCTGCTCAGAGTACTTTGACAGCATGTTATCTCTGGCCAATCTCTCTGCATTGGACTGAACTCCAGGCATCAGAGAGACTTCCCAGCATGGGGCTGATTGAACAGCTCCAAGAATGATGGAGTGATTCCCACCATGTATTATGGAAACAGATCAAGCTTGCCACATACAAATAATTCCTGATATTAGAAACCTCATCTTCTCAAATTATCCATCACCTGTAGCTCAAGAAAGTTACAGATCTTCTTCTGTTCCTGTGGTTTCACAACAGTGGTAAATCACAGAGATGGATATTCCGCACATCAAGGAATTTTTTTAACTGAAACAAGTTCAAGAACAAACTGTTGAAGTTGAAATGTTTTTTTGTTTTCCTGTTATACCATGACAGCAAGTAACACCTTGAGATGGAAATGCCTCCCCATCTGTACCATCCCTCAGCTCATGCTGGGATGCTAATGAACCTTCCAATGAAAGGTGTCCCTGCCCACGGCAGGGGAGTTGGAACTCGATAACCTTAAGGTCCCTTTGAACTCAAAGCATTCTGATTCTGTGATTCTGTGATAAAGCACAACTCATTTTCCTTCAGCATCTTCTAAATTTCTTGCATTCGCTCCTGTAGAAGTTCTTACTTTTAATATTTCAGTCCAAACTGTCCTCCAAGGTCTTAGATTCCTCCTCGCCCCCATTCTATGTACGCCTTTCAGACTGATATTGCAACCTCTGCCACCAGGTAGACCCCCTTGTGTCTAAAATTACCCCATGAGGTAGTTTTTCTTGAGCAAAAACCGAAGTTCCCCTTTACTAATAAGGCAGTTGGGGTGGAAGATATCTTGCTGATCTTCAGCCGCTGACAATGGCTGAGTTGCCCCTCTGGGCTTCTGTCCAAGGAGGTGACCTTTATTTGCCATTCTACTGGATGCTGTGCTCTTTAAGTGCTAGTTTCTTTCCATAACTATGAAGGGAACCTCTTTCCAGCACGGAGAGATCACTGCTCTCCGACACATGGGGATCACCACCATGGCACCTGGGGAAACCTACCTGCACACCCCAGCTCCTCTTATCCTCATTTTCATGAGTATCCCACCCTCCCTAATTCCCTCCAAGTCTATCTGTCTCCCCTGGCTCTTCCCCTGAGGAGGGTGAGGTCCTCCAGCATACAAAGGAAGATCCTGCAAAGGAACCTTGATGGGGCCACACAAACTAAGTTCCAGGCAGGAGAAGCAAACTACATACTGAAGCAAAAGCAGTCAGGCTGCCAGCCCACCCTCTCCTGCCATGGCTCTGGAGTAAAGCTGGGTAAGCACGTCCTCTTCACTTTCCCGCCAAAAAGACCTGGTTCCCAGTGTAAGGCACCACTCCTTGTCTGGATAAAACAGGTTGATAAGGTTTGATAATACTTTTTTTACGCAATGACTTTTCTTCAAAACATGCATGACTTTCATCCATATTTTTCAACCTGAATCAGCCACTTTTGAAACATCAGTGCTGATTTTTTCAGTACTTCAACCAGATCTGGTTTGCATTATTTTGTCAATATTATCATCATGATCCCAACCTCCCTGTCCATAGTTCTTATTGCCACATGGGCAGTAGCAACCTAACCTGCTCCCTCTGGTTTGCAATCAGGAGGATGTCTTGTTCTGCCTTGGATCCATCCAATTCCCACCAGAATTATTCAAAGCAAGTTAGACAGTCCCTCAGAAAATAGTTACTCTGTAGTGGGTAAGAATAGCTGCTGTTACTACTGCAGGAGCTCCTCTCCTGCAAGTGTTTGGCTAGGACCAATCCACACCCCAGCCTTGTGGGGTTTGACTCTACATTTTCATTTCTCCAGCAAATCCCAGGTGGTTCTCAGTCCCCCCAGGTGTGTTCCTCACCTCACCTTACAAAAAGGAGTGAAACAACAGCAATCCAGCTATTTTGTCCTAAGCATCCTTGATATAAGCACACAGTCAGGCTTCTGTTCTTCCCCAGTTCCCCCTGAGGGACATGCCACTGTCCATGGTGATCTGTAGGCAGTGGCTCAAGTGCTGGGCAGGGTTGGTGCTAAACTTCCTTCCATGTGGTTAACTCACGGTGCTCCTGGGTGATATAAGCCCTGCACTGGGGAGGATGACAGCTGCAGGCATCTGGGATCACACACACAACCCCACACCCACAGACCCACACACCCTAATCTATTCTTTTATCCCATAGTAATTCAGTTTGAATCAAAACTGCAGCAAGTCCAGACTAGTTCTGTCTCAGAACTGAGAAAAGCCATACCAGGCAGTAATATAAGAGCTTTGCTGTGAAAGACAAAGGTCAATAAAAACAGAACACAATATGAAAGCACATCAGGTTTCATTACAATGGGCCATTCATTCAATGGTTGGGCTCCTTGTGGGTCCTTTCCAGCTCCGAATATTCAGTGATGAACAAAATAATAAGGGTTCTAAACAAAGATTGGCTTTTTTCCTAAACTGCCTTTTTTTCAGGCACTTCAAAGGCTCTGCCACTAGATGTAGCAAAAGCTCTCTTAAAAGTTGCCTCGGATACTCTGCTGTATTTCTTTTTCAAAGGAGGGAGAAAAAATGGATTAAAGCTCAACAAGTAATATAAGGGTGGCCTTAAATCAGAAGCAAAGATGTCCAGAAGAAATAGCATTCATGGCAAGCAGCATCATGCAGGGCACAAAAGGTCTCTCCACTAAAAAATACAGATGTGAATGAGATTGGATTATCATGCTTGGAAAACTCTCTGCACACCAAATTCTACTCAGCCTTCTTTGGAGTAATCCTAAGTGTTTTATTAAATGTGCAAATGGGAGTTAGCAAAGGGGAATTCAACACCCACATGGGTAGGTAGCTGAAATGCCAGGGAAATGCAGACTGTATTGCTCTTGTTATTGCTCTTCTCCTTTGAACTGCACTGTACTTCAGAAACAGGTATTTTTAGATCCCAAAAATGCAAGAATGAAATGTAAAACCCAAAAATACGATAATGTGGTTTGTTTTACTTACTTAGAGGGTTAAGTGCCTAAACAGAAGAGATTGATGTGGGGGAAAAAATCCCTAAATGTCAAAAGCATTTTTTCTTCTGTTAAAAAAAGATGTTTAGGCATTTGCAGTGTCAAAAATAAGATATGTGGAAAAATAAAACATCGTAAGTGAAGAGTACAATTAAGGAGAGAGTTACATGAGTTTTTGCAACATCTGAATCCAACATTTCACCAAGCAGTTTATCATAGAATTGAGATAATTTAAAAATAATTTTAAAAACCCAAAACAGTAAAAAACCCCAAACCAAATCTTTTTTGCATAGTTGCCAAAAGAAGATGAGAACAGAACAGAGCTTACCATGAAATTATAAACAAATCTAGGAATTCGGTCAGTTCCAGAATACGTCTTCACCAAACAAGTCTGGTGCTCAATGGGTAGGTTTCCTTCAGTCCCATGGGGAAATGCACCTCTGAGCTGGTCACCCAAAGGTGCTCTCACAGGGACAAAGGTGGCGGCTATTTCCTCCTGTCCCAGAACAAATATCCACGCTAACCTGACAAACCACTTGCCAGAAGTGGCGATTTCTCCTCACTGAGCCATAGGAAGAGCCTGGGCTGAGCAGTTCATCTGCAGGTTGAAAGAAGAGGAAAACAGAAGAAGGTGATCTTTGCTCTTTACCTGCATATGTTGACCTGGTTCTGCCCAAGGCTTGGCTAGTTCACCTTCATTTTTATCTTATTCTAGACTTACCCAAAAGCTAATTATATCTGGAGATCAAAAGAACTTGGTCTAATTTATGCACTCCAGTTTGGTGAGATTTTATTTGAAACGAATCATCTTAATTAAATGCATGACTCTACAGTCCCTGCTCACTTTTCTCACCTGGTTCCATGCAGGTCACAGTGAGGGGACAAGCTGCTTCTTTCTCTGCTTGTAAAATGGGTGGTTTTAAAGACAATCATACAAGAAAACATGAGGATAAAGTGTGACTTAGCCATGCTACCATGGGGAGAGGGCATCAACTGAGCAGGGGACTGACAGCATATATATCTCCAGCCCATCATGATTTATTAACAGGCAGTAAAAAGCATGGCAAATAAGGACTTTGAAGTAAAAGCAAATTTAGCACCTACATATAATTTTTTCCCTAAATTCAGAAATAGGGGAGTGTCTTGTTTCAGAGCACTGTAAGATCTGAATCGGCAGACTGAGAAAGAACAGAGAAAAAAGCAATTTTTTCCCTCTTAACACCACTCAAGTAGTGCAGGTCCCTGCAGCAGAAGGTGCAAAAGGAGTTCCAAACCCAGCTCTCAAGGTCTCCCAGTAGGCAGCTAGCCCGAATTCCACGGGGCTGGCCATCAGCTACTGTAGCCAAGAAACTATCTTTGGGAAGCATGCAGATTTTGTGTCATGACATACCCTGAGAGAGCAGACTAACCCAGGGTGGACATAATCATTAGGAAACAGATGGCCATGGTGCAGGAAATCACCTCCTGTACTGATAGAACAAGGCACATCCGGCTCGTGTAAGCACCTTGAAGAGAACAGAGGCTACAAGATTTATAAGGGAGGTCAGAACAACCTCTGCTTGGGACATGTCAGCCACGTTACACAGTCTCTCAAGGGGATCAGATATGCACAAGTGTATAACAGGGATGATCTTCTTCATGCCATTTTCACGATTGCTCTGATTTCTCTCCAGTTTTAAGATGATCTCTACATATGTCATGCCTTCCAAGTGTCACAATGTGAACTGGAAAGGAAGTTCACAGGGTGTTATAAGCTATTTAATTTATTTAATTACTTAGATTAAGCTTATTTAACACCATACAGTAGAAAGCATTTCATCTGCAGGATATACCATGGATTATACTGCTCATCATCTCACATAACCCTGGAAATTAATTCAAAATTTCCTTGCAGAAGTGCAGCCTTTCAGAGAAGACCAATGACTATGCACCTGTACCTGTGAGGGAGAGAGCAGGCATTCAGTCACAGACCTTTTAAGCCTGGAAGTTGGAAAGGGGGCTCAGTGGTTTGAGAAAGGCACCTGGAGTGGGATGTCTGGAGTGCAGGCTTAGAATGTACCCTGATCCTTGAGGGAGAAATGTGATGCAGGAACACAGCCCCTCCCTGGCAGTGTCTGGGTTGCCCTGTTGTTTATACGGTCAGGGTTTACAAACCTACTGCTACACCAAACAGTGCCTTGTAGAGAAACAGCTCTAACGTCCAGTCACACTACTGCTTATTCTTCCCACACCAAATTCCTAATTAAAATTTGTGAATATTCATGTTTTTCCTGCTTCCTACAGAGTAAATTAGATTATGTCTTCAATAGGAGATAATAGCAATTTCTTTGATGACAATAAGAACTTGGTAAATACAAAAGCAAAAACTGCCCTTATATATGTCAAAGAATCCAGCAGAACTCCTAGAAGCACACATGTAATGAAAAGTCTGATTTTGTCAGGGTCTTATTACCATGTGTCATTAGACACACCCCAATTCTTGCCACAAATGCAAGACCTTTAAAGCCTGTTAATCTGTGCAAACAAAGAGAAACAGAATGACTTTGTGCATTATTAGAATGATGCCAACCCCTATGACTGTTCGATCCTCATTAAGCAAGGAGCCCTTGCAGTAATGTGGAATAGGATGTGGATGTTGCTAATAATATACCTCAGACTAGGTTGTCTGTATGAATTGCAAATGAGTGGCATTTTTAGCAAAGAGTTTTAACCAACCAGGGGCAATTTCCCCTTACGTAACTACCAGTGTCTCTGGTTCATCTTTCCTCCTGCAGCCAGTCAGTGTTCAGACTATTGAGGCTATAAAGGATGTTGTGGTGTGCAGATTTATCCCTGACCCAGCTGGCTGGAGCTGATTCATGTTGTTGCTGCTCACAAATTCATCTCCACCACATGTGAATTACCAGGCAGCTTTCAGGCTCTCTGTTCTGCAAAAGAACATGCATGGGCTTGTCATTTAGCTATTGCTCTTGTTAAGGCTAATAGCCTCTAAAGGTCCTCCACCTTCTATCCTGCCCATTAATCAACAGTGGTACTTGGCCTATTAAAACTCTGGAGGGAGAAGAGAGAAAGTCAGAAAGTAAAATGGCCTCTGGGACAATAAAACAGCACAGGTACCATCCCCAGAGTCCAGCAGTGATGCCCAACACACAGAAGTACTAAAGGCACTGAATTTAACAGTATTGTGCTTGGTTAATTGCCTTGCACAAATCCCATATCTACCTCTATCTCCTCTCTGTGGCTTCCTCCAAGCAATTTTCTTATTCTGCCCTTTTCCTTCTGCGATTTCCCCCAGATATCCCTGTGCTGTCTTGCTCCGCTTTGCTGTATTTCCCCCTTTCTCTTTGCCCCTACTCCTTTCCCTCGCTGTAGCCTTTCTCTGCTGCCCCACAGACTGTGCCCAGAGCAGGTCATTGTCCCAAAAGCTCACAGCTCAGACAAACCAGGACTGGAGCCATCGCTTCATACATCTCATTAGTTTGGCAAATGGAGACTCACTAGCCTTGACGAGTGACCACTGTGAATACTGAGGGTAGCAGGTAATGCAAGGTTGACATGGGTGGGGCAAAGCCAATCTGCAAAGCAGTTTTTAAAAATGTTAGCAACCATGCAAGTTTGGTAACAAATATTTTTGCGAACATGCAAGTCATAATTCTTAGCAATCATGAAAATGTTTGCTCTTTCTTGGACTCACAGAGGCTGATATGTGAAACCCTCCAGACAGAGGTGGCCCCAGGCACATCTGATAGGTAGCCATGGCACAGCTTCCTAACCAAGCACTACACCTAAAACCTCTGATGTTGCTGGGGTTGAGTATAGGTCTATGGTTACGTTGTACTGCAAAATGGGGTGAGGTGAGAAGATGTTGGTGCTGACCCTGCTCAAATTAATTGAGGTGCCAGGAGCAGAGGAGCAGAAATGTTGCATTAACACCATGCTCTGATACTCCTGCCTGAAGGAAAACACGACCAGAGGCAAGGTATTTGCTTCAATGCTGCTCTCTCAAGCTACTTCCTCAGACCAACCAAGTCAGGGCCCACAGGAATGTTATTCTGCAGGACACACAATCTGTTCTGGTTGCTACCAACAATTCCTATCCTGAAGGACTTTAAGCCCTGCCTGTGATATCATTCACTAATATAACCCTGCTCCAGCAGTCCCTCTGCATCCAAGATACTGCCATTAATTTAGGAAACTACTATTGAAAGATGTCAGAACAGTCAAACCAAGAGAAAAATGTCCATACAGCTGGTACATAGGGGATAATGAAGTTTCTCCCCAAGGCTGGCCATCACAATAATGTTAGAAGAGCTACATTTGTTCAGGTAAAATGTCATATGAACAGCTTGATGGAATCCCACCGAACATAAATAACTTCTTCTAAATGAAGTACAGATGAGAAGTTCTTAACATAAAAATGCAGAAAATAAAGAAAAAAGTGCTTTTTTGATTTTATTTTTTTTTTTTCTTTTTAATCTAAAGACGGATATTCGCTACCAGAGTCTCCAGATTAATGGGTGAGGGGGGGGGGGTAAGGTGGTAGTAAGGGACAGGATGGAAGGACAAAACAGCACCTTTGATTCATGTGTAGGATATATAACAGCTATGAATCCTACTTGGTTCCCTCACATTCCATTCTCCTTTAAACAACAAGAACTGAAGGCAAATACAGGCAGTTCTTTCGATAATGTTTGGCAATGATGACAAACCATTGTCTAGAGACACTGGTAATCAATTTATAAGTTAGTTTTTTAAAACCCATTGAGACCATCCAGTCTTTCCCATCTAGATGAAGAGTTTCATCCCCTGCAACAGTGATCTAATGTTACATTTGTCAGTATTGACTTTCTGTGCCAGTGCAGCAGGGACATGTGATCTTAATCTTAGGGGTGACATTTTATCAGTCAGGAAACTATACAGTGAAATGCTTCATCCATAACAACTTCATATTCTTAAGAATAAAAAGAAATGTGCTCACTGCCCCACAGAAAGCATGTTTATCATGAGCTGAAAGGAAGAAACACACAGAGGGGTGTCCATTGTCTGTCCACAAAGGAGGATGGGAAAGATGAGGAAAATGGCAACCACACCATGCTGCTACACACATGCAGGCTGGGCTGTTCCACTCAGTCAGGAAATTGGTCTCCTCCACCTTACTCCTGCTAAGCTGCATCCTTATCTTACAGCAACAGAAGCATCTGGACTCAGGATGAGCAATTATGGCAAGAACTTGGTCTCAAAACTGCACCTGCCTGTAAAATTTCCAAGTCATCTACAAACATCTGAATTGCTTCACTGCACACGCCTGGGTGCTGCCTGATGGGCACCCACAGGCATCACCAATGGACTTGCTTCCCACTTCTCAGGACTGGACTTCCAGTCCTTGATGGAAGGGCATGTTCCCTTTCACCGGCTTTAGGGATTCACTGGTGGGACAAGATCAGACTTAGGCAATAGACTAAGACTCTGACTTGGATGAGGTGACTTCCCCTGCAAATGTTTGCTCCTTGTAGGTGACTGTTCCTAGTAGTGTGCTTTGTTGCAGCCCTACTGTCCTGCCTTGGTGGCCACAGGAGCAGGTCATGCTGGGCAGCTTAGTGCCCAGGTTCTCTAGGAAACCATATCCTGTTTGCTCTTGTAGACTGCCAGTTAAATATGACTGCTGGAGATTTCTCCACTGGTGGAAATTAGGACTGGGTATTCCACCAAACTCAAACTATGATGGTCATTTAATTCCTTAGATTAACCTCACTCTTACTTAGCTGTATGCAACATACATCTCCCTCTCTCAGATAGGCTCACCAAGCTCCCTGCATACAGAGAAATTAAGAGAAAGTGTGAAATCCTGCTTTTATGGGATTGATTTTCCCACAAGCCAGACATCTGAGGATGATCAGGCAAGTTGTCTACTTTTCCCTGCTGACTACAAAGGAAGCCTAAAGCTAAATTGAGGATCTCTGCTTTTGGCAGGGTATAAGCTATATAATATGCATATGCAAAGTGTGTGTTAAACTCAAGAACTTCATAACGATTTTCCTTAGTGAATAGTTCTTGATAAAATACATGAAAGCAGAAGTTGTGTCAAATCTAACCTTAAATTCTAGGCTTTTGGCTCATTTTACTTTAAAATTCTTTTCTTGGTTTATTCATGGAAAAATAATGGCAGGGCAAAATTCAATATCCACCACTCCCACCATGGTTTCCATAGAAAGGATGGGGGCACAGAGGCAGGCCAAAGCTGTGGAGCACCTTTCTACCCTAGAAACAGCCAGAGGATTTGAGGAGTAGGAGGGTACTCCCAGAACTGTGCAGAGGACCTTTCAGTGCCACACCAGAGGAAGCATCGTTGCCTCTTGCACTACTAAAGCAGTGTCAAAAACCATGTTCAGGAGATGTGTCTTCTACTGCAGCCAGGTGCATCTGCATCACTGAAGGATGTGAAGAACAAACACAGAGATTTGTGACTTCAAAGAGGAAAGCCCAGTAAGCCTTTTCAGGCATATATCCCTTCTCAGCACACCAAAACATGAAGTTATTCTTTGTGTGGCTGGTATTTTCCCACCCTTTTTTTCATTTGAATTGTTCTGCTTTACAGGACACATGTCCTTGATCAGTTTATGCCACATGTCTGCTGCTAAATGCTTTAGGAAGCTCACTGTGTTTGCTCATGCCTCCAGCAAGGATAAAGAGCTAAAAAAAATTATGTATTCCACTCAGCCTCTGACATGTGTGGACAGTTGATGCTCCACAGAAGCAGGGTATAAGCTATTTTCAGATCATAAATCAGATGTCCATAGACTACTATTAAAACCCCATTATTAATTTATTAGGTGCTATTAGTACACAGTGGCACACTTTTATTACTGAGCACCACTAGTAGGTAAGGACTTGTGCTAATTAGCTGCGTTATCATTGTAATCTGTGCAGGCTTTGCTGATGTATTGGACTTTTCAGCTCTTCCCCACACAGGTGAACCTAAAAAGCCAGTTGTCCCTTGGATATGTGTTCTGTCACCTACAGCTTTCCAGACTCATAAATCTGGCTCTCCCTCAGTGCATCTAACCTCAGTGCACTCATACCATCACAACACCCTCAGTTCCACACAAAAGTAAACAGCCCAAAGCACATGGAGAAGGACTGAGAGGAGCAGAATATTCCTGGCACAACCCTAGACCTGAAAAATATTCAGGGGAAGCTTAATATCACTTCACTGATGACAGAGCCATCATACAAGAAACCAGGGACATCTGATCTTCTGCAGACCACCAAGTCCACAATCCCTTTCACTGACTGCGGCTCAGCAGATGCAACAACATTGTGAAAGAGTTCCTACTATATCAGCTCAGTCTTAGCTAACAGATCAATTGCTTGCTTGTATGTCAAGGCTAAAGAGAAACAGCTGAAATAAGGCTTTCTGCAACTCGGTGCTACATCCATATTTACATTACAAAATGCAAAACACTGTGGATATAGCACTGCAAAGGAAGGGAAAGGAAATACCGCATCCAAACAGTGGCCCTGGGCACTAGGAAGTGCATAAACACTCTCAAAAGGCCAGGAGATACTGGCAATATTTGCAGGGGTTCAGATTCAAAATCCAAAGATTTCAGGAGCTGTTGCCTTTTTGTTTTTTTTAAACCAGTCAATTATTTAGAGATTTTCAGGAGAAGTCAGTAACCTGCCTTAGGCAGTGCTTGTGTTTTGGAAGCGGCCTGGGGACTGGTGCCCCATAGCACTGCACTTTACACTGCCAGTAGCCCTGGGGACACGTAATAGCGCTGGATGGGAGCTGCTTTCAGCAGCCCAGCAAGGGGATCCAGAGTGCCTGAACCATATCCACCCATTACACAACCTCCTTCTCTGAAGAGACACATCCAGGACAGCACCTGGCTTAGCCTTCTGTTTATTTTATAGATGCTCTTTCCTGACAATTACTCCCCCTTCCCATGCATCTCTGCAGAAAACTTTCTGCTTCTGCTAGGGCACCTCCTGGGTGTCCTGGGGGAAAGCAGAATGCTTCTAATGAGCTTGATGTATAATTTCCTATCAGATTCCAGGAGTGGATCAGTGGATGAGTGGATCAGTCAATGTTTTAAAATAAGAGAGATAATCTGGAGATAATAGAGGTACCAAACCTGGAGCACACATTAGCACTGAAGGTTGGAAGGTCTCAGTGGCATCTGGCTCCAGAGAGCAAACATTTTTTGTCACAAAATTAGCTCGTTACCTTTTTTTAAATCTATCAGTGTTCTGATTTCTCATTGGCAAGGCAGTGCACTAGAATTACTGCTAGAATGAAAATTATATTGTTCCCCCTTTGTTTCCCCTTTTACACCGTGAGCCCTGTGGGTATGGTGAGATGCCACAGCAGCTGCCACAGGGACGTTCCTCATCTCAAATTGCTCCTTTAAGCATTCATGTAGCACAGTTTTCACAGAATCAGTATTTACCAACTAGATCCACAAGCAGTTCATTTTCCGTGCATTAGTGTCACTGCAAGACAGTGATTTACTGCCTCGGTGAGGAGATGCTTTCTCTGGGGAAGAAGCTCATTTAACCCTCCCCCAAGCCCTGCCAGGTGCCTCTAGTCAGCATGGGGAAGAGAGTGGTGGTCTGCAGCACCCTGACACCTGGGGCTGTGCGGTGCCTGGCCTGGCTGTGCTGTGCTGCAGCACAGGGAGTGCCAGCCCAGGGCATCCTGAAAGCTCATCTTCCTGCACATGAGCTGAATCTAAGCCAGATACAGAGGAGCTTTGAAACACTGCCTGCTTTTAAAAGGATCGTTTCAACACAAGGGTCTCACCACTCTTGTGCACAGCACAAGCTGGGTGACATTCCTGATACCTTCAGCACATGGCACATTCATTCTGACCACTGCTTGTGGTCACAAGACTGATGGTCCTTGATCTGAGGAGTATTCAAGTGATATATCCTTCCTCCTGCTTTCCTGGGTGAATTCAGATTTTTGAGAGTGCAGAGATCAGGGCAAGAGCTGGGACAGCGCCCTCACTCTCCCAGTAAATCCCATAAATATGGTCTTGCTGATGAGGTAGCATGAACTGTGAAAGTCTCCCCAGGTGGCAGATTCTCCCACCCTAACTTTCATTTTCTTTTTCTGTACATACAGGGGAAGAATATTACTTTTGTGTGTGTAGGGTGAGGGGTACATCAGCAACTCACTTCTTTTCCTGTCAAACAGAGGAAAGAGCCACATTTTCTAAACGGAAGAACATGGAAATGTTCTTAGTCTTCCCCTGAAAGGATCTAGGACATGACATGAATCCGAAACCTACTGAGAAATAATCTCCATCTGTTTTATCAAATTTAATGACTCATTCTTATAAGCCAGTAGTGAAATAATGCCTTTTCTTTTCACGAGGCAGATTCTAAAGATACCCAAAGCCAAGGCTGAAAATATCAGCAACCTAGAATACGAAATGGAGACAATTGGCAGCCCTGCATATAGCTAGCTGGCAACACATCCAAGATGTTTGCCTTCTAATAATAGAAAGCTGCAAGAGGCATATGGAGAAATTGAGCTCTAAGATTTTTATTTCCTATGTATAAATACACTGAAGTCACAGATGTCTCTGCAATCTCAATCTGCCAAGACCAAATGCAAGGAACAGACCCCAAAGACATCAAGAAATGTGGAATAACAAGCTCCCCATACTGAAGAGTTTGTTCCCCTTCTGATAGATGGGTGTTTAAAAAGCTCTACAAACCAATCTGAAACAAACTGACTGATCTACTAAAAAGCCACATTTTCTTCACATTCTGTGTTCCCATTAAGCTAGGGTGTTGGTGCCTGTACTACTAAGGGAAGACATGTCTTGCCAGGAGCACCTCAGATCACCTCCCAGAGTCATAAGAACACTGTCAGCTCTACCAGAAGTGTCTAAGAAAGGTACAAAACATTGTGAAAACAGCTGTTGTGCAGGTAAAATCTGTTTTTCATGTGTGCCTGGTGACACTTAGATTAGATCTTTGCCATGCTAACAGAATCTTTGAGTTCTAAAAAATGGAAATGTGATTTTCTTGCATATCTCATAAACAGAAATTGTTAAAATTCATGGCATTAGCAGTCTCCAGCACTGCAAGAAACACTGTTACACGCCAAACCAGCTTGTAACCTGTGAGTCTTATGAGATAATGCCTGTGATTGGTACTCATAAAATCTGCAGGGGGAGTCTGTAGGTCCCAGGAGAGCCATAGACTGTCTATAGCTTTTACAAGTTCTACTGTAGCAAGAGGCCAAATTTGCAACTGCCAGGAGAGAAATATTTATGGGTCATGAACCTTCAGGCTGAGCCAGGAGACCCTTCAGCTATTGTCAGGAGCATATATAAACTCTGCTTTTATGTTACTCAGTTGCCCAGACATGGGGAAATTGGATTCATGCCACTACTGCCAATATCTGCTAACTGCTTGTTTGGTTTTTTTTTTTTTTTTTTTGTCATTTCTTTATGATGTATCAGGCAGAGTATGACAGATTTATTATTAAAGTCATATGGGAGGCAAAATGCTTTTGCTCACTTTTTCTAGGGTGATCAAAGTCTTGTAAAATCTGGAAAGCTCCATGAACAAGTGAGAAAAAGAAGGCACCAGGAAAGTGAAATGTGATCAGGCTAAGTGAAAAGGTTTTCCTTACCAAATTCATTTTTTAACTTCTTTGAAATTTGTACTTGTAAAGTGAGGAGAAGGTGTGCTCTCTCTTTTCTCCTAAGTATTTAGGATTGCATCTTTCCCATTGCTGGGAAGGTAAGATGACACCCAATATTCATTAGTTCACTATTCATTAGTTCCTTGTAATAAACAAAGAAACAAAACGTTTTGATATTCCCCATAATTTCAAGAACACTAATTAAATAAAAAAATAATTCTTTCTAAAATAAGTCACAAAAACAGGCTTCCTACATAAGACTTTTAAAACACCTTGTTCCTCTTGGAAATCTTTCAGTAATTTATTAAGCCTTTTGAGATCATTTGTATTATATTGCAATAAAAATGGAAGCTATTATGACAGCAGGTGTCATTTGGTGCAAAGGAACATGTATAATCAGCCATGAAACACCTTCCTACTGGAAGAAGTCAGTCCACAATTAAAGAGCAGGGCTAATCTCATCCCTGATTGCATTTATAAGGCAGCAACCATCACGACAAGTAATGGTACAATTCAGATCAATTTCCAGATGTCCTTGAACAAATGTCCTTCAAATTTTAAGAATATATTTATAAATAACTGAATCATGCAGCAGCAAAGTAGCTGTCAAAAAAGCTTGGCTAATTTTTCTAAAGATATCTGTTTCTCTAATAAGAGATATTACCTCTTGCTCCAAACTTCTGCATTGTTAAAGTCTTACCTAGAACCCATCCTTTTTTTTTTTTTTTTTTTTTTTTTTTTTAGGGAGCAGCAAACATAATGCAAATTTTCTCCTTTGTGAGACTTTTTTGCTGTTTTTCTCAGGCACTGTAATTTGGCATTCAGCATCTGCTGTGTCTGATAGAATGCCTGGATAAAAATCAAGTCTGCCTTGTCCAGAGCCCCAGCCTGACATGTATAAAACATTATTTTCCCTCCAGCAGCAACCTCTGCAGATCATTCCTTACTCCAATGCCTGGGTCTTCTGCAAAGCCATCTGTTAGTCTTGCAAAAAGATTGGGATCCTGACACTGTTGCGTGAGGGATTGGAGTCTGAATGCAATTAAGTGCCAATGCCACAATGTCCCTGTGTTTCAGCTGTTCTCACTGGCAGAATATTCTTAAGAAATAACAAAAAGCAGTACAGCCTCATAGGGGAAGTGCTAGCAAGTACCAAGGAGACACAAGAGGAAATTTCTCCCTTCAATGGGCACAGGCAGGGGAATTCTGCTGCCTCTTTGGTCTGCAGGTAGTCTGTGGGTCATACAGCAACATCAGCACAGTGAGGCGGAGAGAGGAGCAAGGGGCTCCCAACACTGTTCCCTTCCTGGTCTTACTGCCAACAAGGAGCCCTCCTGTGTTCTCTGTCACAGAATCACAGAATAAGCTGAGTTGAAAGGGACCCACTAGAATGGCAGGCAGGTCATGAGGGAGGTGATGGAGAGATGGCAAAATCTGCATTTTGAAAATGAAAAGAAAGAAATCAGATGCACTTTTTTCTCTGCCTTTGGTGATCCACATATAGCACATTTTTAATTCTATCCAATCTGCCAACAGAATTAGCATGATGGAATGTGAAACTCCTATTGTTGTTACTATTATTGTTATTATTATCATTATTGTTAATTTTAAAGAGGGTTTATGCCAAACATCAGAATCCCCCCATCCTTGTCCTAGGAAGTGTTTAAAGAGCCGTCTCCTCTTTCTGCCACCATTTGCCTTATCCCTCCATGAGGGGGCTTTCCCAAGTGCTCCCTCTCCTTGCCCTCAGCAGCTCAGGCAGGATATGCTCTGGCTGCTTCCCTCCCTTTCCAGAAGCTGCTTTTCACAATGTCCATTGCAGCTGTTCCTGAGCAGATCTCTTGTGCAGGAAGAGAGGTCCCATTGCAAGCGTCAGCACTGAGTCTTATTTGCATTGATTCCACCTAAAAAATCCTCATGCTTTGTCCAACAAGAACAGGGTTGCTTTAAGCATTTCAGAAAACCCTCTCTTTGTAGGCATAATGTCATAAGCAAGCACAAGAGTGGGGACTATTTCAATCCAGATTGTTCAGCTGCTGCTGACAGGGCTGACTACACACACACACAAACCCTCCTGGCTCTGCCCCTCCATCACGTGGGACAGCACAGAGGGGGACAGCATGGCATGAACCATGGGGACAGCATCCAGACAGCTTCAAATTACATTAAAAACTGGCAATGCTGAGAAGAAACACATAAGCAACCCACCCCTCTCTCCTGCCAAGGTATTTTTAAATATATACGTATGGTTGTATATGTGCGTAATTTTTTGTGACAGGAAAATAAAATGTTTTCAAACTCCACACCCTCTCCTGTGGAAACAATTTCTTTTGCCTTCTCTTTTTCAGTACTAGTAGCAAGAGAACACAGCCCACCTCATGAGCAACAGCTGAACAAGGCAGGTCTTCTTTGCTTCAGACCTGCCACTCACATGTAATTCAAGCCACAAGTTTCCATACCAGGAATATAAAAATGCTGTTTCCACCCACCATATCAACCTGCTGTGCAGAAAATTACATGCAAAAAATTCACTTTGGATCTCATATGTACATGGCAAACACCTAAACTGTGAAAATAATCTGATTTTCCCTTATTCCAGGCTTCCCCAAAAGAAAAAAAACACAAATGTGAGTCTGTATCAGCAATCATGAGTATTGGCAGAGACAAAAGCCAAAGGTGAGGCAGAAGTGAGAAGTCTCTTGCCTGAAGCAGGACAGGCAACAGAGTGGGCAGGAGCCAAGGAAATCCCTGGTGGATATCTGGGAGATGTGATTCTATAGCAGAGCCAACTTGGCATTGAAAACTAATATGCACTGAGTTCATCAGAAACAACCAGGAAAAAGAGGGAGAAGGGCCCAGGACTGAGGATGTGCCAAGGAGTGCTTTGCAGAGTGCCACTAGTCTGGGGCAGAGGTGTCAGAGAGCAGAGGAATGGAGGTGGCAGAGGGCTCTGCAGCCCTGGGAAGAGGCGGCTGCAGTTGCATGCCACACCAGGATATCATAAACCATTTGTCATATGGAATTCTCTGTATAGTGACCCCTCAGGGCTTATTATTGAGGCAGATGCTAGACCAATATTAGAAGGAGAAGCTGAGAAGTGCAGCCTCTGCAGTATTCCCTGAGAAGGTACAAATCCATAGCATATGTGAAATCATCACAACATTAGAAGGAAATCCAAATGCTGTTACAAAGAAACCCCCATAAATAACCCTAAATTAGAACTTTGGTGTGAAGCTGAAGGTCAGCCCTCAGATAGGGCTGGTGAACACAGCTCAGATGACAGCAATCAGTGCTGGGGGGGGTTGTGCTTCAGCTTGCTGCCAAACATTGCAGGGTAGCTGCTGAGTGAACATGGTCACTGGCTTCTCCTGTGACTGGTATATGTAATGTGACCAAAAAATGGTGTTTCTAGGATCACATCTCATAACATGCCAAGAAAACCACATGCAGTCGAAAAGATAGTACTAGAAACTTCCTTAATGGAAAATCCCCTATTTATCAGTGATTTATATTAGATATCTGTGCAGGTACCTCTTGGTATTTACTGTAAAGTGTATTTTTTTCAGTATTGTGACAGGTAAAATTGAAAAGCACAGGGACTGCCAATTCACTCTGCTCCTTTTTCCTCAGCTAGGCTTTTCTGGGCTATTGCTCAACAGCATAGTAATGAATGCAGTAAATCTGTTTAACTTGACAGGTAATGTATAAATGAAAAAGTGCCACCTCCTCCAAACACACACATGACAATTTTCTAAACTTCAGAATAATTTAGGTTGATGGGGCTTGTGGAGGTCCTCTGATCCACCTCCTACTTGAGCATGGACTCAAATACTTCATCAGTTTCCTGCATCCTATGAGAAGAGAGAACTCTCTCATAACCCAAACCCTAAAGGGGTGAGGTTCAAAACGTGTCAGTCCTCAGCATTTCCCCTGTTGTCTGACTTAGGCAAAGTCAATGCTTACTAGTGCTCAGGCATTCCCAAAAAGTTTACAGGGAGAATGTTTCCGAAACCATTCAGAAAAGGAGCTGAAATTTTCCAGTGATCTTTGGTGTAGTGCATGGTGAAGGATAATAAAATGGAAGATGAAAATTGATGTAGATAAGCAGAAAGTAATGCACATGGGGAAAACGTGCTTCTGTTGCAGTCAGAGTGAAAAACTCTGAACTAGCTGTTCAGAAAAGGTCTTGTAGCAAGATAGTTTTTGAAAATGGCAGCTCAGTGCTCAGGAGAGGTCAAATGGGAGGTTAGAAATGTAGCTGGGAAAGGCATAGTAAGGGACATTGTGCTGGCTATCAGCATACTGTGCATGGTACAGCTCTCTACATTTCAGAAATGAAGTGGTATACTGAGAAAGAGACAAAAATAAGGGAGAAGGATGACCAAAGGCTTCTGTGCAAAGAGAGACTGAGCAGACCGGGACCTTTTATTTGGGAGATGACATTGCTGAGAAAGCAGATGAGAGAGCTCATCAATATCATGAAAAGTGTGGGCACTTTGACAGGAAATTATGTTCACTGCCTCACTAATACAGAAATTACAAAACAACCAGTATTTACCAGGCTGCAGACTCAAAATAATGGGGAGAGGTTCCTGCATGAAATGCGTGATAAGGTGTGATGCTACTTGCTGCAGGACACTGCAGGCAGTGAGATTTTTCATAGCTCCAAGGAAAATCAAAGCCAAAGAGACATTTTTTCAAGGATTAGTAAATACAAAGGCACCACTCCTGGCTCAAGAAGTCAACACAAGTCTGTCTACTTGCTATCTACATCACCACACCTGTGGTTTGGCCTGTGAATGCTTCAATTACATAGTCATGGCTGTGCCTCAGAGCTGCAGGTTCCAAAGGAGAGATGCCAGAGAAGATGACTTGCAGGGCCCAGCATCTGGTTCCACTCTATCAGTCCTCTGACAGATAAGAGAAGCTTCAGGCTGGCACAAAACTGGTGGGTGCAAATTAACCCATTCCAGACTTCTGAAGAAGCAGAATTCTTGGGGAGCACCTGACACCACAATGACCTATTTTTAGTCTGAGCTAGGATCACTCAGCCAGGATTTACTGTATCCTTGAATCACAGGCTCAGCTGTGCTGGTCAAACCAGATCTGTAAAGCCATCTGGCTGAAAAAAACACATGTAAAGTCAAGACTTCTTCCTGTCGAAAGAAACAAACAGTTTTCTTAAAAATACATCCTTTCGTGGATCTTTCCAAGCCACAGAAGCAAAAATCAAGGCAACCAGCCCACCCTGGAGAGATGAAATTCCCCCAGCTGCAGGAGGCCCCTAACTGCCCTGCTGCCAAGGGATGTATGATGAGGAACAGCTCCCTCCTTGAGTTACAACTCCTTACTCTTTTCTGATCTGGACTGCTATATTTTCCACACTGCACAAGAACACATCTGCTAGTTTTGTTACTCAAAACCAGAGCTGGAAAACAAGCAAAAAAACCTCTTTCATTGAACTGCCTGCTATTTGATTAAGAAATATAACACCCCAAGATGAGTTATTGGCTCAACTGTCACTCAGGAAATGTGTCCTCTTGGTGCCAGACTAAGTGTGTGTTTGAGTGTGCATAGCACATTTGCACAGCTCTCTCAACACCTGGAGCCTGGTTTTTTTGCAGGTCCTCCAGCTTGCCTTCCGCATGTGGTACAGATGCCCCCCAACTTCCTTCTCTACAGCCTGCAGAGCACCAGAAAACCCAGTCTGACACAGTTTAAATTTACATCTCTGAGGTTAGGTATTCTTAATTATGTAATGGATGGGTTTGAGAGCACTGGTGCTGTGAATATGAAGTAAACCTTTGAGGCAGCCCCCACAGTTCGTGCCATAGCTGCTGTAATACCATGTCAATCACTCCAGCTCTGAGCACAGAAGGCTGCAGTGGCACTGTTAGATTTCAAATAAAGATCATTCATGGGGGAACTGGGTAATTTCTCTGCATGGAGCTGTCTATTTCAGATGCCTGGAAGAGAAAATGGAACTAAATAACGTTCATTATGTTTAACTCATCTGATTTTTAAAAGAAGAAATCTGCTTTAAAATGACTTTAAAGCTCTCCCTTCTGGAGCTCTGGGTATTTCAGTTGCCTGAGGCTGGGAGGAAGGGGTGCCCCACTTGCTTTCCTGCCCTCAATTTCAATTTCATTGCTAAATGGTAAAATGCAATTAAAAATGTCTCCATGTGAAGACACTTCCATAGCTGTGAACATCCCTGTGTCACACACAGGTTCAGCACAGATGAGCACAGATCATCTTGCCTCACCCAGGCAAGCTCTGTAAAAGCTCTCTGTTGAGCCAAGACAATGCCTTATCTGCAAAGGCTGGATTTTCCCCTAAGAATCTGGCTCCTGGCAAAACATTAAGTGTTCAGGATTTTTCTGGAAGGTTTGGTTTACTATATATGCTGCATTTGTAATACATTCCCCTGGGAATTGTGTCTGATAGCAGATATATATCTCAAATACCTGGCTGTGCAATAGTTTTGCAATAATGTGATTAATTGCACCTTCCAAGGCAGGAAACCTAAGCGGCTATTGAAAACTTTCATTTACATTAAATCAGTAAAGTTAATTGCCTGTCCGTAACAAATGAAAAAGAAATACATACTTTGGAAGATGGCCACAGGTTTCCAGTCGATATAAATTGAATATGATTCTACGTATTTCAGAGTAAAATTTCATTTCAGTACTTAATTGAGTATTCTAGGAATGCCTTGACAACATACCACTAGGAAATCAGCCACATATTGCTATAGAAGGCATGGGAAGGCCAAGTTCAATAGAGTCAAAAGGGTGCACATCACCATCTCATGGCAAAGGCACTATTTACTTCCTGGGTTTATAAAAAATAACATAATAGGGAAAAATAAATATAAAATGTATTACATATTTAATTAGTAAGTAAGAATTACTATTATAACCCTTATAACCCACCTATGTGCAGAGAAAAATATATACTGGTTTTTAATTCTTTACCATTCCTCACAGTACTGAGATTTTTTGTGGGAATAAGAACAAAACCCCACACAGCTGAGTATGAACTGGAAGGGCAGGTCAAATTTAAGCGCAAAAGGTAGTGAATCTCCTGTCACTTTCACTCATAAAAAACTATTATCTCTGATTTTGGATGGTTGCAGGAGAACAGCCTTACACTCAGGAAAGGAACTGGTCAAAACATTTTTTGGCTTGAGGGTATCATGAGTCTTGACTTTTGGCCAGATTTTTACTACCCCTTGGGTTTAGCTGAACTGAAAATATTCTTAGAAAAGGAGATCATCTGAATATCTGCAATCATGGGCTCAAGCAAAGCCAGAACATGCAGAAGGAGGCTGAACCAAGATGAGACAGCAGAGGACTTTGATTTGGGTAAAAATGCATTTAACTGAAATATTTGTCACTGAAATATTTCAGTGAAATATTTTCACTGAAACTGAAAATATTCTCAAAATTTTGAGGAAAAATTTAATTGTATTATAATACAACTTCACAATTTGGGAAGGTGCATACAGTCAGGTAGTACAAAATTATGTCATAGAACTTTTGTGACAGTGGAACAGCACACGTGGCAGCCATGAGAAAGGTGACCTGGGCTTACACCAGTGTTTTCAGTGGAACTTGGCTCCTCTATGTCACTTGGATGCACAAGCTGTGAAAGTCTGCTTGATGCTACTTACTAAATTCTGCCCTTAAATGAGCACACACAAAATAGAACAGTCAAAGACCAGGAAATATTCTGGGACTTGAAATCTACTTTCCATCCCAGGGGAAGTGTTTTGCCTGCCCTGTGTTTCAGTGCTTCCCTTGTGGAATATAAACCTTGTTCCTTCAACCAGCTAGTGAGTAAGCCCCAGATATACACATTCCATCCAACAGGACACAGCACATCTTTGCATGTGTCCACCTCCTCCCAGGATGAAGTGCTGTAAGAATTAAATCCCTGGATGATCATGCTAATATGTAATTGAGTCATGGAGATAGATGAATCACACAAGCTGCATGCTCAAAATGATCTCTTTTCATCATGTGATTCCATAAAAGGGAGCTTGGTTGCAACAGAGGGAAAAAGTTGTTCCTGATTCTGACTTATGTTAACTACAGTCCAGTCTATTGAAATTACATGGGTGAAACCAGAAGGGGGAAAGATTATCCAGCTGAAACCAAGAGTCTCCATTATGCAATGAACAATCTTGATTATAGCACTGGTAACCATAATTAATTAGAATCCACCAAGTTAGACCATTTCAATATTTCTAATTTTATCATTTGGCAATTAATTTACTTTTGGTGATATAATGTTTACTGTAAAAAGTAACTACTGCCTGCTCTCAAGCCTTGTTACATGGAGAAGGGCCTCAAAAACGGATGAGAAAAGGTACACTGTATATGTATTTTTCAGCAGCTGAGAACACTGCAAGGAAGAGCAGGTGTGCAGCACAGGTAAGTCTTCCCAGTCACCTGTAATGTCTGGTTATTCATTTATAATAAGGTCATTTATAATCAATGACACTCATAATCTCAGGAAGGTTTTGCATATCATGAATGGTTACTTAGGTTCTGTTTTGCACAGTACCTATCACAGGGCTCCATTTACGGGGTTTTGAAGAAGAATTATTATGCCAATAGAAATAATAGCAATTGTTGTTAGTGGCAGAAGGAAGGGATGACACTGAGAGATTGGATAGCAATGAAGCAAAAATGAGTTCATTCACCACAGCGATGTCCCAGATACAAGACTTTCCCTAGAAGGTTGTTTCATCATCCCTCCAGAATAAGTGGGTATTAGTCCATTCACCATTCCCACTGCAGCAGTTTCTCCTGAGCTTGCCAAAGATCAGAGTTGTGATTGCAGAGTTCACAAGCAGTGTTGGTACTTGGCAAAGAGGGTTTGCCTGTTGCCCGTTCAACATCCCATGAAGAAGATGGGAAAGATGCAATCTAACTGAGACTGGGAAATACCCACTCCACCCCAGCTCGCAATCCCAGTTCAGCCAAACCTGACCCATACATCACTGACAGATACGTGGAGCTCAGTCCCAGTACTGGAAATTGTGCACAGGAAGAAAACCTATCAGTGGCTGGCCTGTACCTGGAATTCAGGCACAAAAAAATTTTCGGCTCACCATTGTTCAACAATAACCTCAGGGACTTGGCTCAGAGATGTGTAAAGGGCAGGCTTTAAAAGACTAGCTTTCTTTATTCCAGAAGCAATGCCCCATAGACAGTTTCCATGAAACCATCCTGTTTTGGACTCAGAAAGAATTTATTGGGAAGATTTCCAAGCTGACCGAAGTTCCAAAGGACCATCTTTGACCTGTTTAGTTTTGGGGCATAGATGAAACCAAAATGTCTTGCTGTATTCACACTTCCAAGAACCATGGCCATGCAAAGGAAAAAAACAAAGCCTCTCTTTTTCAGTTCAACAGTTCTTTTATTACAATATATTTTAAATATACCTTTGAGCCAGCAGGCTTTCTAAGACTATCACCTTTTTCTTTTTTCCTTCTGCTTTTAGGTCTCAGATTCCTTTTCTATAGAAGCTATTAGCTTTGCACTGAGAAATACAAGGGGGAATGTTTCAATGACAGCAAGATGCAGCACTAGGTGCAATGTTATATTCTGAGTAAATGATACCATTCAAAGGGCAACCAGAGCATGAATGGCATTGATTTCCAGAAGAGCTATTTCAGTACTTAGCAAAGTTTGATAAGACTGCTCTCCTTCACTGCCTGAGTTGTTAAGAGGCTGTGTCCCACACCAGCAGGCAGCAATATGGTCGGAGCTAAATGTAACTCATCACCTCCTGTGGGGTTGTCAGCATTAAATTATGCCAGGGCTCACCACTCCAGCCTCATTGAAAACTCAAGAGCATCCCACAGTACCACTGGTAGTAAGGTAGGAGTGCCCAAATTGCGCTTTGCGCTCTAGAAGGGCTCACAAAACAGGTTTGTATCATCAAAGCACGCAGTTACCAACTCCAAGGGTATCTGAAATCACCTGGCATCCAAGGGTGGAGACCTGACTAGTGGCTTAGAGACTCCAAGAGTGAAGCTCTGCAGGAGGAGACCATTTGGAACCAGTGCAAGCCAATGGGATGCTCTTTCAGAACTTCAAAACCAAGAGCAGCAGCAGCATTTCAGAGAACCATTAGTTTACCTAATGGGTTTCATCTACCTCAAGACAAGGTTAACTACAACTTGAGAGTGCTTAAAGAGCTTTAAGTGGGGTCTGGAGAACCAGCTCAAGTGCAAAAAAAGTACATCCACAGTTTTGAATATGCAAAGCCATCTCCAAGCAAGGAGTTGCACTCTGCCCACCCATACAAATAGCTGTAATAAAACTAAAAGGTTCACAGCCGAAATCCATAAATTTATATACTTTTTCAGAGCAAGTTATATGAAATTGAAGTTAAAAAGTTTTGCAGATGACTTGAAAAGGGAAAAAAACACATTTTTTTTCTCAAATAACTTATTTTGTAACTGCATAAGAACTATTTTTTGACAAATTTTGAAGCACCATGTAATATCTCACTTTAGCTAAAATACTATGTTTTAAACCTACTTCTGGTTTTGAAAGTTTTCTGAAAATAAATTTCAGATACTTTACAAGCACAAATGTGTCAATACAATGTTGCCTTATTAGAATGCCCTTCAACCACCTAAATAACTCAATATTGGCAGCAGTTCAGACTACACATCTTGGCAGGCAAACAACCTGGCAGTATATCCAAAGCTATCACTGAGTACACTTTCTGTGGCATGCCAACCTTGAGTACCTTGAAAGTGTATGACTATTTTAAGAAGGTTAAAATGCTGTTGTCAGTTTGTCAATTATACCATTTCACCAATTACCATAACTTCAACAAATCCTTGGACATCACAGATCTCCTGAAGCTGCTGCCAAATTAGAAAAGGGAGAGGGATGTATCAGCAGAGTGAGAGTCCCTGTGTTACCATGTCTAGAGGCTAGAGACTTGTTTACTTCAGTTTTAGCCTGTTTACTGAACATTGAACTGGGAATCTTGTTTGCTCCTGAGGAAATAAATAGAAATTGTTATATTTTTGAACATCCAAATTCTTCATGCAGTGCTGTGGAAACTGACATTGTGGGTTGGGGAGGACTGTGATGGGATTGATCTTTCCAGAGATAAATTGATTGTAAAATCATGTTCCTAATCTTCTTGTTTTTCCTCCAGCTCTCCTTCTTCATGGCCCACCTTACCCACACACAGCCCATACTGTGGGAGTTATCGGGTCCTGGGCAGATGTTTACAATCACAGCAGTTACAAAAGCAGCTCTGACCTCAGGGTCTGGCTCATGCCTCCAAACATTTCCAATCCATCATCCCTCCTTTCATGCTCTCTGACTGTTCCTCTAACTCTCAGACATGCACAAAGTCCTTGCTCCAGAGCAATACCCCCCCCTAGAGAAAACCTTTCCCTTACACATCACCTCTTCTTCTAATGTTTCACCTACATCTTTACTGTCCTGCTCATCGCCCAGCACTTCCCGTGAATCCCCCCTGGCTGTTCACCTCCTCCCTGTCTCCCTGATAACTGGGCAGCCAATGAAAGCAGCAGCAGGCCAGTAGAGTTAATGTTGTCCTGTCAAATCTCAAAGCATCCACTTCCAATCCTAGCTGGCTCCGTCAAGGAGAAACAAAACAAAACAAAAAAACCTAGAACACAGAAGCATGAAAATGCCTTTCCAAAGTATGAATGCTGATGTTTAGTTTCTTGACATGATGAATTTACCTGGAAAAGTGTATCTCAAGCATAAAGGAATCTGTTCAGAAAAAAGCACTGCAAGTAGCAGCTGGCAGGCAGCAAGACATTGTGTCAGTGACCATTACCGTTCTCAGGTAATACCCTTGTCAAAGACAATAGGACTGTTCTGCACACACAGGATGCAGAAGCAACCACTGAGCAGGCAAATTCCAACTCATTCCACCTGCCATAAAATAAATCCTGAGTCCATCGGTGCTTGTGTAGAAATGAAAGCTGTTTTATGACTAAAACATAAGAAGAAAGGCTTTCAAATGCCCACTTCAAAGTCTAAAGCTTCCTTACACTTCTGACACTGTCAATCCCTTTAGCTTTTTACTATGAGTGCAGTTTTACCAACAACAGCAACAAAGAAATAATACCACCAAATGGGCTTATCACCACATGTGAATTCTTATTTACAAGCTACCGATAGCAGCATTTTCAACCCTGGCTCAGCTCTAGCTGCAGCAAGTGAGTCTGAAAGCAGCTGCAAAGCTCAGGGCTGACAGCAAGAAGGGCACTGCCCCAGCCCAAGCCCTGCTCCTCTGTCATGAGACCCCACGCCACTGAGGTGATCAGGTATTGCCATTGAAGTGCCCCTGTGTCAGCAGGGGATCAGGGACTCACTGTATGACCTACTGCTGCCCAGGCCCCTTCTCTTCTATTTCTGGCCTTCTGATTTTCTCACCTCACACAGAAAGGGCTGATCTTATTGATGTTCCCCCCATTTTTTTTATCCTGCTCCACAGGGCAGCAAAACATTCAATGGTGCCTAAAAGGAGAACAGCCACTAATAACAACTGAGCATGAGTCTGTGCCCAGGAGTCAAGGTACCCACAAAGGGAAGAATCAGAGGTCCCGATTTCCACTCCTCTGAGAATATTGTTTTACCAAGAACAGGGGCAGGAGCTCTGTGCTCATCTTCACCCCTGTATTACTCCCATCCCCAAGGCTTCTTTGTCTATTGTATTTATACACAGCTGGTTATAAATATAGCCACATGAAATCAAGTAGTTTGGGACTTTTTATCTAGCTGACATTCCTCATGTTTCCCCACATTTCTTATGGTATGTGGTAGTGGAGGAGATCCCACAAAATCTGTCATCCTTTTTCATGGATTTTCAGCAAGAAATGCAGTGAGGCAATAATTAAGACCTCAAATCTACATTTAGGCAAGGTTTTCAGTGGATTCATTTGAAATACATAACTAGATAATGATGTCTTAATGATTTTTTTCAGGTTATTATATTAATCAAACCACTCTCTCCAGAATGATGGAGGGTCCTACTTATTACTCCCTCTTCAGTTTCCATCACTTGTTGTTGCTCCAAAACATTTAGAGCTGCTGCAATATCTCTTCCCAATGTACTAAAATAAAATTGCCTGTTGCTATTGCAAGACACCAAGGACCAGACAAAATGATTTGGTCCTCTGTTTCTTTTTTTGGGTCTTTGAATCTAGGAAGGAAAGTTCCAGGAACATAACAATAACTTATAAATAATATCCACTCTGGTGAACCTGACAATCGCAAGGCATAAAAAACCAAAAAGGGCTATAACAAGCTTCAAATAATTTAAGATCTTTCATCTAAAAGACTAAAGGCCTCAGATATGACAATGAGCATGCACATTAAAAAAGTCAGACAAGAAATAAAAAATCCCAAACATCCAAAAACACAGAAGAAATGAAAAGTATAGTTTTCCTCATGTTTCTGTAGGAAATGAGAGTCTATTACATAACAAAGCTGAGATGACTCTTAAAAAGACTCTAAGCTGTAAAAAGAAAAATAGATAGTGCTTGCTAGTTTGACCTGAAGATGAACTCCTTCTTGACTGGTCTTAAACTTCCTGACTGGATCCAGGAGTCTGCGTCTATCTCCATTTCAGCCCTGCCACCCAATAGGATTTTTTAGCAAAAGTATTTTGTTCATAATATAAATCAGGCATGTAGTTCCATCTTACCCTAGGAAAGCTGTTCTCTATTTGCTTAAACTAAGGAAACTTGGCAGTGTGACTAAGCTGAGACTTCCAAATATGTTCCATTTTACTGTGAGAGTCATTATTAGCATAATAGCATAATTAGCAGAATCCCTGTTAAAACTGGTACAGCCCCTGCCCTGTGACGTGCACGTGAGACACAAGAGGTAGGTAAAGCTGGACAGAAAAAAAAGAGCAGAGTAAAACAAGCCAGCACTAGGATTGTCCACGGGCCACTCTCTGTACAACCAGCACTCATTTATATTAAATGTCCCAGCAGGGAAGATTTTACTGGGGAATCAGAATGCAAGTAGTGAGGGAACTTTGCCACTATTTATCTGGAGCTCCTCCACACGCTTAGGGAGACATTCAGCAAGTAAACTTCCATAGGCTCACAAGTTCTCTTGCACCTTCTCTTAAGCCAGATGAAAAAATGTAAAGCTATTTGCAGGAGTGGTTTATCCAAGCTGTCAGACATTTATGGAACAAAATCAAACCCCAGTTTGGCAAGACCAAGGATTTTTCAGAATTGTATTTATTTCAAGAAACCTGGAAGAAGTCCAAGTAGGGTTGTTTTACTAAAAGCTAGAGAGAGAAAGACCTCATCTGACCAGCAAAATCTGAGTGATGCTTGTGTATCAGGAATGCTAAAACTGAAATGGCCTGTGGATGCCGTGCCAGACAGAACTCAGTTTTCAGCCCAGAATATCCAGTACCCATTGTGGTCGATGCAAAGGCTGAGTTCCAGCCCTGTTTGTTGCTGAATCAGGGAACCAATGACACCTCTACACATCACATCCCAACAGAGCAACCTTGTTTTTACTCTCATCATTCTTAGTGAATGTAGTTTGAAAAGTTTGCAGCTTCGTTTTGACACAAAATGAAAATGGATTTTGGAACTGCAACATTTCTTCATGGGATAGAGTCCTTGTTTTCCAGCCCAGCTGAGCTTTAAGCTTTTGTTTTCAGTACCTAATGCAAATAATTTGAAATAGGAACATTGAAAGGCCTGGATGCATTCTATGCACTAGTATTACAAATGAGTAAGCATAAAACATATTTTAAACTCACTCTTGTTTCATTAATCCAAACTTCATAGTAAGTAAAGTAGAAATCTTCCTACAAGTTCAAAAGCAAACCACTTTCCAATCTCCCTTCATCTGTTTAAATTATGCTGACTTCCATAGAAAGCATACCCTTTAGAAATAACAGATGATTAAACAGCCTGCCTCACCTGTAAATAAGCATGGAATTTGGTGTGTTAGACATGTTATTTGCTTTGCACCTACTAGTCAAGCTCAAGTCCTGTGACTATTTATCTACCAGAGAGCCTCCAGGTTTTTTTCATTTGAAATAAATGCCAAATGACAAATTGCTTTTGACTCCAGAGATTTGGAAACCAAACTGCTGCCACACATGTAAGCTTTTTGCTGGGGAGCCATCTGCAAGGCAAACAGAATACTCTAACATTATTATTCCAACCCAATGTGAAATATTGCAAAATACAAACTCAGCCTCCAGTTCCACTCCTACTAATATGCACACAACGTAAGACTCAAATAAAAATGTTCAGCTGTAAATATTTATGTCTTATTCTTAGATCCTTTGTGTTTAGAGGTTTAGTACACCTTTGGTTGCTTCTTATCCTGCAAATAGACAACACAGAAAGACTTTTTTGGGCCAATCACATACCAGAATCTGCAAAACAGAAAGAACATGGCAAAGGTACACAAAATGTTGAAGATATTTGCTGGTGCTTGCTGCATTTCAAACGGGTGTTTAAAAAAAGTGAAAAGTTTTACTCATTGCAGAATATACTTTCAAGAGCCATCAGATTTCTTACATGTGGTAGTCTAACTTGGACTGTAATGTCTAGAGCCAAAATTGCAGCAAGGTGCCACTGGGCTCCAGAAATCTCTGATGCTTCAGCTGTGCTTCTCCAACTATGGACATTGGGCAAATCATGCAGTTCTGTCACATAATTTTCTCAGAAGACAAAGGAAAATTTCTGAACCTCCTCATTAGGAAAAAAGTGCTACCTGACAAATCTAACATGCTTTTGTTATTAACGGAAATAAAGGAGAAATGGAAGTAAAGGAGAAGCCTCTCACTTGCCTTTCAGACAGTAAACATTATTATATCTCTGAGCATAACTTGGCAAATTGCATAAGCCCTGCTGTAAAAGGTGCATAGTAATGAAATAAACTAGTGCAAATATGATCTGAGCAGTAAAAATTCATTATAAAAGCAATACATGATTGCTTTTACTAAACAATTACAGCACTGACAAAAAATAAAGGCTGCAACAACTGCAGTCACTGACAACTATTTCTTAAGGCACCACATAAAACACAATGCATAAAGATGTTGGAAAACATCAACTTTTGAAAAACTGAATGTAAGCTAAATACAGAATCTGAATACAAAGATGAATCAAGGGAGTAAAGTCTGTGTTTTAGTAGCTGTGTTCTGTTCCTCTGATTTGGATTTAAATACTGTCCTGGAGGACAAGTGTTGAGATGCTGCCAGTAAATGTGCATCTGATATAATTAAAGGAAGAAGTAATGACATACACAATTTCTCCCATTTGTCTGACCATGAATCTTGCTCACAGTGACTCAGGTACACTAATTATGATTTCAGGGAGGAGATACCAGGACTATCCATGCCCCTCCACCAGAACTTTTACATCTAAGCTTTATCACTACCAAGCACTTCTATGAACCTTTGAGATTCTACTGAATTTAGGGAATCTTTTAGAAGATTTTCTAAAGATAAATGCAAAGCTGTCAGTGTGATCCATGTAGGATTTTTCCCACTGCCACTTCGTTGAGCTCTCTAAACTGATTCAAAGCTCAAGACACCAAAAAATCTGAGGATTTGTTTGCCCAAGGCACTGGCAAAGTCCCCATCACTAAATGGGATTATCCAAATGGCTCATGAATGAACATCTTCTAACAATTTGAATATATTTAACATTACCCCCACTGTTTCACAGAATATACATTTGAGGAATTGCAGCACAAAGAGGCTAATGCTTAGATCCTGAAAAATGGACAAATAATTTACCATTATGTGCCATTGCAATGCCCAGCTTTCAGCATCCTTGTCCTCCTGATGGAATATGAACTTCTGACGGTCTAATCACTTGGATACCTCATTCTGGGGGGTACCCAAGGCAGCAGGGAACTGCACAGGGCAAGGAATAGCAACCTAGCTCAAATCCTGCCCTCCTTCTATGGCAGCAGAGAGGCATCTCCAAGCTTCCCTGAAGGTGATGATAGATACACACTGAAGAGATATAGCAAGAGATCTCCATAATAGCAAGCTGGATAGATGAGTAACCTTTCAGGGAGCTGTAGAGAGCAGTGTTTTGCCAGATCCACGAATCTGGTTACAAAGCAGGAGTGATGTAGGCATGTCATCTTATATGGTATTGTCATATTTGAGGAGGAGAAGAGACCTTTGAGGAGATAAAGCAAGCTCTCCCTTAACCATGCAGCTAGACTGATGCATTTAAACATTGGTACTTGGTATTTTCCTTAAAAATTTAACATTGCAAATGGGAACATATTTTAGGACACTAGGAACTGTTAGATGCTCAGGTGTGCATTACCTTGTTCATCAAAATTTCTGGAGCTTTTTTCCATGATTACCCCTGCAATCAGCCCAAAATTTATTTTAGTTTTAAGGAAATATTAGGACCTGGACAAACTGTCAGAGACATTAGAACAGCCATGCATGGAAGAGCAATGGTACGTCCAGTCTTCTGCTCTGCCCCCATTCTCTGTCTGGCCCAAATGGAGGAGCCTGGACCAGTGCATGACAACAGGGCAAGCACCCATCAGCACCTGCCCTGGTTATGCTCCTGGCCCCCTTCAAGTTGTGACTCTGGGAGCTCCTGGACCAGGCAAAGCATAAACAAGCAAAGTGATAAAGACCAACATCAAGTGAGTATCCAGGACTAAAAATGCCCTTCATATTTCTCATTGTAAAGCATTATCTTCAGAAAAAGTATGTGACCTTTTCACAACCTCTGCAAATTTTTATCATTCCTTTTTTGAACGTATAAACTGGGTGCAGCCTTTGAGTACCAATCCTACCAATTCTAAGTACAGAGTTTGGCTCCCTTTTGACTCAGCAGTCTTTTAGCTACATATCTCATTAGCATTTTTTGCTGTAGCACCAAACTAGAATTTCATTTTCAAGTACATGCTCTCTGGGATTCTTAAGCTTTTATCAGCATCACTGTTTTCCTATGAAAAGCATCTGTTTGATTACACTTAAGTACAGCTTCATGTAACAAGGCCAACTTCTCCAGCACTATGCCCCCTTATCTCTACAGGTCTTTCTACAGCCTTTGTGTTGAATTGAAAGCCTTCTTCAGGCTTCAAGTTCAGTACCAAAACTATTGAATAGTGCTGGTATTTGTACGGAGCCTTGAAGACTCTCAAGAGACACACTTTAATCTGGCGATGGTTTCCTATTACGAGCTTCTAGACTTATGCAAATTCAAGACAATTTAAGGTGTTTTTAGTAATATTGCTCCAAAAATACATCTTATTAGCTACTCATGTCTTGCTTTCTATGAGCAATCCAGAGATGTGTGCTGGAGACATGAGCTTTAAGTATGGCTGTCACAAAAAAAAATGGACCCGGGTTTGATATGTATCAAAATAAAGTGAGCAGAAGTGTGAACAGGATGTGAGTGAGAGCATTTACACATGCAGTGAGTGCCAATTAACAGACATCAGAAGTTTGTGCCAGTGTAAGGGAGGGGCTCCCAGCCCCCCACCCCCCACAGTTTCTGCTCTTCAGGGACTCATTTCAAATGTGAGCCAGAAGCAGTCGGGGCTGTGGAGACAAGGGAGTGCCAACCTAAGACTATCAGGAATAGGAAAAGAGGGCAATGAGTGTGGTGGGATTGATTTGGGGTTCTTGTCTGTGAATATGGGGTGAGAGAAGAGGATGGAGCTTCATCCAAGCATTTAAAGGATGGGTAATGTGGGAGGCACTGCTTTGAGGATGTGGCACAGCAGGGATGAGACCTAGTATTCAAAGCCAATTGCTTTTTTTTTTTTAATTTCAAGCCTTTTTTTTTTTTTTTTTTTTTTTTTTTTTTTTTTTTTTTAAATAAATATGATTCTTTTTGTCTTCCACCAATTAGCTGGATACTAATCTATTAAATATGTACATTCTTGATAATGTAGGGGTATCTGCAAACCAAATGTCAAGTGGTAGATATAAATGCCTCTCAAAATTTAAAGAAAATGCATGTGATACATTCTTTTCATGTGCAGCATTTATAATCTCAGCAAAAATGAAAGCAGATTTGCTTGACGAGATGTAGCATGAAACATTGAAATCCCCCTTTGCCCTGGCTTGCCAGCCAAATAAATCACAGGCCACTTCATTGAGTCCCTGTCTGAATACATAAACATGACAGGACAGCTTTGGGAACATCTAGTAAATCTCATTAAACACATCCACTGATAGCATAATAACATGCTAAGCATATTCTAGCTGCCACACTGCACTGAGAATCAGAGTGCCTCTCTCCTGCTTTTTGTAGTTCTGGGTGTTGCTTCCATAAAAAGAAAGATATTATCATAGTTTTGTCTTAAAATACTGTTCACCCTGCAGGTTGTATATTTTCAAAATTCAGCTTTTCTCATTCTCATTTTTGGGACACATCATTTGTTAACCTTGGACTGCTGTCCTGACAAGGTGAAAACTCATTAACCACTTCTGTATAATTTAAACACACAGCTTTGTTATTATGCTGGCACCAGCCCACAGGGATGGCTGGGTTCCTGTAGCAATAGCTTGTTCTCATGGCAGGTATGTCCTCAATAGCTTTCTCTGGGACAGAAGATAATTACCTGCCCAGTAAAAGAATCACAGTACCAGAAAATCCACAATAATGCTGTATGAACTTGTAAAAGGCAAGATCACCTCACTCAGGACATCCATAGAGCAGAAAAAAAATAATGCTGCTTTTGAGTTTCTCTTTTCATGTTATCTGAACAGTCCCCATTGGAATGATTCCTCTCCCTGTCTCTCCTAGTACCTGACGGTACAAGAGAAAGGCACACACAACAACTTTCAGCTCTCACATCAAACACTTCTTCCCTCACCAGCCATTTCAGTGGTAGACAGCTTTTCAAAAGGGATTTTTTTTACTTACTAATAGCCCAAGAGAACAATTTTGACGCTGGGTATCTCTAATACTTTATATCACTGTCCACTGTAACAGGCAAAGAAACATGACTATTGCTTCAGGACTTCAGGGAAGTGGCAGATGGATCCAAGTGTCGTGGGGATGGCCCCCCACTAGTTTGGAGCCACCTTCCTCAGCACCAAAGCAACATCCAGCTGATCCCTAGTTACATTTGCTTAATGTGTGCTCCTTATGGTACCTTTCACCCCTCTGCCTACCTCCCAAGTGTTGTTCAAAGCCTCAGGGCACCAGGGATAAAGGCTTCTTCAGTGAGGATCACTGATTTACATTCACTTTACAGAACAGGCATTTATGCCTTCTCATTGCTCCAGTGACTGGGTGCATCCAGCGCTGGCAGGCTCCTGAAGTCACCAGAGACCCACCAGGCTTCAAAAGCTTGCGGCAGCAATATCTGACAGCAAAATCAGGACTCCATCATTTAATTTATGATAGTGTGGGAGATGGAGGGGAAGGAGCTTAGCATGGTAGGCACTGGGTGAAGGCATTAGCAAATGTAAGCCACTGGAACACTTACATCAGATTTCCTCACATTCATTTATTTCTAGGCTGAATGCTAACCAGGATCTGCCTACTTACCAAAATTTCAGTTTGAATGATGCCAAAATCTTTTGAGTACAACCCAAGGAAGTCAAAGTGGCAGATATTCATTTCACTAAAGAAAAAACAGTCTAGCAAGCTCTCTAGAGTGCAATAAAGGCCCACTCACAGTGAGCCCTGAGATGTGGTTTGGCATTGACATTGCAGAGAGCTTCTGCATTTGGCAAGTCCCCCACACTGCTACTTCCCATGTCTCAGGTGCCACCTAGAGCTGCTTGCTGTCTACTTGGATGAAGATATAGTGACAGTCCAGGGGCAACAGCAAGAAAGCAAGAAGAGAAAAGAAAATCGAGTCTAGAATTTAAAGAGCCAAATTCACCAATTTTTTCTCAACATAATTAAAATGGCATGAGACAATTTTGAATGGATCAAACTAGCTTTTTCAAATGGTTCAACTTACTGCTCATATCCTCCTTTATCTCATTCACATCATTTTCCACCATGGAAACAACTGAGGCCTTGCAAGTCCTTGCCATTACACCAGAACCCTTCCTTATTTTTCTTTCCTGATCATTCAGGTCAGGACCTAACCACATGCTTAAGGGCTGTCTAGATACAGGCAAAGTTTACAAAACCTATTTTCTCATTTCTCACCACATTTGCCTGTGTGTCAGGCTCTGGGTTGGAATAAATCCATGGTTCTGGTCCACACCTGCAGCACTGCGCCAGCTCCAAGGGCACCACAGCAGCCAGTCTGTGAACCATGCTGACATGACATGACATGACATGACATGACTCAAACCTCCACAAGTCAGTGGCAACACTCCCATTGACCCAGATGGAGTCTGGATCAGCACTATGATGGGAAAATTACAGAGGTAATCTAAGTGGAAGACTCCAAGTAAATGATTGTAAATGAATGAGGAGCTGATGAGCACAAGAGAGAGATTGTGGCAGGAGGGAAAAATTTTAGCAGAAGGAACAAACAGTCAATAGTGGTAAAGTAGAATAAACAAAATTCTTACAGGGTGATAGATACATAGATAACTTCTCATGGCTTCCTCTCTGTAACCTCCTCCTTGAAAAACTCTTTTATTCACACATAGTTTACATGTGTGAATACACGTTTTTACATATGTGTGTATGTGTTTACGTACAATGTGTTTACACCTATTTTACCTCCAAATCTGGACTAATACAGACCAGATCCATGCAGTACACACATTTCATAGCATAGACAATACAAAGAAAAGTCTCTTTCTCAGTTCTCTCCCAATTTACATTTGTGTGGATCCTTCTCCCAGCAACTTCTACCATAAAAACTGATTCTTAAGGGAGTATTTAATGCTGGTTTTTTGGCATTAATTTAGAAGCCACCATTTTTTAGGAAGGTGACCAAATCTCTAGGCAGAAAATACCAGTGCAGCCTTCTACAGAAAATCAGTGCATGGAAACTGCTGGTAGAACTACATGGAGGCTAATGCCAGAAATGTATTCACCAGATCCAGCTGTTGGCACTTAAAAGAGGAGGCTGGAAACCTACAGGAGAAGAAAAGAGAATTCCAAAGGCATCCTAGACTGGGTTGAGCCCACTCACAAGGTACCTACCTGCCTCCTTGCCTCACTGTGGAAGCCAAATTTTACCTAATACAGACCTGTGTTTAGAGGAGACCTGGAAATGGATCTCGTGAAATGGACTGACTGCTCAGGTAACATGAGACTGAGCAGATGAAACCACTGGGATCATTTTTCCTTTTAATCATCTAGTTCTGTGGCATTGGAAATAGTTGATGTGGGCACTTGCTCATGCAGGCAAACAGGGAAAACTTTGGAGGGCAGCAGGGTCAGCCAAGCATCCAGGTTATCAGGCAGGTTTCTCACCATGGGGTAGGTCCCTCAGGTCAGGACCACGCTCCACAGAGGCACCCAGGGTCAAAGCTGCCCCGGGATGGCCAAGGCTGTGGACAGCTGGAGACCTGCACTGGAGACTGCATGGCCAGGGCAGGGGCTGGAATGGGGCTCTTGCCCATGGGAGGATGGGGGGAGGTCCTGGAGGAGGTCAAGCAAGGCCAACAGAGCCTGTTAGTGCACCAAGAACCCCAGCAGTAGCTTGGCTGTAAATGTTCAAGGACTACAGCTTTATCAGATTTCATTAAAACTAATGGGATGAAATCATACCTATTCATAATGTGCCTTGTCCTCCTTTTCTAAAAATTTAGAAGTCTCTCACTGTAGAGAGCCCTGAGAACAGCTGCAAGAATGGCTTGTTATGAAGAACCCAACCTGCAGTGCTGGAGGCTACTGCAATTACCTAAATCTTTACAACTGTTGCAAATTACTGTCAGCGTCCCCACCCTATCCAAACCATGATGTTGTTATCATTGCCTTTGGATTTGAATATTCCACAATGATGCATTTGTTGCAGAAGGAATCTATTAAAAAGAAACATGAAATTTAGAGAAGACTTTTGATTACAGATAGCCTGTGTAATGCTACATTAACACTCATCAGTCTTCACTAATTTATTCTTGCTCCCTTGTAATACACGTGCAGACATTGTGTAAACAGGAGCTCTATCAGAACCAATGATGCAGTTTCATTCCTCAAGCACAGTAGTCAGATTCTCACTCCATAAATTGTTCCATTTGTAAATTATCCTGTAGGTTAATAGATTTTAGAGCTGGAAGGGACTTCTGGCATCATCTGGCCTGTATTAACTCTTGCTGAATGTATCAGGTGTATAATTTTATCCAGTGACTCCTAGCAAAGAAGAAATTGCTCTACCAAACTTAGTGCAGTTGGGGATCTTTGAAGGGAAAACTGTGAATGAAATGAATAATCTTTTGCCCTTAAAAATTACTTCTAAAAGGATATTTCCTCGGTATATAAATCACCAGTAGTTAAAGGCAGATTACATTTATAATAAATGATAGATGTTAGATGCTATCAAAGGCTTTACTCCACAAAGGCACTTAAGAGTAAATAGCTTTAAAGTTGTGAATTGCCTTGTAGGTTTCTGTGGGATACTCCTGGGCTTCCAACAGAGCCTGCATGTAAGAGCTTGCTAGAATAACTCTTGCAAAAGCTGACTGAGTACATCTATTAAACACCACCAGATGAGCTTCAGTGTGAACTAAAACTCCTGACTCCAATAGCTGCAGTGCAGCAAAATGCATTCAAGGCAGGTCTGGAAACATTATGGTGTCTATATATCACACCCAGCTGATTTCAACTTGTCTGTGAGCATGGTGATATCCCATTTTTAAAAAATCAACCCTGGTACATGACACTCAGGCTTGAAAATCTTGGATTCCGCTATCAGTAATCACAAAATGATGCTCATTCTGCAGCATATGACAAGAAATAGTTGGTGTCTGTGGTACATAGAGAGCAAAGACTGGCTTTCAGATGGTAACTACAGAAGCTGTGGATGTTTGTTTAGCTGAAGCCACCTTCATTTACCTACCCTTCAAGAAGACAGCATTGTCACAACAGCTGTGTCATGTCATAAACTCAGCTTCAAAACAACAATAATTGGAATCCATGGGAAGCACCTAATACTTCCAGGAAAAACACAAAATTTTGTCAAAGCACATCAAAGAAAAGTAAGTTGCACTACGAGAAAGATGTGAAAGCAATATCAGTATAGACAAATAAGAAGGTGAAATATTAAATGCCAACAAACATTATTGCCAGCTTTTGGAAATAACTGCAGAGTATCTGCATGACTGGAAAACATTAATTGTGACACTGGGAAAAGAACAAATTAGCTCACTAGCAAGCTAGAAATGAGCTAGGAACATAACTAAAACTAACAAGACTGAATAATATGGCTTCAAGGTGAAACTGTGTACTTTGTAAAATCCATACAGCTGTGAGCTGATTTTGGGATATCTTCAGTTAGACCATTATCCAGTCTATATCTTGAAGAATAGCATTTATTTCCTTGATTCGTTCCACAGGTTTGTCCCCAAGTCTGATGCTAAAGATTCTTTTATTGTGAGGTCTGAATCAATTAATTAAGCCTCTGAAGAGCACCAATAAGATTCTGATTAATCTTCCCCTCAGAGCAGAGCCTGGAAAAAAAACTACAGTACCTTAGCAGTGCTAATGACAAAGCTCCTCCAAAACAGTAGAGCTATTTTGCTGTCATCCTCTCCTAAGGTAGCAATGAATGGGATACTTGCACTAAAACTTTGTCAGTTATGGTACTTCCCTAAACCTTTGGTTTTGTGGTTGTAACTTGAAATTATGCTCCAGAACTCTAGAAAGGCTTGTTAGTGGCTATGAAGACCATAAAGTGACACCTACATGGTATAATGAGGAGCAAAAGGAATGCCTTCACTGAGTGAGACAGTCCCATGGCACCTGCATAAGCCACCTATGCCCCACAAGCAGCAGCAGTGCACAGGGTGTGCCTGAAGGCCATCTTTGGTTTAGTGTTGTTTGAAGGGAATTCAATCTGTGGGCTCCAAGACCAATTTTTGATGTGAACCAAAGCATGTTAAGGGGGCAAATTATGCTAATGCAGACTTTTATTTTGCTCTAAAATATCATTGGCACATTGCCTGCAGGCACCAGCCTGCTCTGCTGAGTTCAGAAGCTAAGCAGCAAGTTAATGCTTCTGGCAGGAGTTGAAAACAGGTTTACTAAGGCTCTCTGGGATTTCTAATGGAAGTTCAATACTCAGAGGGAAAGATCAGACCTTCAGGTGCTTTGTTGTAGTGAGCTGCTGTTGAATTCTGAGTGCCAATGTAGTCACAGAAGACTTCAACAATATCTTTGAAACTAGGAAAAGAAATCAATCCCCTTCAAGTTTTGTACAGAGGCTGAAAGTCTCATAAATGACCTGAGGTGAAAAATTTCAAAAAATTAGGATGGAGACAAGAGTTTGAGATTGAAGGACATGGGCACACAAAAAATTAGGAAAACTGAGGAAACCACTGCAAGGGCTCACTTTCTCACTACAAAATTCATCAGAACTTAGAGGATAGAAACACGGTGAGGACCAGAGGTGCAAAAACCCATGAGTGACCTGCTTTGAACTTTGAATCCCAAAAAGGAAATTAGCAATACAGAACAGAAACTTCTCTAGTAACAGGAGGTCCTACAATTTTCTTGGTCCACATCTGTCTCCTGCTGTAAGTTTCTGTTTTGGCACTGAAGCATGCCAACTGCCCAAACAATTGTTTTTTGCAGGTACAATCCAGAGACAAACAGGGTTATAAATATTTGGGGGGGTTGTCATTTGGTTGCTTCTAAGCAACCAATAAATTAAGAATGATTTTCCTGGCTTTGCAAAGACTAGTCCATGTCCAAATACATGGCACATGGAGTAAAAAAGACAGAGCAAGTTACACAAAAAGCAGTATCACATCAGTCCTTCATCTGCCTTGTCCTATACAGTTTCCTGCGCCAGGACCAACACCCACATGCTCCCCATGCAGCAGGATCCAACCAGTTCATTTATGCAGTGGGTTCCCAGCTGCAGTTCTCTGAGACATTGTGTTTTCAGAACGTGTTTTCAGATACAAACATCACTCTCCTACCATGGCTAACTTGAATGCACCTTAGCAATGTGGCCAAAAGTGAGAAGCCTCAGGCATACTGACAAGTTACCAGGCAGCGACGAGTTGCTGTGTGTCAGCTACCATGCAGTGGCTATCTGCACTGGTGCTGGTAAATGTCTGCAAGGAAAGACTTGTGGCTGTGATTTGCTTCTGCCACAGACTGTGTGCATGGCTGCAGCACATCAGCTGATAGGAGGTCATTTCTTTCCCATTTTAATCCTGCCTGTGCTGCCTGTAGTATTTTGCTGGCTGATTTGACAGGCCCTGTGCAGACACAGGCTGTGGATGGCTGGAAGCTTGTTTCTATAATTTCCCACTTCGCTCCTGTTTGAAGGACAGCCTGGCAATATGTATACACAGACGTGGGTCTAGCAGGCACTGGCTGGCAGAGGGCCCAGGGAAGCACCCATGGAGTGGGAAGAAAACATTGGCTGTGATTTAGTGTTTGGGCAGGGGTAGGAAAGAAGAGGGCATAGAGAGAAAAATTATGCAGATGCTTCTCAGTGGAGTGAGGACAACGAGGGTTCATAGAGGCTGGAAGATAATAGCTGATAGTGTGATTGTGGTTCTGAGGACATTGGCTCGAAACAAAGAAAAAAGCTGACGTGTCAAGTAGGACCCTCGGCACATTCCCTATAAAAGCAAAAAGATATTGGGAAGAGAGAGGGAAACAAAGCCAGCTTGTTCTTTTTTTTGTTGTTTTCTTCTTTTTCTCTGAAGGCTGGTACAGTACAACAGGAAATTCTGAAACACTGAAAAGAAATTTCAGCAAAGTACCTTCTCTGAGAACAACCTGTGAATTAATTTCAAGACAGAAGTTCAAAAATATTTTACTGCTATACCTCTTTTTACACCAAAGGCTTCCTGCAACTACTCAGCATTTCAAATCAGCTTATTTCAAAGCTTACAGTTTTACCTTGCTACAGTTCCCATTTGAGCCTGGTTAATGTTTGCAATAATAAGAAAATAAATTGTTTCAGCGAGAGAATAGCTACTGCAGATATTTGCTTGCCTTGTAAAAGTGATTGGGTCAAAGAACAACTTCCCCAGAGGGAAAGAATAAAGAGATCCAAATAAAACCAGAAACATAAACAGAAACATACATCACATCTTTATCCTGGCAACCAGCATGAGGGTTCAGCAAATCTGCACCAAATGCCACTTTGCTCAAGGTCCAGCATTTTGCCTTTATTAGTTAGTGCTTTTTTTGTTTAAATCTTTGGAGTTTTTTCACTATCATGTTTTGAGTGATTGGGATATGCCTTTCACAAATTAAAATGCCTTTTTTTCTTAAAAATGCTGGGTTTTGATGGCTGGCAGGTCACATGTATTTTAACAGAAAAACTGGTACTCTCTTCCTACTCAAGTAGACTACATAAAACCACATAGACCAAACCAAGCAAAGTCCCATGGGAACAAAAGACAAGGAAAAACATACACTCCAGAATTTGCTGGTTTATTTGTAAAATATGATGACTTTAAATAGGTTGTTTCTGTAGCAGCTCACAGATCCTTTGTATACCCGAGAATCATGCTGTTTTCTCTCTCTCTTTTTTTTTTTTTTTTTTAATCTCCTGGGTTTCTTAAAATATAAGTTGGATATTTCTTCTTGTTTGCCTTCCCTCCCCAAACACTAACAAAATTTCTGGAATTGGCACTAGCACTCTGGATGCATAAAGAAGCAACTTTTCAAATTAAGCCATGCACACTTTAATTTCTCTTGGGGTCCTAATAACCACAATATCTTTCAAACATAAGGTACGAAGCTTCATTTCAAAACAAAACAAAAAGGCCTCAGTTTTTACATGTCTGCCTTATTCCCCTACTAAAGACAAGACCTCAAATTCTCAAAGCAACAAAGGTAGAGGCAGCCCCTTAGTTATCTGAATTTGTTTATCATCACTGTTTACTATTTATATCCCAGTGGCATTGTATTATACACAGTGCAATATAGATGAAGACAGTTCTCTGCATCACACAGCTTACAGTGATTACAGCAGCTAATGAGAAAAAGGAAGAGCACGATGGTCTCAATCTCTGTGCCTCAGTTCATCACCTTTAAAAGAATGGCATTTGTGCTCAGAATTCTTGGTCATGTGTCTACCATGGAAAAAAGTGATAGTAAAATATTTAAGTAGCTAGACACTTTTACAGACTTCAATGGAGACATAATTTCAGCACTTCTAGTTTCATTGTTGTATGTGGAAAACACAGCACATTAGTTAGAGCTGTGAGCTGCATGTTCATGGGAGTCCTAGAGGCTGAAAGACAGATGGAAAATAAGACAACCACAATTCATTACTAAATAAACTGGAAAGCACCTGGTATTATGAAGGCTGTTCTCTTTAGATGTACAAGTCATGGTTTCAAATATTTGAGATTGCAGGCTTTGCCCCTGCATATTTTACTGCTGCTGTGAGTAGAGAAGCAGTCTCATCATTAACACACGTCTTTATGTTATTCTGCAATATGTCAAGATCCTTATCCTTATCCTTGAAATGTGTAGATTTGAAAGTATGACTGAGTAAAATTCTCACTTTTTTTTTCTTTTACTGTTAGAGAGTGGCAAAATTAACTCCAAGTGTAATTTGTAAAAAAACAGACAGTAAACACTCAATTGAACTGGTTGGTTCCTGGTTTACAGGTGCTTACCATCTGTTCCCACCAGCAGAAGGGTCAGATATGGTATCAGATATGGAATATATACATATACCATATATATATATATGGTATATATATTATTTGCAAAAATAATTCACATTTCATTTATGGTGGGAATTGTTTAATTCTTACACCTCAGGAAGTTTCACTTGGTTGCTTAAAAAAAGAGGAACAATTCTTCTGGATATAGGAAAAGGATCTTGTATTTTTTTTCATAAATCCCTTTTCTCATCACTTCTCCCTTTTTACCTTTGCTATGTACCACTCTCTCTTGTGGGCTGCTATTTAGTTAAGAGAAGATAGATGCACTTTGCTCAGAACACATCACTTTGAGGAAAAGCTACATAAACACTAACTGTGCAGAAGAGAGGACTGAAAAAAGCAACTCAGAGTCAAGCTGTGTAATGAATCTCCATAGGAAACATATAGTAATTAATTAAACATTAAAAGAGAAGACTAAGAGCTGGCAGCTGGGTCAGCAAGCAACAATAAAAAAACAATGAAACAATAAAAAAAATCCAAGAGGCCAACTCACCAACTCAGTGAGTGACGGCAGCTCCTCTGATCAGCTAAACCAGAGATTACTTTTACTGCTACCCTAATACATCTCAAGAATTTGCAGGATAAAATCTGCCCAAAAGCTTAATTTTCCCTCCTGTCAGAAATTTCTCAGATTCTGCCTTTCATATGTGAACTGGGCCCTCCCTCACCAAGACAATTTGGCCTTAAATGCCTCCAGACTGAGCTCTATTATGTATTCTAGCTGAGCATACCTAGTAAACAGATACATGAGTCAAACTAATGATCAGGTTTATAAAAACCTACTGCACTGTGATCTCCTCCTTTCTCACACATATCACCTGTTCTCCAGCTCATCTGGTTTGGGTTTTTTGCCCCCATCCATCTGTTATATTTTCTACTGTCTTCACTGGTAAGCCCTGTGCTGCATTGTTGTATAGTAAGCAGCACAAAATCATACCTGCCAGCACTGAGCTATTAATTAAGTTAGCAGTAGTGGGATAATAACAGGACCCTGGCTCAGTACAATTTTCACCTGAGCCAGCTGAACACATTTACCTAAAGGAAACAAAGGCCACCATTCCAGCATTTTATGTATTCACAACTTTTATTCATGGCACAATTAACTATTTCTACCTTTACAGACAGTGCTGGACATCTGTATTTGAACACCATCTGTCTTTCCTGCACTGAGCAGTAAAGCATTGACCTCTTGGTAGGGAACAGCAGACAGGCGTGCTTTTGCTCTGCAGTAGCAACAGCTCCCTGCAATGCTGTAGCAAGCATGTTGTGACAACCAGTAATGACACCAGCCAGAAGACTCCTGATAAACAGTGCAGTAATGTTGATGTGAAGTGAACAAAATATTTAACTCTGCAATTTCATTACAGAGAACCTGGCATTGAACCCAGGTGGGTTGTTTGCTGAAAGCATGTCCCTGTGCAGCTGTGCAGGGCTGGACTGGGACAGTGACCACTTTGGTGCGCAAAGAATTGTGTGTAAAGACTGGAGTTTTTGGTTCCTTCTCTAGAAAGCAGAAGACTGTCCCTTGCATGCCACATATGATGTATGTTTGCACAGATATCTATTAAAATATGTCTGTATAAAGTAACCTGCCTTTCTCCATCTGACCCCGTCAAGAGAGATGACAATGTGCATTCATCACATAGCCAAGGTGCCAAATAAGCGAGTGGAGTATTTTTAACCCTCCCCTTTTACCTAGAAGAGATTAAGCTATGCATATTTTCTTTCTTTTATACTTCCATGCTACATTTGCAGGGAGGAATTTCTCCTTTTCTGTGTCTGTACATCTTTGATTAATGGAGGAACTAATAATTTCTCTTAACTTTTACCTTAATTCTAAAGCAATCTGACTGTTTGAACAGGGGTTGAAAAAGGCTAATGGAGAAAACACAGCAGCCTTCTAGAACCTGTGTCCATCCAAGCATTTCACTCAGCATTGGCTGTTGTCACAGCCAAGTAAATCCCAGTTACCTACTCCCTTACCAGCTCAAGAATGTGTCCTACAAAAGATGCATAATCAGGAAAAGAACAAACTGCTATGTTTAATCTCCCCATTCATGCACTCTGTACATACCCATCCAAGGCACTGAATCCAAACAACCTCAAAGTTAAAAAATACTTACTAATTTCTGGGTTTGATGTCTAAGGCAGCACTTCACCAGGACCTGCTCAAAATTATATAAACAGAGGGAATAAAACAAAAGGCCTCCAGACTCCAAGGACTGGCTGAATTCTCCCTTACAGCAATTTTGTGATCCATGTTTACATTTTTAATACAGAGCTACAGGCACTTTTTGAAGTTCAATATACATCTTGACAGCTCCAGCTGTCAGGTCATTGCTGCAGACTAAGAGAAGCTAAGAGGGTCAGGGCCTTCTCTCGAAATCCTGGTTGTTTCAAAAAGTCTGTAGCCAGTTATACAGAAATGGAATTCTCCCCTCACGAAGTACTGCAGTACAGACTATTTCCTCTTAATTAGTGAAGAAATAAAGCCTTTTGATACCTTCTTTCTCATGTATTCCATCCCCTTTGTATGAGAGATTTCCATTACTTTTTGCATGGCTCTCACTTAAGATTTTAGACTTCTTTCATTCTCATTGTAAAGACAGAAGAGCAGATTGCTCCATAGGAAAATGCACATGAAATAAAATGTGCTTTCCCTGAACCACACAGCCTGCTCCATGGAGAAAATAGCTAAAATGCCTCTGCATTGCCAATAGGTGCCTAATACAAAAGAGAGTAGGCAAATAAGAAGTAACTTGCTCTACAAACTACTGGCACAGAGGCACGTTACTGTTATCACTCTGTGCAGGTATCCAAAATGCAACACTAGAGTCAAACACGTATCTGCCTGCAGCTTTGCCAGAGTTACAACAGCAATGCTTTTGTCTCCTCTGCTTTCTTTAATTATTGTCACATCCATTACTGAGCTGCAGCAAAACCGACATTTCAGGAAACAATGTCTGGCTCTTGCTAATCAGAAAGAGAGCTGTAAATCTTGCAAGGAGAGTGGTTTTAATTTGCACCTATGGGATTCTGATATTGAAATACTGGCCTTAAATATCTGCTCCATGGGGAGTTACTGCTGCTCATTAATTCTGAACTTACCAGTTGTTGAACTACAATAAGACCAAAAAAAAAGAGCGATGAGTGACATAACACTAAGCGACATAGCACCAGGAGTGCTGTAGCAAACGCAGGAGTGCACTCACCCATGAAGCACACCACACCAATATCCACCCTCTACACACAGCCTATAGTATCCACTTGGAGGAGGAACCAGTTCCAGACAGCCCAGCTTTACCAGAGATTCACTCCTACATACCCAGAGAGAAAGTTACATGGAATAGCAACACAGTCCATCAGAGAGACTTGGGAGGTCACCATCCAATTTGCACTTCATGCCTTGCTTCCTTTCTTTGGTTATAATGAATGACTCATACTGGGACATTTCACTGAGTCATCTTCCATGCAGCCCGTTACCAAAAAAAAAAAAAAATTTAAAAAAAAAAAAAAAAAAAAAAAAAAAAGAAACTTTCCTAAGTTTTCTCAAGTGCCCCTCTCCAGCTTAACACACTTTTTGATTATGCAGCTTCCTATCTTTTTTGTGAGATGACATGAGATCATTACGATTCATTCGTAATGCTGTCCATGTTTCAAGCTGTTTCATTCAAGCTGTCCATGTTTCACTACATTCACTGCTGGAAATGGAACTCCAGAATGCAGATGGCCTTCAAATTTCGCAGTCAAAGGAAAACTTCCACATCATATTTAGAAAGTCTCAAATCCCTCTTTGCTCTGGCCTTTCTTAGAGGAACTTTTCCCAGAGATGCCTGTAGGATGGATTGCTGCTAATTTTTTAAGGTGCAATAAGACAGTTTAAGGGTCTGTCTGTTCTTTAGAAGTCTTGGTAATATACATACCATTACATTTTGCTTTTAAATAAGTCTGTAAAAATATGTAAAAATTCAGGATCCCCACATTTTATATGCAAAATCTCTCTAATACCAAATGGTAGCAAAAATATATTTGGTAAATGCAAAACTACAAGGAAGTCTCAATTGGATGGGACAGAAGCTCTCCTTTTCACATGCGATAAATGTTTATATTGATATAAGCTTCTATTATGATTCATAAATATCTCAGAATTATTAGCATCCTTGTGGCATCTTCCTGAGGCATGGTAATGCTGCCATGTCTGCTTCAGAGAGGAGGAGTTGAAACACTTAAAGACTGAGGTTCACCTCATAGAATTTTTAGTTTCTTAACCTGAATTATTAACTTGGATTCCTCTCATCATGAAGCAAAAGAGAAGCAATCACTTTCAGAGTGACTGGTCCTTCCTAAACTAATCTGGTTGAAATTACACTCAGACATTATCTAACCCTAAACTAGATACACAGAGAAACTGGACAGCTAGAGGATACAAGACACTAATTTTTTTCCTGTGCATATGGACTTAGTTAACAAAGAAAGTTTGCAGCAAAACATGATTTTGACCTCATATTTCTCAAAAGTCAAGCCCACACCTTAACTATTGAGCAACATAAAATAGTGGGAAAAACACTAAAATAAGCATTTGCTGAATATCTTCTTTGATGGATTTGATGCAATAAGGAAATTACAAGATTAGTTTAATCTATTAATAATTCTGTAACACAGCTATTACAGATGCAGACGAAAGTAGCTTGTTTGAAAATTCTTGACAGGTACAATGGTATATGAAAAAATTGTTACATATGAGAATGGTAAATCTAGTGACACAGTTGACTACTACAAGCAACTCAAAATTGCATGCAGCAAGTCATCAAACACATAGGTGGATCATGCAGTTGTTTTTTCTTTTGAATCCACTAGAAAAGAAAATTAAGCAGTAAGGTCAAAAACCAGCCTGGATTTCTGGACTAAAATGTACCAACTAATCAACTAATAATGTGGATTTAAGGAACCATCTTGTTCTTTTGTCAAACATAATTTTATTTGTTTTACTTTACTTTGTTTCTATTTCCTTGAAATATTCCCCTGTCACAAATCTTTCTTGGAGCCTCAGCATGAAATATGTCAGCTTTCAGATAACACAAGGGCAGCAGAAATGAGCTAGCATCCAAATAGAAAGGAGAGAACGAAGCCACAAGAGCATAGCTGAGTTTTAAGTGTATTACAGTCATCTTATAAAATTCCCATCGGTTTGGCTAGTTACACTGTAGTTTTTCCACAAGATTTCTTTTCCAGAAGAAATGAAGTGTGGTACTATGGGTTGTGTTCAAAGCCAACTGCTATCGCTGATTTCAGTAGAGCTGTTTGGAGTGTAAAGCTAAGTGCAGAACTGTGGTCCATCTAGTTCAGCTAAATGAAAACAGGTGTTTAGAGCAGACAGAAAAAGGGTGGCCAAACCATAGGTCTATTCAAACTAGTATTAAATGTATTCCACATTTTGGAAGCTGAATCACAGCCAAAGTGTTTTGGATTTTACATAGTGAGTGATTTTATTTGTTCACTTTTACAATGATTTGACAATAACCAAGGTAATCAATTATGAATTCCAGGCAAAGTTCTGGTTTCTGCTGGACTTGTTTTTGTATGCTGAGAAACATATGAGGAGTATTCCTTCTTTTTCTTTACCAAACCTGGCTAATTTTCAACATTTGTATTTATTCTGAAATCAATTCAGATTGACTCACTTCTAATGAGCCTGCTCCTATGTCTACAATTTTAAAGAGGAACCAAAATGCTTTAAAATCAATGTATTCCAAACCTTGCTTACTCTGGTAACCAGAGTTTACCTAGTGCACAGGCAAGGAAATGTCAAAGCACTGAAATAAAAGACCAGAGAAGTCAGTCCATAGAACTGATACACAACTATGCCACAGCAGCTACAGAACCAGGAAAAATATATAAAAAAATAATGCATAGCAGAGTGTTCCTATGGTTTAGACGAGTGGTTCCAGGCAGCTTGTCAATACACTGGCTCTACAATCTCTTGCGCTTTTTTTACGTGATGGAAAGGCATACACGAATATTTAGGTCAAATAAATAATACATATCTCATAAATAGAACAAACAGTGGGCATGTCCTTGCAGGTTTCACTTTAGTGGACAACATTTGTATCTTGAAAACAGATGCAAGTGTGCTTTAACCGTCTGCATCGAAATATACTGATTTAGACCAGGGTAGAGGTAATTTTCTTCACAGTAGCTGGTGCAGGGCTGTGTTTCAGATTTGTGCTGGAAACAGTAATAACACAGGGATGTTTTGGTTACTGCTGAGCAGGGCTCACACGGCGTCAAGGCCTTTTCTGCCTCTCACCCCACACCACCAGCGAGTGGGCTGGGGGTGCACATGAAGTTGGGAGGGGGCACAGCGGGGACAGCTGACCCCAGATGACCAAAGGGATATCCCAGACACAGTGGGAACAGCTGACCCCAGATGACCAAAGGGATATCCCAGACACAGCAAGGACAGCTGACCCCAGATGACCAAAGGGATATCCCAAACCCTGTGTTGTCATGCTCAGCATACAAACTAGAGGAAAGTTGGCTGGAGGTCGCAGCTCAGAGACTGGCTGGGCACTGGTCATTGTTTTTTATTTGCATCACTTGCCTTTCTAGTGTTTTTTTTAATTATTTTAATCTTTTTCATTACAAGTTATCAATATTAATATTATTTTATTTCAATTATTAAGCCATTCTTATCTCAGTCCTCAAGTTTTCTCTTTTTTACCCTTCTAGTTCTCTTCCCCACCATCCTTCTGGCAAGGGTGGGGATTGAGGGACCAGATGTGTGGTGCTTAGTTGCCACTTGGAGTTAAACAACAACACAAGAGAACTGGTGATTTAGTGATTTATATAATGTTTTTCTTTTTCTTCTTTTCTTTTTTAATATCCATATCCAGAAGGATGCACTTAGCAAAACAAAACAAACAAACAAAAAACAACAGAAAAAAAAAACAACAAAAAACAAACAAACAAAAAAAAAAACAAAAAAAAAACCAAAAAAAAAACAAACCAAAGCAAAAAACCCACCCAAAAAAAAGACAAACAGGAAAATAAAAATCATGGAAACACATTCCAGGCATAAATGAAAATATTCTAGATCAGTTACTTGTTGCTAGGTCATTTTCTCTCACAAGCAGGTCTCTTACCTGGTCTTGTCTAGTAGCTACTGAGTAGTCCAGAATTCTCCTCTTTCACTCGCCACAGATCTGAATTCTGAAATAAAGACTAAAATTAAGGCTGTAAGATTAATCACTTATAGAAGGGTACACAAAAGCATGGCAAATTAGGAATTAAAATGCAGACAGAAAGGGGAAACCCTCCAGCAGTCAGACCAATAACTGCACATTCCAGTTTCTATTGTAATAAGTATTTATTTTTTCTTTACATCATACCACACATTTTCCTATTCATTACCAGACAGCTACTATCAGGGATGACCATGTGCTCTCTAACTCACTGCTTTGCTTAATAATGCACTTGCTATATCTTCTTGTCTCACTTAATACACTTGTCACATTTCCAAGCACCCATTTCAAGCAGCTAATTACAGTCATAATTGGGGCACTTCCAGACCAGCATACATGCCTCGTGTTTGCCAGATGGTGGATCCAGATCTCCCTGTCTTGTGTGTACTCAGCAAACAGATAAAACCACAGCCCAACATTTTGGAAACCTGCTTTAGATCAATGTTGTATCAGTATGTCACTGAGAACTGACTTGGCCTACATCGGTAGAAGTTAGTTCTGCATAACCTATTTCATACTAAATTTCCCCAAGAGCTGCTCTGATACTAAAAGACTTTAGACAAAATATTACAAGGATTCTAACCCCCAAAAGGTGCAATCTTCTGCAACTTGTCTGTCTGAATTTTAGGAATGCTATGACAATTAAGGGCAATAACAACTTCAAGGTCCTATCACTGGATTCACCACTCAGGATCTAACACATCAACAGCTCAGAGTTTCACAGCTTTTGTACTTTCAGCTTGTCCTGCTCAGCACACAAGGTAATGATGTAAAGACAGGTAAATCTCAATCTGACAATGAATAGTCATAGAATTACTCAAAAACATCTAAGAAGAAGTCATATTTATTCTAGCATGCTTACACTTCATGGTTTGGAGTGTTTCTGCCACAGGAACTTTACAGTTGCAAGGATATAAGCACAGGTATATTTACTTTTTCCATTCAATAGCCACCACACAGGAATTCAGAAACTTCTCCTGTTACAGTTGGTCAGCATTGTACTCCATCTGGCCACTTAGCTACCTTCTGTCCTGTTCTGTGCACTATAAACCATCCCTGTGCCACAGAACTTTAGGAAGAAAGGTGGAAAGAAGAAATGGACCAGTCACTCCATCCATAAATAAAGAAAAAGTATTGCTATAACTTCTGGTCCAGCCATTTCTGCAGTGGTTATTGGCATATACAGCAGTTCTCCTGGAAACAGCTGAAACCTGAAGGATTACAGAGGCCTTTTTGCGTCAAGACTGTTAGAGCTAAAGGAAGCAATAAAGATACAAAAAGCAAGGCTAGATTCTTCAGTGCTGGGAATGAGTCTGCTACAGTGTTAAGCTATGAGTATGGACCGATTTTACACAAAGGCACTGGAACAGCATTACATTAGATTCAGAAGTGCTGTTTTCCCCAGGGATGGCTCCCAGGGGAACCACTTCCAATGGTTCTTGTCCCACCCCCCTTTCCTCTCAAGCCGGTGAAGAAGTGCTATATTTCCACTTCTGCTAGAGAGAGAAAAATGAGAGAAAAATCATTCTACCGGGTTTGAAATCCCCAAATGCTTTTAGTGGTTGTAATTTCCCCAGTGAGCAATTTTTAGCAGAATGAGCAGATAAAATTACACTGCAAACCATCAGACTGAAGGATAGAATCTTCATCATAATCAGGCATCATTCTTGCAACCGTTTCATCTCAGGAATTCCTTGCATATTCATCCCTCTTAAAGGCAAGGGGACAGAAGTCTCTGAATAGATGCTGTATTCAGGAGTTCCTCCTACATTTTATTGCAATAGAAACAGTGGCTGTATTTACTGGGCCTGTATTTGCTGTTCCATCAGGGTAAGCCAAGGCAGCTCAGTGCTCCCAGTATACAGCAGCTGTACAATTGCACTGTCTGCAGCATTGCTGCACCAGCCCTGGGTCCCTAGCAAGACTATGGGATTATTAAAGGCCAGTCAGGCACTGAACCCAAATATGTACAGGTGACATCGAGCAGTTACAGATTTACAATCATGTATATGAAATCATGATGAACCACCAGCTCTGCTCATCACACTTTTCCTCCCAGTCCTCAATCTGTCTTTCAAGCACCATTTCTTATTTCATACGACTAATGTGAAAAATGATGGCTCTTATAAATCTTCACAGGTTCAGATGCTTAATCACATACCTCCTGCATCTATGACCAGGGTAGCAGTCCTATGGATTTATAGGATTTATAAGGCCACATTTCAATTATCAGCTCTACGGTCACATATTTTACTATTCTTCTTTCCTTCACAGTTTCTAAATGTCAGATGCATAAAGTATTTGACATTTAGGGAAATACCAGCATTATAAGAAGTATGACAATACACTAATTTTTAGACAATACATGCTAGTAAGCATGTAATTTTCAAGACTTAGTTTCAACCCTAGTATACATATTTCAAAATCACCAATTTTAAAATTCAAATGAGAACAATTGCTAGTATAAAAAAATTTAATTATAAGCATGATCACTGAACCAAAAATAGGATTGAGTTATAATTAGCATATAAATGCCATAGTAAGAACTGATACTGGTTACAAATAATTGATTTGTGAAGAGACATATTCTCTGTGAACTTCAGAAATCTGTAACACAAAATCATTCTCATTATAGAAACTGGTCATCTTAGCTGAAAATATTTCTATGCATGAATGAGCCAAGAAAATCAATCACTTCTATGGCCACAGAAAGAGGTTGTTCTGGGTCACTGTCCAGATCGTAAAATATTAGAACCCTGTGATCTAGTTTATAATTCATGATAGGCTATAGTTAGCCCTACAGATATTAAAAAACCCTTTCTTCTCCTGAAACAGAAATTGCTCTAGAGATGTCTGCAGCTTTCAGAGTTTAAACACCAAGTCCAATGATTTTGTTAATATACGTCTGTAAATTACAAAATTTTTGAAGGAATTGTTTATTGGTATTTGAGATGGGCATCCCAAAAGAAAACAAATCTAACTCTTAAAATTTCAGTATTGCTGTATTGTCCAAAAAGTACAATAGTAACTTTATTCTATCACTATTTGTTTAACAGAAGAGTGGGAGTGAATGTAAGATGAGTCAATGGGAAACACAGGTTCTAAATTTTACCACACCTTTGCATTTGACAGGGAATTCTGAAAGCAGTAAAAAAGAAGCCCATGTATTGATGTTTCATTGTCTGTCACGGAGATTATGTCTAATGTCCAACACCACCAATAATAGTAATAATAGTTTTAATTTGGTCTGTATTAGCCAAACGTGAAGATGTTGCCTAGATAGCTTGGTAGCAAAAGTAGTCAGAGGAGCAGGAGGATTCTGAAAAGCCTATTTCTTTAGATATCACATAATTGAAAAATACAGAAAAGGCTCATTAAATACCTCTGTTTTGTACAAAATAAGAACACTTTTAGAAACATGATACACAGAAGTAAAATGTACAAGTATACTCAGCTACATACATGGTACAGAGCACACACAGCACAAAGATCAAATAAAACCCAGAAATCATTGTGATTCCTAATATTTAGGACCAAAGTGTATCTTTGAATCAACAAGTCTGGCCTCTGTTAGATCTCATCGAATAATTCTTACATTTGAATTTTTCAGTCAACAGCTTAAACAGTCATTTGAAAGGGGATAATGAGGTGAAGACTAAGATGTTTTACAGGACACACATGCCAAGTGTCAAAGGAAGTGATCAACAGGCAGCAGAGGATGGCTCCAGAAGCAGAACCAGAACAGGTGATGAACATATCTCAATACTAAATTTAATGTTTCCTGAAGGGTATTGGAAGAGAAAATGAGCCTCTCATATTTTGAGAGGCCACAGCCAATGGAAGGCTGTTAAGAGAGGATTCAAATGTTAAAAGCACTGCTCTAGGTAAGTGACCTCTGCAAGCAGCATTTTGGATGGATATCAGCTGGAGAAGGGTGCATTTGTTGAGCTTGGACAGAATCACCATGCAGGGGGTCAAGAAAGGCCATATCATAATCTAAAGGACATAGCTTGAGCCTGAGAGCAAAGAGACAGAGCTGAGTTGGAGAATAACCTATGAAAAATAAGTAGGGTGGTGGCCACTGACCAAGGCAGGAAATAACTGTGAAAGTCAGGTAAAGAAGTGAGACTAGCCATGCCAGTCTAGGGAATTTTCATAAAATGACTATTTCCTTTTAATAAAGTGGGGTGAATAGCTTCTGCCCCTGTCCAGAATGCTTTCTTTCACTCATGCATTCCCTCAGGAATACATAGACACACACACACATATATTTCCTTCCTCTGATGACTGGATGAAAAAGAACAATTTTTAGCTTTGTTGTGATGTCTTGATAGAAAACTTAAAAGCAGTTCTGCTATTGCTGCTCTATAGACATGTTCACATGTGGGATCCATTTCTAATACTTAAGATTTGAGAGGTTTGGCTAAGAAGTTTATAGCAACTAAAAGAATATTCCTTCCAAGTAAAAACTAACAGTGATGGTTTCCAGCTCCCCACTTCCCCACATCATTAACTATGATCATACATAATTAAGCTTCTGTCTGTCCTGTCCTAATTTGCACTTGTTACTACACACTTGCATTCCCCACATCTCTGACACTGGTACTTACATATAAGCAATTCAGAAAGGGGCTGTCATTCAGAGTGGAACTGCAAGATTTTTCATTCAGTGGATTTTTCCCAGGGGAAAAAAAAAACAGACCAATGTAATTTGCAATTGATTACATGGATTGGAGTGAAGCATCACTTCTATGGAGGTGATAATTCTGTGAAAGACATTGGATCCACAAAGAATTTCTGACATTTTCTGCTTTGACACAGAAGAGGATGTCAAACTCTTCTATTCAGTGGATTTTGCCACCAACAAAGCTCATAGTTAAAACCTTCTTGCTGAATATCCCAAGTATTACAAAGCAATAATCAGACAGTGAAGATAATATACTCTGCAGGAGGAGTGCATGTTTCTGGACAACCCTTCCATCCAACCTCCTTGCATAGCTAACATTTCCCATGTCATGTACTGTAACACATCTGACTTCCATAATTTTCAAGGACATTTGTGAGATTGATAACATATCTTTAAGCATTATTGCCACATTTCCACCAAGGTGCAAGCATGAACATTTGAATCATCATATACCTCAACAATATGGTCACTTACCCTTCAGAGAACTACCTAGGATAAGTGGACATGCTTTTCAGAATACCCCCAGAAATATTCTCCACACTTTTAAGAGCCATGATGCCCATTATCTCCTTATAAAATAAGCAGAATAATCAACATGCCTTAAATCATTTTCCACTTTGGGATGCTACTTTGCTGGCCAACACAGCAACCAAATATAGCTGCAAGCCAGCCGTCCTACTTAAGCATGGTCAATATAAGGGTTTGTAGCACTAAATTTTAACATACACCTTTTAATATCTTTAATATGCTTGCCTTGTTTTCTCTTCCCTGATGTCCTCTGTGGTCTCTTGGAGAACTTCACGTATTTAGTGGGGCTCTAAAGAAGCTCAGTGCTTCTCACTCATTCATCTCATGCTTTGTGCCCAATTAGTAAATGAAGACTGTAATGAAAACAATTTTTGTTGATGTAATAAAAAACTAGCAGAAAGCTGCTTATAAAAGTCAAAGCAAAGTGCACTTTCTTCAGTTCCAGAATAATCCATGATAAATCACCACCCCCCCCCAAAAAAAAAAAAAGAAAAAGTTTCTGTTGCATTAAAGGAAGCAGGAAAGAGACACTCACTAGCTACCAAGAAAAACATGAGATATATTTGCTGGGAAATATGCCCCCAAGACAGACAATTTTGAAGACACTGAATACTCAGCCATTTATCAGACATGGGCAAGGAGTCCATCAATACAGGACAACTCCTCAGAACAGCGCAGACTACTGAGAACCCAAGGGAAAAGGGTTTGTTTTCAAACATCTCAGACCATCAGAGTACCATGTTCTTTCACCTGAAGAGAACAAACTGTGAGTTACAAGACGTCCTTGCTATAATGGCCTACAAAAAGGAAAAAATGAAATTACTACTAATTTTGGGTAAGGTTTTTATTCTGGCATGTGCCTATATAGAATTTGTTTTTGATAAGGGTGTCTTCCAAATAAATGTCAAGAGGAAATGGAACTTGCCCTGAATGTGTTGATCCAGGGAATAGTTATCTTGGTATTAAAATTTTGGGCTTAATTTTTAATCCAATGTTCTCTAACTTCAGCTTCTGAACTTCCCCATTTTCTGATAGATTCAAGAGCCATTCAAAATTGTGGTGAAAGTACGCTGTGATACATGCCTTTCTTGCTCTTCTCTCTGACTAACTGAAGAGAGTAATTTCTATAAATCCTTCACTAGGAGAAATTTCCTCAGTTCTTCAGAATACTTTTTGTGACTCTTTCCTGCATTTGCTCTCATTTCTCAGTACTTCTTAAAAAACATTGGCTTGGACTGCTTAAAGGTTTCAAATATTGATGTCATCAGTTCCCTGTCCAGAAGTAATAATTATTTCCCTCCTTCTGTTCCTGATTCTCCTTTCATCCCAGCAACCCTGTCACAGCTCTGCACAGGGAACTCATATTCAGCCAGCTACTCCCCATGCGCAGTCAGTGCTGTCCTGGTACCCTAGTCATTCCTTGGTAGGAACGACTAAATCATTTTTTTCTTAGAAATACAATTATGTTTATAGCTGAATATATTAAAAAATAAATTGCCTGAACAAGCTGTGTGACAAAAGCCCCCTGCCCCCCCCAGTGAATGCTTTGCTGTCTTCTTTGTTAATCATGATGTCCACCTGTCTATCTATGTGCATTCTTTGCCTGTTCTGTGGGTTATGGAATAACTGCAAGTCTGGCACAGGCTCTGTCAGAAGCTGGTGTTTTAAAAGGTTGTAAGAAAACAGGTATTAATCCCCTTCACAAGCATTTTAATGAAAATTGGCACTTCTGTTATAATGGCGTATAATAACACAAGTGCCTTTCAAAAATCTGTTGCATCTGTGGTGGAACAAAATATGTCTTCCCATTGTAATAATATCTGTGTGACAGGACTTATTTTCTATTAAATTGATATAAATTGGCAAGTATTCTTTTATGCTCCATTCTCTTTCTTTCCTTTGGAAATGGACAAAGACTGATTTAGAATAAATGGAAAATATTCTTTAAATATAACCCCTACTTTAGTTATGCTTGTAATTGTTTCCCGCTTGCCTAGCAATTCAGAAAAAATAAGTGAAGACTTCAACATTTGATTTACCAATGGGAGGGAAAAAAAGAGAAAGTTAAAATAAAAAGCAAAGGTTAAATGGGCTGTGCAGTGCCCAGGGTATGCTGGTTCAAAGATTCTGAAAGATCAGCAATAACTGCACAGTTCTGTGCATGGCAAGAATTTGGTTCATTACACGGTCTGAGTGTCTAAATGACATTCATGTAACACTGAAGATTAAATCAACATGAAGATGAAATCTCCTGAAAGAAAATTCTAACAAAAGCCATTTCTACAATGCACACAGGCTGCTGTCATATATTTAGGGTTTTCAAACTTCTTTTGTACAGCAAATCATCACTATCTGCAAGAGTTTTTTACCAGAATATGAACTTCCTTTTCTTAATTTTATTTAAATTACTATAAGACTACAAATGGGGAAAAAATAAAATCCATAGGAAAAATAATTCCAGGTAATGAGGACTCACAGTCAACTAGGTGCTCCTTCAGGGTGGTTTTGATTATATGGATGAAACACTAAGAGTCAAAACACAGAGATTAAGAATAGAGAGAGGGTGCTTAGGAAGGAATAAGATGCATGAGATTGGATCCATAAGATGGATGTTGGATTTCCTGAAGGGAGGCCTGCCAGATGGTAGGGACCCAGATGAAAAATATGTCAATGTGTTATTTCAGGATAATTTTTCTATTTGAATGGGACTGTTTACTTTCTGTGGATAGCTCTGTAATTTACTGGCTGGTAACTCAGGATGCAACCCAAAGCCTGATGCTCCTACTGTTCAGACCAGGAAGGCAATGGAGCAAATGACATTTTTCATCCCTCAGGTGTATGAAGAGGCTCCCCATCCATGGCACAGGGGGTCCTGGAAGCAGACTTGCCCCTCAGGACATGGCTGGGGCATGACCCTGGAGGGAGATTGCCATGTATTGCCTGCCATAGATATCTGAAGGAAAGAAGTGCATGTCCCTGAATTCACACAAACCTCCTGGACACCGCAGGTCACAGACTGCTTGAAGAGTGAGAACCTTCCAGACTATGACCAAGACAGATAACAGCAGTAGACTCAACAGGTATATCATTCCCAACAGGCATATATAATCCTCAGGATATGCCATTATTATGCAAAGTCATGTTGTGTTACCTGAGCTGGGCCAGAGTATCTTTGTACATCACCATGGCAGTCACAGCGTCAGACAGAGATCCTAAGATCCTGGGTCCAAAGCCAGCACAGCCTGGCCTCTGCTTCCTGTTCCAGCACTAGGCTGTTCTGTGCTAGCTTGAGGGTCAGCAAACATCTCTATCAGCAGGTTCATGAGAGTCAGAAATAAATAGCAAGGTAGTGGTACAAAAGCTCTTTAGCTGTGACTTATCACTAATTTTTGCATCTGGTAATCTTCATATTGCCAGAGATTTTAATAAGCAGAGATTTTCCTCTAAATGACAAGTGTTCTGTTTCACTGGGTGAAATCCATGCCAATGCCATTTACCCTAATGACGACAGTCCACCATCTCAGGAAAAAGTGACAAACTGGCAATAAAGGATACAAACATTAGCTTGTTTATAATGTGTTATAATTGGAATGGAAATCATTCACAAATTAAATAAGTGATTAAACACAGCTCTCCAAAGTCCTAAATTAAAATATTCAATTGAATCGCTTTTCTTTGCCATTTGTGAAACAAATGCTACAACATTTGAAGAAAAGCTTCTGCATTTTTATTGCAACTGTTCTAAATGGAAGAGTGACAGATGATGAAACACACCAAACATATTCAGTCCAGATCACAGGAAAGTATTTGTCACACTGTCACGTAAGATATCATAAAACTCGAAGACAATGATCAGCAGCAAGGTGATATCCATTTTTAATCCTTGTTATAAAGCAGGAGGGGCACCAGAAATATGAATGAATCATATTGAGTCATCCAGCAAAGTTTTACAAGGCTTAGCACAGTGCCTGAGGTTGCTCTGAATGAAGGATGGCACCATGCAGACTTGCTGAGTCCATAACTCAGGGAGAGTACCATAACAAGGCAGAAGGAAATCTTCTCTCCAGATTCAGTCATTCCCCAGGGCCTGATTTTCCAGAGGGTTTTAGGTGTATAGTGGTGTACATGAGGACAAAGCATGTTTTCCTAAAATTTCCCAGGTTCCTCTGTAGACCAACTCATCCCACTGTTTTGACATGCCCTGAAGCACACATTTCTCTCCACTGACTGTACAGAGGACCTTGTGAGACTATTTTCTGTGCAGAGACCATCTGTATCTGGCATTTAAAGCTGTTTGGTGTGGCTTCTCTGACCCAGTGGCCTATATCCGAGTTTAGTTCCAACTCACTCCAAGCCCTGCCCAGCCTGCCTGCACTGCTCAGCATCTAACAGTATCTTTGTAAATATGCCCATGTGTCCCTAATGTCACCATCCAAAGATGGTAGGCATCCCTATGCCCATGCTACCCCAGCAGGCTCCCCGCACAGGCAGGAGCTACCTGCTCTAGACCTGACACTGGGCATCACCATCAAATCTTTGATACCATATTTTCATTTTCATGTGGTTGTAGACCACAGAATCACAGAATGGTTGAGGCTCCAGGGTGCTTCAGGGGGTGGTCTGGTCCAGCCCCACTTCTCAAAGTAGGGTCAGTTAGAAGAGGTCATTCAGGACCTATTGGAACAGAGTCACAGCCAGGTGGGGGTTGGCCTCTTCTCCCAGGTGACATGTGACAGGATGAGAGGACATAGCCTAAAGCTGTGCCAGGGGAGGCTTAGGTTGGACATGAGGAGGAATTTCTTCAGAGAAAGGATGATTTAACATTGGAATGGGCTGCCCAGGGTGGTGGTGGAGTCACTATCCCTGGAGATGTTTAAGGAAAGACTTGGATGTGGCACTCAGTGCTATGGTCTGGTTGACAAGGTGATGTTCGGTCATGGGTTGAAGTCAATGATCTCAGGGGGCTTTTTCAGACCAAATTGATTGTAGCATTCCATGATTCATTTTTATATGGCTGCAGACCACAGGATCACAGAAACGTTAGGCTCCAGGATGCCTCTGGTGATGGTCTGGTCCAGCCCCACTTCTCAAAGCACTGCTGTTTAGAACAGGTCATTCAGGACCGGAGAATCACAGAACCGTAGAATGGTTTGCTTTCAAAGTGGAATGGAACTTTAAAGACCATCATCTAGTTTCAAATGCCCTACCACGGGCAGGGACGCCACCCACTACATCAGGTCACTCAGGCCCCCACCCGACCTGGCCTCGAACCCTCCGAGGCGCGGCGATGCCACCAGCTTTGGAGGTACCTCCAGAGGCAGAGACACCACCACCTCTCCGGGCCGCCGCCTCTTGACCGGCCCCACAGCACGAGGATAGTTTTCATTTAAGGATATTTCAGGAGGCTCTTGCTGCGGGGGACAAGCGGGCGGGTCCCCCGGGAGCAGCGGGCGGTCAGCGCGCTGCCGGCCGTGCTCGGCGGTACCTCGGGGGCGGAGGAGCGGGGCGGGGGCGTCCGCCCCCTTCTCTCCCCCTCACCGCCTCCCACGCGCGCACCTGCGCAGGCGCGCGGGCACGAGGCGCGCCCCCGCCCCTCACTCCCTCGCTCGCACCCAGGCACACGCACACGCCCTGCGCGCGCGCGCGGGGGGGCGCGCAGCACCTGCGCTGCGCCCTCAGCCGCCCCCCCCCCCACCCCCACCCGCCCCGCTGGCGCCTGGAAGGGACCGCGGCGACCCCTCCGTGCCTCCTCCTCCTCCTCCTCCTTCATCCATCCTTCCTCCGAGCCGCCGGGGGACAGCCCAGGTGATCCGCCGCTGGGGGTGCGTGGGGGGGGGACGGGGACGCGTGTGTCTGTGTGTCTCTGTGCGTGTGGTGTCCGCGTCGAGTTTGTAAGTTCTCAGAGGACATCGCCCCGCTCTCCCCCTCGGCCCGGGCGGGGTTTCCCCTCTGGAGGGTCGGGGAAAGATATTCCGCCTCCCCTCGTCCGTCCCGGTCCCGTCCGCTCTCTCCGTGACCGATGCAGCCCGGCGCTGAAATCGCGGCTGCAGGATAGCGGGGGTCACGCCGCCCCGCAGCCGGCCCCCACCCCAAACTGCGGCGCTTAGAGGGGGCTGGAGCTGCTTTATGGGCTGCCTGCCGTGCCCGCGCCTCCCTCCCTGCGCAGGTTACCCTAAGGATCGCTCAGCCTCCGTGCATCCCTTGGAGGATAATTTCGGGCAGTTTTAAATATCCTCCCCCCTCCCCCGTTTTTGTTTTTATTTTCTATTGTCACATTTATGTAACAAGTGCCTGCCTGCACATCAGGCTGGTGTTGCTGTCTTAGAGCGTTGCATGCTCCGGGGTGGGGTGATGTATCCGGTGCTGTGGCTGAACATTAAAAATAATGTCTTTCTGTTGAAGAAGACAGGGGTTAAAATGAATGAAGATCTGAAGGTTAATTTGAGCTGGCTGCCTCAGGATCATGTAGAAGCCAGCTCTACAGAGAATGCCTCAGCTGCAGGCTCCTCCCTGGTTCCTGCCGTAGACCCTGAGCCAGAGCTTTTGGTAAACCCCTGGGACATTGTCTTGTGTACTTCAGGGACCCTTATCTCCTGCGAAAATGCCATTGTGGTTCTGATCATTTTCCATAATCCCAGTCTTCGCGCCCCCATGTTCCTCCTGATAGGCAGCCTGGCGCTGGCAGATCTCTTAGCAGGCATTGGATTGATCATCAATTTTGTTTTTGCCTACCTTCTGCAGTCAGAAGCTACGAAACTGGTTACGATTGGACTGATTGTTGCCTCTTTCTCGGCATCTGTTGGCAGCTTGCTGGCTATCACTGTTGATCGTTACCTCTCCCTGTATTATGCTCTGACTTACAATTCAGAGAGGACTGTCACTTTTACCTATGTCATGCTTATACTGCTCTGGGGAGCATCTATCTGTATTGGACTGCTGCCTGTAATGGGCTGGAACTGCCTGAGAGATGAATCCACCTGCAGTGTTATCAGACCACTCACTAAAAATAATGCAGCTGTCCTTTCGGTCTCTTTCTTGCTTATGTTTGCCCTCATGCTGCAGCTCTACATTCAGATCTGTAAAATCGTGATGCGCCATGCCCATCAGATTGCCTTGCAACACCATTTCCTGGCCACTTCCCACTATGTGACCACCCGAAAAGGAGTGTCTACTTTGGCCATTATTTTGGGGACTTTTGCTGCTTGCTGGATGCCTTTTACGCTCTATTCTTTAATAGCAGATTACACCTATCCTTCTATATACACCTATGCCACCCTCCTGCCAGCTACCTACAATTCCATCATCAATCCTGTAATATATGCTTTTAGAAACCAGGAGATACAGAAAGCACTTTGGCTCGTCTGCTGTGGCTGTATTCCTTCTAACTTGTCTCAGAGGGCAAGATCACCCAGTGATGTCTGATTGGCAGCCACGAGGACGCTCCTTAACATGTTACTTTCCAGACATTCCGTCTTTGGTTTAGATGCATTCATTAAATGGTGTGTGATGGGTTCACATGAAAACCACAGGATGGGCTGACCATTTTGTAAACAGAAAACCCCAGCGACCGAAATCAATCGAGTGGTTTAAGGAAGATTTCCAAAATCAAAATAGGCAGTGTTCTTAAAAGATTTATAATGTTGCTCAGGGTCTTCTTGTCATATTACCCAGCTTTGCCATGTTTGCCATGATTTTACGCTAAGTTTTCTAATTAAAATTAGATTGAAACAGCATACTTCTCTAAAATTGTTTATGTGATTGAGTTTAGTCATACTGCATGTTATAATCTGTTGTTAGCATATTCTTTTCCTCTTTAATTTTTTTAAGCAGAAAAAAACCCAAGCCAAGTCCTGTTACCCCATCTGTATATCATCAGAATACTCTTCAAAATAATGACCAATTGTACTGATTTATATGGAATTTATTGTAATAATCTCAGTGCAACAAATCTGCTTTAAGTGAGAAAGTACTTGTGCAGCTTTTTGTTTTGCATCTCAGCATCAATTAGGCTGACAATTGTTTTCAAGAGTTAGCTGTCCCCTCATGTGTTCTGGCTGGATGTTAAAACAGGAGATATGTGTTGCTTTCCTTTTCAAAAGTCAGACATATGTTTTCACTTGCATGTGGGACATTGGAGCTATGCTGTTGATTTTAAAACTGATGGGGGTATCTTTGAAATTGAAGAAACAATATGGCCTCTTTCGGCTATGCCTTTGTAATAGATTGAAAACTAGGTTTCCCAGACAAGTTTATCTTTTCAGAAGAGTCTAAGAAATGTTTCATAAACAACCTACAGATTGCTTGCAGCACATATTTAACACTACACGAAATGGTTCCCCTGCATTTGTTACCAAGTCAATGCTATTACCATTTCTTTTCACTGTTCTCCTATGTAATTTTAATATCGACATTTATAAATTCTCAAAGCATATCTGGTTCATAATTATAAGCAACCAGAACTGCAAGACGAAACAGTGTTTTCTCCTTTTCTGGTAGTTTCATTCTTTGCACTGTACACATGTCAGTTCACTTCATTGTAGGACTTCATTATAGTTCTGGTCTAGAAAGCAGAGCTTCCTCTCATGAATGGTTAAATTTCAAACTGCTTCAAACCTTCCACTGAAGCCACATTAAAATGCACTAGAAATAAAGCATTGTTTTCTGATTTGAAGACTACTTGAATGTCAGAGAGAAAATCTTCCTGGCACAAGTCTTCATGAAACTTACATTGTTCCCTCATGTCAGCACATGGGAGTTTGGAGTACCGCTTCCCTTAGTGTTGATGGGAGCTCAGTGTGTTCACACCCTGGCATCAGCAGGAGGTTTATACTCCCTCGAATGTCAAAGTCAGCATATCGTATTGTTGCTTCAGTACCTTACATTTAAAAAAAAAAAAACAAAACAAAAAAATAAATCCAAAACTCAAGTGTAAAAATAGCAATATTTACAGTTCAGTGAAGAAAATATACCTGTGTAGTAGAGATAGTAGAGACAACTGCGCTGCTGGTCTGGATTTTTCCAAATGGAATCTGTCCTTTTCACATGGACGTTTGGATGACTGTAGCTTTTTGTGGCAAAGTTTCTGTGACGTTAGGAATCATATGCTATACACAAAGCTGAATCTCAAATGTGAGTTGTCTGTAAACAAGGCTCTGTAGAGATTTTTATGAGCAATAATTAATTTTAGTTGCAGTGCTGGGTTTAAATTCCATTATTTATTTGGTTCAACCTTCATGATACTTAGTTCTTACTTGGTGATCTGATTAGTTTAATAATAATTGCATGGCATGACCCAGTAGAGCTGTGAATTTGAAGCACCCCTGGCTTCCCTGTGATTTACAGATGCTCAGAGAGACTATGACCTCTGCTCAGTGTAGGGTATTGGTGTTCTTTATCTACTTATGAATGATACTGAAACTCTATAGTCATTCAATTTTCTTACCATTTTTTGTATAAGAAATACTCACTTCATAAATATCCATGCTACATATGTGTGCAGTTTTGCAAGTATGCAAACTATTGGGAAATAATGGCAGTAAAAGTCATGAGATGAATAATATAGAGAGGCTGAATAATGTAGGATGGCACTTTTAAAAGAAAAAGTAAGTTAAAGTCACGCAAACTTTGCTCCCTGCTTTTTCCCTTAGTTGTTCTTCTGTATCAAATTGCTAAAAGTGTGATGAAGATGAGCAGCTACAACTGTGACCAAAATTCAGTCCTGAGGGTAACTGTTATTTTCCTTATGCAGACGTGTTCTCATCCCCTTGGATAACCTCACAGGCTTAGTGTTTTTCTCTAGGCAACACCTGTGTGGTAGGGAAGCTGGAGAAAAACAGCACAGAGGGAGATAATGTCATCCCCTCTTCTCACGCTGTTTCACCTTGTGTCCTTGTCATCTTCCTCACTCCACAGGCTGCTCAATTCCACAGAGGCTCTCCTGTGTGCTGGGGGAGCCGACCTCTTCCTTGTGCCAGAGCAGAGAGATTTGTAATTGGGAGCTGCTCTCCTGAGGAGCAGAGCAAGACAAACGAGGAGGAAAGAAGGATTAATTATAGCAATCCCACAAAGCTTGCTCACAGGGATGTGATTTGCCCTTGTTTGAGGAGTTGTGCATGGTTACCTTCCACCACAAACAGATGAGAAACATGATTCTGCCTCCAAAGATACTGCTGTGACCTCCAGTGAGGATTTTGCCTCTTCCAGAAATATGTTCCAAAACTGAGGCTGTGCACCATAGGCCAGAAAATCCTACTGAAAGTCAATGACATAGGTTTGCCTGCAGTCAGGCCAAACTTCAGCATAGTCTGTAGCACTGGGATGGGTGCTACATAACACACCTCTGAACGAGCCCTGGGAAACAGGGGCAGAGCTGTGGGTGCAGAGCTGCCTACCTCACTTACACAGAAGAATTGCTTGACAGCCAGCCACCTTTCAGACCCTGCAGAATTAAGCAACTCTCTGCCGTCCTCTCAGAATGACAGATCTGTATGATGAGGTGCCAGTATCCATCCAAGGTGCTCCAGAATGGCAGTTTCTGATATTTTGTTGTCCCATCAAACAACAACAGTGCACAAGACCAGGGGGGTTAGATTCACCATTCTGTGTACAGTGAAGTGGCTTTCATATCTCCATTCTAATGACAAAAGGGTTTTTTTCTTAAAATGTAATTTAGTTTAAAGAATTGAAGTTCATGTTTATTTATTAACACCCTTGACCCAAAGTTAGTAACAGGTTGTATCCTAATGGGAAAAATTTATTGTGGTCATTTTTTTTTCATATGTTCATCCTCAAAGCTTAGAAGAGGATTTTTTTAATTGTCTTCTTTTCTTTTTTTTTTTTTTTTTAACCATTTTCCCCAATAGTAGTATTTCAGCAATAAGGAGAAATACGTTTTTAGCACAACAGCAATAAAATCCTCCGTGATGTGGATACTATAAACTGCTGAGTAAGCTCAGAGCAATAGAGAGGAAGCAATATATACTTTAGACAAAAAAAAGTAACTTGCATAAGGACTTTCAGTAAGCGTTAAGTCTTCCTTTGTTAAGCAGATCCTATCAGACCAATGTAAGATATTATTTCTGCTTGATTTGTTTTATAATCATTGAATTCCTGAATAGAATTACACAGCAATAATATTTTACCTTCATTCTTGGATCCTGAACTTGTGCTATTTGCTGAAAGAATTTATGTACTGCATTGGGGAGTTTTACCTTTTTCATTGTTTGGCACTTAGTTGTACAGCATTCTGTGGATCAATTAATAGTGTTAAGGATTTCCAGTTATAATTTAATCCTGAGAATACCCGAATTTGTCACACTCATCAGGGTGACTGTGATAAATGGTGCTAGCCCATTCTGAAGACAGCTTGATTATGATACCAGTGAAGAAAACTCCTACCAATACCCAGGCTCATTGGAAGCAAGCTCAAATACTGCCTCTGTATCTTCCTGCCATGGATACTCAGTGACATAAGCAGTTGCATCTATCCTTTAGTGTTCAGGGACCAGCCTTGAGGCATCTTGGGTCGCTAAAACTCCTCCATGGACAGCAGTGAACTTTGGCGTAGACCAACCCTCATGCTGTCCCCAAAGAGCTATTATTCTCTTGCCTCATTTTCTTTGGGATTTTTTTAAGCTTTTAAAAATAAAACACATGTCACTTCATTTCCCCAAGGTGATAAGCAACCTGCTGTGTGACTGGAAGCTGGGAAAAAATAGCATTGCTACAAATCAAGCCCCTGAAGCATAACTACACACTTGTTAAAAAAAAAAAAAAAAGAATTCTGTAACATTCAGAGTAATGTTTTCAAAATGTTGGCCCTGAATTTTATGAAGGGAAAGTATATAGGGTCTGGTTTTCCTATGTACAATAAATAAATAAAAATAAGAATTGGACAGAGTAGTTGCTATTTAAAAACCCACCAGCTGTCCTGTCACTTTTTCTGAGATGCTGGATTGTTCTAGATTGGCTTAGTGGTAGTCTAGAGATGTTCCATGGAGAAAATATAAGATCTCTCAATCTCTGCTTACAGAGAACTAGAAGGAACTATAAGGGAGTGGTATAATTTATATCTCATTAATAAGCAATAGGTCAGGAAAGATAAATTAGGCATGTGTATCTCCCTCATCTGTCAGCAAAAGAATGATGGTACTCCCAATAAATTTGAAAGGTCTCCTGTCTGGAAATACTTTTTTGGTGCAAGAGGAAATTACCCCTTACAGCTGGGTGCTGCTGTCTTCAGATCGAGAACATGCAGCTTCTTTTAATGGATCAGGAATCCGAATGAACTGCAAGGATATCTCCTTTCATATTAAGTGGATGGTGAAAGATGAGAGATGGAAGTCTTTATAGCTTGGTGAATCAGCCAGGTTCAATCACTTGGTGCTTGAGCCTGGCCAGGAAGGATGCTTGAATAAATGTACCCCCTGTAAGAAGGGCGTCCAGAACTGTCCCTTTGGAACCTTACCCAGGGTACACAGAGCCCCCAGGACGGCCCCTAGGGCTGCCCCTATTCTGGGGTGTGGTACAGCTGTCCCCTGTCCTTGGGGGCTGGCAGTATGGCTGTCCCTCCTGAGTGCTGTTCAGAGAGCAGAGAGGAGGAGATATGATCAGTAGTGAGGTCCACATTCCTTGAAAATGTTGCCCCATATTTTATTCAGATTATTATTTGTCTTGTTAGCACAGTCTTGCATGGCCCCACTTGAAATCAGAAGAGGGTTTTTGTGAAAAATATTGAAAATTCGAAGAAGGACCACCAGAAGATTGTTTTACAGTAGGTCGTTATGTATTTCTGTTCCTTTTGGGGAGCTGCTAAGCCTGTAGCTTTGTAGTAAATGTATCTTTGAGAACAGTATGCTTTTGCACTAAAAATGTCCATGCTGCAGTTTATTCATAAAATTGTTGTGATCTTGTAAGCCCCACAAGAAGAAAGAGTTGCGTTTCAGTGTTACACAAACTTCTTATAGAAGAGAAGGGAAAAATCCAAACCTGAATGTAGGTTAGATGAAACCATATTGCAGTTAGTTAGTGTGTTACTAGTGTTAGTTAGTTACTGTGGTGCAGGCTAATTCAGTGCCCTGTGGAAAGGATAGGGTGAGATTTTTCCAGTGGAGATTCTCTTCAAATAATTGAGAGATTAAAACTAATTTTAAAACAATGGTCAGTTACAGTTGCTGTCACAAACTCCTTCAATTGGCTTTTAAGGAAATTGTTCTCATTTCCCCAAACCTTTGTTTTGCACTTTATATATGCCAACGCAATTTTTATATGCTGACATGCCAGGTATTTAATTGGAAAAGACAGTACTGTGTGTCTCCCCCTCCCAGGTAGGGGGAAGTGTGTTATGTCCCAGAACTAATGAACTGGTTTAGTTATCTGGTATCTCTAAATAGCCCAGAACTTTCTAAAAAGCATGGAGTTCTTATGGACATTCATTGCACGTTTAGGGGCTTCCTTGAATTACAAATGTGGAGTATTAGTATTCTAACTGATGGCCATATGTTTACAGGTTGGGTTATTTTTCATTTTCTCCTTCACCTCCCCACCACCCCAGCCCCCAGCAGTAAGTAAGATGTCTGGTACAGTCCTTTTCATTTCAAGGCAAACATTGGCTTGCAGTTGGACTCAATGATCCTAAAGGTTTTTTTCGACCTAAATGATTCTATGATTCTAAGTACCTGCCTCTCATAAGTACAGTGGTGCATTCTTAGATAAAAGCTGATCTACAAAGTTTTTAATAGTTTGTTATAAACCTTTCAAACATATCAGCAGGCTTTTTCAATTGAACAGCTTTAGTGAGAGTTTCCCTTACACAGAAAATGTCTGATTCACCTGTGGGGAGGGAAGGCAAGTGCTAGGGTTTTCGTTACACTAGTAATATTCCTTTTCCTCTAACCACTTGATCCCAACCATATAATCTACCATGATGCCCGAGTACAGACCTAGTCCCAGTTTCTCAAGGAAAAAGCAAGCCAATACCAACTGCACATGCTGAAGATTGCATCATGCAAAATGATTCACCTTAGAAAACGGAGGGGCCTTTTAAGAAATAGATGCCAACAAAATAGATTTTTAAAATTTTTTCTCTTAAGTATAAACTCATTCTTAAAAGGAAATACCTACGTCCAGGTTTAACATACTAGTTGTATTACATGCTGAATAGAAAACAGTTTCTTAGAGTGTTTTAGTATGCCATTAACTTGATTAAGTATGATGAGCTATCACTTTTAAATAGCATAATTACATACTTAAATATAATATATATACACACATACATAATTATTACGATTATTTAATTTAGTTTTTATATGTATGATGTGCCATATATCATGCTCTATACTTTCATTGTGGATGTAGTTAAAGTGTAACTCTTTTCTGGGCAGTTTCTTATAATCAAAGAAAAATATTGTCCAACTTGTATGGGTCTTGCAAACACTGTAAGATTCAGCAATAATTGGTGTTTCAACAAACAAAGACAGGCAAGAGGTTTTGGAAGGGAAGCAAATTCTCCTGTCTTTAATTTGGACAAATCCCCATGCCAGCTTTGAGATTACTGGAATATTTTCCATGACACAGATGGTACAGAATGCAGGAAAGGTACTTGTCACAAGCATGGGCCTACAAAGCAGTTATAACTTTCTCCACACACTGTTCCCTTTTCTCTCTTGCTCTTTCTGTCTTTCATAGGTGCTTTGGTAACATGACTGCACAGATTATGATTCCACACAGCTGTGGGACACAGGTGGACATTTTGCACTTGCTGATGCTCTGACCTCGAGAATGTTAGAGTACCTTAAAATGTTTATGCATTTATTTTTAAAGGGCACACAAAATACATATATGCTTCAGGGGTTTTCTGGGGAAAAGGCCTAGGACCTCTAAGATTTAGGGCCAAGGTATAGAGCATGAATGCAATGATTAGTTATGGTCACCATAGAATTTTCCTCTTACTTCAGTATTCACTAAGATTAAACCCATCAAAATAATGAGGAACTTGGCTCCCCCTGCTTTCAGGGGAGAGATATTTTACAGTATGCAACTAAAAGCAGCATGATCTGCTTTGAAAATTGAAATACCCACATCAAGAAAAGGACAGAAGGGTTGTGTCCCCATGGAGTGTGGGCACTTGTGCCCCCATCCATGGGTTTTGTGTTGCCACTCTTTGGTTGCCCTCTGACAATGTAGTCCCTCAATATATGATCAACACTCAGTCCACCTTGTGATGCCTCTGCCCCAGAGGGCTCAGGAGAAAAGAGCACAGACGTGAGGCTTTTCTGCAGTGTTGGTCACAGGTTACAGCATGATGGGTTTGGAAGGGAGCTCTGCTCTCAGCACAGAGTTTTCTAAACACGTGATAGAAAATAGGGAGCCTTCTTCAATCACGTTCCAGCCAAATTGGAGGTGTTTTCTTTTGTATCACCCTCTCAGTGTAACTTTCCTTAGTCCAGGAGGAGGAGGGTAAGTGGTTGCTGGGAGTTTGCACACTCCAGCACACAGCTTTTTACACAGCAGCTGCCCCAGAGCCGAGCAGCTGAAGGTACAGTAATCTGCTGCTGAACTCAGGATGGTCCCTCTAGGAAGAAAATGCACTTTTCCAGAATGCAGGAACAGTGTGTGTGATCTGTGCCAAAAGTGTGGAATGAGTATTGCAGCTGAAGAGGCAGGTAAATTGCCTGGATTACACACGCAGCAAAATAGTCCGGCAGTCTCTAGGGCTATTTGCATGTGCTCAAATGTATTTTTTGTAGAAGCTGATAGCAATCCCATATATGTATGGAGAAGGGGGAAGAATATGGACTTTCCTGTTGGGCCTCAGCCAGAGTCAACCAAAGGAAATGGGCATTCTTGGTTTTGTCATTGTTTCTGGAGAGAGATATATTACACCTCTGTCCATTTTGATGTCTATAGCTTTTTACTCTTTGGGGCTAAAGCTCTCCTTTGTTTAGTCTGAGCTTTACTGTCACAGCCAAAATCTATGAAAGTTGATTGTAAATGTGTTTACAAATGGAATTCCATAGGATAAGTTCTGTAAGTGTGCCTCTGAAATAAAGCTGTAAATTCTGTCTTTAACTTCAGACCATTCAACTTCAGAAATTTGGACTACCTGGGCTACTAGAATCACTTGTAATTTTCTAGACTTACTAACTAGACCCCCACATTTTTTGTTGCCAAATGAAGTTAAAAATAACCTGTAGTTTACCATGTTTATGTCATCGAATCCTCGGAGGGAACTTTTCCTAGGAAACATTGTACATTTCAGGTAGACACCTGATACTACTGACTGCAGTGTAGTTCCATGCTGAATTCTAAAAGCTTTAGCAAAAGCATCTGCATGGAGGATAATTCTTATGCTGTACATCTCACTAGGAGCCAGGTGGATTGAAATCCTGCATGTTGTGCTTTTCATATGAGAACCAGTCATTGGTTTCATGCATAAAGGCCTGTGGTTATTTCTTATACTAATTTTAGGGTTTTGGTCTGTTTGGTTTTGTTTTGTTTCTTTGTTTAACTGTGGTTGAAGTTTGAACCATAGCTTGCCAATGTATGAAGTGATTTTAAAAGAAAGTGAAACATCTTTGCCTCAGTTTCCCTTAAGCTTAAAGCTTTGAATTGCAACTACAGAGCTTCTTGTTGTATACAAGATAGTCATTTAATGCACTTTATTTAAAAAAGGCACAAATTATTTTCTTTATAAAATGTTACAATTGCACTATGCTGTAAGGATTGGTTACTAAGTATAAACTGTACAGTTTTGTAGTCAACATTGTGTTTAGTCATAAATGATTGAAACAATTACATGTTTCAGTTAAATGTTAATTTTATATGTGGTGTATGTAGCCATAAATAAATTTTCCTTTTTAAAAAAAAGAATGGTTGGTTGTTTCATTTCATTGAATTCCTCATTCTGTTTCACATAACAAAATTATATCCTTTTTACAAATATAAGATTTAAGTGTGTTCTAGTGCAAAGAAATGACAGATGACATTGACTAACCTTGTGGGATTAAATTCAGATGTACAAACTTAAGCTTCTGTAGAGCCCCTGCATCTACTAGCACTGCAGAAGGAAATACCAGGCACTACAGACAAAACCTCTGAAAGAAGAGCTAACTGGAGTTCTTGAACACAGAGTTGCAAGTGAAAGCCAGAGTAACCTTCCATGTCTACCTTTCTTATTCAGGTTAATTTATCTATATTGCACTCTCTTCTTACATGCTGCTTTTTATTACCACTGTATTCACTCAGTTTTGGGAAACAAAATGCAATATGGATTATAAGAGGTTCTGCATTTGGTCATGCTAAATGGATCTAAGTGCTTAACATTTGTGTTAGCAGTCATCAACTGGGTGAGGTAAAAGTTACTATGGAAGAAGTAACTTTTTTATGGAAGTAAGAAACTGTGTTAACCTAAATTTTTTTTTTTTTTTGAGAAGTTTGGTCCTAATCCATGAATTAAGTAACTCAAAAATCAGATGCATGATCACAGTTCTGTATTTCCAATTTGACTGTTTTAGACAGGCTAAAAGAAAACGGTGGACTGTCTCATTTTCCAAATCAAATTTTTTTATAAAATATCTATCTTAATTCCTCTGAATGGTTTTCTTGCACACCCATCTTCTTTTCCAAGCATATAAATTGATGGAATGAATTACATCTCTAACCATAGGACTGATTGTCATGCACCATAGCCATTGAATTGTGGCTTCTGAAAGAAATGGGGCAGTGACTGACAGATATCCAGGTAAATGATCAAGAGCAAGGCTGCTTCCTTTATACTATGCAGGACCCTGGTGAAGATCTTGGGAGGTAGGTAGAAGTAAACATCTACCAGATACAGCTGTCTCTACCTCTCACATCAACATTAGGCACCACCTGTTTAGTCTTGAGAACAAGAAACTGGTATCATGGTGCAAGAGTAGAGACCCAGTTTTTTTCTCTGAGGTTAAACTATAGCCAAAAGGACTGCAGTACACTGTATGCAGGATGTATTTGATAAAGGTAACAGAATTATGAATAATGGGTACGCAACAGAACATTTATGTGGCCAATAATGAATGGCCACTGTACTTACAAGGATAAAACAGTTGAAAGCTGTCAGGACATGAAATAATTTCTATGCTACAGTAAGCAAAACAAAGTTTCATTGTATGAGGCCCACAAGTGGAAATTAAAAAGCATAGTTTCAGTGTTCTTTAGTTCAAGGATGCTTGACTGCATTGTTCCAGGCGTGCATGCCTATTCTTAGGTTGATTTAAGTGTTTGTAAGTCACATCAGAGATGAGCTGCTGAGTTGGATGGACTTTTGGACACATTGCAGCATCTTACCTTCTTACTAAATTCTTATGAATTGTCTTAGTTATAAGCAGGATGTCAGAGATTGTCTAGTACCTCACCACCATCCTATGTCATGAATCTGATGTCCATGCAGTGTGAGGCCTGAGATTTTACATTCATTGCTGAAAACATTATAGGAGAAATCATCAATCTGGTATGTATGACAAAGACAACTCCCTTTGCAGACATTTAAAAAAATCCTTCATTTTAAAGTTATTTTGAAATTATCTATAATCATACACATACATGGGTTTTTTCTCTAATATTGCTTTTAAAATTAGCAGTTCAAATCTAATTTTTCTTTTTAGTTTTTTTTTTAATTGAAATGTCATCCTCATAACAAAAATGCTCTATGGGTTTGGTACTACTTTGCATTCCTCTAACACGGATGTGAGCTGAGCATCCCCACTGCTGTACAGCACATTACAACCAACACTTGGTTACTACATGCAGATCAGTTCTTACCTGAGCATATTCTGCTTGTGAATTTTATTGGGATTTTCTTTCGTATCTGCAAAAGCCTTTCATCCCCATATTTTGCACTGGCCTTTCAATGCAGGCATTCTTTATCTGACAACAAAAGATATTTTAGTGTAATCAGGACACTGCCTTCCCACCAGTGGCCTAGCAGAATTGCTTTCACCTTCATTTTTATCATGATGTATGGCATTTAAATGGTGCTTGACAGAAAGCCTATATAAACACATTTTCTAAGATACATTGAGCTTGCCGCCATCATCATCATTTTGAGCTGTCAAGCTTAAAAACACACAATTTCCAGAACAAGGATCAACACATTCCAAATCATTCAGCTTACAAGGGGAATACAGAGGATATGGCAAACTAAAGTGGGAGAGAGCCCTCACAACTTTTAGGCATTAGACAGGGCTAAATGAGGGCAGAAGATTTCCTAACCTCAGGATTTCCTTCACTCCCCTGGCTATTCTTATTCTTTTCTCTTTGCATGAGGGGTAACAAACAGGGGGCTGGTTCTTGTTTGCCCCCCACCCCACCCCCCCCATGGCATCAGTTGCTGCAGCCTCCAGCTCCACTTCTGTTTTTCCCAAGAGCTGGAATTCCTCACTGGTGCCACGGGTGATGCAGTGCAAGGATGTACATGGAAATTACTGTTAACATAGCAAAGCATGAATCTGCAAGGGCATCAGGCAGGAGAAGGAAGCATTTGCTATTTGACAGTTTAGCCCAACAAAAAAAACACTCCCTGACATCCAGGCAGGTCAGATAGCCCCACTGCTTTCAGAGGGAAGCAAGGAGAAACTCCCATTCCGGTGGCCCTGGCCTAGAGGCAGGGACTGTTGGAGTGGAGGGGCTGGTCAGACACTCCCTTGGTTCTATTACTCTGCAGATATGGTTAAGTTCCCTGCCTGGCAAGGTAGCATATGTTACACTGAACCAGGGTCACACAGCAGCAGCTCATCTCTCCCTGAATGATTTGGATTCTTCTGCAGCCTTGTTTTTTGCTCAGATGGGCTCCAGGATTTATTGTCAATGCTGGATTCCCAATCCCTCCACAGCTTTTTATGGGAACTAATAAAATAGATCTGTTTTTTGTTGTTTAATTAACCAGCCTATATTAGTGTCCCTGGAGCTCTCTGTGCTGAGGTTGGTTTTGGTTTGGGTTTTTACCCTCTCCTAGGAAGATGTCACAGAAAAATGGTGTGGTTTCTTAATGTTTGGTCCATTTTATTTATCATGCTTTCTCTGGAAAGCATTTGTTCACCTTCCACCCAGACACAGCCTTTACAAACACACAGTCAGCATTGCCAATAGATGTGTCTGGTGTTAGAGCTGCAAACCCCTGTGTCTGCCATCACAGGGTCGTTCAGGCTGGCTCCCGTTCAGCAGCTGCATGTCAGCTGTGGAATCACGCTCAGAAGTTGCCCCCTTCCCCAGGCGCAGCAGCAGCGACCTGTCTTTGCTGAAATTTATTTGCTAAATAAAATGTTTCTGCTGGCAGAAGGAGCGGACAAGACAGTGTTCCTTAGTGCGCTGTTAGCTGCTGCTGTGGTCACCACATCCCTGGGGCCTGGGGAGGGTGGGTGTGAGGGACTGACAGCAACAGGCAGTGTTCAGCAAGGCTGATTTCCTTCCCTTGTGATCCCAGGTTGCCAGCAGGTGTAGGAACAGGCATTTACCTGTCTAGGATATGTTTGCTGCTCAGCCATCCATGGTGCATCTTCCCTCTAAGATTCACCTGGCTAGCTGGATGCTGCTGGACACCAGCCCTGCCCTGTGGACATGCAGCAAGGCAGTGCTGTAGAAGTGTGTACACTGCAGACCCACAACAGCTTGTTGGCTTCCAACTCGTATCAGTTCAGTGTCTTTCCTTGCCTTACCAAGGAATGTTGTATTCTTCTTCAGAGATGAGATAAAGCGTTCCTCAATGCTGGGTAGTTTCTCTTATTCTCTTCAGTGTTTTTCTGCTTCTCCTTGATTCTATTAGAGGCTGTTTTAGTGAGCAGTCGTTGATCATACACGTCTGTCTTCAGAGATCTAAACAGCAGAATCTCCATAATTTCCGCTGCTTCACTAAATGATACAGTGTTTTATTAAAGACAAGTTAAAAACAGAACAAAATGCTGCTCTATGTCCCTTTCAATCACCTCACCTTCGGCAGTCATTTGCAAAAAGACCGTTCCTTTTTCCTCTGCTTAGAAGTTATTTTTTACACCATTTAAATGACAGCTTAATCATATGATAAAAGGACTTCCCTGAGCACAGGTCTTCCCCTTGTATCAAAATATCAGTGGATTCCATATTTAACATCAGACGCAGCTGCGTTGCAGCCGTAGGTGAAGTTTCCCCTGTGAATAGCTTGCATGATATTATATCGCTGTGGAGAGCGTTTCCTGTTGGGAAGCTGTTCAGAGACAAAAGTCAGCAGGGCTCCAGCCCCCCCAGTGGAAATCAGCAGCAAAAATCCTGAGCGGCAGCTAAGTACCTGTAAAGATGTCAGTGTTCGAGGGAAGGTGGGGCCACTTATAGAGCAACTCAGACCTTTTATGATAAAGTAGCAATATTGTTTTGAAAGATACAGAAGGCTTGACAAACACCCGTAAAGTGCTTCACAACAGATGGCAACCTGAGCACAAAGAGGTCATATCAAGCATGTGGCAAACACAAATATCTGCTGCTCCTCTTTCTTGCTTCCCTAAGTGTTTGCTGTGAGAATGTGGCAGATAAGACTAGTGCTCTCTGTCACTGTGCATTTGTAGGATCAATGTCTAAAAGAAATTAGGATTAATGTCTAAAAGAAATTATTACAGTGAATTTAACATTTACTTAAAAATTCTGAGCAATTTCCACTTCTGAACTAGGCTACATCACATTACATCACCTGTATGTCTCCCTCTCAGTAGCTTATATCATCTGGAAGAGTGCACCCCCACATAGCAGTTGTAAAGCTTAAAATAATGTTGCCTTTTTCAGGCTTAGAGTGTAAAAGAGGCTGGCATCAGCCTTCTGCTGATGCAGAAGCAAATAGCAGTGTAAAAACAGAGATGGCAATTTGAAAGGTTTCCAGTAATGGGGCAGGGGAGATATAGGGAGACTTCACAGATTCTGTAGAGTTTTGGGCATGCAGACGTGTCTCCAGTCTGAGCCAGGGAAAACCCAAGGGGAGGGACAGCAACTGAGGTTTTTGGGCAGTGCATCAGGTTAAAACCTATGAGGCCTAAGGTTTAATTATCCCATTAAAAATTACTAAAAACCTCGCTTCCAAGAGGGTTTCACCAGATGCTGTTCTTTGCTGGTGAAGCTGGAGCCCGAGAGGTATTTTGCAACCAGCATCCATTGGTTCAGCTGCAGCAGAGGTACAATTTCCTGCAGAAAGGTCACAGGCCATTTGCAGTTTTCCAAGTCAAAAGCAATCCTTAAAACTTCATCTAAAAACCACCTGGCAGCCGTTTTCAAGCACTGTAATTGCCCCTGTGTTGTAGAAGCTGACTGTGAGAACCAGAACTCGAAACAAGATCCTGCCCAGGAGAGATTACGGGCTTGTTACTGATGGTAAAAGCAGAGCAAATGTGTAAGCGCGAGAGCAGGATGTTGCTTTTGAGTGCACAGCACCACGGCTGGGATACAGTGTTCCAGAAATAAGTGGGATAATGAGCTGGTGCCTGTGTTACTTGAGAGCGTATCTTATCTACAGTGAGCATTGTGAAAGAATTCAGGAAGCAACGAGGAAACTTTTTGATAGCTCTGTTTCAGCATCAGTAGAAAGAGAGGTCTGGATAGCTAGTGAGGTACAAGGACGGTATTTCAGATCACTGTGAGACAAAAAAAGCTTGGAAGCCAGCAGGGCAGCTGAGAGGGACTCAGCTTGGACCATCCTGGAGGAAAGGATTTTTATGTTGATACCTGAGTTTTGATATAAAGTCAAATTTAGCAGGTGAAATTACTAGAGAGGGACTGATGGGAAGCTCTGACATTTATGTAAAACATACAGACATCTGTCCTTTAACCTACAAAGGCTTTATAATACCTAAATTGTCATCAAGATAACAGAGGTCAGACTGCTCAACAAATTGACATCATCTTGTGCTGCATTAGGGTGTTAAGGGGTTTGTTTTGTGAACACACACTCCTACAGGTAAGTCAGAGTTTGCACAACAGCCTGTGAGGAGACGCTGGGGGAGGTTGGCTCCTTCAGCCCGGAGAAGATCTGGCTTCACAAGTTGCCAACAAAGCTTGTGGGAGTGTTATGAAGACTACAGATCCAGGATCTTCACGTGGTGCATGCTGAGAGCCTACAGGCCCGAGTGAAACAGTGAGGAGACTGGATATAAGGAGAAACTATTTCCCTATCAGGGCAGCCAGGCAGCAGCACGGGTTGGCCAGAGAGGTTGTGCAATCTCCCTTGGAGGTTTTCAAGTCTTCACTGGATAAAACCTTGAGCAACCTGGTCTGACCCAGCTTTGAGATACAGGGTGGGCCAGAGACCTCCTGAGGTCCCTGCCAACCTGAGTTATCTTGTGGTTCTCATGGACAGTGAGACACACCTGTGGGTGTTCATACCATGATCTAGAAGGCTTAGACCTTGACAGAGCATTATCTTAGAATCATAGAATGTTAAGGGCTGGAAAGGATCTTAAAGATGATCCAGTCCCAGTGCTCCTGCCATGGGCAGGGACACCTCCCACTCAGCCAGGCTCCTCAAGGCCTTATTCAGCCTTGCCTTGAACACTGCTAGGGTTGGGACATTCACAGCTTCTCTGGGCAACCTGTTCCAGTGTCTGACCATCCTCACAGTGAAAAATTTCTCCCTAATATCTAACCTAAATTTCCCATCTTTCAATTTGTACCTATTACTCCTTGTCTTATTTTTAGTTCATGACAAGGAGGTAGATAAAGATCAAACCTTGGAAGACAGTCTCTAGGAAATGAGGGATCCCCATCTCCTGACATGTACATCAGCTGCTGGAATGGCTTGAGCCAAGCACAAACTGCTGGATTTAGTAGAAGAATAAATGACTGACAAATTAAAAGAGCCTATAAAATACTGGTGGTCTGGCTCAAAGATCTAGTAGACATTTCTGGTGTTAAACAACAGGAATCAATGACTGTGATCACAGCAGAGGCATTGACACAGCCTCCACAAGTTACATAGTGGGTTTTCCTCCTATACCTCTTGGTATCTGCTACCTTGAACAGTAACAACTTTGGTGCTCACCGAAGGGGAAGGGCAGAGCAAGAATGGGCCCCCAGCCATTTTTAAGGATTCCCCCTATTATTCATAACATTGGGTGCTCACAGAAGGTAACACATTTTAAAATTTCAGACGTTACAAAAAGATCTGCCTTGGGGCATGAGCATTGGAAATAAAATTAATTAAAACTATACCAAGGCCTTCATTAGCCCACAGTGAGTTTGTCATATCAGAGGCAGTATTTCAAATAAAAAGTTAACATTTGTGTGTCAGTCTACTCAAAAGATAAACCAGAACAGCAGAAAGATCAGAGTTACAGCACGAGGCAGCATTAGCATTTGGATTCTGAGTGGGAAAAATTTCCTAATACTTTTTAAAAGAATGTTTTTTGTCAAACCAAATAGCTCACAAGTCACTCAAGTCCAGCCCAAGTTGTAGGCAGATTTCAAGTCTTCCAGGCCATATCATCTGGAAGAGTTAAAGAAGAACCTTGTGTCTGCAGGATACCTGGCACAACACACCTTGGTCCTCACCTTAGAGGTGAGGATAGATAACCTGTGTTTAATACAAATAAAAAAATATGACTATCAATCACAATTATGAGTTCACCATGATTTATCTACTTGAAATAATTTGAGTGTATCAGTCTAGTTGGTGGTGACTGATCCATTATTTCTTTGATGTTTGACTTATTCATAGACCAGAAAAGAACCAAGAGCATAAAAGTAACTTAAAGATGTCCTGTCCTCTGTAGGACTGAGGTACAAGGAAAATCTTGCATAATTCTTGCAATGGAGTGAGTCTTCCAGTCACCAGGACTACCAATGCTGAAGTCACAGGGAGTTAAAAAAGGGAGGAAAAAAAAATCCAGTCCCTGCCAACATTACTAATCAAGTACTAATGGTTATGACACAAACATTTTCTATGACAGCTGGTGCATTGCTAAACTAATATATACTCCTTAATACTGTTTTCCATATAATTATGTCTGGTGTTATCTCTCTCTATATAATACAATTTTGCTGGTATAACAGAACAAAATACTACACATCCACAGTTTATAGAAATTCCTGTTCCCTGCTCTGTCTTTACAGGGGACCAAACCACCTGAGTAAGTGAAGTAACAGCTTGCTTGTCAGTGTCCCAGCCACTTGTAAAAACCCCTTGCTAGGGATCCCAGTCTAACTGCTTTTAGGCTTTTGTCTGTTGAAAAGATTCATTGAAAGTCTTGAACCTGCAGCAGGAACTTTTTCCTGACTTATATTGCATGCATGTTTAAGAAACGTTCACACTCAAAAATACCTGATGGAAGTGTCCCTATCAGCCATCTAGACCAATTACAATGGGCCCACCACCATCCTGCCCAGCTGAAACCTGCTCACCTGGCAGCTTCCGTCTCCATCAGCCAGAGGGAGAAACATGTCCCCAGTTCATCTGCAGGTGGTCACTGAAAACCTCGAGTACTAACTCCTGAGTAACATTCAGGGAGCCCACCCTGAAACAGAGCAGAAGGTGCCCTACAAATCCTCAGCAACTCAGCCTTGGAGGGTGTGATGCTGCCAGGAAGAGTCATTGCTTAGCCTGGGGAGGAGGGGTGATGGGGGAAGGCTTGTCCTTAGGAGAATGTGGGTTATAAACTGTGCCAGGTTTCACCTTAAAAGAAACACATTATTTCCTAACTTTTCATGTAAGGGGAAAACCCATACCCACACAGAACAGGGTAAAAAAAAAATAGTCCTTTCTTGCTACTGAAACCTAGCCTCTCTGACCTGGGTTATTCTACTGACCACCAAAGGCCACCAAACCTCTTTGCTTTGGGTAGGAGGGAAGTTCTCAGGAAGGTGTAGAAAGTGAGACTTGGGGGACATGTGCTCACATTGTTCCCTGAACACGTGTGGAAATCAAGGTGTGTGGAGAATCCCTTCCACATGGAGTGTATTCTACAATGGAGACTAACAACAGAGAAATCATGAAGCTCCAGATGTACCAAAAATAATAGTATCATTCACACATTTATACCCATCCATAAGGTAAAGCCTATCCATCACCACTCTGCTCCCTGACAGGAGGAGGAGCAGCTAAGAGTTCCTCGGGAAATCTGCTTGGCATTGGTGTTTTCCCAAGTGGGGTCTGAGCAACAAAATGAAGCAGAGTTTACACAGCCCAGCAGAGCTGCACACCAGCTTTGCAGGGTCCTGCCACCTACCTCTGCTCCAGCATGAAATCGTGCATGAGCCCTGCCAAGTTGATCTGAGGCACACCAGAGCACATTCTCACTTGAAAGACAAAGAAACTGAAATAAACGAAGGAAGAAATTTTGTCTTTATGAGGACAACTCCCAGGACAGCAGGGCTTTCCCTCAGCTCTATATAACCAATAAAAAGGAATTACAGAAACCACGTTACTAAAATTATCTTAGGCCCATGCATATTCCTGCAAGCGTTAGGAACAGATTAAAACCAGAGCAGCTACTAGCAGAGCTACCTCATCCAAAGGATTTGCCTACCAATGAGAGACCGTTTGTGTAACGCTCTCCGGAGAAGAAGCCGAGCACCAGGAGCTAAAGCATCTCGAGGCTACTGCAAGGCAGCCCTGGTGTGAGCAGTGGGACAGAGGTCCAGGGGGACGTGCAGGACAAGCTGCAGTGCCACCTCCCTTTTTGTCCTGGGTTTTTTTTCCCCTACCCCATTCTAGCAGGTATTCTCCCTTCCTGCTGCCTCTCTGCCTCCTGCCAAAGTAGTTCAGGAATTAGCAGGGGATGCTCTTTGGCCTCCTTGTCATCACATTTAATTAGAAGACACCCTCATTTGCTTTGCTTTTTCTCTCCTACCTGGCAGAGTAATTTGCATTTCACAGGCCATTCCTGAGTCTTGTTCTTCCTGTGCCTGAAGTGAGCAGCACAGAGGGTCACACTGAGCCGGCTTAGCAGCAGCAGCTGTGGCACAGTCAGAGTCGACAGCTGAAAGTCTGACCCGGAAAGTCTACAGGACTGGTTAAAAATTAATGAAAAGGGGAAAATGCTTAACATGCAGTAGGCCTGGGCTGTCTAAGGTCAGTGCAGACAGAGAGAGCATCACAACTAGGTGGCACACAGAGAACAAATCAAGCCCTAAGCACCTTTCCAACACAGAGTGATAAGAAATTCATAGCAGTTGTATGATCTACCCCCTTTGTATGTGACTGGAATATCTTGACAGCAGATATAGTTTTGGAGTTCTCCTCTTCAAATGGCACTGCAGTGAGGCAGAAGTTCAGTTTCCAGGTCTCTTTGTTGTCATACTGTGCCAGTGTTGCTACCAAGAGCAGTAACTCATACCAGATCCAGTGCTGAGTCATTTTTTTTTTTTGCTTCATTGCATAATTTGCATCAGCAAACCATGACAAACCATCTGCTTTCAGAAACCAGGCATCTTTGCAACACTATGCCCCATACCATAAGTTAATAATACAGCAACTGTCATGGGTGCCCAGATGAAGATAATCACAAATGCTTCCATAATATATGAAATAAATCTGATCTTCCAGGAACAGTCACCTTCCCAGTGGATGCAGAGAGCTCAGAGCTTTTCAGATCTCTGCTCTAGTGGTACACATTACATTGAACCATTTCAGATTGCTCTTGACTTTGCTTTTGTCTATGCCAATCCTTAAGCCATGCTTCCATGGCTGCAACTTCCAGCCTTCAATACTTACAAGTGAATTTTGAAACTTTTCATGTGCATAAGCTTTTTCTCAGGTCCACTTTTAAACTGAATTATTAAAATACTAGTAGGCCAGGAAAAAGATGTATGTTGCTACATCAAATCCTGAAAGAGATTCATTGCTGAGGAGCCAATCTATGAACAGAATGATGAAAAGAATCCTGTCTGCTCTATTTCTTGCCACCTGTTCCCATGAGGCTTTTTATAGTCTGGTTCACTTAAAGAAACAGCAGTCATCTGGCAGAGCTGAAATGCAAACACAAATCAAAATGCCAGCCCTGGAATTTGTTTTGGCTAGAGATAGGAAAATATGAAAATTGCACAATTCACAGACTCTACGCATTTCATTAGAATTATCTATAAGCCAAGTTAATTACCTTAAAAGAAATAATTCAGAATCTGCTGTCTTTCCTAGAATTTGCAGTATCTGAAGTTTTCTTCCGTGTTTTTTTTTTGCCTAGATAGAGCACAACTAAAGAAATCAAATTAATTCCTCATGACAGCATGGGAAATAAGGAGTGCATAATAGATACAGACTTTAAATGCTGCAGTAGAGACACAGTTTTACAGAAAAAAAATTCTGTCTGTAGATGGCCTTGCTGTACACATAAAAACAGCTGCATTACAGAAGGTTATTAATCAAATAGGCTCAACGCTTTAATTTCTAATCCCCAAGAAATTCTGAGAAAACCTTAGTCTGAAGAAGTCACAGTTCTGAGTAAATTACTTGGAAGTCATTATGTGTTCCCTGAAAAAGGTAATTTTTCAAGCTAGTAAAACAGCCCATCCAAAAAGCCACCTATTTTCCTCCCACTCCCCCAGTTTTGTCATCCTCCTCCCCCTACTTCAGTCCTCTTGCACCTGCTAGTTCTTCTTGCACTTTTGTGAGCACAGAAAATTTAAGACAAACCTAACTTGGTTGTGCAAAGCTGATTAAAACCAGAGGAGAAGAGGTGATGTAAAGAGCCTGAATAAAGTTAATCTTGGATTAATGGCTGTATTCATCATGCAGAAGAAGAGAGAGCATTTGCAGGGGAGTGTGGTAGGCAAAAGGGGGTGAAAGAAAAATAGCACAATTTAGAAAAGGTGCAGAGAAACAGCCAGGGAGTGTCAATACTCCAGCACATCATGTTCACTGTTCTCTGCTACTGTGATTCACAGCACAAGGTTTTATGTACCAACCGTGGGTATTCAGTCAATTTTAATTGTATTTCCTGTTGTGACATGCCTTTGGAAAGAGACACTGTTCTGACTGAAATGTTTTCTTTCACTTTTCCCATCTATACAGAGTCAAAGCAAATTATAGAAAAATAGAGCTTTCAGAATGGATGAAGCAGATTGTTGTATAGCTTTCAAAGGAAAGAAAAAAAAAACAAAACAAGTGGCAGCAATGCCTTTCCAAGACACAGTAGAGATGGATGCTGGACTGGGAATCACATCACTGGCTGTAGGAATGCACTGGTAACGAGTTCTTCACAGAGAAGGCTGGGTTTAATCTGATTCTACTCCCTGCTTGGTATCAGTATAGCATTAAATTGAGTACAGTTTGGTTCATAGCAAATCTCTCTGCTCATGGGTGGGCTTTGAATCAGGAAAAAGTCAAGGTTCCTGTTCAGATAATGTGGCTGCCTGCCAACTACCCCTCAAATTTAGATTAGACTGCAGGGACCACCTTTTCCTTCTCCTTCTGTATTTATGTACCATCTGCATTGCAAGCTTCTGGCCATAACCTCAGACAGTAATAATATGATGAAGCCTGCAACACATTTCTCATTCTGAAAGAACAAAACCTCCATCTGGAAACTACAGATATATCAAATTTATTAAGAGAGGATAAAATGATCCTTTTTATGCTGTTAGTAGTATTGACTTGTAATCTCTTGATGCAGTTTAGATATTATGGAATTTCAGACTTAATATTCTACCCAGAGGATAATATAAAAGCCATTATTGATTTCCACTCCCTATAAGCAGACTTCATCTCTATGTAAATTAAAGACTGTATAATATATTGCACAACATAGATTAGTTATCCTTCAAGCATTGATCTATTCTCACACCAACAGGTGAGTTCCAGGCAACAACGCAACCAGTGAAATCTGGTTAGGCCTTTGCCCATTAACACATCTACAGGCACATCATCAAACACCATAAGGAAAATTTGGGATGTATTTCTCGTGAGAGAAGTTGTGTACACAGCAGTGCTGCAAAAGACATAACTCACCATCATTGTCCCAGGGGAATAATTACCCCTTTTCTATTCACCTGAGTAGGACAGGGGAAGATAGCCATATCTTCCACCTACCAACTATTCAAATATTTGGAGATCTTCCAGAAGAGGGAAAGTAAAGCAGCAGCAGCAGCATGGTAAGGTCTCCCACACAGCACCCCAGACAGCTTCTCCCATAACACACACCTGTGGAGCAGGGAATGTGGGCCCTGCCAACAGCTCTCCCCACAGCAAGGTGTTTCCTATGTGCTCTTCCCTTAGTGACCAGGAAGCATTTGTTTTCTTCTCAGAGCCATGAAGACATGGAATAATTGAGTGGTCTCAATTATTTGGCAGGGGAAGGCTTAACCCTGCCATGAATGTCCTTGTCATACTGGGGGGAAAAACCCAAACGCTACTGTAGGCATCGGGGGCCACATCAAGCCTGGAGCAACTTGGTTTAACCCTGCTGCGAGCTGGACACTGGACAGGAGAACTCCTGAGGCATCCTGCTGCCTGAACTACCCTGTGATCCTATGAAAGAGCAGTGGAAAGGCTTTCTGCTAAGACTGGCTTCAACCACACAAAAGAGCAGCACTGGTCTCTAAGGAAATAGCATTAGCTCTTGTGTACTTCCCTTCTTGACTAGATGGATTTCAAATCACCTCCCCATCCAAACCTTGTGCTTGCACACAACAGAGTGTGGGAAAATTTAAGCCTGTCTAAACCCCATTCTGACCCTCCAGTCCTTTTCTAAAAGGCAGCCACAAAACTCTCACCTCCTTGAAAAACACCCTTACCAAAACCAACAAGGCCCTCAGATTGTTTCGCATTAGGCTGCTGCTGAGCCTTAGAAAACCTCGCTGGGTAGTGAAACTCAAAGCACATCACCCAAGCAAGGCTGGAGAAGAACAGTCAAGGTTTTCTAGTCTCATATTACGCTCAGCTCCAGCCATTGGAAGTCTGATGATGAAACTTGCTGTGTAACTAACTTCTTTCTTTAGTGATTTTTATTACTGTGTCACTCAGAAGCTGAACAGCACATCTACCATTGATGGGCAGCATCTGTGGAGCTCAAGCACGCAACTGAAAGCAATGGGCACAAAATGATACACAAGAGGTTCTCTCGGAACATCTGGAAATGCTCTTTCACTGTGACCTTGACTGGGCAGCAGCACAGAGATGCTGTGGAATCTCACTTCTTGGAGATAATCAAAAGCCATCTGTACATGGTCCTGGGCAAACAGCTCTAGGTCATCCTGCTTGAGCTAGGGGCTGGATCACATGACCCCCAGAGATTCCTTCTCACCTCAAGCCCCCTGTGTTTCTGGGAATGAAAAGTTTAATATCCAGCATTAAGCTGCTGTAATTCATATCGCTCTCCCAACTTCCCTGGAGGCCTCCTCTTCATTTGTGCAAAGTCACATCACCTCACAACCAGGGCAGACTCAGAGGACTTGTGAGGACATTGACAGGTGGGAGCTCAGCCAAGGTGCAGTAAGTTCCTCAGCTGTCAGACCTTGTCGCTCCAGTGCTTTTAACTTTGTGGCAGTTTTACATTTCAGAGCACTTTGTTCTAGGTTTGTCAAGGGCTGAGACTGAGCCTCCAGCAGTAAAAAGTTGTACATGCACAGAGATTTTGCTGTACTATCCACTTTTACCACACTACCACGCGGTAACTGAGAGAGGAATGTCTCTCTCTAACTCGAACTTCTTCATCTCCCCTGTCCTCATACAGCTAAATTTTAATTAGAACAAGCTCTTATGATTGCCCCGTTTGTCCACTGGAGGTCAGTCTGTTGCTACAGAAAGACTGTCCCTCTTACCTGGTGGCTCTGCAGGGGACAGAAATCTTACAGCAGCACCTCAATTTCCTGTCAGGATTTTAAGGCTTTGGTACCAAGATGAAGAAGCCTAGGAGCCAAATGCAGTCCATAATGGAAGGTTGTGCCTGGCATGTCCTTTCCCAGTCAAAGTGACACAAAGATTTGCAGGAAGCTCAAATGCAGTGTTTTCCCAGCTATTGAGCAGGTTCGATCCAAAAGCTGCAAGTGTCCTCCTGCAGCTTCCCTGCCACCACTGCAGCGTTGCAGGAGCCAAGCGCTGGACTCCTGTCTTGCGTAAAAAAGCATCTTCCCCTGTCTTGCATAAAAAAGCATCTTGTTGGGCAGGGAATTCGTACTGATGGATGAGCATTTTGAAACATTTTTACACTTTCTGCATTATCTGGTTTTGTAAGTAAATCGAATACTAAAGCATAATTACCAGCCAATAGACTTTTACTATCTAGTTAATCCTACTTGGCTCGTGTGCCAGGATGAGCTCCAGAGAAGGCGGCTGTTTCGACTGCTGCTTAGGCTGCGTAGGAGAGGTGCAGCACCACGCTGCTTTCAGCAACACCCGCTCATTAGCAAGGCTTCCTCAGCTACTGCCAACACTTTGCCAGACATTCAGCACAAAGATACGAGTGTTTGCCTCTCCCAGGCTGAGCAACAGATGCTGCTGAAGGATGGCAACAGCAGCAACCAGGAGCGAGGGAGTGCGGCAAGGAAGGGTGAGCAGCCACGAGAACGGGGCTGTTCGGCAGTCACACACAGAGCACAGGCACTGGAGCCCATACCAGTACTTTAGTTTGGATCAGAAGCACTTTGGAAGCAAATCTCCTCACTCCATCTCTCCATGCTGTAACTCCCATCACGGAGCAGCACGTGAATTCCATTCCTGCCAGATGCAGATAGGCACAAGACCTGCTCTCACTATAGCTTCAGGTGCTTAGTTTGCATGAAGCAGATCGGATGCCAAGCACCTGCCATGCCCTGGTCTACAGGCTGGCTCGCTTTGAGCCCCATTTCTGAGTCTCCTGGACATGATCTCACTGGCCACCTGACATCAGGGCTGTCTAGGCTGCAGTTTCAGGCATTAAGACTGATGAGATGAGACAGTCCCCATGCTGTGGATCTCAAGACCTGGAACTTTCAAGTTCTTCTTTATTTTCTTTAACTGTCATGCTAAGAAACTAATGTTGCCTTCCAGTATCTTCACTTTTGTCCTGCCAAAATCACTGAATTTCTCAGAAAGAAATTTTGTTCTTTTCATCCCACTACCTCTCCATTTCATTCCACATATGCTTCCTGAGGAAACAATTTTTTCTGCATCCTTTCTACAGCACTGATACCCCTGTTAGCATTCAAGCAGTTGGGTGAGAATAAATGGTTGCAGACCAAACCCAGAGAGAAGCAATACCTGCAGCAGGCTGGTAATTGCAGCAATTGCGCAAAGCTCGTATCTGTAAGCCTTAAAACAGAGCAGCACTTTAGAGGCGTGCTTTATCCACACATTCTTTTTATATATACGACCACCCTAAGTATAGTATGTTTTGCTTTCTGAGCAGAACACATTACCAGTTTACTAGACTCGTCTAGCGTTTTTTGTATTCATGAATTCAAACAAAGACCTATTTACTATTTAAAATGTCAGCTTAAGTCTATTTATCCTAATCAGGTATCGAGGCCAGTGGCGCTGCCAGTGCCATTTGTACCCTCATGTCTCATCTGATCAGTGAAGGAAATAAAAGCTGAAGCAGGCAGATGGCTGAATCGAAGAGAAAGGTCATTGCATACTGCAGCTGATAAGGTGAAGAGAATAAAACAGGGAAGGTGATCTTCAGGGAAAAGGTTAAAATGTAGCCTCACCATTTGGAGGCTTCTGTGTGGAGATAAAACAAATGCAAAGAGAAGGATCATCAATTTCACCGAAACACTTTCTCCTATTGTTTAGAACAAAAAAAGAAATCCAGACTTTTCTCTTTTTTCCCCATCTCTGTTGTAAAAATCTTTATTTTCTACCTCCCATTTAAGAGACAGAAGAATGCCACAGATGCTGTTATTCTCCCCATATAAGTAAGGCATCCATGCTTAAAAGCTTTTACTTGGTTAAAACAGTAAATAAGCAACAATGTTATAGACAACTCCCACACCTCCTCTCAAATAATTCTAGCTGTTGGCAGCTGCCTCCCTATTTGGTGTATTTTAACTAGGTTTGAAAATCCCTAAAGTAAGGATTTATTATCTCTTTCAGCAAAATACAAAGTAAATCTATCAAGCCATATAAATTATTCACATAAATTCTAGAAACATAGCAAATAATATAGGACAGAAGGGGCACCACAGGAGAGGGATGGAGCATCATTTACTTAAAAGCCTGTGGTAGACCTAAATTCAGTTTTCTAAGCAGACCATATCAACTTATAGAATAAAGATGGCTCTTAAAATATATTAAAAGCATGGGCTTTCATGATAGTCACTGAGGGTTTTGAAGAGAGTACAGGGGATAATCAAAAATGGGATACTTTTCCAGGTAAGCACTTGGCTGATGGCAATCAGTTGGACACAAGGCAGCAATCTTGCTTATCTTTCTTAAAACATTTATGAAATGCCACAGTGCTGCTTTGCACCACTTATGGCAAATCAGTGACTGGTACTGGGAGGAGCAATGAGCCAGCAGGATCCAGGTATTTTAAGGTAAACCCCAAATACCCCAAGGAACTGCAGATATTTATAACTAAACAAGATCACATCACAGCATGGCACTGCACACATTATACGTCTTAACAGTCTAGACACAGTCAGATTAAATATTCTGATATTCTGATATTAAATTCTGATGAACCTATACAAAAGTTCTTCACAGAAATACAAAAACTTCACCATCTGCTGTAAGCAAAACTTCAAAACCTCTGTTACAGCAAAATGTGCCATAAATACAAATTATGTAGAAATAAATTTATGGGGAAAGTTTAACAGGCAACCTTGAAAGCATTACTTTGGTTGTCATTCTGAGCATATGAGGCAAACAAAAATCCTTCTTCCTCAAAGACAGAAATAATGATTACAACATAATGGCAACCATAAGTAGTGTACCCAGCTGTGTGAAGGCAACCTAAGAAGAGTTTTGGGAAGAATACTAAATTTGGAAGGAAACACAAACAGTACAGAAAAACAAACCACTGCAGTTATAGCTGAAAACACCCCAAAAACAGACCAGAGAAAATGAATAAAAAACAAACGTTAAAGAGTGTCTCAAGTGAGGCTTCATATGGTTGGGATAAGCAGTATTTTTAGAAAGGCTTAGCTTAGTGATGGTCCTACTACCATCATCCTCCTCTGTGGAGAGGAAAAGCCCTGTGCCCTGAAGCAACACCCCTTCTAACACCCACTGGTACCAGCACACTCACAGAACAAGGATCTACCCAAGGGAAAGACACCATGGCCAACCAACCAAACCATAGGTCCTGCTGAAACAGGGAAAGGGAATATCCTTGGCTGTTAATGTGCAAACCATCTACCAAAAACCAGGAGGTCAAGACTCATGAGGGGAGGAGGCAGAGGGACAGGCTGCAGGTGACAGCCTGCGCTGGGCTGTGGAGTTCAGGAGAGCAAGGGCACTGCCACCATGGCAGGTGACGACATCCAGTTTGTGAAGGCAGTAGGCATGGACCATTCAGAAAGTAGAGAAGGAGACTGGTAAGGGACTAGAAAGTTAAACTCACTAGTGAAATCACAGATTCCCAGGCCTCTCTTCCCTTCTTTACCCTACATTTGACTGGCAACGAGTGACTGCTGAACAGAGCAGTTTCCACATGGTGCGACAGCACAAGAGTGATTGAAATGCCGAGTGACTCAGAAAGGCAACGCGCTTAAGACAAGCTGCTGAGACATCTCAAAACAGCTGCCCTCAGCTCTAATCTCCAAATCACTCTGCACATAGCCCCTTAACAAGAGAAAAGCACAGAACTCCACCCTGCTCTGGCTAATCAGATAAGAAATTCTCTATTTGTCTACAGCAGTAAGAATAATCTCCAAGAGACAACTATATTTAGCTAAGAATCTTAGGGGCAACTTGTCTTCTTATGTAGCTGAAAAGCCCAGGCCTGCACAAACCTGAGAGTGCTTTCCACTTGTAGGAGTGAACATCTATGTCACCCACATAGATAAGAACACATTTCTCCAGAGAAATCTACACAGACTTGACAGCATATGAAAAGAGATTCTTTGCCTGTTAGTAGAGAAAGCAAGATATGAAATTCCTTCTCCCTGTTTTTCACCTGAAGGACTTCTCCTCAGTGTTCTTGTTCTTTTTCCTCTTCTTTTTAACGAAAGATGGTCAGCTGGGAATCCACAGTCCTTCTGGAGTAGCCACAGTAGCCACACTTCCTTTAAAGTCCAAGGAAACTGGGAAGTGTGTTCCGAGATAAGCTCAAGCCTCAATGTTTTAGTAGCTGTATGCAGATCTGGCTCAATATGCTAAAAATCCTTGAACTTGAGTTCATGTATGTAGACTCATTCTTACCAGGAATGCTTCAGACTCAGAAGTAAAAATCCAAACCCCCACAGGGCAAGCAAGCACTTTTTCCCCAAAGCAGGCTGAATTTGTTTAGTTTTACAGAAGGAAAAAAATGTGTAATGTCATCTTAAAGAAAATTCATTGTTAAAAAAACATCTCTAGATAAGCTGTTCTAATATTTATCTTAGTTCTTGGCTAGAAACTAATACCTCAGCTCAAAATTTAATTTGTACAACTTCAGCTTCCAGCCATAAGATTCTAATGAAGTCTTCATTATTATCAGGTTTACACTCAGTTCAGTTTACAGTGAGATTTTAAACATTTTTAGAAATTACATCTTTGCTGTACCCTTAGGTATGTTGTTTCAAGGGGAAAAGAACACCTCTTCATTATTAAAACAGTGCCCAGCACAGGAGAGAGCACATAGCTGAAAAATACATCAAGAACCAATTTCCCAATGAGACATTTCCCTTCCTCCCAACTGCATCTGCATACTGCAAATGAGCTCAGTTTGGAGCTTGTTCATGCACCCCCTCTTACAATAAAGGTGTTTTTCTTCTCCATTCATCTTGAGAAGAGAAATTTCAAATACCCAAAAATTCAGTTCAGTTTAGCTCCATGAAAATTCTTTAAAATTCAAAGGACAACCACAAAAGCTGTAGAAGCAGCATGCTGAGTGGCCATCAGACCTAACTCCAACCAAGCTACAACAAGCAGTTATAAATGCTTTACTAAGAGAACCTTTGAACCAAAAAATGTCAAGCTTGCATATTCAGTTGCTACTGGTGCCTAAGAATTGTGCTCCAAATTATTTGAATTAAGTTCAAATCAAAAAGTGGGAAATTTTAGAGAAGTAAGAACTGAGCGCTAGAGGAACTGGGGTATTCAGTTGAACAGAATAAAGACTAATTTATTTTCCCAAGAAACAACCGAGTCTAAGATGCATAAACAAATCTGTTTAATTTACAATTAAGCTACTATACTACACAATTGGTTTATATAAGTTCTTCCCAGTAGGATGGAAAGCCTCTCCTGGCTTTAATCTGATTACAATTAAAAGATTTAAGCATTTTTCTAGTAGGCCTACATGGGTTTGTATTTTACAGTATTGTGCTGGGTGTCACTACAGCACTTGCCCACTTCTTTAATAAGCAGACAACTTCTTATTAAAAAAGTCAAGAAGAAGGGCAAGAAGATTTGCTGATGTAACTTGTATTTTCTGCCTTGTTCTTTCTGGAAGCAAAGCTGGCATTTCATAAATTTCACTGGGAAAAAAAAATCCCTACAGCTAAATGTAGGGAAATTCATACCTGCTTAAACCAGCCAGGAACTTGGAGCTTGAATCAAGGCTGCAAGAAAACCAAGTATGGACATTAGCAGGAGCAGCAGTACCTCAAGGGAATCTAGATTTGTAGACTCCATCCTTCATCCCAGGAACATCATACCTTGGGATCAGAGACAGCATTTGGAAGCCTTACATTTTCACATCTGTTATTGGTAAGTTAAATAAAGATTAACAGCAAAATCTTACTAATCTAAGGAAAGAAACACAGGCTCAAAAGTGAGATTTTATTCATATTTGTTACTTATGCACAACCCAAAGTAAGATAAAACTGATAAAAACCGCCTAGAATAGTGTTTACATCACTAAATTCAATTCACGTTTCATCCATAAAATACCAAAAAGAAAATGACAATATTGCAGGTTCAGAAAAACAGGTTGGCTACTCTGACTGAAAAATCTACACTATCTTCACTTGTCACAACTGATTGCTTGTTTAATGCTTATTATTTAAAATAAGCACAAATTACAAAATTTCAGACATACCCAACTTCTGTGCTCATAAAATATATCTTCTGTTATATCAAATTTCAGTAGATTGGAAAGAATTTTCTGCTGAAACATTTCATTTCAGCACGTATCAAAAGAACATGGAGAGTGCTCTCACCACCTGTGCAGTGATGTAACACTGAGGTCCCAGTTGCACCTTCAGCTCCCTCTCTGAAGAATTATTTTGCAGGCCAATGTGCAAGCACACCAGGATGGTAAGGACAAGCCAACTCCTGGCAACGAAAGCCACCATCAGGTTACAGCCTAAATTCTGTCCTCCCTGATGGACACACAGACCTCAGACTCCAGGACACAGACAAATCACACTTCAGCTCTGCGTTTTAAGGCAAAGACAAAACCAGCTCCAACTGGGATGGAGATCAGCGAGTACTTTCAGCTGCCCCTGGTTACCAAGAGCTGTGATTGCTCACCACTATGCAGAGATTGGTCAAACTTTGTGTGATAAATTTTAACACCAGCCCTGAGGCAGCATGTTATCCTTCTATCATAAAGGCAGCCACCATGGATTGAAAAATCATATGCAGATTAAACAGCAATGCAGTAGCCAACAGTTTGCATGCAAACATCGTGTTAGACTGTTACATTCTCAGGACTAAAACTGTTAATGGTGTAAACACAGGTTAGATAATCACCTTCCATTTCTCTTTTTATTTTACATACTTCTTTTAAGAACAGACAGAGGGGCCTCACAGAACAAAGGAGGTTTACCAAATGTTAGGCCTGGAATCACACAGACTTCTGTTACAAAGATTAAAACTGTGATCTGGTAAGGAAAGAACTCTTCCCCTTCCATGAATAAAACTTAAAAGCCTCATTAGGCAAAGCAGCAGCCTGACTCTTGGTCCAGAAAAGAAACAAACCAAACCATTTTTAATACTGCACTGCTAATTAAAAAAAAAAAAAAAAGGAAAACAAGGAAAACACAGACAGTTAAAGCAGACTCTATGGCATCAACTATGCCTAGGAAAGGACCAAGAAAGTGAGTGAGTGTGTGTGTGTGTATGTGTGTGTATATATATATATATATATATATATATATGGCATAGTACCTCAACAGCCATCAAAACTGCTTTAACTGCCCACGTTTTATCCATGGGATGTACTGTGAAAGAAATACATTCAAAGTAAGAGTTCTGAGTCAATGTGCTACATGACTACACATGTACAAATCAACAACAACAGAACTTATTTACACATATTTATACCTACAGGCATAAAGATCAAATGCAATACTTGTGAAATGTAACTGATTGCTAGATCCGGACTGTTCCAATCTTTAGTAACAGCAGTAGCAGTTCTGTGCTGCAATAGCCACAGGGTTTCCATCAGGTCTATCCTGCATCCAGCCAATCTTATCACAAGACTGAAAAGCTCTACAGGTACCTTCACTTTCATTTATAACACAGACATGCACCTGCCACTCAGCAGAGACACCACAACACTCTTCCCCAACAAGCAGCCAACAAGTTAGAGCTGCTACTGTTACAGACATATCCTGTCTGCTCACCATAATGTTCTTTTTGGATCAGGTGGGTTCATTCTTCAAAGTATACATTTCATCACCTGCTACATTTTTAAGATAAAAAGGAAGGTGGTATAAAATCAATTCTGTATGCATAAAAACTTAAGCCCAGAAATGGTTAAAAATAGACTAAAGTGGGCATAATTAGTACCTAATAAAAAACCTAAAAGTCACATTTATGGAACTCAGTACTTCACTCAGCCATACAGTTAGCTGCCCTCAAAGACTAACAACCAGACCAATTCACAAGTATCTAAGTTGCTTACATAATTAAAAGAATAAGATGTAACGTCAAAAAAATATATTTTATCCCTTCAAGAACAGGAAAGTAAAATAAAATGCTGGTTCTGTAACAGTGCAACAACTGCAGCATATTTTGCACGCAGCACAAGAGTTGCTACATTTAGTGGCACTTAAGTATTATGCAGTAAATACTGAAAGTAAGACAAGTAAGTTTTTGATCTGCATAAGCATAATCACATCATTATTACCAGAGTTGCTAAGCTACAGCATTCTGAATAATATCAATTCAATTTTAGCACTTCCCTCACTAGCCTTAATACATGTCAACGTCCTGCTTTACATCTTGCTAACAAAGCAATCACTGAAGCCAAGTATTTAATGTAGTTGCCAGTAGGCTTGGACCACGTTCAATCTGACCAGTCGTTCTCATCAAACTCGGAGTCGTCGTCGGAATCGCTGTACTCCACGGCAATGCGCCTCGACAGGATGGTGGCCACGTCATTGCCAACGGGCTCGCGCTTCGCCTCCTGCTCACGCTGCTCCTGCACCTTTTTCAGCTGAATTCCTGCAGAGACAATTGCTCTCAGACAAAGCTTTCCAGCCAAGAGATTTCGTATTTGACACTGCTAGTGGTGAGTTTGTTGTATTCTTACAAAATACTCAGGAAGAAGGAGGGGAAAAAAGAAAGCAAGCATTGAGATAAGAGAGCCTCCTTGAGCAAGGAAGAGGGAAAGACAAAAAAGGCAGATGGGAAATAATTCTCAGAGACTGAATACTTCTGGACTTCTAAAACTGTCAACAATGTGTTGAAGCTAAATATTCAAGACTGTACAGGTCACTTTGATCTGAAGATGAAAGTTTTCAAAACTGAATTTGGAAGTACTATTAGACCTACAGATCCATACTGTAAGTGAGGTCAGGAAAAGCTGTAAGTCACTGGTTAAAAAAATCATTGGGCTGATGCCTGGTGTTGAGTAATTCAGCTCTTCTGAACAGAAATAAAAATCCATGTACATCTAGTGGCACTTGACAAAATGAAGACAAGTGCTGTGTTCATTAGATTATGTCCACACAAACACTAGAACATGCGTGACAAAGCTGGGCATCTTTAGGCGTTAGAAAATGATCCAGCCTCATGGCTGACAAATGTCAGGAGAGGTGTGTGGTACCTGTGGTCAATGAAAGCTGCCCAGATGTGAAAAGAAGCCATAAACTCATTTCAGTGGAAAACACTGTGCTCCCACTGATAAAAAGGAATACCTAAAACTCAGTGTGCACTTACCCATCCTGATGGCAGCCAGAAGATCACTCCGTGCATCACTCATCGGTGCCTGCTTCGCCTCCGATGCCGGAGGAGCGTGCATGGGGGAGGAAGAGAGGGATGCACCTGCAGCAGGAGGGCCTGGAGGGGGAGGAGGTGGGCCGGGAGGAGGAGGAACAGTGACAACAAGCCCACCAGAAGGAGGAGGATGAGTAGCTGCATATGTAGAGCCAGTCACCAGTCCGGAATGGGAAGGTGGCACAGGAAGCTGAAGGGGACTAACAAATGCAGTTTGTGCTGAAGGAATCATTGGCGGGGGAGGAGGAGGGGGAGGACCTGTAGGATTGTAATAATCCACCATCTGAGCTGGGAGCATCCTATATAAAACAGAACAAAAACATTTAATACATTCAAAGTTAGGATTTAGAAAATTATCGCCCCTTAAACTGCACTCATCCAACCTCAGGTAAAACAAAAATCAAAAGCAAATTAAAATTGTGACTTAAATATCCAAGTGATTCTACATGTAAGAATTGTCAAATATTGCTGATATATTGAGATTTAGGACAAATGTTGAAGTTAAAATCAATGTCCTTTCAGCACTCTACAAAATGAGCTTTTTATCTTAATTCTCCTGCCTAGTTAAGTATAAAGCTGCATTTCTTATTAAACAAGTCTTTGATGAAGGAGGGAACAAGAACACTGCAGACTATACCCTTCAATTCCATATGTCAAGAGGTAAGAGAGGACACAGACACAGAGAAGAATAGAAAGTATGAAAGGAAATATTTACCCAAAGGTATATGTATCTCATGTACTTCTTCAGTCAAATTAGTCAGTTTAAACAAACAAATAAATAAATAAACTTATTTTAGTAATGAACTGATACATTTGATTGATTGGTTTGATTGATTCTTTCAATAGGAGGCACAGGAAGGAGCTCATGTCTTTTTTCAAATGTCATTGAAAGAAATCTTAATCAGAAAAAAAATGAGAATTGATAGGAGTTATGAAGTAGGTGAAGAACTAGATACAGGAGACAGGAGCTGGAGCAAAGCAACTGATGACATTGAGCACCACCTGCCAGTGTATAACTGCAACCCCTTGACAATGGTCATGGACCTGAGGACTAAGCACAGCAATGTCTTACACACTGGAAACAACTGAGAAAGGGCAGGCTGGAGCAGTCAGTCCTAAATGAGTCATCTGAAACACAATAGCCATGAATCAGGCAAATGCTATCCCAGGATGCATCAAGCAAGGAGGACTAACCTTGGCTTGCATAGTAAAAGCCAACACAGGCAAGAATGACTACAAACTTTCCTGGAGTTACTTGGAAGTTTAAGCTATTTATACAAAAGAACAGACAGAGACTCATTAAAAACCAGATTTTTTTCTTGCTACAGGAGAACTAGAATTCTGGAGCAAGCCTTCCTTCAGAATACATTCAGGCAAAATATCTACACAGGCGTTTGATAAATCTCTGTTTTGAATTAAAAAGTGGCATTCTTCCTGTGGCAGTATGGAATTTGTGTCTAAGGAAACTCCTTCCAATTCTATCACAAGCTTCTCCAAAAAGGCATTTCAGGGATGCAACAAAGACTGCCAGATTACTCACAACCAGCAATACTTTTCTGCACATTTCCTGAAGTTTAAAATATTATCCAAATTATCCTGTAATTACTTTTCACTTTAAAGGAAAATTATCCCCTCTTCAATATTGTTTTAGGCACCCTTAATATTTTACAATCATAGTGACTTCACCAATACACACTCCGTTCAACACAAACTTGGTTATTTCTGCTTTCACTATTTTTTCCACTAAATTCAGTTCATAGAAATTATACCATTTTTCTTCTGTCCTCTCCACAGAGGTAACTAATGTATTTGGGGTGTTTTTCTTTGATGCATTACATGTTACGATGGTTATGAAAAACATGCATTCCTCTGGTTTTGCCAAGAATCCACTAGAATAAACCAGATTTACCCATATTCTGCTGGTACCACAGGTACTGAGCTGTGCTGGCCATCTGAAGGCTGGGGTGGAGGTGGAGGGGGTTGCTGAGGTCTGTTTAAAGTGGCGTGTCGTACAGTGGTGGAGGGTGGTCTGTACTCATGCTCATGGCTTTGGGGTGCTGCCATGTACTGTGGACCATCTCCTGCTCCATAGGAAGGCATTGCTATCTGCTGATGGAGGGAATGATTCGGAGTAGCAGGATAAGAATAATCTGTAACATCAGATGCATGGGACCTAAAAGTAAAGTAAATTGATGCAGAAGAACAGATTACATGAGTGCAACAGGGCATTATCTAAATTACTGACAAAACAAGCTAAAAAAGAGTATAATCAGCATTATTTTTCTTGCAAGACAATTCCCCTATTTATCAAGGACCACTCCCTTTTAAGTCCACAGAAAGCACAAGCATTTTAGTAGCCATAAGGAAGCTTATGGTTTTGTCAATGATTTTGACAGTCCAGTGTTTGAAATGATAATACTTACCAGCCTGCCTCAAGTTAACAATGGCAGCAGAAAAAGAAAAGCAATACTACAAGCACTTGCAATTATGCAGAAGAACATATTTTACCAATGCAGAGAAAACCAATTTCAAAAGTTAGAAAATGCTTTTTATTTCGCTTGCACAATTAATTTTGTTGGAAAGGCTTAAAGAAACTGGGAAATGTAAGTATTAGTTGAGCAGAGAGTTCATAAAGATACAAAGTCTAGGATGTTCTGTCCAATAAGCCCAAGAGAGGGAGCAAAAGGATCTTTTCATCCCATTACTGTGAAGACTTGTTTTAGTAATGAACAATGGTGCAGCCTGGCTTTTAGTGAACACAGTGAACTGATGCACTTATCTGTGAGACTGGAAGCAAGGTAAGCAACAAAAAGCCAGGGCTTTGAGCAAAACAAAATAACAAACCCTTTGGGCATTTTGTCCTCTTTCATGCTTCCTGCCTGTTCCATTTTCTTTGCGTCACTCATGAACTCAATGCCCATTTTCCTTCTCTCCCACTCTTCTTTTCTTGTTCTTACTTTTCTCACATTAATTTGCTGGTTTCTGTTTGGATTCAGCTTGTGTTTCTCCCTCTAAAGTACAATAAGTATAACAAGTACATTGTAAATTACCACAGTCCAAACACTGGGATGTCAACATTTAATGCTTAAGTCTTAAAATGAGAAAATGAGAAGAAATGAAACCATTTTTTCTTTTACTTTACCACCAAAAAAACTCCAAACAAACAAAAAAAGCCCCCTCTTTTAGAAAAGAACCCCAGAGTATAATCAAATACACTTCTCTGGGACCTGATTTACAAAATACTGCTCATGCAGTAGCTGGCAGCATGAAAACATCTCTCAAACCAGAACATATTTCTATATGTATGCATTTTTTATAGCTTAAGACTACTCCAAGGTAAAAAAATAGAAAGCCCTCTCTCCACCTCCCTAGCATTCTCAGAATTAACCCTTCATGGATGTGAAACAAATTTCAGATCTCAGTCTCAGATATTTGACTCACTGAAATGTAAAATAGTCCACAATTTATAAAATATAAAAGACTTATGTAAGTACAAGGTATCTGTGACATAACATCAAAATCCAACACAGAGATGCATGCTATAATTTCTGCTTAAAAAATACCACAGATTGCAAACACCACAAATATCTGCAAACAGCCAAATACATGCTGACATGGCTGGGAGATAAAAATAAATTACTTCAATATGATAATTTAAACTCAGGAATCCTGGAAGAAAGGTGTTAAATCTGAAAAAAAAAAAAAGACTCAAAAAGTGTGAAACAGGACTCCTGACGAAAAAAATCCACACCTTTTACTAGATCAACATATGTAAAGCTTTGTCAGTCTGCAGTGTTTCTTTCATTAAGACTAACAGGAGATAGTTTTGCATTAGAAACTGTAAAATAATACCAAACAACGGGTTTTAGACCGGGAGGGAGTCTGAGTACAGTATTGAAAGACCAATAGCAATATCAAATACTATGTTTCAATTACAAGTTCATTACTTTTCACAAAGGCCACAACATTACAAAGCTCTGAGTAGATTTTTTTTTCTTTTAAATTAATCTCCATTGGACAGTGGACTAAAAGTATCAGTCCACACTTTTGCAGCAGTAGCTGCCTCCTCTACCTAGCCATTCAAGAATTTAAACACTTCTTCCTTTGAACTCTATTTCTACACTTATTGATAGCACTTAATCACAGCAGACATAGGAAATAAATTAAGTGGGAAAATCCTCTGGTGAGACCAGCTTAGTGTAAAAACCAAGACTTCAATACACATCAGGTAACTCCCACTGAGCTCAAAGGGAATCTCAGTCAATGAAGATGAATTCTGCTGCGTACCTCTAAGCAGAGATTTTTGTTATTTCAAGCAATAACATTTCATTTTAACATTCATGGTTTTGTAGCTTGCTTTTTAGAGTAATGTAACATCAAAAAGCTGAACTCTTCTCCCACCAAAGCATTCTTTACAAGCAAAAGTATTCTTGACTGAGTAGATCACAGAAAAATATTTATTAAGCTACCAGCAGAGCACCAAACAACAGAATTAGACACGAAGGAAGAGCTACTGACATTATCTAGTAGAGGCTTAAATGCTTTGTAACTACAGCTACTGAAGATAAAATATAAAGCATGCAGCAAACGCTTCTTTCTCTGCAATACATAACATTATGATGACAAAATGCTCATGTGAAGCTGAGGAAGAAAAGAATCATTACAGAATCTGTTATGCCACTTATGCTTTAAAATAAATTTGAAAAGAATGTTTTAAACGTGCATTGTATGTTTTGTCTAACTATTCCCATCCTGTAAAAACACCTAACTCTACTCAGTACTGCTGAACATACAACTATGGTATAACAAACAGCTTTGCTGTAAACAGACCTAGTATCTGGGGACAGTGATCCCTCGGAAGATGCTCCATGGTACACACTTTGAGACAACCTGTTGTCAGGTCTAAGCTCTTTGTCATACGCCATCATATTCCACTCCTGGCGTCTGTTCCTGGCTTTTCTAACCTTTTTCACCTCACGGGTGGTGCCATCTATACGCTTTTGCTCCTAATGTCCAAACAAAAGAAATAAAGCATGCAAAGAAAGAGAAAAAAGGAAAGGAAAAAAGCTGGTTAAATTGCAGTTAGAGTGCATGAAAATAAGACCAGATTTACAGATGAAGCCAAGACTTCTTAAAATTTCTCTGCACTGAAAATAAAAATATTTCCTTACGCTAGGAACCTCATTAGGAGTAGGACTTCTGATTTGCCTTTGTTCTGTAGGATGCACTGTGATGCCAATCTCCTGGTTCTCTTAATACAGAAACGTGACCAATTTTAAAAGCCAGAAAGCTGAACTTCTTCTGACATCATATTTAGACTATCCTGAAGCACTTGTAATTTTCATCTCCTGAAAGTCAGACTTCTGAGAATGTTAAATAAGCTCATTGCTATTCTGGTTATTCATTATGGTCACAATCAACAGGGCCTGGGAAACTATGGAGAAATTGGACACGCTTTCCTATTCCATAGTCTATGCGATATTATTTTTGTCTATTTTAACTTCCTCTCCCTTGTTAGAGCTAATTAACTACCAAAATTTCTCCTAGTTTCTCCTCATGATTGTTTCCCATTATCTGATAAAAAAATGGATTACACTAATTCTCTCTGCAGTGAGTCAGTAATACTCAGGCCAGCAGTACATTGCAGCTGGATAGCTTCATGACAAACTTGGCTGCTTATATGTTTCAATATAACATCACATTCAATCAATGTCAGTGTTTATCACACCTATTTATCTTTACCTCACTCATAGCAAGATCTCCTAAAATTGGCACCAATGCTTTCACACCTTGGAAGTGTTGTACTCACCTACTTCCGAGTACTCAGTATGAATATAAAAATCATACTGGTGTTTCAGCACAAAAAAAAGAACATGATAGCTCAATTCAGAGTGAGAAGGGTCTGCTACTCCTTTTCTCAGTATTCATGAGAGCTTGGGGCTTTTTTTTTCAATCAGCTCTAAATCCCACATCTTAGAATATGTGTTTTATCTATTAGGTTGGTATTAGGATTTTGGCTGCTAGAAAAATAGTTTCTCAGGAAAGAATTACATTGATATTCTGAGAATGTAGTCAATGAATTGTATCAAGAGAAGAGCTTGGTCAAATTCTGATAGGGAAGCCTTTTACTTGGGAATTTAGACCTACAAAATAATGGATAATAGTTCGAAAGCCAGCTCAGCAAAAAGTTCATCACAGATGAACAGGTTTTTTACTCCAACTGTCGAACAGCAAAGAGTAAATAATTCTGAAATAATGTGTTTGGCATTACATAACTAACAAAACACTGTCAAATGGCTTCCTTGCCCTTGTTTTGGGTCCCTTGCTCATTCATGCATGTTTGCATGAGGGACCTGCTGAACGGGCTAACATTTAGAATGACAGAAAAGACTTCTTGAAGTTCAACGCCTAAATGTTTTGACAACTCTTGCTCATTTCTACAGTAAACATATTTTTGGTCTGATTTATGTTAAATAAAAATAGTCATCTTGGTTCTTAATCGGTTCTCTCAAAATATTTTTCCTCCACAAACTTTTTTGAATCACACACTTTTTATGTCTGATAACGACTTTTTCATATCAAAATCTGCCAATACAGGATTTTGGAGGAGAAAGGACACAGATTCAGTCAGCTTTATTATACATATATAAAGTTTTGCTAATTGCCATAGTTGAATATATGCTTGTCAAAAGCTTTTCATCTTTTTCAATTACTTGTTGTAAATGTTTGGGGTTTTTTTTAATTTTCGACTTTTATCCTGATTAATTTCTTAAGATTTTGTTACCTGAGTCATGTTGTATTTCAGGAGAAAGCCCAAGTAAGCCTTTTCACCGAAAACACTTAGTTTTGTCTTCTTTCAGAACAACAACTTTGTCATCTAGAGGTCATAACTATCAGATTTCTTACAAGATTCTAAATAAAATAAATATCCACCTTTTGACCACTATAGGACGTTACTGCGAAGACAATCATTTTGATCCAATTCCTGTACAATTATGAGTGCTTACATGACTGCTTACTATTTAGAAGTTTCATTTTAAAGAGATCACTTTTTTTTTTTTAAACGAAAAGGTAGATACATATGGATGTATAAACAACAAAAAATAAACACAAAGCTTAGCTGGTTTTAATTGGATCAGATTTCAGCTGGACAGGTTGTTTCAGGCCAGCATCTGTAAGCATGCTAATGAATAAATACACTCAAATCCTTTTTACTCAAGCAGTACTAAACCCTACTGGTAGTGATATTTTGATTAAATATTATATCAATACATCTCTAAAACATTAAATGTCTTCCAAAACAATGGGGCAGCCCTATTACTAGCAGCTGACAAAGCTACATATACTTTTAAGAATCGTTTTAAGTTGTTCCAGTAGCAGTTTCATTCCCTTGACAATGGTGACAGCTCTAGCTTTACTACCCAGTGCAAAGATGACAGAGTTATAGGGGGCTGAAGCCTTTCTAGATAATTAGAGCTGGAAATATCTCTCAGAAAATTAAAGTAATATTAAGAGGAGTTACTATATTTTAACTAACTGTAATAGAAGCTGTGGCAGACAAGTGGGTGCTGTAGATTAAGCCAGAAAACAGGTATGTCATTCATGTCGGCAGGAAATTATTTCAGCAAACACAAAACTTATTAGAGCCTTCAAACAGGGTTGAGTTAATTGTAAGTTTGATATTTGCATCAAGAATTAGCAAATGATATTTCAAGCATCTTAAGAAAGAATTAAGAGCTAGCAATAAAAAGTAGCTTCAGCAAGTATTTACAATACTTTAAAAAAGCTGGAAGCACAAACCTAAAATATTTTCCTGACCACAAATTTATAAAATCCTACCAAAACACAAGTTATCAAGAATGATTTCTGAAATACAAGCTTTCCAAATTTAAAAATTTTTACTTACTTGAATAGCTAATTATTCTCAGATAAAAAGCCAGAAAAAAATAAAGAAAAAATTAGAACATCTTCCCTTTGTTTAGTCACAACTGCCCTACCTACATTCATTCAATTTAGAATACTACTGATATATACCAAGTCAAAACTACACTGAACTCTTAGGCACTGATATAGGGAAAGGGAAAAAAAGACTACAGATTTTAAACTTTAAGAATTAAAATTCCAATTTTCTTCAGGAAAACGTTCACCTGAAAGAGTGAAATCAGAGGAAGCCTGTTAGATATTTTCAATTAAATTGTATACAGAAACAAAAAGCATGATATTTGAGACAAGAAAATTAAACTCCTCACAAATCTCCTGCTGCAACAGCTCGAGCACTTAGGGCAGATTACCACAATAATACTCTGATTCTGATTCTCTGATGCAGGGACTACTCTCAGATTTCACCAAGCACCTGAAAAATTGAGGCTAAAAACTAGCTGTATTTGGTCAGCTGAGTAGGATGGCATTTGGATGTCTAGCTTGTACTTTGCTAAATAATACACATTTATTTCACCAGAGTACAAACTGAGTAAAAATTCTCATTTAATAGATTGAAAATTTAAGTTCAGCTATCAAATTGTTAATAAATGCTCTGGATTCATTCCTGGTTACTGCTACCATAAGGACATGAATAAAAGAAAAAGGTCATTTGGTTCAGCAACCTGTGGAACAAAGTGTGCCTGGAAGATATCTCACCCAAACCATCCTGCTCTTTCTAAAGGACCCAGATCATGAAATGCTTGAAAACCATCTTCTGGAATGCTAAAGCTGTGATTTTGTCCCATCACAAAGTGAATTTTATCCACACAAACTCAAGTCTATGCTGCTTTCTTCTTAGTTGGACTTGGTATATATTTAATCAAATCAAATAGCACTTCAGCTAGAACTAATTAAGGGGTATTTCTGTGATGTATGGCTATAATCCTACATGATTGGAATTAAGCATATTTGCATTTGTAGACTGTAATAAGACAATTAAACTCTACAAAAAATATACCATGGATGGAAATAAACGGGATGTGTTGCCTAAATTAAAGTCTTATTTATATTAGACTTTTATAGATTTTATAAATTCTTACAAAAGCATCTATATTTTTTCCTTTAAAATCAAATGGAAAAAATGGGAAATTGGAATGGAAAAAAATTCCAATTCCTTTCCTCTCCCATTACAATGTTTTTTTTCTGGAGCACAACAGGGACATTTTTCTGGGTACCAATAAGCAGATACTGGCAAAGGATTCAAGAAAGCATCTTGGAAGATAACCACAGCACTCCTAATATTCAATCTGCTGCCTTCTTAAAATAGACAGGATAAGCTATAAAAACAGAATGCACTGAATCTACAGCCAAACAAAGAGGAACAATCTTTCCATGAACACAAACTAAGTATGACCTGGCAATTTTTATGTCTGGACAGCTGCACATAAAATTGTAAAGCACAAATGTGCTATTATGTTTCTGCTTTTACCTTTTGTCTCCTCTTTTCTTTTCGCTTATCTTCAGTATCTTGTAACATTTTTTCTTTCCAAAGATCAAAAAAATAGGAAGGATCAGTATAGAACTTCAATCCATCCTTCTTATCATCCCTGGAAAAACAGCAGAAGAAAAGCTAAAAGTACACGAATTAGTATGTTTTAAATCCAGAAAACTTACCTTTGATGATCATCCAATCCTCATGCTGATCAAAACCAACCCTTACTAACTGGATGTCCATAAACAAATACCACCACTGTCTGTAGCAGCAGCAAAAAACCAACCCTTTGGTCATAAATCCTACACATTTACGTTCCGATTAGAAATCCTAAAAAATTAAATACACTTAAAATTCTGTGCTACACTATTCTTTAAAAAGAAATTATTTATTGCAGATTGAGTTTTATCAATCTTGAAAAATCAAATCTGAATAATCAATACAGCTATTCCCTTATGCTATAATTATTCTTTGCATACAATTAGGAAATAAAGGGCAAAGTACAAGAACGTAAACAATCAATGTTTCCTTACCTATAAGGTGAAAGAATGTTCAGAGGCGGTGGTTTGTCACTTTGATTATAAATATCAGCCACCGGGTTCGGAATGCTGTTCTTTGAAACTACCTGCTGGTCTTGAACTGTTGAGCTCTTGAATGCCTTTTTCATGTTGATGTCCTGTAAGGATACTGTTAAAAACAGAAATACATTTACCACAGGTCTGAAAGGAATGAAAGTAGATACACAACATCCATTTTTCACTAATTATTTGAAATATTTTCAGCAAGTTAACAGAAAGACAAGTTTTTCCTTAGTGGATAATCCTGATATTTAAGTGCAAAGGCATGTAAGAATTACCATAATAAAACAGATTTAAGTCTCACCTGGTCCAGAACCTCACTTAATATAATGGGACCATGGACTGTATCTTGGAAGTTGATGCAAGAATGCTGTCACATGCAGATGTCCAACCATTTCCCCTTTTTATAAGGTTTATCCTGGAGTTCTAACAGCAGAAAGACTGGCTTCAAGACTGAAACACAAGGTCTGGTATTCCTCTGACACAGGGTGTTTTATAATTGCACTTGGTTTCTATACACATTCAATCCCATTCTAAGTATAATTAAATTACAGCTGCAACAACCTCTTGTGAGAGACAGAGTTCCACTTATTTTACTCTCTTTTAACTCCTATATCTTCCCATATAACAAAACACTCCTTGCTCTTAAGTTTTCCTCATGTCTCTACAGAGAGAAATACTTTCACTCTCATACTTTGATTTTATCTTCTCACATAGACAGCTCTAGGGAAAGTGACACCAGGCATTCCATTCTCTCTTTTCAAGTGAAAGACTGAAGTTGGTTTTAATTGTTCCTGTCACTTTTATTATGACTGTCTGTCACTCTTAATACAAGTTTTCATGGGATGCAGCAATCATTGTTAAAGAAGATCCAGGTAGAGACCAATCACAATTTAAAAGTGGCAGTAAGCTCTTGCTATCATCTTCCACCCCTAATACAGGTGGAACACCTAAATACAGGTTTTAGACTGCAGTTGAAGAGGATGTTGAAGTCTTCACTGGGTTGTCTACAATGACACTGACCATTTCTGGATTTTATCCAAGTATTTTTTATAAGAGTGTAACCTATAGGACTTGTGCAAACAAAATGCACTGGCTTAGTCTCTTTTTATTCCCACTGACATTTCATCAAATGCTTCTTGCTCATTCATCTAATTTATTGAGTCTCAAGAACAAACTGTGAGAAATTTCACAAGGTAAATGAACAGTAATGGCCAAAAATGCAGTACACTGATGACCTGAAAAAAGAAAAAGGGATGAAATTTACACTGTTATTGTTTGTCATTATGGACACCAAATCCCACTAAGACTTCTCTGCCCAACTATTTTTGTTATCTGTGCTCAGGTCTTGCTTCTCACCCCAAGAACTACTTAGTTTCTTTCGTAACTTTTCCAATAGCAAAAAATTAAAAATAGAATATCTAATGTCTAATAGTCATCCCCCCATTAAAATCATCTGAAGTATCAAAACACCATTTTTGAAAATACTTTCTAAAGCATAAGGTATTTCAGGCAGATATTTTAGATGTATATATCTGAATTGCTTCATTCTTGTTTGATGGAAGACATTCAAAATAATTAAAAAAACATTTTTATGGAGATTTTTAGAGTAAGTTATTTATGTTTTTGTAAACTTAACCTCAATTATTTTAAAATTTTTTTCAACTGTAGTTTTTTTTATATGTATATTTATATACACTCTATTAGTTACAGCTAAGAATATCAGAAATCATTGATGCAATCAAATCTGAAGGGCTTTTTAAAACAACCTTGCAATTGACATTTTGCTTAACTGTCAAAGCTATCCAGAAACATTCTACTTCTGACAGTACAATTATTATAAAGACTTCAAATTCTACAGGGAAATAGCTAATAAAATTTACTACTGACACTAAGGTGACAGCAGTTTGTATATATAGCTTATTAATATGAAGCATGATTAGCAATGCAAGAGTAACAACTGCTGTCAATTTAAAATAAACACTGATTAAATTCTCAGTCCATACACTAGTTTCCCCTTCCAAAAGATTGCTTTTAATTACTCTCCAAACTCTGAAAAATAGCTGGGTGGTACTGCATAACACTAATAAGACATTAATGAGGCATTTTAAAAAAAAAGGGGAAAGAAAAAGAAACAGCAGCAAAACCAAGATGAGAAATGCATTTCCAAAAGTACAGTATATTAATATCATCTAGCTTGCTCATAGTACTGATACAATATGCTTCAAAACTAAGCCGAAGAGTGATCCCACAGAAGCTTAGTTTATGTTCCCATATAGCTCTTGACTCCTAAGACAGCAAAATGCAGGTACTTGCACCAAAAAATCAGAGTGGTTTAGTTTGGAGGAGTCCTTAAAGATTATCTTGTTCCAATCCCCCTACCATGGACAAGGACACTTTTCACTTAACCAGGTTTCTTCAGAGACTGGGCATCCACAGCTTCTCTGGGCTTCTGTGATAGTCTAACAGTTAATATATCCCAAAACCATAAAACAATGACACCTAATAATTTCCAGACAGTAACCAGCTAAAAAAGGAAGCTTATTATTACATCATTACACTATTAAACACCAAAAGTAAAATTTAATATTGGCATTGATTACTTGCACTATAAATATATAAACTACAAAAATCTGAATGGCAAGTAAAATATATAAGCCATATACACACCACTTAAATATATCACAAGTAACTTTAACTACTACTGAGTCAATATTACACTGTTGTCTTGATATAAAAAGCGTTTACATTTTGATAAATGTCAGGAATCGTCTAAACAGTAAGTATAGGCATTGGCTGGCTCAGACATGCAGCATGGAGTCCAAGATGCATGTTAACAGCTTTTAAAGCTAGACAGAGAAATGCTTTATCTACCCAAATAAGTGCTTTCAAACAGTATAACCATGTTAACTTAAATCCTTTGTTTTTACTACGTATTTATGAAGTGAATGACCAAGCTCATAAATGGAAAGTATCATTAAAGGAAATGCAGTTTCTAGTGAGTAGAATCTCCTAAAGAATTTCACCTAGTTGATCCAAACACACTGCCTTGTTTAGATATAGAGTATTATAAGATCTTTAATGACCACAGAACAGACTAATGTACTAATGTAGTTTGTGACTACCCTAACTTGAAATTAATAGGGGCATCCAGTGTCTCAAACTTTTTCCAATATTCTGAGTTACTTCCAGTAAAGTCTGTATTTATTCATTTATAATTTATTACATTCACAAACTCAGTTTTCCTTGTGAAAAAGGCAGCTTAATAACTCCATGATGACAGGGGCTTCTTTACTCAAGAATACTATTACTTGCTCTGCTAAAGTGATTATTCCCAGCTTGCCTTACTAAGACAACAAGACGAAATATTGGCACAGGATTACTTTGAAAAGACAGAGGTTATTGTGCAATTAAATACTGTGGTCTTGTCAACATCACTTCTGGCTCAATGCTTTCATGCAATTACCTACCCTCTTCCACTGTTGAATCCAGCTGGGTGACTTTGACAGCAAGACGATCAATTCTGTCTTGGAGGGAATTTGCTCTGATGTAGAAGCTGTTGGCCTCATTAAACAATTCACCAAATATGTCTTCAGCATGTTTGCCTGTGTAAGAAAATGGACAAGGAAATCCCTTTGCTAGTGGCTTACAAAACACAAGACAAATGTCTTCAATATCATGAAGTATAATAAAACACAGTAGCTGCAGGATTAGAACAGCGCAGTTTGTCATTTAGCAAAATTTGGGGCAACAGATTTGTACAAACATGACAAAATATACCATAAATTCTGCCTGAAGTCTATTCTTCTGGACATCCTGTTTAGCATTCTTCTTAAAAACACAGGGAGATTTACAAATTCTAATCCTTATGTAGCTGAACTTAGTGCCAACTGACAACTGAGCATTAAAACCTGCCTCTGTGATGAAAAGGTCTAAAGTCAGTGCATGTCACAAAAGCTTCTGAAGTACATTTTTAAATTAAAATCTTGCAATCCATAGTAGCTAAAACTTAGTTTTAAGCATAAGCACAGGCCAACATCAAAATTAAAGCAGTGTGAAACACAAAAACTGAGATTCTCCTTTGAGGCAGCACACTTAGCTCTACAAATGCCAATTGCATACTTTGCTGCCCTTGGAGTCATTTGAGAGAGGGTCAGATTCCACTGACCACATTTACCCAAGGCCACATTGGACCTGGTGCACAGGCTTTTCGGCCTCCCTTTCACCTGCGGTATGTTCTCGATCACTGTGAGAGTGGACAGTGCAGTCCAGATCACCAAATCACTGAATCAATTAGGTTGGAAAAGACCTCTGAGATCACTGAGTCCAACCTATGATCAAACACTATCACATCAACTGGACCATGACACAGTGCAGCATCCAGTCTTTCCTTAAACACCTCCAAGGAATGGTGACTCCATAATCTCCTGGGCAGCCCATTCCAATGTCTAATCACACTTCCTGTGAAGAAATTCCTCCTCATGTCCAACCTAAACCTCTCCTGAAGCAGCTTAAGACTTTGTCCTCTCATCCTGTCATTTGCCTGGGAGAAGAGGTCCCACCTGGCTGCACTCTCCTTTCAGGCACTTGTAGAGAGCAGTAAGGTCTTCCCGAGCGTCTTTTTCTCCAGGCAAAACACCCCCAACTCTCTCAGCTGCTCCTCAGACTTTTGCTCCAGACCCTTAACCAGCTTTGTTACCCTTCTCTGAATCCACTTCAGCACCTCAATGTCATTCCCAAACTGTGGGGCCAGAACTGGACACAGTACTCAAAGTGTGGCCTCACCAGTGCCTAGTACAGATTTTCAGCCTCAGGCCCTTCCCTGAACGTGCTACAGTGGACAGAAGGTGTGACATGATAAACCAAATCCTTCCTTGACGCACAGATCATTGTGCATGGCCATTCCTCTCCAGTCCTCCCACAGAATGAGGCATAGTCATCCACAGTTTGACTCTCTTTGTGCCCCAGTCCACAACTCTCATCAACTCCAGATCAGTGGTTCCAGATCCCCAATTAAATAGTTCGCTTGCCCCAGAACTTCCCCTACAAATTTCAGATTCCACCCAAACTCATTGCTCCCACTCACTGAACTGATGGACCCTCCTGCCCAGACACTGCTATTTCATTTAAGTAGTCTCCTTCTACAATTTGTGCAGCCAAACCCCCTCAAAAAATCCTTGTAGAAAGAAAAGTCCTGCCTCCTGCACTTAAACATGCTTTTTACAGAAAAACAGATTTTAAAACCCTACTTCTAAATTAAGCTCATCTTGTTATGACCTGTATCAAGAAGAGTCTGAAGAGCAGAAATGGAAGGGGGGGCAAAGTAAAACTATCTAATAGTTGGAAGAAGATGGAATATGCATTAACCACCAAAATGACTTCCAAAGCAGCAATTATTGACATTTTAAGCTGGATCCAATAACCAACCTTAATACTTCACAAAGAAAAGCAAAAATACAATGAAAATTTCAGTTAAGATCCCATCCTGTGAACATCTGGAAATAATCATTCAAGGTTAAAAAATGGCCACACTTAGCAAGTCAACAGGACAATCTGGCTTTTTCTTAGTCACTTACCTGGTGGGGAGCAGGACGGGAGGAAACAACTAGACTAAAATATTATCGGAAAACACCATGAATCACAAGAAAAAGAAAGTGATTGCCACTGAATGAAGGACTTTACCATCAATAGTTTTCATTACTACGTGTAAGATCAGCCAATAACTAACCCAAAATGTTAAGACATGTCAGCGTATGCAAGCTCTGCTTTGCATATATATATATATGTGGAGGTGGATAAAAAAGTTACGCTATCTACCTGCTCCTAATCTCCTCCCCCTCCAAAACAAAAGTCACACACAACCACAAAACAGATGAAGTTCAAAACCATCTGGTCCAATTCAAAGCACAGTGAGACAGGACTCAGACCAGCTGGGTTTTGAACACTTGCAAGGATGAAGGCTCCACAACTCCTCTGTGCTCCTCCATGCTAGTGTTCAACCACCTTCACACTAAAAGTGTTCTCTAAGTATTCCCAGCAGCTAGCTGAAATTCACTTTTAATCCCCACTTGATTCAGTTGCCCCAAATTAAGATGTTATTCCAAGATATGGAAAAAATAAGCTTTTCAACTCTGCAGCTAAATAAAGCAGTTATTACATTCTCCAGCTACCAGTATTCAGAGCTCAATCAATTTTAATAGATTTTAGTTTATGTTAATATATTGAAATCAGCCTGCTGAGAGAGGACTGCCACATCCTAGGATTAAACACATCACCCCTAGAGAACTCAAGGAGATGGATGTTTGTCAGTTATCTTTCAGAAGGCAAAGTGGGAGCATACTTTTTTAATATTTCTTTTTTTATTCAGTACTTGCTAGCCCTGAACACATGAAAGACAAATTGTCAATCTCCTGTTTGTGAAAACAGTGACATAGCAAAGCAGTATTGGACATGCTGTTGTGATTAACATGATGCAGTAAGTCCTAGAAATAAAATAATACTTCAAGTGTTTTCTATGCTGCCATTGTTTAAATTACATCTTAAACAAAACAGAAACAAGCAAGAAAAAAGCATATATCTTTCAATTTAAAAGTTGATTTTGGTACTGTAAGACAATAGTTTAAAAACAATAGGTGTTGCCCAACATGTGGCCAGCCACATTAATTTAAAAACCCATCGAAGAAATTACGCAGTCTTTCCTTCTAAGGTTCCCTCCAACTATGAACGACAGTGATTTCACCCACCCATTTGCAATTGTATTAACTCGAAACATTAGAGTCATGCTTTACCCCTTCTCTGTTTTTTAAAGATACGAAAGTGGTAGGCTGTTACTGACTAGGTCTTGATTCCCATCTCCTTTCTTGCAGTACCTCTGGCATGATACTTAATGACAAAAAAGCAACTTTTCCAATCCAGCCTAACTTAGCAGTACTACAAGAGTGACACAGATGGATGCAGTGTGCTCAGGCCTGCTTGAAAACTAGTGAATGAGCCAATGGCCAATCTACCAAGGCAAATACTAGGAGCCAAGTTGGTGGATGTTGCTCTCTGCATGAAAGAAACAGGCTTTCAAGTCTCCAAAGACTACACTTCCTCCATGGTACTGAGAGGTACAGACTACAAATATGCCCTTGTCCTTCCCCTCCAGTATATTCTCTCCTCCCAAGTGGAGGTGAATCGCCAAGACAAGATTCTGCCTTACTTAAAAGTGCACAGCTACACACAGAATGCTGCTCACTCTGCCTGTGCTCTGAACCAGCTGGCTGGAAACAAACCTAATCTGAAAACATAATACAGAAAAAGCTCTCCTGAGAGCACATTCCCCTTGGATAGGAACTTGTTCACATCTCCCAAAAAGAGCAGAGACAGAAGCAAGCCAAGTCTGTATGCAACAGTACAGACCTGCCAGTTTTTAAAATCCACAATGAACTCACAGTGCAATGCTAAAAAACCAGTGCGACTGCAAGATAGATCTGAACTTGCTCACTCTATGCTTGAAGCTGTGGGAACACCAAGAAGCTCTGATGCTGTCAGCAGGATGTACTACTTCAGCTTCAGCACAGCCTTTTTCTGTGATCATTTCCTTGCTCCCAGTTGGCTCAAAAGACAGGCAAAGCAAATGCAGTCTGCAGAAAAAAGCCCTCTGCAAACATGACATATTTCGGACTGTGGATGAGAATGGTGGTACATTTCACTTTTTAAACACCATGTATTCATCTGTTAAGACTAAGGACACATCATTTATTTGCATAGATCTTTAACTTGACAATAACAGAACTCCAAGGGCTGTCTACAAAAACTTCAGATGACCCTAGAAATCTGCTAAGGGAAAATTGCAGGATACAAATATAAGTAGTCAGTTCCTCAGCAACAATCATAAGAGGATCTGAATACACAGTCTAACAGATTAGCCCTGAGACCAAATCTGGATAAATGAAAGCTGCACACATTCCTAGCAAGTCAGACAAGTAAAAAGTGTATTATCTGCACCTAGACAATCATTGCACAATACCAAAATGAGGTTTTATCAAATCTCCATCTCTATAATTAGAATATCAGCTACTCTTCTCACTTTTCTGAAACTTAAGGATGTCACTATTAAGCAACTGTCTGAGAAAACAGCAAATGAAACTCAATGACAATGCAAACACAAATTAACTCTAAATAACATTAGATACTAAATTGTTACCTGCTGTTCAAGAAAGATCAGAGGATCACTTGTAAGCTTATCTGAAAATAATAACTCAATGCTTAGCAACAATCAAATTCTACAAATTGTTAGGGCTATAATGATAAAACAGAAGTCTGTTTTGAATGTGAAGAGGACAACACTCCACCTTAAAAAATCCACAACATACCCTAGCTTACATATCAAAAGCAGAAATAACAGTGATCAGAAATACAAAATGGTTTCTCCTCAAGAAGATCACTTACATATCAGGAAACTTCAACCTGGGAAAGGTATCACCAGAAGAATAGGATAAAGGCTTAATAAAATCACAAATTATTATGGAAATGCACAAGATGAAGGCACCTGTCATTATTTTTCATCAAACCAGAATGAGAAGGTATTGAAAGGAAGAAACAGGTCTACTTCCATTGTGGGATATTCTACCACAGATCATTGGTCAAGAAAAAGGTGTAATCTCTACTTCAAAAGATCTAAGCAATACCTCAGATGATAGCTTTACAAATGCTCATTATCTGAGTCATCATGGGATGATTCAGATGGACCCCCAGCTCAGAAAAATCCCTAAATCACTGACTGCTGCAAAAAGGAAATGCTGTGTTTCTTCTTCTCTTTCCCTAAGCAAAGGCTTTTTTCCCTATCATCATGAACTGAACACTAGTGGGCCTCACAGTATGAGCACCATACAGACTCTCAGTTTTAAAACCACATCCATTTACAAAGTGAAGTAACTGATGAAGCAGTAATTTCTTTTCTAGGACCAGCGTTATCAGCACAAACAACAGCTGCTGATTGTTAAAGACTGTCTGAAAAACATCTCTTCTCCCTTTCATCAAAAATATTGTTCATCTTGCAAACACTCCAGTCATGCTTCTACAATTGCTAGTGGTGGTGTCACCTGACAGGTGTGGTGTGTAGGCTACTCTGTACAGAGCTGATGTTAGCCTGCCTCAACAGTAGCCTGCAGGCTTGTTTAGCAAATGGCATCCTTTCAATGTGCTTAATTTCATTCATATGAATTGAGCACACATATATATAAAGGAGAAGGCTTAAGAAATACCAGCACTCTACAAAAAGCAAAATTTCAGTTAAATGTGTCACTTGATGCCAAAAAGCAGAAGAGCTTGCTGGCTCAATCCTGCAGAACAGAAAGGCAAGAATTCAAATGTTGGTCTTGTTTCTTGCACTAATTTATCTCACCTTAGAAAAATTTCTTGTTTTCTATGCTCCAGTTTTTTGGTAGGGGCTTTTCTTGTTGGCGGTTTTTTTTCTGCTTATTTCTTTTTCTGTTAATTTGTTTTTTGGAGTGGGGGAAAGGTTGGGTTTTTAAAAAACTTCAAAATATAGAAGAGCATAAAGGCAATGAAATACCTTATTATTAAAATACATATGTGGTAATATCCCATACCATACTTTTGCTATTTAAAACAATACATCTTAAAGCTTTTCATTTCTTCAGTTTTTCATCACAAATCAAATAACTTGCAGGAGGTTACAGATACTTACTTAAGCTGCTTAGCTGGCGTATGATAGCAGCAAGAGTGCTATTCGTTACACATTCCAGTTCACTTGTAATTCCCTCTGGCAGAGCTCCTCGGCAGAGATGCCGTGGTTCAATGTTCCTTTTCACCAAAGGCATGGCTCACAATCTGGAATTTACAAACAAATACACATGACACTTATAAAAATGAAAATAAGAGCTCTGAATCAGTGTAGCACACATTCAGGCTTTTTTTCTCAAAAAAATACTTCACCTTTCTTCTTTTAAAGCCTTGCTTCAGCCTCCCCTCTGTAAGATACTGTACAATTCCTACCAGGGCACTGGAGTTGTGCACTCATGCCAGAATACAAGAGGACTGCAGAGCAACAGAGAATACAGGCAATATAGGTAATGTAGGCTTTTTGCCTTAGATTTGGTCTAAGATTTACTGTATGCACAGACTTCTGCTGCAGTTCCAGAATCACTGGACTTCAGTGCACATTTGCATTTATAAAATACTGGCAGTCCCCACAGGAGTGGCAGGAAAGGTCACCGTCTAGAGCAGGCTGGCATCCTGTCTTGGCAAGCTGGCCACCAGCAGACTGACCAAGCACTACAGCCCCCAATTACGTCAGACACCAACCCACCCCAGCTCTGACAGTTTTCAGTAAAAATGATAAATTCATCTGACACTTAAGGGCAAGTGCCTCTCAGAATTAGGCTGCATGAGGAAGAAGATAGTTTTCCACAGGTGGTGCTGTATGGTGTTCTGAAAGGGATAAGGGCATGCACTAGACAGCTTTTGGGATGCAGATACAGGAAGATATTTATCTGAGAAAACTAAGGTAGTCAGAACTGGTTTCCTTGGAAAAAATGAAATAAATGAGAATGGTGTCTTAGTTCCAGCCCAGACCAAGGGGAGGGGCCAAGTCATTATGTTATTTGATACCATCCCATATATTTGCCGAGGGAGGGAAAAGGGATTCCTCTCTCATTGCCAAGAAGCACTGCATTCCTCTACAGTCAGGAACAACCTGGCTTCAAGGTTAAGTCAGGCTCTGCAATGAGCATTTTTGCACATGAATCATTCTCTCTTTTTATATACTTTTCTTATTAATATTGTTGCTGCTACTGTTTGTTTTCTTATCTCAGTGATGTTTCCAGTAAATTGTTCTAATCTCAAACTGGGATCTTTGCCTTTTGTGCATCCTCCAGTTCTCTTGGCCACCCGTGGACAGGGGGTGGGGCAGAAGAGGGGGAGAAGGGAAGTGAGCCAGTGACAGTGTGGTTTGCAAAGTCTCGGGGGGAGAACTAAATTGTGGAGCACCATTCCTAAACCACGACAGATGGGGAAAACCAATACAAAAAGAGATCTCAAAGTATCACAAAAGGGCACAATGGCATAGAAAACACTGTCCTGGCAGAGAGCAGCTTTGAAAGCAAGGATGCCCAAGTGAGACAGAATTCTCCCAAAAGGGAAGCAATAGAAAACAAAAACATCTAAAGCAGCTTTCTTTAAAACTACATTACTACAATAGTCAACTTGATTTTTAACACCAACAATTCAATGTCCACATACTACTCATGAATAATTATCTATCTAAAACCACATGGCACGGAAATTTTCTGGAACAAGAAGTTACATTATTACCAAGAACACAGTTCATTTGGAAAAGACTTAGCTGAAAATTTCTATTTTACTGTACTAAAGCAATTAAAGTAGCCTTTCAATTTCTCTAATTAATATCACAGTAGTAAATTAAAAAACCTTTTTGCCTTTCAAATGTTGCACAGTAATTTTTGTAATAACTTCCACCTAAAGATTTAAAGTATTTTTTTCTCAAGAACATTTCTAAAAGCTTAACCTTAATGAACAAAAAGCAAACTATTTAACTGTAAGACTATTTCATAACAGCTCAGGAAGGAACAGGCTCATGACTTCTAAGCAGTAATCCTGAATTACATTATACGTCTTTCTTAATATGAGACAATTCGAATATGTCAGAATTTAAGGTTAGCTGAGTTTGCTGAATTTTACACAACCCATCAGAGCTAACAGAGGAATAATTCCTGTATTTGATAAAAAAAACCCTTCCTGCTTCTGTTCTATGTTTTCTTATTCCTTTACAAACATACGTATTTCAAAATACACGTACTTCATATCAATTGCAGAAACTTTTCTGAACTTGATAAAAAATAAGTCAAAACTGGAAATTCACTATTACTGAAGACCATTATCTAGCACCAATACTCTGCAAACAGGCAAGTGCATTGGAACTGTGAAACAGAAGTCATTATGAGGAATTCTTTCACTATAATGTAAATGTTATAGTGAAAATGCATTTCATATAAACAATTTGTAAGAAATAAATTAAATGGAGCACAAATTATTGCTGAATTAAGTTTTTATATGACAAGACCACCAGAATAAAGCCTGTTTTTCCCATGGCTTTCTGTCTAGCATTCTCAGAGCTGCCCCTTGCCCTTACCTTTTGCAGTTCGTCCAGCTCCCTCACTAGCCCACACAACACACTGGGCCCAGTCGGAAGCTGGCTGTGCACTGCCCAGCTAATTGTCTGCTACTGCTTGAAATACCTACCACACGGAGTACAGTCAGAATGCCTTCCACCAGGAGCTCTTATTTAAGTCCCTTCTCTCCACATAATGTTCTTTCTTGCCTGCAAAAGCTAATTTGAAGAAAACATACAACTGCAGTTTGTGCTTTTCATTTTCTTGTCACTTCCTGAGGAAATGGTTCAGTGTTTTCAAGAGCTACTAGGGAGTGAGACCACAAGAAAACCTATTTCTCTAACACACCAGGGCTGAGGATAGGGGAAAATAAACAACTTCCATATTTGAATGCATGATTTAAATTATTATGTAGCAACCTGATTTCAGTAGCAATCTCAGTTTGAAGTTTAATTCCAAAAGACAAACTGAACACCAATGCGAAAATATATGCAACAAATTAAGCAATCCACTACTTGCTCCTGATCCAAGGAAAAGAAAAAAAGAGCTCCATAACTGCAATCAGTTTCTTCTAATTTAAAACCTTTACCTAACTGAATTAAACACTTACAGACCTATTCAGATATTAACCCATTACTAAGTAAAAAGCTTGTGTCCTTATTACTAAAGCACAATCATCTTTTTCTTCACCATACACACAACTCAGATGAACTTAATCCTTTTTAGTGAAAACACATGAGAAGTGAGGCTAAATTAATTTCAAAATCTATGTAGCAAGAAGTTAGATGAAAAAAACAAAACAAAACACGCCTCTGAATAACAGGATCTTCATGAGACACAACCAGCCTGAAGGGAGAGTGTTACCAAGGGGCAGAAAACAAGAATTTGCAGTGGCAATTCCACTGACTTCCACATGCATCTTCCACCTTTTTTGTCACACTCAGTCCCAATTTCTTCCTAGACGAGAGATTCACTGTGATGTCACTATAATAAATAGACTGGCATTTAGAAATCATATAAAATTTTGCAATCCAGAAGTTTAATAACTTCTCTTCCCTTCGGCTGTGGTTCAACCCCAGCCAACAGCCAAGTCCCACACAGTTGCTCTCTCTGTCCCCCACCAGCCTGGATCAGGGAGAGAATCAAAAGAGTAAAAGACTGAAAATTCATGGGTTGAGATAAAGATAGTTTAACAGGGAAAGCAAAAGCTACCCATGCAAGAAAAGCACACCAAGGAATTAATTCACTGCTTCCCATGGGCAGGCAGGTGTTCAGCCATCTACAGAAAAGCAGGGGTCCATCACACATAACAGTGACTTGGGAAGACAAAGTATTTCACCATCACCTTTCACCATATTTCACCTTTCTTCCTCCTCCTTCTCCTCACTTTATACTGAGCATGACGTCACATGGTCTGGAATATTCCCTTGTTCATTTTGGGTTGCCTGTCACAGCTGTGTCTCCTCCCAAATCTCCCAAGCACCCCAAGTATTCTCCTTGACAACGTCAAAATACAACAAGCAGAACAGGCTGTGGCTCTGTGTAAGCCCTGCTCAGCAGTAACATCTCTAATTTATCAACCCTGGGTTGAGCACAAATCCAAAACACAGCTCCCTACTATCCCCTGTGAAAAGAAAATAACTCTACCCCAGCCCAAAACAGAACACCTTTCAGCCACAAATAATTGAAAAATCTATTGCAAATAAATTCTTTTCAAAAAATTATGTCAGTAGATTGGTCCCAATCCTAAGTTTGTAATTTTTTTACTCATTTTACCACAGCTAAGTATACATTGAAGCCAAAGACTCAGAATTTGGGTAAAGGGGTTCATCTCCATTGTGAGGCCACCTATGCCTGACAGCTGCCTTTAAACCCTCAGCTGCATCTAGCACAAGAGGTGAAGAATCTAGAAAGATGCTATATTGCACATATACAACTGGTTGAAGTGGAAATGTGCGAGACATTACTGTCAGTCCAGAAAAATCACAGGAATCAAAAGGGGAGAGAAGAAAAGCTGAGAGGGTGAGATGTCTCTTAACAACTCAGTAAGCCCATGCGTGCCCCACTGGACATGGATCAGATTCGACATCTGGCTGGACTGAATTCTGACTGGAGTACAAACGGACACTGCTCTCCAAACCCTCCAGGCATCAGCAACTCAATTTCCACACACATTCTGAAAGGACAGGACATCAAAAAGCTTGAATTAGCTCAGATCAACCCATTAAAATTCAGATTTTGCATGTTTCCTCAGTATTCTCACCTCCTTTTCTATTCTTTCTCTCTCCCCCTCCCATAAAAACTTGCAGAACAACTCCATAACAACTTGCCTTTTGTCTTAAAATTAGAAGGCACTTATCTCAGTAGACGTTGCTGCAGAGGCAAGTGTGGTACAGAAAGACTTAAAGCATTCTTGGTTTTCTTTACATGCTTCCCCCACAGCCACAGCAGTGCCAATCCAGGTCAACTCAGACCGCCTTCCCCTGGCCAGCAGCTGTTAAACTGCATACAAGAAGTCTGACACTGCCTTGGCAAGTTAGATTCTTTAAAAATCATGCAGAGAGCAGATGTACAGTAACAAACTTTAAAGACAACAAGCACCATGTGCAATCTTTCTGAACAACAGCAGAGCACAGCTATTATAAGAGACAAGCTGGGTTTTTCAAATGTTTGAGCTACTGGCAAAAACTCAAAGTACCAGCTGTTTCCCAAACCTGCCTTTTGTCCTTTCACATCCCCAAAACGGCACTGCAATTTACACGAGTGCTAAAAATATATACCTGAATTTCATGGTTCTTTATTTTAAGTTCTTTACATATTCACTAATACCACAAAACAAATTCCAATTCATGAAAAAGTCTCTCTACTTGTGAATGTTTACTTATTAAGCTCTTCAGAGATTTCTTCTTTTATCCTCTAGTAAAATATGACAAAGCTGAGCATTTTACCATGAAAAAGAGCTTACTATACATCAATTCTAAGTTCTCCCTGAATACAGTCTATTCTTTTCAGAGAGCTTTAGAGTTTTCCATTGATGAATCTCCCAGTTCTCTATAAAAAGAGAACATACCATAATTCTCCTTCCATGGAGAAGAAAAACGAGACAGACTGAATATACAGCTTGTCATGAGTAATGTACCAGATGGGATTCCATTCAGGATTAAGCACCTAAATTTGTATGCCTACATATATATGAGCTCAGCAGAAGCCCAGAGAGCAACCAAATCCCTGCATCTCCTGACAGTTACAAGAATGACACGGTGAGCTCAAACACCTCATGTGTAAGCTCTGACAGGCACTCACCTCAATTTCAGTATCTGAATCTAGAACTGCATTTCACCTCATCAAAACCACAGAAAATGGTTTGCTCACATCAAGCCACACAATCAAGTTACACTACCTCCTAATGACAGTCTCCATGTCTTAGGGCATTTCAGCATTAAAAACCTTTACAAACCTTTAAGTTTTCCCATATTCCATGTCGTAACAGTCAATTCAGCACATAGTTTCTATCTCTTAATGGCACCCAATTTGGTAATACTGCCCACTTTCCTATTCAAGTTTCTAATTCTAGATAGCCTGTCATCACCCACCTCAAGATTCATGTATGTGTTAAATTGGAATAGAAGGGAAAGCAGAAAGGTGAAAGACCCCAAGCACCAGCTTTGGAGATGCTCTCCCATCCCTCTTTTGTTTTCGCCATGGAGCTGCCATTATCACAAATCTCCATGTTCTCCAAAAACTCTTCATCCTTCACAAGATGAAAGAAAAGGGCTACGTGGAGAGTAAACTCTCCTATCCTAATAGAAGGATAGGAATAAATATGCCTTCAATGCACACTCCTTCCTGGTTTTTCCTTATCCTAAATGACTGAGAACCTGATGTTTGTGAACCTTTCCTACTTGTCATCTCTGAATGTCATTTACTACCTGATCACCAATGACAACTTAAAAATAAACTGTAACTAGCATATATTCTGGAAATTATTGACTTCAAGATTCATCTAATGTCACTCATCTGTACTTTTAAAAGTTTTGAGGGTTTTTTTAACTGGCTTCATTCTAACAGGAATTTGAATCCACATTTTGTATAGTGCAAAACAATATATTTAACCATCAGTTTTTGTGTCTCAGTGCTCTCTAATACCTCAGTTTATTTTTTATCAGAAGGCATCCAAACAAGACTAATTTTAATAGTCTCTTCTGGCTATTCAAACTCTATCAAGTATGCAATTCCTCTCTCAGTCACATTACTATGTATGAGTCTGAAAACAACTATTACTTTACTAAACCACAATCATGTTTTAAGTACCAGTACTTTACTTTTATTAGAGCTATCCCAATCTAAGGGACATTGTATTCTTTACTTACCATACAGGTTTTTTCACGTTTTACATAATTTTTAATGCAACTCTCTTGATTTTGATAGTAGTTTGGTGATGCAAGGGCAGACTTCTGATACAAATATGCACTGAGTCTAATAGAATTCTATTTCCTAAGGATAACTAAAAATCAAGAACATTTCTTATCCACAACAAACCACATCTTTCAACAATACATGTAAAGTGAAATGCCTAGAATATGCCCTCCTCACTACAATTTAATATATAGCCAATTCTATCACCATCATTTTCACAGATATTCCTCCTGATTGCCAGGTCTATGTGAAAGAAGTGACAGTCAAGGCTGGAATGAAAACAGGTTTTTTCCTCTCAGTATCAGACCACCACTTCTGATCTTCCTCTCACATCATACCAATCTAAATACTAGCGGTGATGAAAAGGGCGCAGAAATTCCTAAAGCTATTCTGTTTCTTTAATAGAGCTCTTTAATGTCGGCTGCAATGAGCTGCTGCTGAAGGTTCACCAACTTGGACGGTTGTTTTGTTTTCTTTTCTTTATTTGGAAGAGTTTTTGTCTGTGCTGACATCTTCAGGGCAGATTTTATGGTCCAGTGATATTATGAAGGAAATCAAGACATTAAGCAATGACAAGAGAAAGGACAACAAGAAAAAGGATGGTAATTAGTTTTGCTTATCTGCAATCTAAAATTTTATGGATGCACATTTTCCCAGTCAACCCTTCATATCTCAAAAAACACATAAGAAGCAGAAGAATAGCTACCTCTGTTAACACAGTGGGCATGCAACACAAAAGTTTGCAGAACAATTAAAAGGTGAACACATTGAGGAATTTGCACTAATTAAAAAGCTGGGAGAGAAAAAAGTGAATGGATCTCTACAGTAGTGAACATTTACAGGCACTTTAAATTTAGTTCTCAATATTTCAGATTAACTATAAACATGCATAGAAAAGAAAACATTTACAAATTCAGGAAAAAAGGCTCTGAGGATGATTCAACCTGAAATTAAGTAGCTATTCTTTTCCTTGACACTACAGACTGTAATATGAAAGGCTTTAAAATATTATCAACAACTATGAAGTCAGAAATTGACTTATTTTCTCTACTTATCTTTCCAGGATAAGTATTTTGGGGTCTTATCCCCTTTGATCTACAACCCCATCTTGGCATTGCCTGTCCACTGTAGCTCAAGATAATCTTTAGGCCATTCTTTGTTTCATCATCAGCTTCTGCTTAAATACTTGTGTCTGCAGCTCACTGCAAAGTAAGAGTCCCCCAGGGAAGAAAAGAAGACTGGGGGACCACTTCGAAGTTGCTGCATTAGCTTTTTCCTCTCAATAGAACTGCAACATTTCAAAGCCACAACCCCAAGAACAATTTTTCCCATTCACAATACTTTGCACAGTTGTTTCTAAGGAAATAAAAAGCTTATCATCAGGAACTACAGACAGATTATGATGAAGTTTCATCTCATGCTCCAAAATAAGGGATCACACATACGTGTCTCCCAATTAAATGGCAATCATCATTATTCAAGGAAGAAATAAAGGTATCTCTCACACTCTGCTAATGAAGCCACTTAACTGAAGGTTAACACTTGTTTATCTCAATTTCCAAGTATGCAACTTTCCAGGCCCCAGTGTAATATACCTATGGAATATAGAATGTATTTCCTGTATTAAGTTCTCACTGTTCAAATTAATGGACTTGGCCATTTATACTCACAGCATTTTTCCCACTGCCCAATATGCAAAAATCTTTGCTAGTAAAGTACATTGGATTTTTTTACTCCTGTCACTTAAATATTTATACTTTCTAAACCCACCTTATTGTTTTCATAAAAATACAGAAAAAGCATATACACCATATATTTTTCATGTTGAAGTATATTTTTTTAAAAACACTAATATTTACTTAATTCCATCACCCTATTTCTTCACAGAGTAAGCTTTCCCCAGAATATATATGCATATATATTCTTATGCATATGTAAGGATATGCATATATCCTTAAGTAGCTTTACCCTCTCTTACTTTTCTCATGCTTATCTTAAGTCTGAAAACTGAGATCTGAAAGCTGATATCTTGGACTGTGGCACCTTCTTCCTTAGAACAGCTTACAGCACTACAGTAGTAGTTTCAGACTTCAAGCATCTCATTTCCAATAGCCTTCCTGAATCTGATTTCAGATTTCCACTCCTTAAAATTCTCTTCATTGAAAAACACAAACCAATGCAAGAAACACACTGTGTTACCACTGAACCTGTGTGTTAAGCTTTGAAATCAAATTTCTCCTTCACTAACACATTTTAGTCTTCATTGACACCCGGTGTTACTCAGATATCTATTGAGAAACAGATTTGCTTACCTGAAATCTAACAGAAGTTCACAGAGTGCACAATACAATAGCTTGCCGTACTGAATCCAATCACTCTGCCAGCATCAGATCCACCCACCCTTTTCGACTCATTCTGTATCAGAATACAGATGATCCAGGGCACCTTCACACATGACTAGAGTCCATCGCTTCTAGACCACAAGCTGTCCTTTCTCTAACCAAAATTTTGTTCATTAAGCCAAAACACTAATTACACTTTATCTCAAAAGATGCAAGGCTAATGGGTACTAAAGAAATCCAACCAAGTAAACTGAAAGACATACACACATGGTTTACTCGTTTCTGTAAAAAGAAGAATTCAGGGTAACAAAATAAATTCATGAAGAACATGAACTGAAAAACCCTGGAAAACGTACAGAAGTTTTTTCACAAATAAGTAAATTTGAGTCCGTTTTAACAGAATGTTATTACCTGACACTGTGCTTAATAGTAAGTGGTAAAAGGTAAAAGGCTAGTCACATTAATACAGCTGAATGGGGAAAAAGTTGGTTTCTGCCTGTATGGGTCTAAATCCAGCCTGACTACCATTAAATTTATTAATTGTTCCATATAAATCACATTTTCTCTTCTGCCTTCTTTCCGTAGCCACATGAATGATCTTAGCACACAGGGATTCATGAGACCTCACATTGTTTCTTTCCACTGAACAAACAGTGACCAGTTTAAAGTACCAACAAAAGATGCCGACACGTTAATCTTGTTCTTAGCGTGATGGCTGCTCATCCCGCTCCTAGTCCCTTCCAGATGGCTCGGTGTGAAAGGGATGGTGGGATGGGGAACAAGGAATATTCCATGCTGTTCTGAACATCTGTTCCACTGCATTCATACAGCTAAAAAAACAATAAAAACCTTACTGCCACTATCAATTTTACTATTTCAACCTAATACTGCTAGACTAACACCAAATACAGTGTAAATGTTATGCATGCACATGAGAAAGGAGAAAATGTCCTTCCAAATCATATAAGAGCATTTGTTTTGTTTTTGCTGTCTTAAGAATGGACTTGTTTCAATCATAAAGTACTTATGCTGCACTGAATACATGGTTTTCTTTCATACGACCTTTCTGTATCATACCCAAAGAATTCATTATCATCCCTTCTACTGTTCAAGCAAATAGAATTGAACCAAGTCACCATTTGTTTCCCTTTGGTTTTATTATTTGTCTTTACAGCAAAGATGCACCCTACACATTTGCTGGAGCTTGTTTAAATTTCATTTGTCCAGTTTGGCACAGCAGCTAAAAAATACTTTGCTTGTGCATATAAAAAAATAGTGGCAGCCTTCTGTATTTTTAAGCAGTTGAAAGAAATGAAATATAAATACCTTACTTCACTATTCTGTCTACTTCTCAAGTGATATTTACCCTTTAAAAATACCACCTCTTTCTTGAAAACACGCACCCAGCCAGAACTAGAAGAAACTCAGAACAGAAAGAGGAGGAAGCAGTGCTTTGTTTTACAGCACAGGAAAGAAGACTTAGATTGATCATCCCCCCTTTTATATCATCTTGACATGTGCAAGCCATACGGCTGCTGAATTATTCAGCTCTTTGTACTTGGAATACCCAATGACTACATGTATGAAAATTCAGAAGTACTGAAACACTGACTGGAAGAGCAGCAGATTGTAAAATCTAATTTTGTTTTGACCTTTAGTACCCTACATGGTAACATTCAGGGAGGAGTATAAACCGGATGAAGTCAAAAGGAACAAAATCACAAAGCAGCAGAGAGCTAGTTATAACACCAAGCTAATTAGGTCAGGAACAGCCCTCCTCTAGCAGGTCAAAATGTTTCCAGATGTCATGTGGAAACAGGCTTGGATCTTAATCAGACCTGAGCGGAGTTTGTTATGCAGACAGAGCCACACAGTTCTCACTTTCCACAGCAAAACTCAGCAGCCCAGACAGTTGAGAAAATGTCTACAGGCCACTATCTCAAAACCCAGAAGTATTCCCACGAATTGGCTAAGACAAATTAACCCTTAAAAGTAAACCATGGTTCAAGTAACTTGCTGTATACTTCAACACTAGTGATTCCACCTGTTTAGTACATGTTAGTTTTTCTAGCATAGCAATACCACGAAGCAACAAACAATTAAAAAAAAAAAAAAAAAAAGACAAAACCAAGAGATCTGCTATTTAGTAAACATTGTTACTTAATTACAATTAACCATATCAGGATATTTTCCACCTGAAGGAAATGTCTGTTCCTTACTTCAGTTTCAGGTTCCTTCATATTTGACAATTAAAATAATAAGAAAGAGTGGCTTTTCATGTCCCAGTTTACAATATACCACGGAGAAACTACTGTACGTATGATTCTTTCAATAGTGTCTTGAATGCTGGCATTAAACACCTTGCAGTGCTTACTTTAAGTCTGTTTTGGTTATCTGATGCACATTGTTTTAAGAGTTTGGAGTTATATACAGTCACGTTCTATCTACACTACAGAAATGGAAAAATTCTGTGACAAGAACCATTATCATATAATTTCTTTACACTACTTCAGACAATTTGATGGTGGAACAACTCATAATAGAATATTGAAAATCTGCAGCTGTAAACAGCCTTGTTTTAGTGTTTTAGACTACAATAATGTATGAATAACTCCTGCAGACCATTTAAAGTACATTTGTCCCAGCCTTCCTCCTTCACAAGCAGCCAGGGTTATCAGAATCAAATGCCTTGATTATATAAGGAAAACCTAAGTTGCAGCTAGGCTTGCTGAGTTACATTGATCCCATTTAACAGAGCCTTACTGGATTTCAAGTGCTCAAAATAACTGTCTGGGTCACAGTCCATGTGATAAAGGCCACCTGGTGAGGCCTCTGGAGCCCTCCTGCAGGGACATTGCCATTCAGATCCTCCAATGACCTCAAGCTAAACCAGAAGCAAATTCAGTAATCTGTTTCTCACAACTCCAATTAACCTTAAATTGGAAAGGAAAATTAAAAAGGGATCAAGGATTCAATTTTTTTGTCCAATAATGTCCATTCTATGGCAAACAGTGTTCCCCATTTCCCATGCCTAACATTCACCATGAAAAACCTTTTAAAACAGGATTTTTCCAGGAAAAAAAATCTGTTCTTAAACTCTTTTATCCACAACAATTGATCTAAAATGTCACATGGAAGTCTTACATTTTCATGTAATTCAGTTAATCCAAAATTTTAAATGTCACAGGGAAGTGTCAAGTTTTCGTATAGTTCTTTTCCATACAAGAAATCCTTTGGATGTCATATATGCTTAGACACACAAGTACACTTTGTGTACATTTATGTTCTGTATATACACACAATTGATACACACTTATTATACATGACACACAGAGATGATGGAAGAGACCAATAACATAGGTCAAACAGCAAAAGAAAAAGCACGTAAGATTTATATTAGAATTGCTATGCTACATTATCCACCTCTACTCCCAACAAACCTCCTCTACTTCCAGTTCTCACCAGACAGGAAAGACTTTCCTACTGGGAAAAACCTGTGATGATGCCTTTTCAGGCTACCACACTATATATCACAATCCTTAAAATACTTTGCAGTTAAAGCAACTTCAATATCCATCTGAACAGCCACATAGAACTAATGTTCTGAACATCATAGATCTGAACAGCAGCAGAAATTTCCTGGTATGTATCAGGAAACACATGGACAGCCCAGGAAGATTTAAATTAGTACAAAATAAAGCAACAGACCTGGAGTTCCTCAAGATGAAGCTTTATATCCACACCACAAAATTTCCTGATTTTGACACTCCTACCAACACTTGACTACGTATATATCAGAAACCTTGAAATGGCAACTATTCTATGTGGGGGAAAACCAGATTTATTTTGGACGCTTTCATGGAAAAACTGAACTAAATATTTTGTGTCTGGATCCAACAGCTGAATCTAAGTGAATTGAAAATTCCCAACTATTTTTATCCTGAGCCAAGTGTGCCATCTGTTCCCATGAAGTCCATCTTCTGGTAGCTATCGTACTACAGCATTATCACAAAGTGCCATGTGATCAGGGACTGGTGTATAAATCAAGAAAGATACTATGAGTGACAGAAAGCAACACTTCAGACACTTGTAAAAATTAAGGAAAGAAAAAAAAAATAAAAAAAGGGACAACACCACAATAAACCCAACCCACCACCCCCAAAAAAATCATCACAAAGCACAAGTAGCCTTATCAAGGTCCCTTGTTAATACAGCTTTTTTTGTTGTGGTTATTTCACTCTGGTGCCTAGGGAAGGCTGAAGTCTGCTCAGAGACTCAGAGTGGGGACGCATTTTATGCCTTTCTTACCTTTTATCTGCCTGTACACATTAACCTGAGCCCTAAGGATGCTATTTTCCCTCTTCCAGCTAATCTTCCTCACTCTCTTCCACACAGTTAACATCTTCACGTTAATCACAGAAACCACTCCTGTTTGATGCATGAGAAATAAGCAATGTGTAATTTTTCAGTTCATAAAATGAAATAGTAACAGTTACAGATGACAGCAAACATCCAGTTATCAGAAGTACAGGAGCTCCCTGTAACCCAACAACTGAATGACAAGCGAGTAACACGGGGTCCAGAAGAAACCAAGATGGATCATACTCGTTTTCCTGCCCTTATACTGAAGACATTTTTTCAAAACTAATTTACATGGGCATATATCCATTTGTACCTCTCACCAGAAACAGAATACTAAGAAATGAAACTGCAGTAAAAAATGTAAATCTAAACACACTTCATATATTTTTTATTGATAAGTAAGACATACTAAGCAGCTACATCTCCCCACATACAAAACATCACATCCTCTCTTGGTGTTTCTGGCTCTTTTGTGACAGATCCTCTCTCTTGCTAGGACCACTAATTCAGATGTCAAGGTTCTGCCCACCTTTACCATCTTAATAATTCAACATATGTTATCCTCAGATTTTTTTTTTCTTTTTGCTGCTGTTTTGATGTTTTAGTACCCTTTTGGTTTGGGGTGGGTTTGGGGGTTTTTTTGGGGGGGGGGTTTTGTGTGGGTTTTTTTTTTTGTTTGTTTGGTTTTTGTTTTTGTTTTTTTTGTTGGTGTTTTCTTGGGCGGTGTTAAAGCTAAAATCAGTGTCAGGCAGTACTACAAGTAACATGCTTTGATACAGGAACATTAGCAAACAAAACCTCATTTTCAGCATTAAAAAGATTTCCTCGTTACACGTACAGTAACTCCCATTGTGAGACAAACAAGCTACTATAAAACCATAGTGAGTCTCAGACAGAATTCAGCAGTTAGTCTTCTGTAAAAATCCCCTTTCAACACTTGAAGGCTGGAAAGAAACTTGTGTTCCATGAAATCTGGCATTGTATCAACACATCTCCATGGAGCTGGCAGGATAGAAGTGCTCCAGAAACCAGCTTCAAGGAAAAAAAGCATTCTTACCATGTACAAGTAATCACTAAGAAGACGCTTAAACAACTTTTTCTCCTAGCTAAAAATCATCAAATCACAGCTAAGATTACTGAGGATGCAGATGTTATCCATGATAACACTACATTTTAAAATCTGCTTTATTCCTTTATTCCTGCTTTATTCTTTTATTTCAAATCAATGCATTAAAATGCCCCTTGTGGAACCTTTTGTCATTCTTCATGACATAAATATAAATATGTCTTGAAAATGTAAACTTAGTTTTATAAGGGACTATGAAGTTTCAGAACCTAACAGTGAATATTTGAAAGCATCACACTGATTTATAGCTATGTCTGTAATTCTCTTTTAGTCAATGCCAACTTTGGGCATGCTAAGCATGAACTGGTAGGAAAAAAGTCTTCCACAGAATAATAAAAGCAGAAGCCATCAAAATACATAGAGTCCACAATAAAGAACAGCATGAGCCATCAGGTTTTTCACCTGTAAGCCTCTGGGGATGTTCAAAGACTTCAGAGACTGCATTAGCAAGTTGTGTGGTACAACAGGAGCACAAGCACCTTCAGAGCAGAACATGATGACCCTGAGTCCATCTTGCATACACTCTCTTTTGTAAGCAAATGGGAATATTTGTTCCAAGCTAGTGCCCTCCTAGTCTGTGGACCATCAGATGCTGACACTGTCACCTATGCCCTTACAGGCAATGTTTTGGTTTTACACTCATCTGAAAGAGTTCATATACTTCACATCTGGGGAATTTGCATTATAAATATAATCCTGGATCCAAACCAAACCTACAGCATAATACATCTTACAATGTTGTTTCCTATGCTTTAATTTGCTATATAATGGTTGAAAAAGAGCAGTTTTATTTTGGTTTAGTTTTGTCAGGACAAGATGAAGAAGAGAGGCAAATACAGGTTAAAAAGAAAAAGAATCAGCTTAAGGCTGAAAATATGTCACAGTATTTTTTAATTACGCTTCCCTCCAATGCTTACAAATGAAAGTTCCATGGAAAAGGAAGGAATAAAAAAAATTATGTACAGGAGTCAGAGTTTCCTTGATCGTCTCACTCCCTATAATACACTTGGCCTCCCAATCCTTTGAGAAGGATCTCATCTTCCTTACTAACTACTGGCAGTCAAACACACAGCAAAATCCTTGCAATAGACCCAACTAAAACCCACTGAAAGAGGAACAGACTTCCTAAACCTAGCAAGGCTGCAACTACCAAGGAGCATCACCAAGCCTGTTACAGTAAGGTTACCCAATACCTGCACTCCTACAATATCTGTACACTCTGTCATTAAATTTACTCTCCAAACATGAGAAAGGGAAGCAGCAGCATCTTGTTTATACTGCTGAGAGGCATGAGAGCCACTTTTGTGCTGGTCAGCATCATCAAGGCCTGTAGAAGGATCAGAAGCTGAACTTAGATCACATCAATACTTAGCAACAAATGTTTCAACCACAAAGATGAGTTATGTTTCCTTCTCAGAAGCAAAACCCAGTCATTGCCTTAAGATCCTGTCCACTTAAATTTGTGGGTTTTAAGACAGCTGTAAGCCAAGCACTGCTTGATTTAATTAAATGGACTCCTTTTCCCATCCCTGTTTCAACATTTGGGCAATTATAGCCGCTGCTCCTGGCTGAGCTGCTCTTCATGCTGGAATCAGATTGGAAGTCCACAAAAATCTAATCCAGGGGAAAGAAGTCAAAGTAGTTTATGGAATTACTACACATATCTGAGAGCATGGAAGTGATAGTGAAAGCACTCAATCTACTTCAGGACAAAAGAAAAAAAAAAAAAGACAAACCAAAAAAAACAATTCAAGCTGAACTCCTATTTCATACCCAGTCACAGTGTTTTGTTGTGTAGGTGAACAGCAAGCTAAGCACAAGCAATTAGATAACAAGATCTGAAAGATTAGCAACTGCTTCCTACAAGAAATGGCAACAATAGTGTCATATTAAAAGAATTTTACTTGAGTCATATAATATGCTGAGTTGGAAAGGACCTGTTAGAATAGTCCAGTCCAGCTCCTGACCACACAGGCCAATCCAAAAGTTAATCCAGGTACTCAAGAGCGTTGTCCAAAGGGTTCTTGAACTCTGACAGGTTTGCGGTCATGACCACCTTCCTGCAGAGCCTGTTCCAGTGCTTGATCACAATCTCAGTGAACAACTTTTCCCTAACATCCAATCTAAATTTCCCTGATGCAGCTTTATGTCATTCCCTTGGGTCTTGTCACTGGACACCTGACACAGGCTGGATCACCACCTCCTTTTCCACTCACCTCACAAGGAAGTTGCACACAGCAATAAGGTACCCTCCTTCCCAAGATTACACATGGTACCTTCAGCTGCTCCTCAGAAGTCATTCTCTCTAGTCCCAGTCCATCTTATTGGTAGAAATACAAACCAATGACACTAAAGAGCTCAGATTTCTTGCAAATTTTCAGGAACTTTCTGCTGACACATTTTCCAAAATCACATGGGCATCCCAGCAAACTGCATAGGTCAACAAAAAATTTACTGGACAGAAGAAAACAAATATCCCATGTGTGCATTACAAACTCTGCTTATCTTTTTACCACAAGTCATTTATGTCTGTATCCTTTCCATCTCTTTCTGAAAAATATGCTTTTAGTGAATGCAAACCTGATATACATTGATTTCTGTGGTTTGTTTACAAAAAGAAACAAGCAGCATATACTCATAAATATTTAAGACTAGATTTATTTTTGAAGAATGAAATATTAAATATGTAATTTTTTTAATAAATACACAGTACTCAGAAACAGGAGCATGGGTAGCAACTCAAGGCAAAAATTAGTATCCTCTTCCCAGGAACAAGAAGTCACTTATCTGATGAAAGATACCATCACATACCAAGAAAAGTAGTTGCCCTTAGCTCCTGGTAAATCGTGAAGGTCCCTTCTTTCTTTTCCAAGAGACTATGATAGACTATAGGACTAACCATTAAAAAAATTAAGGAAACATTCTCTCTCTGTTTGCAATCTAAAATCCAAATTTAATCCAAACTGATCTTGTAATTCATAGAGAACAGAAAATTTATTTACCTGTTTACCATTAATCACCAGTCATAAAATGTAAACAGGTAGATTGCATGTTGAACTGATCACATTCATATGTCCCAATTGCATCTATCAGCATTCCACAGCCAAACATCTGAAGCCACTCAGTTTCATACTGATAAGATGCTCTGCCTCCATTTCAGAGCCACAGTCCAACCTTCTCCTCCTTTATAGCAGTCCTACTGCTAGTGCTTTATCTCCTCCTTCACATCCAGCACTACTGCTTTGTGCATATTCACCACTCCAATTGCCTACACAGCAACCATGTCAACTCTTTCCACAAACCGTGAGAAGAAAATGCTGCTTCTCCCCAAATGACAAGGAAAATGCACCTAGCTTACTAAATTCTGCAGGTTACAGACCATGCAGCTATCTGCAAAGACTCAGCGCTCTATTTAAGGAGCCATTAATGCCTCATTTCAAACTGTTTTGATGCATAGCTGAGGCTACCTTATAGCTGCAACCAGATAATTCAAGTGCAGTCTGTTTTACCTTGAAGACTCTTCTCAGTGGTAAGACTCTTCTCAAACAACAAGAGGCACTGGGCAGAAACTGATGCACAGGAAGTTCCACCTGAACATGAGGAAGAACTCCTCTACTGTGCAGTGACCACACACTGGAACAGATTGCCCAGAGAGGTTGTGGAGCCTCCCTCACTGGAGACATTCAAGAACCATCAGGACACAACCCTGTGCCTTGTGCTGTGGGATGCCCCTGCTTCAGCAGGGAGCTTGGACCAGGTGCCCCACAGTGGTCTCTTCCAACCTTATTCATTCCATGAAATACACAAACCAAATAATAAATGAGGAAGCTTTAAATGTTAATGTTTTATTTACAAAAGTGTAACACTGCAATGAGCATTGATGAAGTATGTTTTAATTCTATTCCTGAATTTAAAAAGAAAGAGAAGCCATCTAGAACCTGATGATCACAGCTGTCTCTTGTAAACTTAGAGGAAGCAGTTTGAAATCAATTAGGGCACCTATTTCTAAAGAAAGAGAACCCCAACTGATTATTTTCACCCCTTCAGCTCCACAATGGTTAGTTTTCCATGAGTTTGCTTCAAAATATTTTGCATATTGGACCAAAACACTCTCAATATTTCCTATCATTTGAATGATAGATTCCCTAAATGTTCCTTAACACTAGTAGGTAGATTTTGAACCTAAATATGTTGAAGTGAAAGCAACAGAGGGGGGGAAATTTAAATCCTGGAATGTTAATGTTCAGGATGATTTTGGTTTTCTTTAAACAACACAAAAAAGATGCTGAATTCTGAAGTGAACCCACTCTAAACTTGCCTCATTCACAGCAGCGCTGTTGCTGTTATACTGGTGATGAAATCTTCTCCTGTGAAATGCAATTATTACTTTAAAACCCATTGAGCTGATGAGATCCCCCAATCCAAGAGGAATAGATTTCTTAACTACAGCTGTGACCAGCTGGCTGCTAAACAGAAAAAGGATTGCTACTGCCATCTCTGTGATGAGACTCCAGTGGGCAATGCTGTGGATGTTGGCACCCTTCCTGAGGTTGAGGATCACAACAAACCAAGCAAAACCCATTGTGACTGGAGACCAGTTTGTTTTTACGGACTGACAGGGTGACTGTAGGCACAAACACATTGACTCTGACTCTCAAAGACTGTAATTTAGTTATCTATGATTACATGGATCTTCCATACACCCCGTCAAATTATGTAACAAACCTATCAATGCTTACATTGCTCTTAACTACACTTTAAAATAATCAATGTAATCTACATAGACTACAAGCACATATGGAAAAAATCAAGCCATTAGAGACTAATCTACACACAGTTCAAGAAGTAATTTAACTACATCAGTTAAATTTAGAAGCTGATTTATTTAATCATTGCACAGGCAACTGAGATTTAAACCTCATCTTCAAGCAGATCCCTGTGAACTAGCTGCATAATTCAGAGAGAAGTTATTATGATGCCAATCACAGAAAAGTTCAGAGGAGAGGCCAATGACTGCATTTATTTGCAGAAATGAAAATTTCCCAGTCTCAGACAGTGATAACAAAGAATATTTCTATATGTGATGAGAGTGCTAATGCAGCTATCACATTTAATACACAAAGAGAAGAAATTTGCTAACATCAAACCTATTTTGCCAGGCTGCAATTTAATTCAACTCCATGCAGTCAAGTCCAAAATGTAAATAAGTGCACACAGAAAAGAGTTTAACCCCAGACAGGCATGACCTAAACCCAAATATTCAGCCTCTTCTAACATCAAAATCAGACAGAAAACAAGAAAAAGCTCATTAAAAGTGCACATACCTTAAAGATTGAAATCTGTGATGACTTCTCAATAGTGTTTTAAGTTAGTCTCTCCCAAAACCAGTTCCATCTTATTTTGGCTTTACCATTTGTAATGCAAGAATTTTGCAATACTTTTGCCTTTCTCATAGTTGTTTTTCCACCTCTGGGAGACCATGGGGAAAACATTGTCCTGCCACTCCCCCCATCCACTGCTATGCAATTAATGATCTGCAGCTTTTGGCTGGTCAAGTAGTGCAAAAACCTTCCACCATTCTCCAGAGACTATTCCTCTCCTGCCCAACTTACTTTTCACACTCAGTCTGCACCATTCTGAAGGGTTCTTTCTTTCAGGGGATTATTCTAATGTTTTGTTTTAAATCAAACATTTAAGCTACTAAGTAATTCTATTATTTAGTACCCATGAAGGTTAAAGGATACAGGTTATATTGCTAAAGAGTCAGACAGTACAGGTAAAAGACTTGGCACATAAATTTTGTTTAACCCTAACTAAAAGCATCCAAGTTGCTTTTTCAATAAAAGTATTTCTAAAGACTGGAAGAGTATTACCCACACAGGAACCACAAACATAGTTTTTTTCAAAACGTGTAACTGAATACATGATATTTTTATCTGCCAACTAAATGTAAAGGTGTATTTCTTAGAATTGCTTGTATGTGATGACAATTCTTCTGGTAGTCTACTCTATTGACAACTGGGGCTGGTAAGCCTCATGGGTGGTTTTCAAGCCCTGTATCTGGATTTCCTCCCTGACTACACACTCTCCTACTTTCTTCATGGAAGACACTTTTGTACTGTAATGTCGGAAGTTTATAACAGAAGTCTAGAAAAGCTAGCACATGCTACTTATACAGGATGGTATTTTAAGCAATCGGCAACTTTTGCAAACATTTAATATAGTATTTTTATCAACCTGACAATTTCTGGGGACATTTTATACTAATATAAAAACACAGTAGGAAATCCAGAGAAGCAAGACAAGGCACAACTATAATCCAAGTGGTAATTCAAATGCCTTACTATGTGTCATGGGTTGCAGTGCAAAATGTAACCAAAACTCTGTATTCTATCACCATCTGGTGAAACTGGGGTGGTGTAATTGTCTGTCAATGGTCAACTGTCAAAAACCTGCTGGGGCAGTTTTCTTATCTCTTCCACAACCCAGCCTCCCTCCAGGGAGAGATCTTCTGCTAATGGGCCATTGAGTCTCACTGATAGAATTACATCATCCTACTGGGAAATGCTCCATCCAGGGGGAAGAGCCAAGTATTCCTACCTGGATAAAACTCTGGGAGTTGGAACACCAAGCAGCCTTTCCACTGGATTCTCAGAGGAAGACCAGGCCCATCTATCACCACTGGACCTTCAGTGAAAGACTCCACTTTTCTACAGGGGCATCACTTCAACAGAGCCACATCTGCCACTGGGACTGCAGCCACCATAGAATGGGACTGCCACCAACACCCTGACCCACAGAGCGTCAGGTTGGATCCTGACTCTGTCAGTGGGTTTTGTTTGTTTGTCTTACTGCATGTGTTTTTGTTTTATTGTTTTAGCTCCCATAAAAAAGAACTGTTATTCATATTCCCATATCTTTGCCTGAGAGCCTCTTAAATTCAAAGTTATAATGATTTGGAGGGAGGGGGTTTAAATTCTCCATTCCAAGGGAGGCTCCTGCCTTCTTAGCAGATACCTGTTGTTCAAACCACAACACTATGCATGCGGAACAGGTGGATTAAGCTGTTTAAATTTATTATGACTTGAAAGTGAAATTCTTTGAATAGAAATTTAAAAAGAAAAAGTATTACATTTCTGTAGAAATCAACCCCATGAACAAAAGCGATGATGTTTTCATTCAGCATGAAATTCAGCTGAAATGTAACAGTGCTGTAACATTCAATGCTTCAATAAATAATAAGCAATATGCTAATCTAATAATCTAACAGTGAAGAATATTTTCAACCTTGGATATGTCCCTTTGGTTTACCCTTTTTTTTTTTGCAGACCACTTACTTTCCCAGACATACTTCCTCTGCTTTTGACACGTACATCTAGAGATCTTTTTTCCAAACAATTTCAGTATATAACCATTGATTTACCTTTCCATTTAATGGGTAATGCAAGAAGGGGGAAGGAGGAAAGAGTGGGTTTTCTTTCATCCTTCTCCATCAAAAGCTGTTACCATAACTCTCCCACTTCTGTGTGCACTATATTGCTTCCTTATTCCTTTATTCCTCAAAACAGTTTCCTACTTGAAATTGTGAATGCACACATTCTCCAGAATTCTTCTTTTTCCTAATTTAAAGTGCAATCTCTTTCAGAACACATATGCTGAAAAGCATCTTAAGTATCATCAAGCATATCCTCAGAACTCAAAACTGAAATAAGCATAAGTGAATTTCAGCTGAGGGGAAAAGTGTGGCAAAGGATCATAGCCAGGGTTATAGACAGTCAGCTCTAGGACACAGGGGAACAGTACCCTAAACAACACTCTCTTAAAGCACTGCTGCATACTCTACTGTTACTCAGAGACCTTGAAGCAAGGCTGGCTGTGGTTTCTGCCAAAGCAGCACTGTGGTGTGCAATGCAGGAAGAAAACAGACCCTCCCTACAAGTAGCTAATACTTCTTTTAGCTTCATTCTCTCAGAAGGAAGAACAAATCTGTTCTTTAGCTTTTTCCCCTGCTCAAAAGCTTTCTCTCTCTCCCACTGCAGGCGCCAACAAGCTGCAGCTCCGTGTGAATGCACATATGCACACACTTAGCAGCTTTACTTATTGTAACAAAATTGTCTGCACTTTGGCAGCACTCCTTCATTAGCATTCCCAGGTGTGTCCTACCTCTTGTCACACAGTGAGGGAAGTGCTACTCTTCCAGCAATGCAACACGGTAGTCCTCATCTAAAGGTCCCTGGTGTTGAGTGTGGCAGCTGAGACAGATTGGGGACAGGGAAATATTCCCCCACACAGCTAGTTTAATATCAATAAATACAAATCTTTTATTATCCGTTGCACTTTGATGCCAACAAATATTCAACCTCAGCAGATTTAGTTTAAATCTCTTAGACAATACATCAACAAAGTACAGATTATACAGGGTAAAAGTAATTAACAGATGCAAATTTATAAATCCAGTATCTCATGAACAACCATAAATAAAGTAAATTTATTTTGGTTTTCTACACAGTAAGATTAGTATTTAAATGCTACTAGTCTCCTGGGTGAGCAATGCTTTTGACATTTGTTCAGGGCCTAATACAGCACATCTTCAACATCACAAAAAATATAAACCTTCTCAAGGCTAACTCAAAACCTCCTGGACAAGTTTCTAAAATTCACCGCTGGTCTTCAGTTTGAGGGACTTATCACAGTCCTCAAAGCTGTTTGTGATAGATTCACACAAATGCAAAGGGACAAGGAATGTTCAAGTAAGAGCTCTCTTGAAGAACTTACCATTTAAAAAGGAGTGCAGAATATCCGTACTGTTTACGCACTTGAGAAGACAGCTGTTCTCTAACTTCCTAGCACACTCAGGTGGCTTTTTCTGCAAGCAAAGACAAATTTAACTTAATCTTCCAGTAACAGAATAATCAAAAATATGCATTAAAAATGGGGTTCAATTCAGTGATCAGATAAAAAAATTTAGTAAATATGCATGAGTAGAATCCACACAGTTTTAACTGTTTTGTGCTAAATTTTTCATGATACAGCTTAACTTTTTTCAAGGTAACAAAATAGCTTGTGCTATTTTATAATCAATTTTTAAATAGAAGTATCGGTGGAGAAAGTAACATTTACCCACTTGAAGACTGTGGGGAGTGAAAAATGATGTAACAGCCCACAGTAATGCACAATAAAGCAGCAGGCTTAAATCCCTCTGATATTCTTCACAGCAAATTAAATATTACTGAACAGAATAAAAAAAGCAATGAGAAGCTCGTGCAAAAATTTAGTGAGATGTTTCCATGAAAATATTACAATTCCTAGCATCAAGAGAACATTGTGACTTATGGATTAGTAAGTTTTGAAGTAAAGACATAAATGCCCTTTCTGCAAGAACTGTGTAAAAATGATCTCTAAAACAGATCACTTGCTTAGAGGAGGCTGATACTATTACCATACTTTAAATGGTGCTAATATGCATTTTTTGCCTAAATATTTTAGACAATTAAAATTTACAAGAGGACAAAAACTTCTTTATCTCACGGATACAGTTATAAACTGTGATTTTTAAGGAAGACAAATTTTCTAGATGAGCAAGATACTGTTAAAGTCACCACACAGATTTCTCAAAGGCAAGATGGCAGTGTCCTGCTTGCTTGCTGTCACCACCTGCCTTACTCACTTTCATTCATCCTCCCTCAGTATATCACAGCTTTAAGGTGCCCAGACCTTGATTCCACTAAGCACTGGTGCAGCACAGTAACCACCTATTCCAAATAAATTATTGTCCTCTAGTTAACTTGCTTGCAAAATCTACCAGTTTGTCACTTAAGAGAAAAACCAGTTTTAAAGAGACACATTATAAAAGCTCACATACAGACAATTCATTCCTGTTCTCACTACCAGGACAAGTGTACTATTTGAGGAAAGTGCCTTCCAAACACAGCTTCACAATCCCAGTTATTTTATGTCAGACAGGATCCTATTAGCCTAAGTTAACATAAGATGGATGCGGATCTTCTGAAGGGATTCCAGGAGGGCCACAACGATTCTTAGAGGAGCTAGAGCAGCTTGTCCTATGAAGACAGGATCCTGGAGAAGAGAAGGCTCTAGGGATACCTTACAGCAACTTCTAGTACCAAGAGGAAACCAACAAAAGAGCTGGAGATGGACTTTTCACAAGGACATGTAGTGAAAAGGCAAGGTGGAATGGCTTTAAACTGAAAGAGGGTATGTTTAGGTTTTATATTGGAAAGAAATTCTTCACTGTGAGGGTGGTGAGACACTGGAATGGACTGCCCAGAGCAATTATGGAAGTGTTCAAGGCCAGCTTAGATGGGGCTTTGAGCAGCCTGGCCTAGTGGAAAGCATTCTGCCCATGGCAATGGCATTGGAACTAGATGTTCTTTAAGATTCCTTCCAACCCAGTCCATTCTGTGATTCTGTAAGTGACTTCAACCAGCAGTGATTTAAGTATGCCTGTGGCTCAGGACACAGTAAATCTGCTTTAGAGCTAATAGCACTACATTAAAAACACTACGGAACAGACATCATAGAGCACTTGAAGTACAAGGTGACTGGAGCTTTATATAGATCTTAAACCCTCTAGTACTACCAGGGTGGCTGAGAATGTATTTACACATTACGTTATCCTCAGCAGCAAAGGCACCTTAGGAAATTCTCAGTTCCCCACATGAGTAACACATTTTTGCCCACATGCTGCAGCTTACCCCTCCCATCATTTACACCTATGCACTGGCTGCAGCACTGCACTACATAAACAGGATTCCTGAATCCATCCTGTGATGAAAGAAGTCCTCACTCAGATCAACAATATACCTATACAGGGATGGAAAGAAAGTTGAGAATTACCACATTGTGAGGACAAGTGTCAGCTTTCACAGTGAAAGAAAATCAAAACAACTATCTTGACATATATTTTGGTAAAAATCCTTACCTGGTTAAATAAAAGCATGTGGTCAATGTCAAGCTATTTTAGATCTCTTTTCTGTAATCACATTTTAGAATTTTTTTTTTTTTAAGTAGAACATTGGAAAGGGCCCAGAACAAGCCAGAGACAAAATGTTGGACTCTCTATGCATTCTGCATTTAAGATACATAGCTATGATGAAAACACAACACAAGATACAGAAAGGAAAATATGTTTTGGTCCAGCAATACCTATCTACTGCCCAACTGTGAAAACACACACATTCCCTTCTGAATGGACTTTTTCTTTCTCATGAAATCCCCAAGAGGGGGGAAAACTCCCCAAAAAACCCTAAAGCCATTATAAAAAGATTTACTCATTATCAAGTACATCACTGACTCCTCTGCCCCATTTGATGCATTCACTGACAAAATTATAGAAAGTACTAAACAGTTTCAACAGGACAAGAATTTATACATGCAGAATGTTCAACACTGATTTCTGGTAAGAAATTTATATCCAGCTGAATTTTGTTTAAAATAGATGTTTTAAAGCTTTCTAAACAAAACTCATAGAAATGATATTATAGGCGAGCAATTTGAAGAACAAGCTATATGGCACGCAGAGGATTACTTCAGAAATCCACAGGGAAAAAACCATAAAGGATTTAATGCAAGACATAACTTTTACACAGATTGAGGATTAAAAGTAACCAAATGGCAGGTCATCATGAAAATGGTGAAAAAGGGACTTTATTTTGAAGTCTGCTTTCTGGGATGGGGGGAGGGTTTTTAAAATGCTTTCATATACAGAGACCCAAAGCTTACCACTATAGTTTGAACTCAAGTAATTGCATTACCAATGTATACACAAAAAAAAAAAAAAGTGGCTTAAAATTTCAATACTGGTTTGTCTTGTTAAATTTGTGTATTTATTCAATCTTAAAAGCATGAGACTCTTAGAAACTACTTTAACTCTGCAACACACATTTGGAAAACCCAGACAGGTTCTGAAGTCTTCAAAGAGTAGAATCACACATCAATTAGTCGTTAGGTCACCCTTGATGTTAAGTACTTCTACAATGGGATGGGGGCTTTTCTGTAAAAGAGCCATACAATCAATTAATAAAAACTAAGGGGCCTCTCAGTAGCACATCCTAAGCAGCTTTCATGAGATGGATCAAGACCACTCAAAAGTTTCTTATCTTTAAACGAGACTTGTTCCATATCCCAGTCTTAAATTCAGGCTCAGAACAGGAGCAGCATAAAGACACAGCAGCTCACGTTTTCCAGGTGGTCTTTAATTAAAGATTCACTTGCTGTTATCTAGTCCGAACTCTGAGTCCCCACAGCATCCAATGTAAAATTAGTTGGGATAAACACTGTACTTGTAGAGCAGAGAGCGATCTGCCCCTTGACAAACCCTCAAGGGACAATTTCCCACTCTGCACCTTCTTGAGAACCACTCTGACAGTCAGACTTAGCCATGGCACCCAGTGTGTCCTTTGCCACCAATTCCTTCCAGGGAACGAACAAGTTGAAGCTCTTGAAGTTCTTCTTCAGAGCACAGGCAGATAAATTAAATTACTCCACTGTGTGGAGTACCTGGTATCTCTTTTATTCCATTTCACTAGCTGCATTATGGTACAAATATTCACTACTTGACAGAGTATAGCAGTCCTTCAGAACTGGACAGCAGGCCTGCAAAATCCTAAACATCCTGTGGAATTTATCTGAGGTTAAACATTTCATCTTCAGAGATTTTACAATCTACAAAAGCCAGCCCATCAAGCCTACAAGCCAGCCAGTAACAGCAGTGGTTTGTCAGACATTTTTTGCTGGTAAGAAGCATGACCATCACCTCATCACCTACATCCATCACCTCTTTTGTGTCTCAACAAGAGGCTTGCCCAGGACTGTGCTCTCCTCTTACGGTCAGCACTGACTCTTTAAGGCAAATGAAGCCAAACAAAGATTATACAAAAAATTACTAGTACCAACCACAAGAGATAAGAACTAGCTATCTCATCTTTGATCCAAAAATAAAGGGGTCTTCCACCACCAGGAAAGACAAAAGGCCAATAAATACCTCTGAGAAGGAACAGATTTCAGATGGGTTATCAATATCAAAATGTTTTCAAACACTTAAAAAGGTTTGCTGGCAGCATTCACCATCCCTAAATTCTCCACAGATAATAATCCTAACATCACAGTACAAGTATGCTGTGCTATCAGCCTACTCCTTCTCCCAATACAACCCTGCATTCTTCTCCAGAAGGTCAGAGCACACATCTTTACAGAATAGAAAAGAACTCCCTCCTAGCTGCACTCCTAGTCTGTAGAGATGTCTCCTTAATGCTTCACAAAAGGAATGCTGATGGTGTTACTCAAGTGGATCCCCACTCTCATGTAACAACACTAAAAATGGCTCATCCTCAGCAGACAGTATCTGTGTGATTTCAGTTGTGACCCACCCAGAGTTACATAGCACAGTTTTTCAGTTACTAATACTTTAAAATATGGTTCTTAAAATAGAAAGGTCCCTTAAATGCTACTTCCTGGAGCACTCAACCTCACTTCTCGTTGTTAGCAGGCACTTCTAAAAAGCATGAACATCTAGACAGCTGCTTTGTGTAAGTACTCCAGACAGAAAACCTGTGCGTTCATTAAGGGGATTAGTCCAAGGCTAGGTGATGTGACTTTCAAGTTAAATGCTTCATTAAAATACCTGAATTTGGTGACAAAACCAATCCAAAAACATTGCCAGGTCATTAACAGCCGACATTCAAATCAAATACTAGACTTTACCTTGTGCTGGACAAAACTTAAGATTTTCTTCACTCATACTTCTCCAGAAATAATAGAGGGTTATGCAGGTTGTACCCTACAGTTTCATAATGTTAGAGAGAAGTGGCAGAGTAAGGGAAGCATGAATCAACATAGGCCACAAAACTCCACTGAAAAGCATTAGCCAAAAACACCATATATACACACACAAACGAGACATTTCAAGACTGATAAATGAAATCTAGTAGGCTTCAGAATGTCCAGGGGAAAAAAAGGGAAATTAAATAGAACTGATGTGTTTTTTAAAAAGGGGGAAAAAAATACCACATCAATAAAGAAGTGCAACAGGGAAGGAGGCAACACCAAGGTCCTACTAAATGACTCAGCACTGCCGTAGCTGACAGCCTACTTCAATTCCATGGAATCAGAATTATGCAGATAGTCACAGACTGGATCAAGCAAGCAGCTGCTCTCTCCCGCACACCCCATTCAGGGCCAAGACATATTTTTACATCTGGATCTAGCTGAAAGAAACCACTCACATCACTCCATGGCTAAGTCCCCCACAGCTTGGTGGTGAACAAGAAATTAAAAACCTAAGAGCACTCAGATTTAATGTCTGGAGAACAGAAGGCACATCCTTCACCCTAGCAGACAGAAAGAATGACGCTTTATGATAGAGATCTGGGTATAAGAAAAATTTTCACCTTCCCTCTTATTATGTCCTCCTAAGAGGCCACATCCTTTGTTAAAAAACCACAACTCAGATATGAAGCTTGATTCCATTGCGAACTGCTTTATGATCCCTTAAATGTTTTTAAAGTACATAAATAGCAAGACATCCAAAAAAAACCTGGACTTGTGAGAGATGATTAAATGACTACTAGCGGTGAATTAAAAACAATGGTGTGCAGTGGGTTTTTTCCACGGAATTACAGAATGGCTTAGGTTGGAAGTGACTTTAATGATCATCTTCCACCCCTGCTATCACGGGCAGAGACACCTTCCACTATCCCAGATTGCTCAGAGCCACCGGGCCTTGAACACTTCCAGGGATGGGGAATCCGCAACACTTCTGAGGAACTTGTTACAGTGCTTCACCACCCTCTGAGCAAAGGATGTGCTACAGCCTTCTGATTATTTTCATGGCCTTCCTCTGGACTTGCTCCAACATGTCCACATCCTTCTAAGGTTGGGGTCCTCTGAGCTAGATGAAGCACTGCAGGTGGGATCTCACAAGAGCAGAGCAGAAGTGGAAAATCAGGTTGCCTCAGTCACAATACTGATGGACCTGGGGCTGCCCAGTCCTGAGTTGGAAGACCATGAGTGTGTGAACAGTGACTTTCCATTTGTGGACACTGAAATTCTAACGGACCAGCTGTATCAGCCAAATATTTGCAATTCCATGAGGCATGATGGGATTCAGCACAGAGCTGTGAAAGAGACAACGGACGCTTCAGCAGCACCCCTGTCCATCATCTACCAAAGATCTTTAGAGTTGAGAGAGGTCCTAGCTGATCTAGATCTAGTTTTACTTGAATTTACAACAAGGGTACAAATGAAGACCCAAGAAACTACAGACCTAATCATGTTGCCTCAGTTCTTGAAAAAATTATGGAGGAAAAGATTATACTGGGTAATACTGAAAGGCATTTAAAGAATAACGCGACTATCAGGCACAGTCAATATGGGTTCACAAAAGGTAAACTGATTTAGTAACATTTTCTAGTAAGGTCACACATCTAGTGGACAAAGGGAAGGCAGCAGATGCAGATTTTCTGGATTTTTAGGAAAGCTTTTGACATTGCCTCTTACAGCATCCTTCTGGACAAGTAGTTCAGCTGCAGGACAAGTGGGTTCATGGTGTGCCGGGTGAAGGACCGGCTGAAGGACAGAGCTCAAAGGGTTGTAAAGTGAAGGGGGCCACATCCAGCTGGTGACCAGTCCCCAGTGGTGCTCCTCAGGGATCAGTTCTAGGGCCAGTCCTGTTCCTGTACTTCCCAATGATCTGGATGTAGGAGTAAAATACACCATTACTGAGGTTGCTGGAGATACCAAACAGGGAGGTGCTTTTGGCTTTTGTGAGGAACAGGGGGCTTTGCAGAGGGATCTACGCAGATTGGAACACTGGGCTATGATTTATAGCATGAAATTTAACAAATCCAAATGTCAGATTTTGCACCTGGGACAAAGTAATGCCAAAAACAAGCATAAACTGGGAGGAGAGGGATCTGGAGTATATGGTGGGCAGAAGCTCAGTCTGAGTCAGCAGTGAGCCCTGGCAGACAGGAGGGCAAACCCCATCCCAGGATGCATCAAAGAGCATCACCAGCCAGGCAAAAGGGGATTGTCCTGCTGCGTTCAGTACTGGTGTGGTCTCACCTCAAGGACTGGCTGATGTTCTCAGCCGCACAACTTACAAAGGTTGCAAAGGTGCTTTAATGTGTCCAGAGGGGCTCAACAAAGCTGGAGAAGGGGCTGGGAGGAAAAGTCCTGTAATGAGTGGCTGAGAATTTGGGGTTTGTCTAGTTTGGAGAAACAGAGGCTGAGCAGTGACCTTATTCTTCTCCACAGCTTCCCAAGGAAGAGATGTAAAAACGCAAGCTTTTACTGAGCTCTGTTCCATGGGACCCAGTGACAGGATACGTGGGAATGGTTCAGAGCTGCACCACAGGAGGTTCAGGCTGGATGGTTTTGCCACCAAGGGAGGGGTCACACACTCAAGCAGGCTTCCTAGAGAGGTGGTTGATGTCTCAACCCTTGACAGTGTTTAAGAGGCATTTGAACAATGTCCCTACCAACATGCTTTAATTTTTGGTCAGCCCTGAAGCAGTCAGGCAGTTGGGCTGGACGATGGCTGTAGGTGCCTTCCAACTGAAATATTCTGTTCTCAAAACCAGCTCTCTCATATGCACACACTGAGGTATGCATATAGCTAATACTGTAGTTTGTTCTCACTATTTATAAAGCCTTGTGTACCTACAGATACAGATCTCTCTCTCTACATAAAACCAGTATGTTTTATCACTGGGAAGATATTTATGAAAAGTGTGGCGTTTTCCCCCAGTTTTAAAGTGTCAAAAAGCATATAAATTGTTTTCAAACAGACACAGGTATCATACAGATTAATCACTAAAGAGCCGCCATTTCTAAAATTAAAACTCAATGCAATGAAACAGTTAGCGACTCCGTACAGCTGACCTATGGAGTTCAATCAAGGACATTATTCTGTAAAGAAATAAGGTGAGTGAGAAGGGAGGGACAGAAATTAAAACACTTTAACAGGTGAAACATGTATTGAATGATTCCATTTTCCATGCCAGCTGGAAAGCTGTTATTGAAAGAGACTGGCATACTTCAGCATTAACTACTTGGTTCAGGTCAATCCCAATTTCTCTAACGTTTTTCTCCCTCCCTCCTCCTGTTTTTAAAGGGCCAGATGCAATAGGCAGTTCTGTTTGTTTCTTTTGGGTCGTTTTGTTATAAATATTTTTATTTATAAGCCAGTTAAACTAAAGCAGTTTTGCATGGATCTGTGACCTCAAATCTCACTCAATGTAGAGGAGCTTAGCAGTTTAGGCAGATCAAACAAATCACCAGAAATCCAGAAGTATGTGAAATGAAGTCCACTTTTTCTTTTGAAAAGAAGGCTGAAGTGGCTTAAAACCATCATGCCTGCTGTTACCATGAGATTTTTATGGTTTTAATTAAGACTCATTTTCATAAAAAGGAATTTTAAAATAATTTTTTAATATGGGTAATGAAAAATATCAACTTCGTTATCTTAATCACATAACCCATCCAGGTCATCATCTACTGCCTTACCGTTAGATTCAACGCCACACAGTTGATCCTAACTGAAGAGACTAGTTTTACCTGCTCCCACCACATATTTCCATAAATTCAATAAATCCTATCCTTCAGATTACTTCACTATGACATTCACAGCCGTGCTTAGTATTTTTTACTGGGGGGTGGAAGAAGTAGTCAGCTCCCACAAATGCAGCATCTTACACAGTAATTTCCATTAAGAGATTTAGAAACAAAAACTAAGATATGACATGACCACAAAGAAAACCTACATTACTTAATACATACAATATATAAATCTGATTGCTCCATAATAATGTGATTGCAGGTAAATTATCCTATCCTGGTTTGGTTTCTTGTCTGCATCCCTTCCTCAATCTTCCAACAACCAGAAAATACCCATTTCAAATTTGTGTTCCTCTATTAACATTTTGAAAGCTATAAATAAATTTAGATTTCAAATCATTAAATACAGATTTACATCACGTAAGATACAAAATATCTTGACTTTTGGGAAAAAAAAAAAAAAAACATTTAATGTGGCAACTGAATGTGGTTGCTGAAAGGCATGGGCTGCCAATAAATGTGCAAGCATTTTTTTTTCATCTGAAGAGCAGATATACTGTTTAACCCTATGTAGGCAGGAGTGGAGGCACACTGTGGTGTCATAGGAAAGAAGGTACGTCATGTCCCAGGGCAATGCCATGCCTGCCCAGGCAGCAGCTGACAGCTCCAGAGCAACGTGTGGCTTACATTCAGAAATGGAAGCAACCAGATATTCTGATTACTGACCACTTCGTTCTGGGATGGGAAGAGAGAAAAGACAGCAGGAAACCTGGCACAGCTTCAAATCCCCCCTCTTCCACCTCCACATAAAAAAGCAAAAACCACATAATGCTTTGAAGAGTAACAGCTCCACTTCCCAGAAGACAGGGCCAGAGCTGCACAGCTGTGACACATGGCTTCCTCTTTCCCCTCTTCATTCAGCTGCTTGGTGCTGGCAAGAGAGCGGTAGAGGAATAAAATACAACCAAACAGGGAGGCTCAGTTAAAACTACTGATAGCAGTGCATGAAGCTTTTGTTCAAAGAGCACCAGCACATGCACTGCAGATGGGTGGAAGGTTGCAAGTAAAGCCATACCAGATGCACAACTTGATGCCTTTACTCTTCTACCACACCTCACCTCAGTTTGAAATGTAGCTCTTCAGACATGACCTCTATGACCAACAAGTGCTGAGGGAGGTGTAAGCACCACAATCATTTGAGCTGACCATTCATGTTATTACAGATTATGAAACCTCTGGCAAATTCTGCATCAAGTACAATGAACTAAAACAGGTCATCCAAGAAGACATGGAACCTCGTTTGTTTGGAGGCCTTTGTTTTCATTTGGGATTTGTTGGTTTTTTTCAAAGTCTCCTTTATGAAGTACCACTTAAAACTATCATCTGATCCCAAATAAAAGTGTTTCCTTCTGCACAGTGCAGCTATATACTGGCATTGTTATTTTAGAAAACCTTGCTGCAGATTACCATGGGAATCACACTTTTTTTTAAAGAGGCAAGTGCCCCCAACACTTTCAAGATCATATGTTTTCACAACTACCACATTTTCAAGTACAACAACAGAATAGAGATATTTTGCCCTTGAGAAAGGCATTTATTTAGGAGCTGTCTATTACCAGGTTAACATGTAAATAAATCTGTCCTGCAACAAAACTACTACTTATGGACCAGCTGTTCCATTGGTAATGTTCTCTTATATCCAGAATCACCAAAAGTTGTTTCAAGCCTACAAAAAAACATATTGCTTAACATTCCCACTTTGGCCAAGTTTGTTCTTCTTTTAACACCCAATAAGAATCTGACTTTAATCATCAAGACCTATATGCTTTGAACAAGAAAAGAAGATAAACACTTCATTATACACCTGCAGAAATGAGCCAAAAAAATATGGAAGGCATATTTTAGAGAACACTACTAATATAATGCAAATCAACTAATCTACAGTGGAATTCAATTATTTCTACAGTCTTATCTTCCTACAGTTACCTATATTTTAGTATTTTGTTCAAAGTGGGTTTTGAAGCCTCAAAAATACACTTCTGACAAAAGAACACTTGTCCTTCAAGCTTTGTATTTCAGACAAGCTTCTGTTTGAAGGTTTCCTCCATATTTTAGCTCTAAAATAGCAGGTTAAGCATCTTAAAGACAGTATAACAATTCTCAGTAATCCTCAATTAAATTCACTAGCGTTATTCCTCTAGATTCAACACCCATACTTCTCACCCTCACAGTTTCAATCTCCCTCATGTTTCCCACCCAGTGCTAAAGCACATCATTTTTCTCCTTTCTTAGCCTATCCCTATAACTGAATGAAACTAGAAAAACTTCTTTGAGTAACCCAGACAGCTCCATGCTATCTATTGTTCTGTGATGAGGCATGAACAAAGTTATCTTCCACCAACAAATCAAAGCTGTTCACTATTTATTTGGATTGTCATCCCTTAGGTTAACAAAACCTAATTCAGGGTACTTTCAATGCTTCATATTCAAAAGCACTAACAGCAAATAATTCCACCAAGTTGAATAATAGTGGGGATACTCAAACTACAGATTTAGAGAACAGGTTTTACAGTTAACATCACCATTACCAAAAGTATCAAATAAGGCTGCATTTTTTTTACACCTGAACCTCAACATTTAAGTTTGCTTTAAAAAACTTGATTATTACAGGCTGCCTATGTGTTTCTCTAACTTCCTCAGCTCACTTGGCAGAGAAAAACACTTGCCAAGCTTGGATTAGCATTTAGCAGCTTCAGGGCTAACTGTGCTTGTTGCTTCGACCTTGACAACCAACTGTATGGACACATTATTATATTTAAGCTTCCAGAAGCATTTAACATTTGATTCTGCTGGAAATACAGTTCTACTACTATATGTTTTGAAAATAAAATCACTTTTTCCTCTTTTGGAAGTCCATGATGATGCCAAACATATGCTTGTTTTCCAAACAACAACTGTTTTAAAGAAAGAAAATTCTTTCTGATGTTCCTGCCAAAAACAACATTCTGTGGCTTAAAGAAATTTGATAGTAAGCAGTTCACTCAGCTAAGGGAAGGAGGATTTACATTTGGCAAGGATTTACACTTCATGTCTTGCATATACTTCCCTCCATTTTAATTTTTTTCAGGGATGCATGTGGCAACTGGGAAGGGTTTTTGTTGTGGTTTGGGTTTTTTTACATCTCCAAGTATTTCACTCTAAAAATAAGGCATCTGTGGGTTTTACTAGAACTGACACAAAGCAGAAGTTCATCATATTATTTTTCTTTTTTACAGGGAGTACTAGGATATAGAAGCAAGTTTCAAAAAGTAGTAAAAAACTTCAGAAAAAATGCATCAGCGAGAGTTTGCAGCAAGAGGAAGTAGAATAGAAAATGTACACGAGGAAGTGGCTCACAAAACATTAACAGCTTCATTTTAAAGCATGGAACAGGGAGAGAAAGCAATGGTTTTGGGGTTTCAGCAGCCGTTGTCACAGGCAGCACTATTACTACAAACCCAGTAAAGGTAGTTATTTCACTGACACCTCAATATTTTCAGATTAAGAGACAAAATAGCTAACAGAAACGTGCAGATTGTACTATATACTACATAAGATTGATATCGGTACATTTCAGAAAGACGGGATTAAGATGAGGGTTCAATCTGCTGCAATATTTAACTCTGTCCTTCATTAATAACTCACAGAATAGCAACTGGACCAATTTACTAAGTTATGTAAAATATTTATGCCATTCCAAGCAGCTAAGACCACAGAAGTCCTGAAATTTTCCCCAACTGCGGAGCATTACCTGCCTCTCCCCAGCTTTTGCAAACAAGAGTTCTAAATCCCATTGAACAGAACCTTGCCATCACCCTCCAAGACACAGAAATTACTGAAGACTGCTGAACCTGCTCCAGCATCAAGCCAACCAGTCAGACAATGCTCCAGCCAGCTGAGTGACCAAGCACGACAGCAAGCTGCAGATCCACACGAGCTTCAAGGCTCTCAGAACTGATAGCACAGCAACCAGAAAAATATTACACAAAGTACACACCTACTCCAGTAAGATGGCAAGTATTCGAGAAAAAAAGAACCAGAATCCCAATGATGTTACAAGAGTATTTCAGATGCAGCTATTTCAGGATAATAAAAATCCTTAAGGTTAAAAACTTAACCACTTCTTAGTCCACCTACATGGAAGCTTTTCTTGTCATTACCAGTGCAATTCCAGTAGAGAAATTCAGCAACTAGATATGAAGGTCTGTCTTTACAGCATGAATAGATTGAGCTGTAAGTAAGTGTAGCTCCTAATGTCCACTGTGAGCTTGTGTGGAGCTACCCACCCTGAATCAAAGGATACCTGAAATTTCAGTATAGTCTACAAGAGCATGAGCAGTGCTTGATGACAGGCAAATGTAATAGCTACATTTCATGTGAGGGCTGAAAGATTGTATTTTGGCGCATTCTCAGGCACTCCTCCTCATTTCAACCTTCAGGTATATATATATACCATGCCCAAGTTTTACAACTCTTTACTTGCTTAAACATACAGTGACTGCTACAGTGAAGATGTACAAGACCTGTAGGACTGGAAGGGAAAGCTTCAAGAGAAGCAAGCTGGCTGAGCAGAAGGAGACAGGATCTCCTCCATCTAGGGGAAAAAAAAAAAAAAGAGAAACAAAAGAAGCTGCTGAAATGCTAGTTCCTGGTTTCTTCTGCCAAAAGGAGAGTGGATAGAAAGCACATGGCTTGCACATCTGCTTATCTAGCAATGCAAATACCCTTCTCCTACTATTCAGTCAAATAACCTGACACTGTAACCAAGACATCCTCTTTAAATATGACTTAAGATTTAACTGCAGCTCCATTCCAGCTCAAGTTGGGATAAAGAGGTGAGAAGAAACTTCAATATTCCATTTGCAAAAAACATTGGTGCAAGAGTGTCTTCAAATTCAGCATGAAATCGAAGGATTCATTTGAAGTGATGTATTATTGTCCATGCTTGCAGCTGTTTAAGCATTCAAAGCAGCAGCCAAGCTTTATAAAGAAAAATACTGCTTTCCCAGGAAATAACTTTGCAGTAAACCTGTGCTGATATAAGTTCCAGAGAATTTCAACATTCTATAGAAAACTCATCAGCAAGACCTAACTGCTGCAGCAAAACAAACTCAAGAGCCACAGTGCCACTAAAGCCCCCATTCTAATTCACAAATTCAAACTTCATTTATCCTTTCACATGTAATGAGGCAGAAAAACTTCTCAAAGAAGCGTTTCCAAAGGCTCTTTGAAGTTTCAAAATAAAACAAGCTTTGCAGGCCTTGTCTTCTAGCACATAAGTCCCCACAGCTGCCTGTTGCTCTGTTAGGACAACACCAAGCCCATAGCAGATGAATGGTTTTCCTCAGCATCACTTGATACTGACCTTTTCAACTAGGGGATTTCAAAACCATCATCAAGAAATCAATTCCAACATTCACTGGATACTATTAACATGTTTTGATGTATTATGCATCACCCATTACATACACAAGCTCTCCAACTATTACTTGTTATGAGCAAAGTGGTTTGCCACTGTGAATATGCCCAAGAAACCTGGATCCGTCAGCTGAAGTACTGAATAACACTCAATTTTTCTGCTTCTAAAACATACACTTGAAAATGTAAAAGTGAATCAGTTCAAGCATGCAAGTGGCACAAGTATAATGACTACTCAAATCCAAAATATTTGATTCATCTGGCATATTTTGCTATACACTCAATAGAAACACACACTGTCCGCTATCACTGAATTTGGCTACCAAATCTCTGTCAGAATAAAAAGATATTTGTTAGATAGGAAGGCGCTCCAAGAATCTTGAAGCAGTAAATAAAATTCTGCTGAATTGAGAGGGCTACAAAAGAAGAATCCCCGTACATTCTGGGTCACTTCTAGACCCAAAAACCACCACCAGTTCAATGGCAGAATATTTCAGTATGTGAAAGGAAACACTTATTCACAACATGTTGAAATTCCAGACACCTATAAATCCTTAACACAAATAAAATACAGAAATACCAACAAATATTTACCGTACTTAGAAGCCTTCAAAATAATTCTCCAGCTACCTCACCTGCCAAAAATAAAGAAATCAAAGATAAGCCTCAAGTCTGCCACTTAAATCAGCACAAAGGCTGCCATTTTGATCTCCAGCTGTTCGTACAAATTTCTTAATTTCTTCCCAAACATTATGGTTCTTTTTGTGGGAGAAGAAATTACATCCATCACTAGCTAAAAATGTTTCAGTCATTTATAATAACTGAAAATATAATTTTCAAAAGAGGGGTGAAAAACAACAGTGCTTTACCAGTTAAGAAAACAACCCAATGCAACATTTCAACAGCTTTTATCAAAGATTGGCTTAGATCTAAATACTAGTTAAATGCGAAGGAAAACATTTGGTTAAAATGTAACAAATGAATCTGGTGCATCTTGATCTTAGTCTGGTTTTAGAGGTAATAATGAGAATTAAGTTCTCAGGAGAGAATGTAAGTGCTATGACAGTTCTGCTACAGAGCTAAGGCTCGAGGTGCTTCAATTTAATTCTCAGTCGAGACACTAATTTCTCCTAGATTACAGGTACTCTGTATGTGAGCCTTGCAAATGGAGAAGATTATTCTCTTTTCTTTTCAGCGAATAAGCAGCAACAGCCTGCGACTTATCATACTCCTTGTACTTCCTTGCAGGGAAGCTTCCAAAGGTGAAGTTCAGTTACATCCCACACTGGAAGACATTTGTAATCTGAGCCTATCAATGATCTCCATATACTGTAAACCAGTAAGATTAGGGAACTAAGAAATTAGCCTGACAAAACCAATTGCTCCCCATCAGTACTGTATAATAATGTATTTCTGCTACTGAGATAATTAACAAAACCTAGTATCATAACCCGCTGGGCACGGGCAGCCTGGTCAGTAACTTACACCAGCAGTGCAATTCATGTGATACGCTGTCTATGGCTCAGGATCCTGTGCAAGCAAAAATAAAACAAAATCAAGTCAGAAATAATGACCACAATTTATCTAATAATTTCAGCTAGAGACACACACAAACCAGGAAGTAATAACACTTCCCATTTGAATTGAAGGGTCCAAGAAGAGCTAGCTGTATTATATAACCTGTATTAGATTCCAGTGCAGTTACAAGACACATTAAGTACACACCAGCTAAAGGCAAGCCTGCAAAAGCAGACTGAAACAAACTTCAACAGTATTTTTTGCTCCTTCCTCATACAAAGCAGTCAAGAGAATTCTGGAAGACAGTGCTCTAGGACTGCTCAACAGAACAAAGAGTACACTAAGATGTGACTGTCCATGTAGGAAGCTTAATCAAAAAACAAAGACTTGCAAAGGTATGAAAGCGAATTCACTGTCCAGGTGACAACCAATACAGTGGCTGAAGCAGCCATCACCAGCTCTTCCAGAATTCTTCACCAAAGTATCTGCTCTGGTTTGGTTAGCTTTTCAGAAACCCTGTCCTTCTCATCACTGTGTAAGACACTTCAAGACACTCTACCATCTGTCAGATGATGGCTTTTCTTACTCTTTCCTCCATACAGTGACACTGCCCCCAGACAGTGTTATTCTTGTTTCAGAAAAGTAAATAGCATGTACCTTCTCACTGAAGAACAAAGTAAATATACCTGAGCTAAAGTAGGCACACCAAAGAATAGCTAATGTGCTACTCCCAAAATCATGATCCCTTGAGGCACGTTTTACAAGACTGAAAACCAAACCAGGTTTATGCTGTTATTACATATGAAATGTCATGTGCTATACCATATAAATCAAGCATGAAGCCACAATAACTTATTCCTGCTATGAAAATGCCTTTTTAAAGCACAAGCAATTCTATTTCTGACATGTAAAGTCATTTTTAATACTTCCATGGACAAGTAGGAAGATTAACAAAGACTATTCAATTTCTGTAACTATTGAGTATAATCAAGACTATTGTTTCAGTATCTGATTAAAAAAATGTTTTCTATTTTCTCTTTATTTGAGGAAAATAGCCATGGAAAACGAGAAGAGGACTGGCTCAATTATACATTATTTCATGTACAACAAAACCTCTGTGTTCACTGCCTAATAACTCCATTCATACTGCCGCTAGCTATATAAACACAAAACTAATCTTCCAGCAAGGGACAGAAAAAGTTTGCTTTGCACAACTCATCCCCAGAATTCAGCTGGAAACAAATCAAGTTTCCACATCATTTAAGGGAAGCACAGTATGGTCCTAGTCTCAAATGAATAGCTGCAGATAAAACATCCTAATTCTTACTAAGAATGACTTGGGGCCTGTGGGCACATAACTGTCCTTCCATCTTAGCATAGCTTCTTCTGATGAGAACTTAAAAGGCAAAAAGCTGTAGCATAACAACTAACAAAGCTCAGTTCCACAGCTCAAATACAGGGTTTAATCGTCAATCCTTGAAGTTTGCAAGCACTTTGTAACCAGTAACTTTCACAGATGTCCAGGTTGAGCACAACTCTAGTGTAATTATTTTCTATCATGTCAGCATCCATGTATTAGAGGCCGCACAACTTCACATCTGAACTGCAGATCACTGTAGTGTGGGACAGCATACTGGAGGATAAGAACTGCAGCCTTATTCCATTACCTCACTCCTCTCTTCAAGTACACTCACTATTAGTTTATGGAAAATACTATATCAGCCAAAGTCAAAACAACAGTCTGTCTCCTCTAAAAGCAATATTTTTTTATTCCCTATGTGAAGTTTTAAAAAGCGGGACAGTCTTGCATGACAGGCAAGAAAACAAAACCACCTCACCCCCAGATATAAAGTTTCTTAAAGTTCCTGGCTGCTTTCATAATTCGCCCCCATCTTTTCCTAACAGGATTACTGTCCCCTCATTCCCAATAGTTTACAAAAGAGGCACAAAGAACTACAGCTTTCTCCTACTCCTGCACAAACAGCACACCCGCTACATGTGCTTTGAAGTGTTTTCTATCAAGGAATCTCACAACTGTATCCAATAACCCATCATTCAAGTATTGGCCCCACTTCACAGATTGCCGCTCAACCTAAAACTATCAACCCTTCTCCTGTTATCTGCAGCGATTACTGAACTATATGAGAAAGAAAGAGAATAAACAAAGCACTTTTTTAACTGCTTTTAGGTCAGTGTCAGACACTGAGCAGTTGAGATAAATCCCTGTCTTCACACGCCTGCATTCACTCAGACTTCAAGCTTCTTTCTCAGCGACACATTTACTTAAGAGCCAAGGAGGGAAAAAAACCTATTAGTCCACAGAAAAAAAAAAAAAAAAAAAAAAAAAAACCAAACAAAAAAAAAAAAAAAAACGGGGGGGGGGGGGGGAGGGTTTAAAAGTTCCCGAGCTGTCAAGGACTCACAGCGCCCTTCAAAGCCAAAGACGATGATTTCTAAGTACTTGAAGAGCGCTGGACATCCGCACGCCTGGCCGGTGCCACGCCGCGGGGCCGCTCTCGGGGGCGAACACGAGCGGGGGCTCCCGGGAACGGCCGCCGTGCTCCCGCTGCCCGGACGGAGCGCCCCGGGGAACACGGGGAACACTTCGGGGCCCCGACCCCGACCCCACTCACGGAGGGCTCCGGAGCCTTCCCCCGAGAGCGCCGGGGGGAAGGGGAACGCGCCCCGCGGCTCCGGGGAGCGGTGAGGGGCCGAGGCCGGCGGAAGGGCTCGGAACAAAGCTGAGGCGAGCGGGCCCGAGGACGGGCAGCTCAGCCCGGGCCAGCGGAGCACAGCCAGCAGCTCCGGAGCGACCCACCGGCGCCCCCGCCGCGGCCGGGAGGAGAAAGGGGCTCCCGCAGGGCAGCGCCGGGATTATCCCCGCGGGCTGAAGACCGCTAAAAAGCGGCTGCTGCCGCTCCGCGCTCCTCACAGGCGGGGAAAGGACCCTCTGAGCGCCGCCGCCGGCCCTTCTGCCCTCCCTGCACGGTGGCCGCGGGGGGCCGGAGCGGTGCCCCGCACCCACCTGGCGCCGCGTTCCGTCCCATCCCGCTCCAGTCGCCGCCGTTCCAGCGCTCCAGCCGCCGCCGCCTTCGCGGGCTAAGCCGCCGCCGCCCCGCCCCCTCAGCCGCGGGCCCCGCCCCCTCACCGCCCTTATGGTCCGCGCGCGAGGGGCGGGGCGGAGCCCGCCAATGGGGAGCAGGGCCCTGCGGCGCCGAGGGCTGATCGGCGTGGGCAGCGGCCAATGAGAGCGCCGGGGGGGCGGGGACAGCTGTCAATCAGCGGCCCCTACCTGGGGCTGGCGAGCGGCCGGGCGCGGAGGATGGCAATTCTCTCTCTCCTCCATCCCTCCCCGCCATCCTGCCGTCTCTCTCTCCCCACCGGCTTGGCCGTCCCCGCCGCTCCGACCCCTGCCAGCCGCCCAGGAGCTCTCGGACGGCCCCCGAGACCCACGTGCCCCTCGGGAGCAGCCGCCCCTTTCCTCAGTGCCCGAGCCGCTCCTGCCCCGCCCGGCTGCGGGACAGCGGTGCCCAGTCCCTCGCAGACCCCGAGGCCAACTGGCGCCTCCCGCACGTTGCTTGCGGGGTCGGTGCTGTCACCCACCCACCGCCCCGGCCTGTCTTCTGTCCGCAAGAGGCCTCTGTGGCGCTTCTGCCCTCATTCCCGACTGCCACAAGCACACCCACCCCCGCTGCCCTTTCCTTGCCCTTGCGACCCAATTCCTGCTGAATCCAGCTCGTGGGCATCCGGGCCCCCAAGAGATCCATGTTTATCCAGACGGGCTCTCTCCGCGCTGGGCAGGTGCATTGCGAGGACTGCAGCTGCCGAGCCAGCCCCAGCACTGTGCCCAGCTTTGCCCCAGTTGCCGCCCTTTGTGGTTATCCCTGTGGCGGGGGCTTTTGTTGCGCTCCGCAAAGCCTTTTGCATAAAAGTAGGTGGGAGCGTAACACGTGAATCAGATTTTGGAGGGCCAGGGCGGGTAGAACAAGCGCTAAATGGATTTTAATGGCCCAGGTGGCTTCAATAACTAACGGCAAGTAACACAGGCCGCCCCAAACCAGCAAGCTCATGAAGACTGAAGCTCAGTTCAGCAGGCTGTCCAGATCGACAGAGTCTCTGCTTGGCCTTTACATGGGACAGAGAAGTCAGGAACACCCCCGTGGCCATGACTCGGGATAATGCTCTACAGAAGAGGAGCAGGCGATGATGGGCAGCCGATCATCATCGCCCTCCCCTCATCCATGGAGGCTCAGGCCGCTCCGCTGCAGGCGCTTGGGCCCTGAGGAGCGGTGAGGCACTGGTGTCCCCACCTGTGGAAAGCTGAAGGGGCAGCCCTTCAGCAGCCCTGGAGTCGTGTTGAATAAATACTGTTCAGTCAATAAAAATACTCACAGCTGAAAGTAGAAGTTTTTTTAAACACCATCTCCAGTCAATTTGCAACCAGAAGTTTACTGAACTCGAACCACTTCGGTTGTACCACTTCAGTTACCCATATCTTGCCTTACAGCAAAATTGCAGGCTCACAGATGTCCTTTTCACAAAAAAAAAAATTAAACAAAAAAATTTTTAAAAAAGGGTATTTCTATAATTTTTAAAAAAATTCTTTGTATTTGAGGTACTTGTATTGCTCATGGTAAGAAGCAACAGCTGAGAACCACTGCTGTAATCACTCCAGGTTACACAGCAAAAGCAGCAGGCCAGCTTTGAACTGCTGATGGTGACAGTTTTATGATCGCTAGCAAAGTAAACAGAAAAGAAGTCTTTAAGTAACGTAACCCTAAAAGAAGGAAGCAGCAGGCTTTTTACGCAGCTAAGGGCTTAGTGGGACAAAAGTCCTAAGAGAAAAAGAGTCTCAAGATTTTCAGAAAAATCCATTCTCTAACCAAAAAAAGGAGTATTTTTCCTAAAACACATATGCAGCAAGTGGAAACTCTTCAAAGACTGTAAAATAGAACAGAGGGGAAATGACTTGCTATTGTTAAAATACAGCTGCATTCATGCTCATTCAGTGGTCCTTTTTTCATGCTGAAAATGGGATCTTGAGGTTTTAAAATATTAATTTCAAACAGACCTATCTCTACCAGTACTTTTTTTCTGTTCCATCAATACAAGTAAGTAGCCTGTGTGATGCAAGATATTAATTAACATTTATTTCGTTCCGGCTGCTTCCCAGTCTCCTGGATTACTTCTTAGCTTTCATTTTTCTCCTCTGTATTCATGACATTTTTAATGCCATTTCTAATAACATCTAGATCTTGTAAGAAAGGAACTCAGGCACAGTTTTATTACTGCTGCTTTGACCTTGCCTTTGAATTTGCAAATAAGGCAAATCTGCCAAACAATTTGTGTTGAATTGATATTGAGTTTTCATTAAGCGAAAAAGAAAGGTGGTTAAATTAAATGCAAGGGAATAATTGAATCAGTATTTGTATGAACCAATATTATTTTTAAGTTAAATCATGCTTCAGAAAAGCCTTGTGAAGGCAGTAAATAGAGGCTTAGTCTGGCACACCAAGAGATATCCAGGATTGATCTTCTATTAATTTCACTTGAAGGAAGAACCAGACTTCAGAGGGTAATGAAAAAGGAGGGTTATTGGAGGCTGAAACCAAGATGAGCTAGTGGAAGTGAGCATGAATTTTCTTAATGTCTGCTTCTAATATCATTGGTTCAGATCACATTTATAAGGACTTTCTTGTCTTGAATAGTTAATTTTGCACACACGCAAAAAAAGATATAGCATAAGAAGAAACAATATTTTGAAAGTCTGTTATACAGCTTGTTGCTTCCTGCTGGAGAGCATATTTCATGATATGAAAACCCTTTTGTCTTTCAGGAAACACAAAATTGCTGAATAATGTTAAAATAAATAGTGTTGCGCAAATGATTTACAGTGCCACCGATAATCATTACAACATCTCTGATTATTAATGGTACATTGATAGACCCCTGCAGAGTTTCTTGCTGAATCAGCTTTTGAAATAAATTGCTTTCCCTCCATCTGAAGCCGCACCCCAGAGAAAGGGGAACCATGTCTTGACTGAAGTAACTGAGTTAGGATAATCAGCAGATACATACACTGCACAATCTAAGATGCTCTATGAATTACTACATCTCTGTTAGTGGAGTTTATTTTCCTTTATCACAAAACTCTTCAGCCTTTACAAGGCTGCACATGTATTTCTCATACTATTCATGATTCATTGATATTACCATATGACACATTTTTCAGGAATACTTTCCTGAGACAATTAATTACTTTGCTGTTTCTTTATTGTTTTCCTTCTACTATCTCTGCATTGCTGGAATACTGAAAGACTAGCAAAGAATATGAAACCAAGATGCAAGTAGATCCTCAAAGGAAACATTCAATGTAAGTTCAAAGAGTCACTGTGTAATCAATCTTGAGAAAAAAAAAATGCAGGGAAGCAAGAACAAAAGGAAGCCTAATAACTTTTCAAGACAGCTACTTTCATCAACTAAACAGGAGTTGTAATTCTGCCAATTAATAGTAAGGTCCATTAACTGTAAGTCGTAGAAACTATTTGCAAAGCGCTCGTTTTTCTTTGCTGGCCCTGACATTTTGGGAGGGCAGTGTAGCAGGATATCCTATGAAGCAAGGACTGGTGATCTATAGCAGCAGTGGACAGACTCTCTTAATGGTTTTACAGTGTTGCCAGTTGAACAAGCTCCCTTTATAAAAATAAACACAGGAAAGACATGATTCCAAGTTCCCTGAAGGATTAAAAAGTTATATACAGAAAGCTGTAGTTGGTAGTGTACTGTTGATTTAGTGTGGCTAGGACTAATGGGATGAAACTAAAAATTGGGAACCAGGGTGAATATCTAGGGGAAGGGAAGGGAAGGGAAGGGAAGGGAAGGGAAGGGAAGGGAAGGGAAGGGAAGGGAAGGTCACAAGGATAGCTGGGTTTCTGCAAACAATACAGTGTGAAATGTTTCAAAGAGTACTGTAACAAACACTTTCCCATCAGCTAAAGACGAGCTAATTTTTTTTCCTCCTGGCTGGATTCACTATAGCTTTTTACAAAGTCAGCAGTTCTTTCTTAAACTTCTGTGCCTCTTTGTATTATGGCCATCAATCATAGCAGAGGTGTAATATCAAGAGAGAAAAGATCTCTTATATAGGTAAAAACAGGCTTTCCTGGAGAAAAATAAAATGGCGAGGAATAAAACATGTTGTTCAGTGTCAAAGGATTTATGCAGTGTTCTGGGAAGTCCCTAGCTGCTTTCTCACTCTAATAAGCCCATAAACAGACATGGATATTGAAAGATTCATGATAACTGTGTTGGATTGCTCCCAGCCTGATGTCCAATAGTTACTGGTAGCCTCACTCCATCAGATTTGTCTGTCTCTCTTGTCTCTCTCAAGGGTGAAGTTTACCCACAGAGATTGCTACCATCCATTTCCCACTAACTTTCAGCAAGAGGTTATCATCTAGATCCCTCAGGGCCCCTTAGAAATCTCTCTTCTGTAGAAAAGAGTGAGTGCCTCAGTGCTGTACTCCATTACTATCTCTGACTTTGGGAAAGGCAAAGGGACAGAGTGTAGATAAGCTATCAGAACAAGAAGTGGCTTTGGCTTATATTTGAATCCCTGTGATTTGCCTTACATATGGAAGGTACTTTGAATGACACATGGATGCCCAAAACTGTAGAGCCAAACCCAAGCTTGTTCAAAACCTTGGAATGTCCCAGCAGCATCCCACTTCTGTGGACGGACATTAGCTGCAGTCTAGTATGTGAGGTAAAGTGAGGGAGGAATAATGAAGGAGACGGCTGTGATGAAAGAATTAGTTATGTTAAATTATTTTTCCTTTTTTTTATTTAATTGTAAAAATCATAGTGGGTGCCAATAAAAAATATGCTCCTGGCATATCCTGGAATTGGTAGGAGGAATATTACATAGCAAACAAACATGAGGAGTACAGTAAAAAAGTCAATAAAAATAGAAAAAAAAAATTCCATCTTTTCAACCATACGTATCTCATGGGAATAAAGCTGTCATGGAAGCACCCTGATTATTGATCTCAGTGTCTGCCTCACAAGTATTAGCTTCTTTTTATGCACAGCCATTCAGATGGCAGGGATCAAATGACCAAGTGTGCAAGGATGCACAACAGTGAGTACAAAATGCTAACCTTCTGAACCTTCCCTGGCCCACTGCACACATCTTCCTCTTAGGAGTGCTGTGACAAGTGAACTGTTATATCCTGATATGTGACAGGGGAGTGACACAAGGCCGATGAGACTGTTTCCTTCCAGCAGCTTGACCAAGGAGTTTACTTTCCAGCTGAGATGCCACTCTCCACACTTCCTGACCCCAGCTTCTAGACACAGTTGGATCACCAGTTAGGCTTGTCCAGTGGACTTGGCATCTGGTGTCCCAGAGTGGAAGAAGCTGAGATTAAAGGATTCAGGTAAAAGTAAAGGTAGAAGTTGAAGAGTACCAGAAGAAAATTAAATGTATGAATCATAGAGGTGAGATGCAGTTTTACTGAGACCACCTTTCAAAAATGATTGTAAATAAACTGCAAATAGAAAAGTTAACAGTAGAATGAAATTGTGAGAGTAGTGATAGGGACATGGAAAATGGGGCCACAATGGCAGAGAGAGTTATCTTAATCCACCTTCCTGTGCCAAGCCTGCATAAATAAGAAAGATATGGTTATGGACTGATGTCTGCTTAATTATTTTAAGGTATTTAATCTAAAGCAGAGAATTTCACATTTCCTCGTGTATTCTTGCCTAGTTTCTGTTGTCAAAAATGTTTTGCTAATAACTAATGTAACTCTTCCGTGATGTTTTTTAGCACATTCTTTTCTCTTGATATCTGCAATGGATACAGAGAACAGATGGCAACCTGAGATTATTTGAAAGCTTCTCACATCTCTCCAGTCATTCATTCACTAAATTAAAGCTCTATCTCTTTCTTTCTTGCCTCATTGTACATGTTTTCTAATTCTCTGGTCATTTTCCTTTCTTTCTTATGAATTCCCTCCACATTTGCTGAAGTTCACTACCCAGACCTAGACACACAGCTCTCAATACCAAAGTCTCATGTTTGCTTTTACTGTAATTGTATGACACTGTTGATACATATCCCACTTGTGAGTCACTGCAACCTCAACATCTTTTTCAGCAAAATTTCTGCCTAGTCAGCTGTTTCCCATTCTGTGTTAATGTACTTGATTTTCCCAGATTAAGCACAGACCTTGTGTTCTCCTCTTTGAAGTAAGTTCAGCCTAGTTTTTTTTAGCCAGCTGTCCCATTTGTCAGGATCACTTTGATTGCTATTCCACCAGCTTTGTGACATCTGCAAATGTGCTAAACATAATTTCTACTTCATCATCCAGGTCCCTGAAGTAAATACAAAACATTACCAAACTCAGGACACATCCCTAGAGAATCTCAGGCAACAGTTCTCCATTGTAGTACTGAACATTTGCTAACTATTACCTGATTACTGCTTTCCAAACAATCTTCTTCACCTTCTTAAAAGAATGTCTAGCAGTGTTATAACCTCTCTCTATACCAATGTTTTAAAGGAAGCTGAAGTTAAGAATTTCCTTAAGACTTGTGAGTATATGAAATTTGATTACTATCTCTTGTTTGTATTATGGAACACTTAGTATTTGCATAAGAGACACAAAACCATATTTCAGAATAGACAGTGAAAGCTGGGCATTTTGGATACCAGGCAAGGAAAACTTGGATTTTCACTCAAAGAAAGTACTTAGACTTTGAGCTTTAGTAAGTAATTTGTATGTGAGTGTTTGCTCACATGTCTGAGGGCTCACATCATTATGATTGATCTTGAAAATGACAATTTTCTTTTTAATGAAGTTTTAGTATTCTGTATTTATTCATTTCCTTTTTTTTTTTAAGCATATTTTTTATTGTCCGTAATGACATAGCTGCAGCATGCAAATTCTCTAGCTTTTATTCTTTTTAGCTAGAGTTAATACAATTTTGCTACATTTTAGACTCAAAAGCAAGGGAAATCATGCTCCTCCTGAAAGCACAATGCACATGTCTTTATGCAAAGTTGAAGAGCAATCACCATGATAGGTTCCCATCTTGCACATTATATTCTCAGCCTCCTGTTGTCTCCAATTAGACTTATGTACCCATGAAGCATGAAGCCCGAGTCCCTTCAGATATCAGTCATGAGCTCAGTCCTGCAAGGCTCCCTTGCCCTTGCATTATCATAGGCCCTTCTGCCTGAGCTACGTGGGAGTGTCGCAGTTCCACCTGTACTTTCTGGGTCAGCACACTCATTTCTTTGCAAGATGAAACCTGATATGAAAAGAGCACAAAAACTATCATTTTCTGTGGGTCTTAATGTCTGCCCGAAGGCTGCGCGGATGCCTACGGTCTTCAGGGGACATGCCTAGGCTCTCCTTTCTCATATACAATTCATATTGCATTCACACGTGCCCCAGTGTGCAATCAAATCTTATCCGAGTGCATGCAAAGTGGAATAGGCAAGAGGCATTGGCTGCACTCTGAGTGCTTGCTGTGTCAAAAGGAACAGGAGTCCTTACTCCCAATGGTAATTAAGCCTTGCTGGGAAATCAAGCGTATGTCTTATAGAATAGGCTGCCTCTTCTGTTTTCTTTCACTCCCTCCCCCTCTCAACCCCATTTTGGATAGGAAGGAATAAAAGAAATGGAATGAAGGGGAGATTTTAAGTAATTCTTAACAGCAGTTTTTCAGTTGTAGGAAAATGTGTTGTTTGGACAACAGCATTACAAGAGGAATTCTTAACTGATACTGGAAGGAAATAACAGCAACCACAACAAGACAGAACAAAAACCTGTCAGAATAAAGGAATCTTGGTCAACCCACAGAAAGGGCTATTGGGAGGCTCTGTAGCAGAAAGAATAGCAGAGCCTTTATGCAATGTAGATGCTCAGGGAGGCGAGGCAGCAAGGAGAAATAGAGGCTATTTGCTCGCTTGGTTTTAGCTGGAATGGGAGATGGCTGTCTTTCCTGTCATACATCAAACCGAGCTCCGGAACTCCACAACAAAAACAGTTCAATACAGACTGTCTGCAGCTATGTCTTTTTTATTCTCCTTTTTCAACCAGTGCTGCATGGGAAACCACATTTCACACATGCTCCCCCAGCTGAAAAAAAAAAAGTCCGTTTAGAAACAACTGTCATTACATAGCATATTTTCCTCATTATAAGGCACTCAAAGAACAAGAAAAAGCCATCTGCTGTAACTTGGCTGCCCTTTCCATTTTAGGTTAATCCACGTTTCTAGCTTTTTCATCCCCATTCCCAATGAAATCTTTCTAAAAAAAATTGATGGTTTTACAATTTGTATTTAAGCTTTCTTATTCAATTCCAGTTCTTTTGTCAGAGTATCAGACAAAAGCATCATATCTTATAGAAAATAGGTCTGCCTAAACTTTGAACATGATCTTCAATTTTTAGGCAGATCTCTGGGGAAAAGGACTTAAGGTCCCATGGGATTAATAGTCCCAGCTTTGTGCTGGATGCTAAAATATAATGGCATCATAGCATACCTTGAGTTTAAGTACTTTCTTGTACAGAGTTCTTGTGTGGAGCATTCTTTCCACTTCCACTTTAGATTTCTAGGAGGTTGCTAGAAGAAGCTGTTGTACTGTGCTTTGTACAATCAGAGAATTGCACCACGTCCTGTCTCTTGGGGAGGCGTTTGATTTTTGTTCTGCTTAGTTCTATCTATTGTGTCTTAATCTAATACAAAAGTATCTGTGTGGCAAGCAGAATGATGGGAAATGTTTGCCCTCGAGTTCTAATGCTGTCTCTCCTATTTCAGTCTTGTTAATGAACAGCAAAACAATACAACAAACCGACAAGTCTGAGCTTCTCTTTGATATCACAGCAGGCACATGGAATGGCTTCTCCCAGGCATACTGATCGCTTTTACCACATTTATAGTGCTCTAATAAATGCTGCTTGGAGCCGCTCCAGGCAATTGTAATTAATTCTCAGTGGGATGCTCATAGTGGTCACCCCGGATCAGAAAGGTCAGGACTTTGTCTGTGCCTTTACAACATCAGTAAAAATTAAATACCCGCTTTCCCCAAAGGTCATCACAAGCCAAATACACAAAACGATCAATCTCAATCAGTTTCTCGTTCCCTGCTGTTTCTCATTATTTCTGCAGATATCCTAAAAATTAAAAGTAAACACACAAACAAATCAAGGCAGAAGGCGTTTTCAGCGTTGATCTAATCCTCTCTCCTATGCAAGCAACTAATGGAGATGCAGCCAGGGAAAGTGAGAGAGGCCCCTGAGCGCGTGGAGAGCCAATTCACCTATGGGGACTCTGGCTTTAATTAATCTCCCTGCCTTCTTAGGGTGGCTAAAAGAGGAAAATCCAGGCTGGAAAACATCTGTTGCACGGCGGAGGCAGCAGCAATTCAAGGTAGAAGCCTACGGAACCTGAAGGAAATATGCTTCCCTGGCTGCCGGCGCGGGGCGAGAAGCGAGGGCTGGAGCCGCCTCTCAGCACCATGGACAGGGCGAGCCGGGAGGGACGGGGACACGGAGGGATGGCAGGGAAAGGACAGGCAGGGAGCGGGACAGGCAGGCCGGGAGAGGGGCTGCCCACCCCATGGATCCCCGAGGCTGCCGCCCCATCTCCGCGGAGCCGCCCGGCAGCCGGCCGGGAGGGGAGCCGGCTTTCTTCGCTGCATGCGTTTATCGCCAGCGCTCCGCTGTATTTTCCAGAACTTGTCATGGCCTTTGAAAAGGGCAGTGTGAAACCAGTTGTCGGTTTTCTTTCTGTTATTTTTCTTTTCTTTTTTTTTTTTTTTTTTTTTTTACTGCTGCATCTCTCAGAACCTGGCAGTTTTGCAAAGGAGGAGGAGGAGAGAGGAGGAGACCTCAATGCAAGCAAAGTGCAAAAATAAGGAAGAGAAATAGAGCAGTGTGCACCTCAGCCAAGAGAGGAAGCATCAGCCAACATCATGCATAAAATAAAACTGGTTCTGGACCGTTCTGGCCACACAGCTACTCGTAACCACAGCCTTCCTTTGGGAGAGAACATCAGTCAAACATTCTTCATTGACACTGGTGTAAATCCAGGTGCCTCTTCCAGTATAACTGTTTTCTCTTTACTGTGACAGAGAGCACAAATTTCACCTTGGTGATTTTATTAAAAACATATCAATTTCACAGAAAAAAAATTCTATTTCTTCCTCTGAATTGTTTCTTTATCTGAGAAATATTATTTTCTTTCACTGGCATGGTGGAAATCCTGAGCACATTATCACTTATTTCAGAAACCACATAATTTTACTTACTAATGTCAAGTCCTGTTGTTCAGTATGGGAAGTGCCAGCTTCAGGGCCAAGGCAGTCAGGTTGGCTTAAACAACTGCAAGAAACAGTCTTCAAAGGCTATCAGACACTAGATATCATTACACTGCTAATTTCCCTTGGGACACTCAATCTCTGCTCATAGGCTCCTCACAATCCCCTGCAAAGTCTTCATCTGAGCCTCACTCTCTTTACATCAATTTCTGCCTCCCTCTCCTCTACTACATTCTCACTTTTGTGCATCATCTCTCTCACTCTGTTTTTCTTTGTAATCACTGTGCACCACCATTAAATCAGCCAAGGAGAAGAAAATGTTTCAGCCTCACTGCCTTTTCCTCAGTGCTCCACTTCCTTCAAAAAGCCAGGGAGCCAAATTAAGGAGGATCATATATGACCATCACATCATATATGATGTTTTCAGGGTCTCTCTCTTATATTTTACTTTATTTGACCGCAAATCATTGGTCAGTCAAACTCCGAACAGTACAATCTCAGTTATCTTCGGCTACTGCTGAAGTACAAATGAGAAGAAATTATCTGCCTTCAACTTGTACACAAGATAATTTCATTTTTCATCAAATAGCGTGTCTTGTAAGACACACAGACAGATGATGGACTCTGGATGGTGTTTATTATATGAAGTGCAACAACTCCTATGATGCAGTGCTCCTTTTCTGCTCTATCTCTCTATTGATTCCCATCACATAATTGAATTGTGAACTCTGAAAGGGAAAGCCATCTTTCATTTCAAGTACTGCTCAGCATCTGGCCCTGCAGGGCTCTGAGCCCTTATTAGATCTCTGGCAAGGCTGCAATGCAAATAGTAAAGGGACTGCATCTGCCTGCTCACCAGCCCCAAGACTCCATGCTTGCCTAATGCATGGCTCTTCTACATCCAATAACACAATGGTTGGAGTGACAGGTCACTACAGTGCTGTTGTGCTGGAAGTGTTGTTATGAGTATAAAAGATTGAGCCAGTTATTAATCATCTCAAAGCACTTTACACAGGCACAAACATAAATCACAGCACTCCATCCAGTTGGGTAATTACATTCTGCCACAATAAATTCCTTCTAAAATTTCTATCAATAGTAGTATTTCTCACTTACAGTCCTAAACTTTGTGCTTTGTTGTTTTATACTACTAAATACCTGATGTATTTCTCTTCTGAGGTGATCAATTGCTTTCTATGAAATTCAGATGTCCACAGAGCTGCAGTATGTGCTTTATGCAGCTGTCAGAGAACTCTAAAAAACCATTTCTTCATATTAAATTATGGATAAATGCACAATTTTTTTTACTATAAAGAAAATGCATAAATGATGTTAAGCAACAGTGTTCTTCAAGCAGCCTTTTAAAATGCCAGTACACATGGATTCCTAGATGATATTTATCCCATTATGTCATCAAATCCAACAGTGTCCAGAAAAGAGAGAAAATACTCTGATCTCCTCCTAATGTACCTTTCAAAATCTCCACACAATTTGGACAGTTCTGAACATAAAATGGCAACTGCATTTGCAACTGGCCATTTATTATTTAGTATACAGTCTATATAGCTGTGCATTCCTTTATAATACATGAAGGAAGCTTTTAATTAGTAAAGTAGGGAAGATTTGATCCTTTAGACAGCCACACTGGAGAACATTTGGAAAGCCTTCTGGAACTGCAGTTTCTGAAGCCTTGCAATGCCATTCATAGCTACCACTTAGGATTTGTTCCTCAGAGAGAGCAGCTCCCCCCTGAACAGAGTGAGGTGTTTATGAACAAATGGAAATGGTATACCGTAGCATTCCATGCTGGTGACAGTGCAGGTCATTCCCTTTGTGAAAAAAATTAAATTGAAATCACTTTCCAGCTGCCTTACACAAGTCCCAGTGCACTCTTACAGCTTCCAAAGAGAAGATAAATGGACCATCTCTTCAAAACAATGTCTTTGAAATTATGTATTACACCTGATATCATCGGTTTTGCAGCTATCTTTGGAAGCTTCTCTGGTTTAGCAGCAAACTAAAGAGATAAGCAAACACATACTAGGATCTGCATCGTTGCTTGGAAACAATCAGTTTGGGAACGGCATAATCCTATTAGTCTGAGGAAGACCAAAATTTTAATAGACTTCATGCAATTCAGATGCAAACTCTTCCTCTCAAATCAAATTTTACTGCACATATAACAGCTTTCCTCTTTTTTCTCCTTCCCTACTAAAGGGCGTAGAAATTGCCTCATGGCATCTCAACAATGAATAATGATGTGCTAAACTTTTATTGATTTGCTTGGCATTCTCATAGACTCCCCACTCCCAAAACATATGCACTGAATTACACACTCATGTTTGCAGTATTAAAAATGCATTACATTAAAAGGAGAAGATTGGAGGACTTCAAGGACTGCTAATGGAATATAGAGGTCCAGATTATTCAAGCTGGGCTTGGCACAAGAACACATCTGGATGCACAGGAGGGATTCTGACACCACAGTTATAGGCAACTCAATCAGCTGGCATGTCTGATTTGAGTCCTGCCATTGTGAATGGAGAAACACCGGGATCTCCTGTGACTGAGGCAGAGCAGGGGCTCACTTACTGTCTTAACTCTCTCTCTCTGCTGAGTACGGAAGAAGCCTCAGTACCTGAAAAGATCACTGAAGTTGAGCAGAGCCTCAGGCCTACTCTGATGTATTTTCAGCTGTCTCAGGAGTCAAATTGACACCCTGGGGCTGCTGCAGCACAGGAAAGCCCTGTGTTCATGCTGTGGTGCCAGTGTGGAGGGTGCTGACTCCTTTCCTCAGGATGGAGAGAGTTCTAGTGATGACTCATGAAGACAACTTTCCAAATTCCAAGTGATGCAGAGCATCAAGAAAGAAATAGATGTTGAAGTCTGTAGTCTTGCATAGCTACATTTCCAATTTCAGGAGTACCAAACTAGGCATTGAAATCCATCTTTATTCACAGCTCCCATTTACACACCGAACTCCCTTCACTGGAGCAGAAACTTGTGTAAAATGCACCATACACACAATGCTTTCCTGGTGAGATTACTTCCTGCCTCATGCCTATGGCTGCTGGCTTCAACCCAGCCAAGAAGGAGAGTTATCTAACCTTACTGTGTCAGTGTGAAATTCACCTATTGGCTATGGGCAGCTCCTTCTCAACAGATACCATGATCAGAGCTGCTAGGATGACCCAGATTCAATTCATACCTGCTCAGCAGCCACAAAAAAGATGGGAGCAGCCTTACCAGCAGACCCACTTTTCACCCCAAAACACTTCTCTCCAAGGCAGGGTTGAGACTTGCAGGGCAGGAATAAGGCTGAGATGCTCTAACATTGCCTGGACTGAACTCCATTACCTCAGCCTGTCAAGCAAACTTGCACTTTTGACATTAAGAGCATGAATTGCAAAAGTACAAATGGGACATGATTCTCAAAAGGCATTTTTATAGACAGCAGAAAGCTTCATGCCAATTGCTTAAAAAGGCTTTGAAAGTTTTCCAAGACAGCACAACACAGGCCTAGATTACTCCTATTGGTTTAGCTTTATAATTGGCTTCTCTTTCAATACATATTTTTGTCTTTAGCTGAGTGTCTCCTACCCTGCTGCTCAAGTCCTCTTTCACTGCCAGTATCATTCAGGAAGAGATGAACAGAGCTTCCTTTCCTACCCCAGAAACATGACCTGGCTGTGCCAGAGGTTACCATGGGCAGAAGTACAAGGTGCACTTACCCAGCTGTGCCCAAAAATATTTCCAACATTCCCAGCATGAACTATGAGGGAGAAAGCCCATCTCTGAGGCACAGCACAGCTGACTGCCAACTCCTAAAACCTGGAGTGATCCCACAGCACTTGGCAATTTCTGCTTGGCCAACACAACACTCGCAAAGCTTAACCTATTCTGTCACCAAGAATTACACAACCTGCTGAGAAGAGGAAGTGTTTGTGTTTCAGCCAGCACCTCCAAGTGCTGGGTTTTACTGAGACAGGTTTCTGCAAGTAACTTGAATAAAAGATTGGACTCTGAGCTCTAACACTCCTTCTGGAGGATCCCAGAAGTCTTTTCTCTGCATAGTGCAGATCTGCATAATGCCTGTCTTCAGCCAGTGCTGGAGGTCCAATAAATTTTTAAATGCAGCATTGGATGAGAATTTTTCTAACCTTCTTTGCTGCCATTTCTGCATGTGTTGCAGAAGAGCTACTCTGACCTGAGCTCTCTGAGACTATTCTAGACTGTTCTGCTCTTGTCTAGACCTCCTGGGCACTTGTATTTCCACCTTGAGATCTCTAGTGGTGCTGTACTCACTCCTGTACATATCCAAGCACTGAGAAAATTTTGAGCTAGCTGCTTCAGAAATGCACAGCAATGGACCTTTTCTCACTTGTGTTCCTTAACTACTTTTTCTCTTAGTAATAATTCTACCTTTATTCTTGTCTTTTCTACATCTTCAGCACTTTAATGATTGGCCTGTTTCTTATTTATTTCTCTTTGGATTTTTTATATATTGCATTTTTATCTTGGAAAGATTTCTTGGGTTCTTCAATGTCTAGGCACAAGGTCCTTCCTTATTAATATATAATTCTTAGCTAGATATTATATATATATATATATACACATACCTGTGGGATACAGCTGTTTGTGCAGCTGGCTGATCCTGATGATCAGCTTTTGCTGGGAAGATGTCAACACAACACGAGAGTGACGGTGTCAAAGTTGCTCAGCCCTCATTTTTATTTTTTTCCCTAGCTTTTCCTCACCAGAATCTGAAAGAGCCTTTCAACTCTGGAGTTACAGCCCCTGCCTCCCAGTTTCCACCCCATATATCCCCAAGCAGCAGGAGGGTCTTTCAACTCCACGTGTGATCTGAGCTCTTTTTGCTTTGCTTGGCCCTGCAGGAAGCCTGGTTTTGGGATGGCTGCTCACATGGAAATGACTGCAATCATCACAGAACATTGTTAAGGGGTATCAGGGGCCACCACGGGGAGCAGAGGCTGACATCAGCAAGGAGAGGAGGGTGAGCCAGTGGCAAGGAGCCAGCTGGGTGAAAGGGGGAACAAGCCAGATAGGTGAGCCTGGTAGTAGCACAGGAATAATTGTGTGTCCCGTGAGGCTGGAGGCAGCTGATCGTGGCAGAAGGCGAAGGGCTTGCCCTGTTTGTCACAAAGCATGACAGCCAGGATGAAGGATGAGTCACAAGTGCTAAGCTTTGCTGAGAGGCTTAAATATTTGAAGCACCAGCACCCATAACCCTGTAACCACGGCACTACCACTGCTCATAATGGGCCCTTACGTGCAGTGCTGAGTTTCCAGGGTCTCAGGGCAGAGGTTCATTAGCCTTTTTTTGTCTGAACTTTCCTTAATCTGCCTAGAGCTTTCTTTTAAGCAGGGTTAGTTGCATCTGCTGGTTTTTTTTTTTCTCCCCTAATGACCAGGCAGCTATGCTTGATTAGTATTCCTTTTTGCTTGTTTTTGCAGGCTATAACCATAATGTTTACATTGGCAGTAGCAAGGAAGAGTTCTTCCATGCAAAATGAAACCTTCATGTCTAAACACAATAAAGTGGTGTAGAGGAAGGCCAGATGATAAGAAAAAGGGCAGAGGCTGACATGGCAGAGCTCGGGGCTGTAAACAACTCACCAATGGGCAGTTACAGAAATGAAGATCTGGGAGTTGCACAAAGCACATTTCAGGGGTACCAAACAGCAAAGAACAAGTGTCTAATATAAGTAAGATACAGTTGCAATGCAGAGTGGCGAATCAAGGTATGAATCAAATTAGCAAACCTACAGAAATTATCTCAATTGGCTCCTACGGGGAGGAGGAAAACACTATCAACCTGACAATGTACACAGGGGTGCTGTTGCCCCCCATCCCCCTTAGTATCAATCATACCCCATGGTATGAAGCCATCTCCCTTGGTATCAATCTGAGCACCCAGAAGGACAGTGGAAGGGGTAGCAAAACATTGGAAGAAGCACCGGGCACTAGGAGTGGATAAAACAATTTTAGCTGCGTTGTTGTTATTGAAACTTTTTCTATAGTAGTATTTCTTGCTTTTATTTCCTTTCCTTCCTATATTAATTAGATCTGGATTAATAAGAATTATTTTGATCAGATAATTTAGATTTCAATTTTGCTAACAGCAGATTCTTACTCCTACCCAGTGTGCTTCCTTTTTGTCCATAACAAGATTTTGAGCTTAACACATTCGATAGATCCCCGATACTTTGGGGACTGAGGGAATTTCTGATTTCTCTCTCTGTTAACAGCTCTGTTAACACCAGGCATCTGAAGGCACATACATTCTCACCATTTTCCCAGAGCAATGTGAGTAAGAGTGGGAAAGAGGAGCTCAGCAGTTGCAGAGCATCCATTCCAATCACTTGGATGGAGCAGCAGTGTCACTGAGGCCCTACATAACCTCCCCACTAGAAAGGATTTCTAATTCCTGTAAGAAACCTTATTTTTTCCCAAGGCTCTGCAGTGCATGCAGATAATTCCCATTAGCTCCTAACAGCTCTGTGCTGTGTGTTTTAATGTGCTTTTCTGAGTATGACAGAACAAGGTTCTGAGATGCGTGAGATCATCCCCAGCACCTTTGGTTTTGCACTGTAGCACAGGGGCTGTAACGCAGTATTGAGATGGTTTTTAGCCAAGCACTACCAAGCAGAAAGAGATCCCCAGCTGATATGGGACATGTAGGATCCATTATCCCTGTTCCTTGCCCACAGAGGCAGAGTCAGCTCTTAACTATTCTGGGTTTATGGTCATTTTACCTGAGGAGAGCAATTTAAAGCAGGTGCAGCACCACCAAGAAATGAGGCCAGTGACCTGAAGTTTCAAAAGGACTTGAGCATCTAGATACAAGTACAACCTTGCTGAAAATATCCCACACTCCTCAGGACACTCCTCCCTCTACTACTGACTACTTGGAACAGGTTTTTTCCCTGGTTATTTCAGCCCTTCCAACCTTTGATAAAAAATTTCCAGATCACTGATGGAATTGATGAATTTAGGAGACAAAATGCCAGCATTTTCTTCTATAAGCACTGCAATAATCCACTAAGTTTCCAAAGCTGCTACCTCCAAATCTCACTCAATATCAGCAGCTCCAGTGGGAATTCAGTGCCTCTGAGAGTCCAACAAGGAACAAAACCACAGGCTAAAGACAAACTGCAGAGGATATTGGTGAAAGAAATAGAAGAAATAGTTTTCTGAGAGATGTGACATTCCCTGGGGAAAAGCCAGGCTGCTATATAGATTCTTAGGTTGCTTTTGTGAGAAAAAAAAATTCTAATTATGAATGTGTACAAAAAAGAGTTTTCACTGGCAGATTAGCAGCTAAATCCTTTTTCCTTGCAGAAAAAGTGAATTAAAGAGGAATTTGAGTGGGGAAAGAACAGTGCTTGGGTCAGGAGAGCAATCCCTTATGTGCAGTGTATATGCCTTTACAGTGTGCATGCATTTTCCTTGTGTTTCCCAACCTTTTTCTGCCCTTTAATTTAAGGTTGCATGTTCTGATAGTAAATGTCACACAGCTGCAGAAAGGAAGTCACAGACAGCCTGTAATTTACTGCCAAACATCACTCTGAAGAAGTTTGCAATTTGTGATAATGGTATTGTTCCTTCAATTCTGTTCTTGTAGCTCATCCTTCATTACACACAACACTTTACAAAGCCTTCTGTGTTTAGCAGCATTATCCCCTCAAGCAAGAGATTACCGTAAGAATATTTAAAATTTTATTACTGCAGCTTTTTTTTCAGGTCCCTAGTGGCAGTAAGTACAAGGTATGAGTGGGTGGTGCCAGGAAAAATCATCCTTGTTTGTGTCAGGCAACAAATAAACCCCACATCTATAATACGACTTGTCATGATAAACCACCAGTGCAATTAGCCCTTGGATTAGTAATTTTATAATTCAGCTGTTCAGCAATGACTCAAACCTTTATATGCCATCTTTCAAGATATAAATAGCTTTAGCAAGCAAAACAGACACCTTCAATTTATTGCTTAAAAATGCACTTTTCCATTCCAGATATCTGATCTTTTTCTTGATAAAACTGAAGATGATTTTAATTAAATGGATGGGCTTTACCCAAAGCAGCCTGAAGCTCAGATAGGCGCGTATAATCTGTGTCAGCCCTGGGTGGACTGGGGAGGTGCACCTTTGGTCTACAATCGGTCATTTGTCTGGTAAAGAATTTGCGTTTTACTGCTTTCCCAGGCAAGAAATGCATCATATCTCTAAGGGGGTGTGTGGGTGTACACAGAGAACCACTGCACAGAATCCCACAGGCAGGATTCAAAACAGATAGAATTGCTGTTTCTTCAGGCTAAAAACTTTGGTTTGCTTCTAATTATGATACTGGTCAAATCCACATAGGATTCAGATTGGTGAAACCCAGATTTATTTTGATGTGTGATACTGGTCTTGTGGAGTTTGCTCATCAATGGCTCTCTCCAGACACAGTAGTTGGTGTCACCAAGGGCCTCCCAAGGATGGGGGAGTGAGTGCTCAGCTCTGCTGCAGAGCCATTATTCACATACCACATGCAATTGCCCAGGATCTGTGATGCTGCACTTGGCTCACAGATTATTCTGCATTGTATCAGTACCCAATGCATCTCTCAAGTGTTACAGTTAAATAGCTAAGCTTTTCCTCTTCTGTGTTCCCGTATGATTTTCTTTTCCTCAACTGGGATAGTCCTTTCCTCTAGAGAGACCATAACAAGTGCCTTTTGAGAGTGTCTGGTTTACTTTGTTTATAAACCCACTTGACACCATAGCTGAAACCCCACTGCCTTATGTCTTTTTCCTCACCTTAGTACAATGAGAAAGGGAATTGTGTGAGCAAGAGCTTCCTCTACTTCATGGAGAACTGACCCAAAACAGCCTGTGTTCAGACAAGAAAAGTTTTTCAAACTCTGGTAATATATATAAAAAGAAAATAGGAACAGCAATATGAATGATCCACCTTTTCCCTACCAATCATTAGCTATATTTAAATGAACACCAGGTCAGTAAGATTTTGTCATCTGATAATTTCTTTGAGTGGAATGAACTCAGACTAGGCAGTCAAGTTGATACAGTGTTTGTGAATTTAGATTTATTTTTCAAGACCAAATTTCATAAGGTTTTGTAAAGCTAATGTGTTCCTAATGAGGTTAACTAGAGAGGTGATATAATTGGAAGGTACTTCATAGTTAATCAATATTATAAAGATCTCCAAATTCACTTGTGGATAGACTACCATCCATCATTTTAAATACAAGTAAGATTGGTTGAGAGAAAGCCGTATTTTCAGAGTGATTTTTTGGATGATTTTTTTTTTTTTTCAAAATGCATTGCTGTCTTGTTCTGACAAGATGAGGAATTCAGTTGCAGAAAAAAGGAACTACAAGACTTTGTGAGACAGCTAAAAAAATTTACAGAAAACGCTTCTTTGCTTTCTGGAAATCTGTAGCCTCTGCATGTAATTTTTGTGTGATTGGTCAGGAGCAAATCTAGCAGAAGTTTTACTCAGATTCTTACTCACTGAAGTATAGCAGAAGTAAAAAGTGTCCTCTGTGTCATTTTGTCCTCTTTTAGTATTAATATTTGCTTACTAAATTAATTTCTTAAGCACAATATGCTTTCCTGTGCCTCTAGCGTATCCCAGAACTTTTACTTTGATTTCTGTAGGAAGTGGTACCTGTGCTTTTCAGAGATTTGTGGCACATGCAGCTGTGTAGGTAGGAGGCATCATTGGGCAGCAAGGTCTGTTTTGGCAGCCCTTAAATTCTAAGTATTTCCCAGATCTCCTCAGTTAGCAAAGAGCTCCACAGCAGCAGAGAACCCCAGAAGACATCACAAAACCTATATGAACCACACAGTAAGCACCAGTTGCAGAGTAACTACTGTCTTTACTGTCATCTTGAACTGGCTGGCCACATGCAGCTTGACCAGCAAGCTGTGACTTCAATCTCCCCTGCAAAGGAGCGCGATTAGATGGAGTGGTACTTAAGGCTGGCTGCTAACAGTGGGACACATTTCACTGACTAGTCCCTATAGGGGAAGAGAGGCTGGCAAAGATGTTCCTTCTGCTTGCTGAGGACAGTTTACCACCAGAACTCCACATTAAGAGATACCAGCCCTAAGAATAGCCTTTTCCAGATAGTCTGTGAGTCCTTAGGGACTTGACCGTGATCAGAGTGAAGGCTCCCTCACATCTCTCCTCTCCTTGTTAATGTGTTTGTGATACTGTGTTTGTGACCTGCAGATTAGCAGCTCACCCTCATCAGCCCCCTCTGAGCCCACCCCAAGAGTAAACACAGACACTGCTGGTAAGACCAAGCCCCATTTACCCACCAAGAGGAAAGATCAGGTTTCTGTTAGATGATTTGCCAGCAAAGAGTAAATACAGTTTTAATCTCAGCCCTGCAACACACTGTGTCTGTTTGCTTAGGCTGTCTTACCTAAAACATATCTCTGCTCTCAGAAGAAAGGGCTGAAGGCACCACCCCACCATCATGGTGTCAACCTTTGCAACCCAGAAGCAGAAACCTCTTCCCCAGTGTGGAGCTGGTTTATAGACCTTAGGACTGGAGTCAGATGTTAAAAAGCAAATGCTGAGAAGGATATTTAGGAGTCAGACTAAGGACTACCTTAAATATCTACAGAGTGGCTTCTGCCTGGTCCCTGGACAAGATAATGTAATACATTGCTATAACATAATATGTCCTGTAACTGATCACAGGGGAAAAAAGAGGTGAAACTCTATATTTTGCTGTCTACTTGCAGCCCAGATGCCTATTTAAATATTTCCTTATTTCCATTCTTCTCCCTCCAGCCAATATCACAATCAGCACAACAGAGCTCCTGAAGGCCTTGTTTCCCTCTGAGAGCACAAAGTAACCCAAATAATATCAATGGGCTGTGGCTAGAAAGTTTCACGAGGGAGGGAATTAAGCCAGTTGAATAAACAGGGATCAGCTTTGGCTATCACCCCAGGGTGAAATCTCTAGGTCACTTCGGCTGAAAATGACAGTGTGAAATGGGTCAGACATTCAGGCCTTGGCTCCCATTTTCCAGGCCCTAAAGTCAGTTTTCACAGGCAAAGCAAGCAGGGAATGTTTTCCTGTTGACCTACTGGAGTTAATGGGCTCTGGGAGTTGGGGGGGCACAGGGGAGGGATGGAGCCTGCAGAAAGAAGGATGGGAGCAATCCATGCTCAGGGAGGACAGAGAGGGTGCAGAAAGGGAGCAAAGCATTGTTGCAGCAGTGGTGAGCTCCAGCAGCACCATCCTACTGCAACCCAGTTCTTTGCACAGTTGGCAGAGAGAAATAATTGTGTTTTGAAAAGGCTGGGTTTATAAGACACAATAAATTTCCTGACTGACATCTCCCCGGTAAATGTGTATAAATTCCCTTGGATAACATGCCACTTGGAGAATTGCAGGCTGTGAGTGCTTGGGTAAGTTTTACTGCTTTGGTTTCAGTAGGCTGGCTAATGGCTGTGAAATTCCCTCCCAGCTCCTAGTTTGAGCACTACATGCACAATTTAAAAGCACTCACATGTTTTCCCCTATGTTAGCTAAAGAAAGAGGCTACATGGGCTGTATGTTATGTTATACTCCTTGATGGAGCTAGAGGGATACCAGAAAGCTCACTTCAGCAGCAAAGCTGTAACCTTAAGTGAAAACACACAGAGAAAACCTTCTCCAGCAAAAAAGCCAACAACCAAAAAACACAAAACCAAACAAAAAACCCCACAAAATGAAAGCAAAAAAAAACCCACCAAAAAACATGAGCTTTGAGCACCAGGAGGAATAAAGTCCTAATTCTGCAAAGATATTATCAGCAGCCACTGCAGCACCTATTGTTTCTATTCATAAGCTCCCTCCCGTATCTTTGTCTCTTTTACTACATCAGTTTCAGACTACTGAGAAATTCCTTAGTTCCCAAATCAGGCTGAAGCCACTGTAACCCCTGGATGCACTTGAAAGCAGCTGATTCTGATTTGGTTTTTGCTCTATTCTCTCACATTTCCTCCCTTGACCTTTTGAGGAGATACCATTCAAACACTATGAAAAGAAGCTCTGACTTGCTAGTTACATAAACTTTCAAACAAAAGGCATGCATAATTAGATTGCCCAAATTTGTGCAGTAGCAGAAGCCTTATTAACAGAGAGCAACCCTAGAAAGGCAGCTTTTTCCTAACCAAAGCAGAACTACAGTGCTCTGAGGCTGAAATGCTGAGAACACTTGGACAGTACTTACCTACTGCAGTCTTGTAGATGACATAATGCTGTTAATTAATGGACTCCAGAGAGTCTCTTTTGTTTGTCTTTGTCTACAAGCTCATTTAAGTAAAAACGTTTCCATTGCTGACTTGAACTCTCTTTTAGGGGCCAATTCTGCATTGCATTTGCAGATGAACAGCCAGCACATAAACAGAGTAAAATAGCTGTATGGCAAAACAGACCCATAGGGACTTTTTCTTCATCCCAGAGAGCTCAGCTCATCTGGAAGGAGTCCAGTGGCATTGCACAGGCACGAAGTGGTGCCCTTGGAGGGTTGAAGAGCATGTTAGATTCTGATCTTGCAACCCTGCAGACACACAGCTTCCATGTCTTCTGGGTGAAAGCTGTGGGAGTACAAAAGGCAGAGTAGGACGCACAGCTGGGCCCAGCTGTGTGCAGGGACACAGAGCATTCTGAGGTGTGCAGGATGGTGGAGGAATATCTGAGTGTTCTGCAAGGATCTGCCTTCAAGCAAGGTGCCTGCTCTGCCGTTGTAGTCAAAGCAGTCTCTAGCTTTTGAGGACAATTTTACTTCCCTCAAAGTAAACATTAGCTTAGCTTATGTTGGATGGTTGGCAGTTGCAAAGGATGTGTCTGCACTGTTGTTCTGGTTTGGACCACAAGTGAGCTTTAGAAAAAGTGAATCTCCTGATCAGCTCCATGGAGTTTCCCATGGACCCTAAACACTCTTCCCAGGATCCTTCTGTATAATTTAGGGGAACTTCAGGCAATCAAAAGGTCAAATTTCAAAGCCTGACAGAGCAGCCATTTCCTTCCCAGAAGATGATGCACTTTGTTCTTCCTGAGCAGCAGCCCCAAAGTCTGATTGATGAAGTCTGACCAGGACATTAAAGGAGAACCTGGAAGGGTGGGAGTGGCAGATGAGGTGAGGATGGATTTAAGCCCTCATGAACTTCTTCAATCTCAAGTAAGTGCAGAGCTGACTGTTTCCTCATGGAGATGTGATGAATCCCATGGTCACCAGAGCCCCAGTCCAGCTGATAGACTATTGAGCTCCTCCCATCACTCCTTAACTGGGCCAAGGGCACAGCTGGGAAGGGGAACTCGATTTGAACACTACAGCTTGATGAGGAAGCATTGATTTCTCTTTATCTTTTATCTCTGAGTAGACATTTGTCACCCAATCCTATTTTTTTCTTGGAAAAGAGATACTCCAATGGATAGTCCTCTGGAAGTTACAAGGAAAATATTTTCATAAAAAGAAAATTCATTTCTTTGGGCTAAAAACATCACTGGAAATTAATGTGCATCTCATAAGAAGTTCACTGTCCAAAGCCAATGATGTTGAATTTTGGTTTTGTTTTGTTTTTTTTTTAATCTGCGTGGGTATTATGGAGGGTCTCCTTCTTTGTCAGAGGTAGAGAATATCTATATGTGTGCTCTGCCTGCCTGCACTAAAGGCTTAATCACCCTCTCAACCTCCACCAAAACAATTGAATTTTCTGCAAAAAGGCAAAGCAGGCTCTGCTGTCCCTTACTGGATCATGTTGCTCTGGGACAGTCCTTTACAGGATTGGGTACAGTAGTTCCATTTTGGCCACATGCCCAGAAAACAATGTGCTCCAGGGAGCAAAATCTGGCACTGTTGTCAGCTCCCAGATAGCCCTAGCCATGTGCAACACTCTCCTGGCTCTTCAGTGAGCCCCTTGGACACATCCCTGTGGTTGTTGCTTTCATGTACACTGACTGCAGCACCTTAGCATAGGGAAGAACTCTTCATTTAACATTTGTACAGAATTTCACGGGATGACAGTCAGGGTAGCTTGGTTTTGTTGTTGGGGTTCTTTTGATTGCTTGTTTCGGGGAGGGTTTCTTTCTTTCAGAAGGTACCCCGGAAAGAAATGCAGAAATAAATACAAGAAGAAAGCAGATAATGTTAACACAAGCTCTTCAGAAAAAGCAATTGTCCTTTGGCAAAATGTCTAACATAAAGCAGTTCTGACCTAGGCAGGTGCTCACTAGAGGAAGAGGGCAATCCTACCTTTTGGGAAACTTTCTGGTAGGCTGCTCTCTCAGCCTCTTTCTCTAGCAGCAAACTAGAAATGGAACTGCCTTGGTGCTTATGGCTTTTCGCTCTAGAGAACAAGTGCTCACAACTCCTGACTTCCTGGCCATACAGGGAAGGGAAAAAAGTCTGAGTTTGTCTTCATCCCTCTGAGAAAATCTGCTTCCAGCTATGGTGCAGCAATCTCTACTTTGTGCTTCAATGTGATGCCCTCTAAGGTCCGGGAGAGGGGATCCTTCCCTCTCCTGCCAGTGCTCAGTGTGAAGCTGGAAAGCTACAACATTATCACCACCTCATCTCTCACTGTCCAGGAACTGCTGCATGCCATAACCTATGGACATAAGTTTCTTGGGATGGGAATGTGAGGGAGACCAAAGCTACGAAAAACCTGCTCCACTCTCTCCTCACAGTCCCACCCTCAAGGATTTTCCTGCTCCCATCCCTCCTTCTGAAGGCCAGCCCACAGGTTTTATTTATCCTGGCAAGAGACTTTCTTTCTTGGTACCTGCCCATTGACTTTCTCTGGCACCTCTTGAGTCCCTGTGTCACAGCAGACCTCTCATTAGGTGTAGAAATATCCACAACACAGCCATTTAACACGCAGAAAGGGTCCAAGTTTGTTCTTCCTTATAGCTCAGCCATTGTGACTCAATTACAATAAGCTCCTACTGTAGGTCCAATTGCAGACTCTGACTGCTGGTTGTCTCCTACTAGACTATGTCTGCAAATATTAGTTTGCAGACTCTGAACAGAGGCCTTCACCTAGCTCAGCTGTGGCTGCAGGCTCTAACTGCATCAGACACACACTGACCTCACAGAAGATCTTTTAGCAGCAGTAACTCTCTTTCTTGTTTCATTCTTCTTTGTGTCTCTCTGGAGCTTTCCTTCTCTCTCAGGGCTCCTCCACCTCCCCAATGCTCTCCTCCTCCAGATCCTCTTCCTCAGGGTCCTCCCTGCTAAAAGGCTCCTCTCAGCAGCCAACCCACCCCTTTTATCACACCTATCTTTATTAGTCACAGCTGCAACCCATTAAGAAGGAGGCTTTTCCTCTTCTTTGGTAATTAGCACAACTGTGACTTATCAGGGGCAAGGTCCTTGTGGTCCCTGTCTATACCACATCCCTGTTGCCCATTTGCCTCCTGCAGAAGCCTGGCAGCCCAAAACCTTTGGCTTGGCAAAGATGCTGAGGGAATTCCTCCACAGCCTCTCATAGCAGGCTGCTCTCCTTCCCCCTGCCTTCTCCCTAATGCCTTGGGAGGCCATGCATATTCCATGGAGCCAAGCAGCCAACAGCAACCTCAGGCAAGATTTTTTGTGGCTTGAAAGTATTTGCTGGAAGCATCATGGCACAAGAGTAGAGGAGGTCGCTGTGTGTTGGACACTTCAGTCTGTTCTTGGGCCATCACAGGAACTTCTGAGCTTAGCAAGGTTCAGGCTCTTTCCAGCCTCAAACAGTCTTGGCAAAAACAATGTCTACTACTCGGGAGATTGCTGTGGACTCGACAAAAGAGGCAGTTAGTGTAATTCTGCTCCTTAACCTTCTGTGACAAGTCTTGGAGAGAAGGAAGGGGGAAAAAAAAGGTGTGATAGGAAGAGGAGGAGGGGGTGGGAAATATCTCAGCACTTTAATGAAGACTTTTCAAAATGTCTCGCACCTTGTCCCCGAATTCAGATCTATTCCAGAAATGAACACCACAGAACGTGGTGCTGTTTTCGAGGCAGCCAGGGTGATAATGCAAGATACCCACACTGGTACATATGTTCTGGTTGATCTGGGTTTTCCCTTCTTTTGTTGAAGTTCAAAAAGCTTGGTTCAAAAGGTCTAAGTCTGCACTTCAGACTTTGGGAAAAAAAGTTCCTTCCATTGGAGGAGGAAGGCTGGTTTTGTGACTAAATTAATATTTTTCTTCTGTAGGGCTGCTAGAAACTGGCTTTACAGAGAATAATATTTAAAACACTTTGGTTAGAAGACATTGCAGCCCTTTTTGTTGCAACACACTGAAATACCTGAAATTATCCTTCAGACACAGCAACCTTCCCAAGACCTATTGACAACCTCCTGGGATAAACCCATGGAAAGGACACCACGCCCCCAAGGTGAGGGATCCTGAGATGTCCCCTTCTTCTTCTCTCTGCCAGAGGTCTGTGCCCACCATGGCCCACCTTTTCCACTGGCCCCCACCACTCAGGACAGGGCTACAGGTCCCCCAGAAAATCCACAGGGAATCATCTCCCTCTTATGGTGCGATCCCGTACTACACTTGGGCACGCCTCTCCCAGCTCCCCGGGGTTTGCTGGAGCGGGCAGGCAGGAGACCCGGCAAGAAAACCGTAGCCAGAGTGACCTAACGTGGGGTGGGCTGGAAGATGGAAGAGGGGACAACAGCTGGGGAGGAAAAGGAGAGCGGGAAGGTGATGATGAGGTTGGTCAGTCTCTGCGGGAAATGGGAGGTGATCACCCGCGGCTGCTGAGGACTGGAACCTGTGATGCAGAGCTCCCAGACAGTCCTTTCCAGACCAAATCTGAAAATATTCCTCTGCCCCGAAGGCGTGCTGGCTGTGGCTGTGCTGGGGCATAAGGTCCCTCGGCACAGGTAAGGGATGGCACAGGTCTGTTCACCCGTCGGACAGGTGAGCACTCACCTGGCAGCACTCCATGCTAAGGCTGGAGTCCACCTAAACTCTCACAAATTCCGTGTATTTCTTGCCGGCAGAGCTGCTCTGCCCGGCAGAGCTTTCAAGGCTCTCTTTGGAACGGGGCTGTGGCTGGGACCAGGGTGGGCAAGAGCCAGGGAGGGCTGCTGTGCCCGCAGTCCCAGCTCACAGCCCCGCTCCGCCACGCTGCCATCACCAAGGCAGACCTTGCACATCTCCGCCGGATGCCTGCGCGGGGGAGAAGTCAACTGAGCTTGCCAAAACAACCCCTGTAGCTGCAGGGAACGTCAGGAAGGCTGGGTCAGAGCTGGCCTGCTGGGCAGTACCTGTGTGGCCCATCCAGGAAAGCTGCTCTCCTCCTGCCCCTGGAGGGAAGGAAGCTGGCATGTGCCTGGGTCCTGCCCAGGGCCCCCGCCCCAAAAGACTCGCCTGCCCATCTGCTCTGAAGGTGCAAGTCCTGAGCCTCCGGCACAGCAGTCCCAGACCAATCAGGCACAGAGGCTGATCCTGGTTTCCATCATCAGTCTGAAAAATGGGAAACCTTCGTGGAGCAATTGCTGCTATGCCTGTGCACCAGTCTTCATAGAGGAATGCAAGTTCTTCCCCGTGTTCAGGTGACTCCATTGTTTGCAGAGCTCAGGGCAACTGAGGAGAACTCTCTTCACGATGAATATTCAGAGAGAAAAGCCAGCCTAGGTTAACAAGACTTTACAGTGAAACTGGCTACATTAATTTAAAACCCAAGCTGTCCCATTTGCTCTTCACACTCTGTGATTTTCATAGACCTCTCCAGCTCTGACTGATTACTTTTAAGCCAAACTATCTGTGTCCACTTGACACAAGCAGCACCCAAAAATGTAGTTCAAGCATAGTGTTCAGCAGCAGTCCAGGGACAGGTGCCACACACAGGTTCCAGGACCTCACAATGCGGGGCATACTCTCCTCACAGAGGCACTGACCCTCCACAGAGCTCCCCTCTGATCCCCACATCCCAACCACATCTCCCACAGCTCAGTTAATCTGACACTTATGAAATACACTTAACAGCCAGGTGCTCATCCTTTGAGATGGATCTGAGAGGTATCCAGGGGTGATGGCTGGGGCTGGATTTCACAGGCTGCTCATGGGCCCAGTCCTTGTCTGCCTATTTTGCCCCTGCATTAAATAATCTTGATGCGCTGCAGCAGGAGTTAAGGGGAAAAGCTGAACACAGATGAACCTGGGTTTATATTTTGGCTTTGCTCATCCCTTCACAATACTGAAGAGTGGCCAAGTGCTTAAGTGCTGTTCATTTTGTTGGGTGAATTCTTAACAGTGTGGAGGCTCCTTGCTCAACAAATCAGCCAACAAAGCTAATGAATCTCAAGGTGAACTCCAGTACACCTGTGGTCTTCTATTGACAAGTTTTCTCACTTTTTGCATGAAATGAAAGCTGCAGTTCTCATGTAATGGCATAAATTTACAGACTAGCAATAGCAGCCTAGCTTCCAACTTCCCATTAACATAGGGAGTGGGTGGGAAATAACTCACTTCCAAACTGCCAGGTACCTTCCCTCTAGTTCTGCCAGGGGACACCACACACGGGCAGTGCTGCTGCACCAATCATGTTGCTCTCTAGGTGAAATCTCTGGACCCAGAGATCTGTTGATCCTCCCAAAACCAAGGCAGAAAGGAGGAGATAGGAGTCCGTAAATCCTGGATCCTCATTTTCAAGTATTTTTCCAGGCTTCCAGTCCTGCTCAGTAAAAGACCAACATTCACTACAGCATGTGTCCTGCAGGAGAAAGATCCCTTGCAACCTACAGTTCCCGCCTGTCCTTCCTGTGGAATTAAAACAGAACCTCTCATTAGCCTCTTGTTTATTTTGCTTTAACAGAGTACATCTCTAATCACACTGAAATGATAGGGAAAAAGAAGAAAAAATCTGAATATTTATTTGCTATTCTGGAGTAACAGTTTCTGAGTAATGCTACCTTCAGATAAAATGGGTGAAAATAAAACAGAATTTATGGAATTTAATGGATAATCATGGCATAGCAAAGAGAGGTAGACATTTTCTACTGAAGTTGTAATTTAGCAGGGAAAGTGCTGGGGGAAGGGGGGGCGGGAAGAAGAGCAAGAAGGATATCTACTGCTAGGGGAGGTGGTGATGGAGAGGGAATAAAAATACCTGTAAGGAGATTTGTGAAAATCACTGAGTATTTTGTTCACAGCCAATGTCCTTATTCACGCTCCCGGTGCACAGATGTGTGGGAGGTCCCTGTCACACCTGGAGGGAGGGTTTGAATTGTTAAGATTTCTTTGTGTGACCCAAGTGAGCTTTTGAGGAGCTGCATGCAACAGACTGGGGGCTGCCAGTGGCACGGGCTGTGGCAGCAGCCACCCGGCATTGCTGCCAGTCACTGACCGGGTGACGCCTCATTCTGTGTAAATGACACGTGTTACAGGTGAATGAGCAGCTGGAAATTCATAGAGTTATAACTGGGGAGGCTGTGGGGCCATTGCCATCAGCTGCCCAACCTCCTGTGTAACTGGCCATAACACTGCATCCAGCCCAGCAATTCGTGCCTGAGCAGCAGTGAATCTCTAAAGACACTCTGACTGCATTAAAATCCCGAGGTGTGCCATAAATCCTGGCTGAGAGCTCCTAAGGGCTAAATACTCTTGCAGGATTCATGCCTTATTCTTACTTTGGGTTTGCTCCTTCCCACAGGGTTCCTTACCTGCATTACTCGCCTCCAAAAACCAAAACTCCTATTTCATTGTACCAGTGTTTGACAGCCTTGGAGACCAATGCTGTTTGTGGACTAGATTCACACATGGCCCTGAGCAAACAAGGGGCATGGGATCTCCCAAACTATTCAGGACACTCACCCAGTATGTTTTATACAAATGATTTGCTGAGCCCTCATCTAAAAGGGCTCAGCAGGTGCTTGTGCCCCCAGAACGGGCGTACAGGGAAAATCAAGAAGGAGGGTGAGCTGACTGACCCAGAGCTGACTAAGGAGAAGACTGGTGGCAGTGTGACAAGCCTCACTGGGGACTGAGGACTGAAAGAAACCAAAACTAAAAGAGCACATTTTGGGAAGCACAGAGTGCTGAGGGGAAGATGAAGAAAAGGGGTTTGAAGCAGAGGTGCCAGGTGGGGGGAAGTCTGTGCCTGGACTGAGGGCCAGGACGCTGCTCTCAGGCACCGTGCTGGGAGCAGGCAGCTGGAGGAGGCAGCTGCCAGCCACCAAGGCACAGAAGAGCAGGGCAGGGCAGGGGAGCAGGGAGTTTCTCAGCGTTTGCACCAGACAGAGCCTGACCTCCCATTCCCATGGCAACCCTAACCCAGCTGTGTGGCACGGAGGCAGATGAAGGCATTGATTTCCCAGCAAAGCCATCTCAGACCCTTGGCACGCGCGAGGCAGCCGCCTTTGGGTTGCTGGGGGAACCATAACTTTTTAATCACACTGCATTAAGGGGTTTATTACTCTGCATATTTATAAGGGTTGGTTTATACAGATCCAGAGAGAGAGAGAGAGAGAGATTTGCTATTTTTACTGTGTCTTTCAGATTACCCCGCACTTTTCCTTGCATGGATGCTGGTGCAGGTGACCAGGGCACCACTGTTGAGGGCAGATGGGATGCAAAGCCGTTACAGTGTGTGCAAGCAACACAGCAAACAGAGATGCTAAACAGAGAACTGCAAAGTATGTGAAGGAGGGAGATCACTGAGGTGGTAGGTCAGAGCCTAATATAGTACATCATATTTCTGTGGCTTTTGAGTGAAAAGACAAATGGGATAAATTTTAGCAGGATGTTTTACATAAATGGCAGCTACAAACATATCAACAACTAAAAGGAATGACAACCAAAGGAAAAAAAAAAAAAAAGTCAATTAGCTACTTTATGAAAAGACTGAGGAACAAATACAACCCAGAAGAGTTTTTTCTGCTCTCCAGGGCCTTTGCACATCTCTGTTATTTCCTCTCCTGGCCTGTACATCTTTGTTGAAAAACCTATTTGGAAAGCTTTTAGAAAAACATCAACATTAGTCTTTGTTTGAACCAGCCAGAAAAAAAAAATTATCTTTCCTAAACATTTGGAAAGGAACTGACCTGAAAAAAGTGACTGACCTAAAGAAACCCTTGGATATTGTCCTGGGCTCAAGGCTCAGACTTGTTTCCTCAGATGTAGATATAGTGTTTTAACATGTCCCTCCCAACTTTCACCCCACAGGCCTGAGTATATTTAGGCTTCCTGCTGAGCCACTTGGCCCATTGGACTGGCTGGAATGGGCAGTGTGGGGTGCCAGGGCCAGGCATCTCCTTTGGCCCTGGCAAGGACCAGTAGAGGTGCTGTAAGGCTGAGTGCAGCCCACGCAGGGTGAGTGGTTTGGCTTACTAACAGATGAGCTCATGCCAAGCAAAGTCTCTTCTGAAAGTAGCAGGAAAACCAAAAACTGTCAGCTTTGTGACACATGCTTTGGAAAATCCCTTCCAGTGCTTAGTGATCCCAAGCTTCATCCCAGACAAGCTGAGCAGCTGGCTGTGCCTCAGCCCAGGCTGCTGCTGCCAGCCCCATTGAGGCAATGATGTGTCAGGATAGAAACAAGATCTGTAGCTCCTTTCCTGCACTGGCTGCTGGGTGTTTGAAGAGGGCACCAGAAACACCAGAGAATCTGCAGGGGGTAAGAGCTGGTTTGTTTATTCCGATGCAATAATTATTGGGAAGAGAAGTCAAAAACAGGAGCTGGTAGCACGTGTACCATGGTGGGTTGCACAGATTGGGGTGCTCCCACTGCTCATGTTTGTCCTTTCCTCCATCTGCTCTCCTTTCTGTCTCTGCCAACAATTCTACAGCTCCCTAGGCCCTTCCCACTCCTTTCAGCAATGCCCAAGTTCTTGGTGGTACCTGCACCAGGAGCTGTGGTAGCAGCAGCTGGTGTCCCAGGGGTTCTGGCACCTTTGTTCTCCCATCTCCTCCTCTAAGCCTGCCAGCTCAGTGTCTCCTCTCACTCACTTTGCTCCAAGGCTGATAATTTTCAAATTTTTGAAGATTTTGGGCTTTGACTGTCAGGCAATGGCCAGACAAAGGCATCCCATATCAAAAGGCTCCAGCTGTGCAGGGTGAATGGTCACATGGCAGGACTGAGGGGGCTGAGAACAGCACATTTGCCAGGCTGCAGCCACAGAGTGACCTTCACATGGTGGCTCAGGGACAGGACTGCCCCCACTGTGTGAGACTGCATGTCGTAGAGGAGCAGTCACCCTTGGTCAGACCAAATGTCCATCTGATCCCACAGCTTGTCCCTACCAGCCGCAGATGCCATGGGAGGAGGTTGAGGACAGAGTGAACCCACTGTAGCACCTTACCAACCTCTCCTCCCCACCCATGGGGATCCAAGGGACCTCCTGTGCCAGAGGTCTGTAGGAGTGTTTCTGTAGGCAATAGAGTTTAAATGATTTTCCTTTCATGACTTTTTGAAGCTGTGGCTGGCACTGCCAGGCTGCCATGGCAGAGCCCCACTGTGTAATGAAATGCAGTGTGAAAGCACCTCTCTGTTTTGAGGCTGCTGCCTCCTGCTTTTGCTCCATGCCCCAAGGTGTTGGCTTCGAAAAGGCAATGAATGGCCATGGCTGATTTGCTGTCCCTATCACATTTTTGTCTGAAAACCACCCTTTTCCCTGCTATTGCAACTGCTCTACACCTTCAGCTAGGAACTGGCTGTCTGGGGTGGGCTGTTGCCCTTGGCTGTGGGGCAGAGGCTGAGAGCCCACTCCTGGCCCAGGCTGGCACCTGCAGCTGCACACAGTGAGCCACCAGTGCTGGGTGTCCACACAGCCGTGCTGTCCACAGCGCCAGGCCAGCGACAACACTCACCCCCCTCCCCAAAACCCTGTGTGCAGTCACCGTCAATGCTCTGATGCCTTTATTTTTCAGTGCCCTTTTCTTCTCCATACAGCCAGTAACTTAGAAGCACACAAGATATTTTTAGACCTAACTTAGAAGTGCTTCAGGTCTGCAATTGGGTGACTCAGCTGCCAGTGCTGTTTACTTTAGTTTTACAATCAAACTGGGCAATTACAGCCCTGAACAGCTTTTAGAGACCGCATTTCCTTGTCATGCTGTCAGAGTCTGCATGCAGCGCTGTCTGTAAAGCACTTTCCACACCCAGGTACGTGTCTGAAGGCTTTCTAAAGCAGGTGGAGAATAAAACCTTGGGCTGTCACATCTCTTTCCTCTGTCAGCTTGTAAAACCACCTTCCTGTGCCCTTCGTAACACTGCCTCACTGCCAGAGGATCTGGCACGCTCTGCTGGGGATGCTCCCCAAGATGACAGCTCACGAAGGACTGCTGCAGGATTTGGGTCACGGCCGGAGCACAAGGTGGCATTTTCTCCCTAATGAAAATCTCTCTCACAGCTTTTTCCTTTCAGAGGAAGAAATCTTTGCAGCTCACAGAGCCATTTGTACTGGTTTAATGATGCTCAAGACATTTATCCTGGGGGAGAGTTCTGCCTGAGCTCCCTGTTTACTTCAAACCCACTTATTTATAACAACCTTTCCTCCAGTTCTTGAATCCTTCACCTGCATGAACATCTCCTCTAGATCATCTTTATTGAATACAGTTAAGTGTAGCTCCTGGGGTTATTGAATTACAGGCATGAACTTAGCAAAATGAGATAAATCACTCACGTATTAGCCTCTCTCTATTAAACACATCTCACCCAGAGGCACTTTTCCATAAAACAGTAACTATATATCAAGCATTTGAATATTTGAAGCAGCTAAAGCAGGCTTCTCCCAGCAAGAAGGCACACAACGGGAATGCAGCAGCTCTCTCTGAAGGATGTTTTACTGCCTAAAATATTTATTAGAAATAGCATCCTCTGTGTGAGGCTTGATCAGTAAGAGCCTGAGAGCTGCATTTTTTCTGATTTGTATCAGATTCTCTTCCATGTAATGTGGCACTAAGTGGAGATGAGCACTGGCCACCACCCAGCCCTGACACCCACCTTTTCCCAGCTCCTGGCACAGCAGGGACAGTGCCTCCCTGGGCTCACTCCCCCATGGGCCCCTGCCAGGCACCAGCTTGAAAGGGACATTTTGTCTTTGAGAGTGAGTGGAGCTTGATTTGGGCAGAAGCAGCACTAGGAAATGTTGATGCCATCTAGGAATGCAAAGAGGACTCAAGCTGTTGGCTCAACCCCTGGCATAGGGAGGAGCAGGACGTCCTGGTACTGCCCCAGGACCAGGTAACCACATCACTGCCTGCTTGCCCTGCAGCACCCTCACATTCATTCCCCTCCAAAGTATCTCCAGAATACTAGTTTGCTTTCCTCTCTAGGTAGTTTTCATTCTGGCACACCTTTTAACTTCTCTTACCGTGGCCTCAGCTTTGGTATTTTCAGAGTCCATGACATATCCACATGTAACCTTCCCTGTTCTGTAGTTTGATGCGTCCTGGGAGGATTTTTTTCCCCTCCCTGTGTGACTTGGAAGCCTAAGGGGGTGTGTGATGGTTTATCTGCAAGATTCTGATCCCCAACTGCATCTTCTCCAAGCCATTGATGCTGTAAGATTTTCAGATCAAAAGACTGACTGAAATACCAATGGAAAAAATTACATATACGTATACAATAATCTGTCCTAATACATCACTGTGAAGATCAATAACCTCTCAGGACAGGCCATGTTCTGCATCATTGCTCCTTATGCACAGGATTTTTTTCTGAATAGCTCTTGGATATTAACATTTTATAAATAATTAGCATAATCAATATTTTAATTCCTGGCATTTTTAAGAAATACACAAGGAATGTTAAGGAACAGCAAAAGTGTACTTGTAACCTCATGAAGCATAAACTACCATGTTTAAATACTACTGTTTAAGGTGCTGCTCCTGAGGAAAATAATTTTTACAATCCATTAATTAGGTTTCCAGCCAGTGAAAATGGTTTTCAGTATGGATGTTTAACCCTTTTCTCTGGAAGTGCCTTTCAGGAATAAACTGCAGATTCAGTAACAGTGATGACATCTCTATATTCCAGTATTCTCTGGGGAGGACACTAGGGCTTCTTTGCCCCATTTTGCAATGTTCTGTAAAAAACTGCAGTGGAAAAAAAAGCTGCCCCACCCCTTCTGCTGCCTGTGGCCCTGCACCCTTCAGCACCCTCCTCAAATGCACTGAACCCCAGGAGCAGCACTTGTGGCTGCAGCACACCTGGGCCATGCACAGTGGGGTCAGTCACTGCTCGTGGGCACGTGTGCATAATGTGCTGGAACCAAACCAGCAGGCAACTCCCCTTTCATGGACTTTTGTTCAAACTGCAGGTTTGTTACACCCACTTCATCCTCCAAATCCAGATTCCAGTTTGGCTTTTCTTCATTTCTTTGAGGTAGGTGCATGTTGCTGCTTTATGGACACTGCATGGCACAGCATAGGTTACTCCATTAAAACACAAACCTCTGTGATACCATTCCTTCTTGTTCCCAGTGAATTAGATTTCATACTTTTTATTCTCTATTAAAAAACACCCCAACAGACAGAAAAGTATGACAGACAAGCTTTCATGATAATGTTTTATGTTGATCCATCTTCCCTGCCTTCTTTCCTGGTGGAAGCTAAAATCACTCTTAGAGCCGTCTCCCACTCTGCAGTATTTTAACCAAAATGACCCATCTTCTGTAAACACGACCCAGCATGTGGTTCATTAGAGCAGTGGTTCAGCACCTGTGTCACCAACCTCCCCATGGCTGAGCCTCACTGCTCACACTCTTGGGATGCTGCACTCATTGGTATTTCATGGCAAGGGCATAGCCATAAATCCCCAGGGGGCTGGAAACAGGATTGCAGATCCCAGCAGACTCTGGAAGCACCGTGAGGAACAGGTGCTGTGTAAGGCAGCTGGAGAGCTTGAGCTGGTCTCCTCCTTCAAGCCCATTAGATCTGCCTTTGAACGCCCACATGCTCTGCAACTTTTCAGTCGGACAAAAGGAGGTTTTCCAGCAGACTGTCTCTTCTATGTGTCTCTGCAGCATCTTGAGCCATCAATGTCCCACTGAGCTCCAGGGCACCAGACCAGCCAGCCTGACTGACCAGCACCTCACTACCCACAGCCACCACCTTCCCTCTGCCCCTGAGACCCCCACAGCACTGCCTGAGCCTCCTTTCTCCTCCTCCTGGGGAGCTGGAGAAGTGTGTGATTGCAAAGGACAGCCTCACCTCTTCACCCATGGAGCATGGATCAGATCTGGATGAGATCTGATCAAGCAGCTGCTGATCAACCCCAGGCATTATCTGCCCATCACTCAGGAGGCACAGGCTACTCTGTGTCAGAAGTGCCCACAGGGCTCTCCCAGCAAGGCCTCCAAAGACACTGAGGGGATTTTCAGACCAGCTGGTTTTGTCTGGTGTGTGAGTAAATTGCACAGCTGTATTACATACCTGCATGGCTGGTGGCAGTGGAACATATTTTCAGAGTTTATACAGGGATTTCCTGGGCTGGGACAGCACACTCCTTTCACCTTTCCTTGATCTGAAAGCAAGGTGGGGCAGAGCCAGAGCAAAACCTGAAGCCTGTGCAGAGGACACCAGGAATGCCCGAGCTGTGTATGAGCTGTCTGCATTAAGCTGAGCACAAATCAAAGCAAACCCCCTACTCCCACAGGGATCTTTGCTGCCCAAATGCAGGATTTATCCCCAAAGAATCCTTCTCCACAGATTGCTGAGTATCTCCATATTCTGATCTACAGGAGCACATGGCTGAAGCAGATGTGAAGAATGCCAAACAATACATCCCACTGTCTGCCCTGCCCAGGTAAGGGCACAAACCCACTAAGGTGGAGCTTGGCTAATGTAGGAACTTCACAGGTCTCCAAGTATACTTAAGAAACGCTATAAACTAAAACAGAATTTGATTTTAAAAGGTGGTCAGTAAGAGCAGCTCTTAGCACAGCTGGCCAGCACCTGTGATAAAGGCAACCTTACATAAACCAATGTAGGACATGGTCAGATTTTGGCACAGTGGGTCAGAGAAGGAATGAGTTCCCACGAAAGACAGGTGCTCTTCACACCTCAGGGCAAGACAATACCTCTGGGCCTTCTCAGTGTAACCATGGGCCTTCCATAAGCATCTGCTCAAGGGCTTTTTGCCTCTGTCTCAGCACTCCTGTAAGCAGTGTCTGTACACCAATCCCTACTTCATCTCTCTGCCTCAGTCAGCCGCTGCATTCTGTATGTACTTAATGGGATGTCAGAGAGGCGGCTGCTCTTCACACACTGTGGGTGACACACTGTACAAATTCAAAGCTCTCACAAACATTAAACAAAGGCTTGCTCCAAGGACATGGCAGCTGTCCCACATCCCCGGCTGAGCAAACGGAAACACTTCCCAGAAGTGCGTGCTGTAAAGGCCGTCCTTGGTGGTTCTGTGGGCCTGGGGCTAAGTGCCAAGATGTGTTGAGCAGCTTAAATAACAACCACTCCTGCACCAGCCCTTTCACCACCTCCCCTGGCTCAGGGCACTACCCAGTCCACCTAGGTAGGATCAGAAATGCAAAGGGATAGTTGAACTCAGAGATAATTAAACTCCCTGAGAGCCAAGGAAAGGCACCCTAATCCTGGCAGGCTGAAAAATACTTTTCAACATCTTGTGACATGGGAGCTTTCAGAGCAGTGATGGAGCTCATCCAGATTCCCATCCTGGGCTCAAGCTGGCGTGCATCACCCCAGGGCAATGGCTTCATTAACATCAGTGCCAGTGCCCAGCTCTCCAGCACAGGATCCCTGCAAGTACAAACAGTCCTCTGGAGACAGAACCTGCCATCACTGAAGCCAACCACCAAGTTAAAGGTTGCCTGAAATCCTCACGGAGAGGAACTTTTCACAAGAGACCTGGTGGAAACAACAGCAGCAGCTTTGTTTCTGTTTTGCTCTCAAAGGGTAAGCACCTTTTTCTCTCTCTATCCTACTGCTGGAGTAGTTTGTACATCCCATCATTCAGATGTCTGACAAATTATTTCACTGAATGTTCTTTATCCGTAGCTGTGACAAGGAAATTACACTGATTTAGGCTCATCTACCTTGGTCTCCAGGGACGCTGGATATTAAACTGTCTCAGAACTGGCAGCCTGAGGCACTGTCACTACTCAGCCTGAAGGAAGATGCTGGGATGGATGGCTGCCCTACTCAACAAAAAAAGACCACTCTGTTCAGGGGCGGAACTAAATATGGTTTTTAGGGAGCACCACATTACTCATTCCTTCTGCAGAAACGAGGCTCTTCTTAACCATAGCAACAATACTCAGTCCAAATGGCAGGTCTGCAACTTCACCCCTTGCTCCAAGAAATACTCTGTGTCTTCCCCTCCTGATCTCCTACCAGGAGATCCTGCAGGCTCCGTTACCCCACTTAGTGGCAGCCAAATTGCCTAACCATGCCCATAAAATGATCAACAGGCACCACATGAAAGGCAGAGATCATGAAAGATCAGAGATCTTCCTGCCTTTCAGTGCAGCCACAAGAGAGTTTGCCCAGCAGTGACTACAGAATGACGGGATCATAGAATAGTCTGTGCTGGAAGGGACTTACAAGAATTATCAAAGTCCAACTCTTAGCCCTGTACAGGACAACCTCAAAAATCACAGCACATGACTGAGAGCATTATGTAAGTGCCTGAACTCTGGCAGACTTGGTGCCATGGCCATTTCTCTGGGAAAACTGTTTCACTGTCCAGCCTTCCTCTGGGTGAAGAACCTTTTCCTAATATCCAGCCTACTACCCCTCAGCAGGGCATTGCTTGGGCACTGCCATGGACAACTCAGTGAGTGAACTAAGTATTTTCCTATTTATACACACAGAGGAAAGAACAGGACAAAAACAGTCCTTTAGTTCTTCCTTCTAGAAAGGTGGGGCTGCTCATTCCTCCCACCATTAATGCTGAAATCCTTTTCAAAGGGATCAGTGCAAAAGTTATTTCTTCTTAAAGCAGCTGGATCTTTATTTGGTATGATAAATGCAGAGCTGCCACAGGCTAGGCTTGCTGTGAGTGCCAAGGTGAAGGTGCAATAGCACATTTATCCTCACAATCAAGTTAAGCTTGTAGCCTGTTTTCAACATAAGCCTACTCTAGCAAAACAATTTGTCCTTTAATCACAGCAACAAAGACAGGCTCCCAGACTCCAGCTACTTTAAATGCACTCAGATGAGTCCAGATAATTGTTGGTGAGTGAGAAGAAGCTTTGAAGTTCTTGAATCCAGTAACTAAAGCTGAGACATATAAGAGCAAAGAGGCACAGCTTGCATGCTGGCTGCTGCTGCCATCTCTTCACAGGAATTTGTAACTCTTCTATTAAACCCTTCTCAAAGGTGCTTTCTTCTCCTCCCCTCTCTGTAGCCCTCATGTAAAAGCCCCATCAAGAGCATAACAACAGGATTAATGTATTTTTATACAGTTCAGGAAAGTATAATTTAGAGCCTTGCCCTCAGCATTCCTAAAGCCAGTATTAAAAAGCTTATTTAATGCAGAGGAACGCTTACAATTATCATGAATATGATCTGATTGACCTTATCTGCAATACAGAATCATACCCTGTCCTCAAGGTACCAGAGGTTATACCAAGCATTGAAAAAGTTTTTCCCTCCAAAGTCCTAGAGAAAAAAACCTCAAAGTACCTCCTAACAAATGACAAGATGACTGATCATCAGTATTCATATTCAGTATTTGACTTCCCCATAGGATCTGTTTGTTGATGTAATCTGCAATACATCTACTAAAAATGGGAATACAAGTGAATGAAATTGAGAGTAGCAGCCTGTTCAAAACTAAATGCAGCATATAATTGTTTTATTATAAATTATTTGATAAGCTGCATCTTTATCTCAATCACATTCTTAATAAGAAAATTAAATTTAAGCAAAAACTAATGGTAAGAGCACCTTTTGTGAACTGGATGCATTTCCTTTTGCAAAAATGAAATTCAAGCAAGCCTGCTACTTTTGACATCACAAGATAGCGATATCAAATAAAGTCTGCTATTACATGAATAATATTATCTATTATGCATTAATATGAATATGCATCAATAGGAAACAAAAATCTGGGCAGACAGCACTTCAGAAAAAAAAGAGTTACTCTTGGCACCATCTGAGTACCTGGGACCAGTCTGGACATACTGAATGGGCAAGCTTAAAGGCTATATATAAATTAAGAATAAAAACTGAAAATGCTTTCACTTGAAAAGCAAACCAAGACGTTGAAGGCATCTCCACCTATTATATATTAATTTGTTCCAGAAACCAAGGAAAGACAGATTTTGGTACCTTTAATATCAAAATTAAGAGGGCATCATACAGTATATCATAAAAGCAGCATAAATTCTGCACTCAGATTTTCTTCTATAGTTTTAAGTCACCTGAATAAGTGAACCTGTAGTCCATCCAGTCTGGTAGTTTTATCTTCACCTCAAACATGGTCTGCCCTTCAGGCTGGCTAATGATTTGGGTTTTTCTTGACCCTGCCCACCCCCCATCAGCATCTCAGTGCATTTGGATGAATCACACAAGTTGATATTCACACTACATGAAACACCTGAAGAAAAATATCCTACATGTATTGCATATATTTATACCAAAGTCATGGTGTGGTATTACCTACCAAAATAAGAATAAGCTACAGAAACCTCAGAAGAACTATCCAGACAGGAATGCCTCTGGATTTTGTAGGTGAGAAGGAGCTGCCTGATTTAGGAAATGTCACTAGTAATAAACCCACTTTTATAATATCTTCAGCTGATCAGCTACATGTACAAAAAAAGAGTAATGCCTTTTCTTTCTGCTGTTGAAAAGAAAAATTATCCTTCTCACCAGCTAATGAAAGCCTGCCTTACAAGACAAAATCCTATTGGATGCCATTTCTCAGGTCACAACCTGGTATAGATGTATGGATGGAGGAGCAGGGGGTTTTCAATGATAAAAAGGAATACAGGCAAAGGTCATATGCAGATTTATGAAAAATAAATTTATTACATAACACCTTGTTTTAACAATGTTTGATTTTTTTTTTTTACTCAGAATACTTGTGTCATTCATGTAAAATAGTTTGATACAGTACATTGTATGCAAGTTTTTCCTCATAAATTCTAAGGCTCTCCTAACACTTTGTTCCTCTGCAGTAGGAATGGCACCCCTAAACAACGTGCGAACATTAAAAACAAATTAAAATTAACTGAACAAAATTTAAAATCCACTACACCAACCTGGTTCTCGAAAATCATGACAAAATATCTGAATGGATGCCGCACCTTTTTAGGAAATATCATTCATGCTTTTTTAATCCCAAAGCATGCTCACAAATCATTAACACCAACAGGAAAAAAATAAAACACTGTCTATGACAATCATTTTAGTTTGTTTGCTGAACCAAACATGTTTATATCAATGACAACATACTTATTTTACTATCAAATAGCAGCTTTAATACCAGTCAAGTCATAGATTTCAAAACAAAAACAAAAACTTAGGTTGGAAATAAATCTTTGGGACATTTGTAATTGCTGGGAAAAAATGCAAACGCTTTCATGTTCTTAAAAAAATCTCATCGTAGCAATCGTGTCGGTCATAAAACATTGATCTAGGTGGAAAATGAACCAACCCACAAAAGTCACTAAAAATAAACGTCTATCAAAACTGTCTGAGAGTTACGGTTAGTTTGCTTTTTTGCCATGGTAACATATACTGTATGCTTCAAGTACCAGTTCAAAGATGTCGTGTACTATTGGTCAGATGGAGTTGTTACATCAAGAGAATTCACCACATACGACAACAAAAATGCTTGCCCCTAGCACATTTCACAGCTTCACCTGCTACAGACTGTCACTGAAAAAAATGCATCGGTCAGTCTGAACCATGTCAAGTAAACTACAGAAGTAGCATATCCACAACACAAACCGTGCTAGCACTTTCTTTTCAAGTCTAACCCCAAAACCAGGTTCAAGGTGGGAGCCCCCACTCGGCCCCGTGGCAGGGGGTGGGTCGTGGCGGTCGGACAGGTGGGAGGTGTGGTTGTACAGTACATTCTCTGGCCCAAGGCGGGCTCCTGGCACGCAGCTGCGTGGCCGGTCCTGCAGCATTAGCGACAGCGCATCGACGGCACCGGGTGCAGCTCAGTACCGGTGGGTCTGGTGCGAGTACTGCGGCGGCTGCTGGGAGGTAGCTGAGTATCCCATGCTGCTCTGTGGCTGCGATGTGCTTGGTCCGGGGTTGGGGTAGGCAGCATGGGGGTTGGAACGCTGCAGGGGGGGAAAGCACAGACACACAGCCCTTCGTAACACGGACATCGCAGGACAGCTTCACTTACTGACTCGCTCCTTCCAGACACTTGGTCTCAAAGCAGCTGCGCTTCCAGGCTTTGTTTCACTTACTCTGATTACAGCAGGTAATACCAGGAATACCAGGTTGGAAAGTGACAGCTGCCAGCCTTCTGCTATCCACCCTAATGGGAGTCTTCACCCATCACAGTCAAACCTCCAGCCAACCCTCCAGACGGCTACTGTGCACCTGCACAAGACACTGGGCTACCACCACTCATGGCAGTGGTTTTCTCCATATACTCCCTTCTCCCACCAGGAAGGTAGGCTGGGGTGGAGGTCCAGGTGAGGCATCTTACTGCTGATGAGCCACTCTACTCTGCCTTATTCTGGAGATTTTCACACACAGAGGATATGTTTGCCACCCTTTTGTGTGACCTAGGAGTACAGGCTGAGAGCACTGTGACTGGGCTAAGGTGTCATCTATCAGCAGCCTTAAAATACTTGAAGGAGAGTTTAAAAACAACAGCGACATGTTCCTTACTGAAACCAGATACTTCAGGCAAAAATGCCCTTAGATTGTGGCTTGGGAGGTTCAGGTGGGACATGGGAAGAGGGACCACTAAGGGGTCAGTATAGCATTGGAAGAACCTGCCCATAGAGCCTCTGAGGTCTCTCTCTCTATGAAGGTTTTTAAGACTCAGTAACAAAGCCATGCTAACCTGAGTGATTCAGAATTAGCAACAGCCCTGCTCCAACTGGGAGACTTGGCTAGATGGTTTCCAGAGGCCCCTTTCAACAGCGTTCCCACAATTATTTGAGTGAAGTATTCATCACTGCAAGAAGCTCTCAGCAAACCAGCAACTGCCTACTTCAATTTTAACCAAAAAGTTATTATTTACTGATCATGTGTTAAAAAGGAAAGAAAGACTGCCTATGAGATTTGCAGTATAAGTATCTGCCACTTAGTAGCATTTAACATTTCATTAACACATTAATGTGATGGTTTACATTCACATTAAGGTTTATGTGCCTTACAAACTTCGCAGCATTTAGGAACTGTGTAGCTTATGAATTGATATCACAGGATGCATTATGTTTTTTAGAAAAAACTGCTTCTAGAAGAGGTCTGGAAGCTTCTATAAAGTACCTATTCCAGGACTAGGGTATTGCTAATGAGACCTGAATAGGAAAAAACTGTGGTGAACCAACATCCTGAGAAAGCAAAATAGTAAGCTGCAACATAAAACAAAATTTTTTTTCTTGTTGTAGAGCACTTAGAACAGAAGCTATAACCCAGGATGATGAGATGATGGCAGAAATAAAAAAGGCACACTCTACTTGTTAACACACGCTCACAGGACTGAGTTAACACCACTAGAGAAAAGGGAGAAATGGCTGGACCAGCACTTAATGTGGGAACAAACCAGGAGTGCTGAACTGCACCACTCGTACAGTGACCAAACTTTGTGACATTTGCCTTCAGCCTTGAGAGGACTGAGTCACTCATCAATAGAAGGGTCACAGCTCTGGGTCACCCCCTCCATGTTACAAATACAGGACGTACTTCAAAGAGCAAAAGTCCTGAATGTTGGTTTTGCCCATGTGTGGCTCCTGTATGTAGGAAACCATCACAAGTTTAACCATTTAAAACTGACCACACATTTCAGTTGTAAAATACTTCCCTCATCCTGACTTCTAAGATCTTAAGACAGAGGCAATGAAAAATCAGATTCTTTCATGACACCCTGAGCAACAAATGGCTTTTGTTTAAGAACAAAAGTAAAGATCCAATCCTTTCTAAATACCATTAAGCACCCAGAGGGTTATCACAAGCAAAAGCTCAAAGTAGTGGAACAGCCTGTTTAATCACATTGCCTTTGGGAGTGTCACATTGCAGATTTAAACAAGGAGGCAAGAAAGTCTGTGTGCCATGTGTCTACTATTTTTATGCATGGCAGAAAAGGATACGAGGTCAATGTGCCCTGCAGAGAATAATTTGACTTCTGAGTGAATGCAGAAACTGTCTTAGTGTGCCTTGCCCAGGAGATGGCAATCCTCCTTCACAAGCTTTATATGGGGAATTTGAGCAAATCAAATGAAGAACAAAGGAACAGGTGTTCGATTAAAACAGAGGGCTGTATTGTAATGTTTGTTTTTCCTCTCCTCAAGTTGCTGGATCAGAAGCAAAAAATGTGAAGAATTTTTTTCAGGGAGACCTGAAACCATCAGTTGGAAACCCTTAACTGCTTTTGTTCTAGTCTCAGGTTCAGGTCTCCTCTCTTTGATTATGATGTTTTCCAGACACTTTAATCAGAACAAATCTACCGACTGCCTCTTTGCAAGGTTAGGGGGAAAAAAATAAATTTTTCTGAAAGCCAGGTATTTTCCTTCCTAGAGAGACAGCAGAAAGACTGGTTAGGAGTAATCGAGTTACCAATAAGAGCTCCTGAGACAGAAAAGCAGCAGTTATCATTACCTTAAGGGGAAAGCATTCTGAAATTACGTTTGTCAACAAGGGCTGCCCCCAGCTGTAATCCCAGGATGGATATCTTTGAGTACAAAAATTTTGATGAGCATGAACTGAAGACAAACCAATGCCAACTCTGGCCGAGCAATCCGACTCCTCTGACTTGTCAGCCAGCAAACCTTGGCTCTGGCTCACAGGACTAGGAGCTGAAGTTTGTTCAAAATGCCACAATGCAGCAGCAAAATTAGGTAAAGGGCATGTAAATAGGGCACGTAAATGGGGCTCCCTGACACAGCACACACAACCTCTGAATCAACCTCCTCAGACGTGTGACTCCACCTGAGGGCAAGATTAAGAAACTTAGAGCTGCATTTGCCTTCTGTTCTGTGTGCATGTTTTTAAGAAGTGGAAGAAGGAGCCAATTAAAAGGCCAAAACAGCAAGTGACTGCAGCTTGCCAGATTGAAAGGGATGAAACTCCTGTAAAAGTGCCTGCAATGTATAATCCTACTAGAAGAAAGATGACATTCATACTTAGAGGCACCCCACCCTGCAGAACTATAGTTACGGCTCACCACAGCTCAAACAGCTCTAAAAATGTGTATTGTTCAAGGAGAGTGACTTGCAAGCTGATGTATTATTGACGTCCTGGGATAAACTGAACAAAGGCATGTGGGGACTCATACAAAGGGTCTCACAATAAAGCTCCTGAAAATGATCTTATTTTTCATTTTTTGAGTACTTTCAAGTTTCGGCCAATGCTGTGAGTAGGCAGATCTAGGCAAGGATGAAGGTAATGCCCCAGGCAGCTTCTGAGGCTATTTGGTACGCTCAGGAACAAACTCTGAAATGCAAGATTTCAAAGTGGTTCATGGAGAAGCCGTATCAAACTGAAAGGCAAGTTGACAGCAGCAGCTCTACTGACTCCATTTTTTAACTCTCTCTATGTTTGTCTACAGACTATAAGCCCAGCTAAGTGGGTTTCCATTATCAGGGTCTCACATTTAGATATTAATCTTGAAATTAACTGAAAACATTGACAGTAGTTTCCAACTTCCCCATATTTTGGTTTCATCCAAGATGTCTGCCAATTGGCCACCTGTACTGTGCATTCCATGTGAACCAGTATGCAATGGTTAGTTCCTGCAGGCTAACATTTCCAGCAGCATGCTTCCTCTTGAAATTGCCTATTCCCCAGGCTTGCAAAAATCTGCTGTTCTCTAACTGCTTCTGTGAATCATTTGAAGTCTTCCCTGCTCCTCTTTGCAATTTCTTAGCTTGTATTAACTAAAGATTCTGTCCTTAACTCGCTTCTCCCCAGTTTTCAGCAGTAGTCTACCCAAAAATTCACATATTCACTGGGATGACGAAGATATTGTTATACTCCAGGCTCTGATTTCTTAATGTCTGAGTACAAGCTCATACACAGGAAGGCCAGAACACATTTTTCATATTTTCCTCAAGTGTTTTTTTTCCAATGTGCCTCCTCATCTTCCTTACTCACTGACTGCCACTACTTCATCTGTCTTCAGATCTGTAGTATTTGGCTTACTCAACCTGGAATCTCCCTTGATCTTCAAAAGAGATTATGACAGCATCATGTCAAGTCTTTAGCTGTCATCCAAAACACTGTTTCTGCATCCATTAACCCAACTAAAACACTTGTTCAGATATGTATTTCACAGCTTTTTTACTGCAATATCCTCTGCCTCCTACCATTACAGGATTGTTCAAGCAAGAAACAGCATTTTTGGGTGATACAGAGCACAGCATAACAGGCTCGTGGTCCATAACCATTAGCACTCCCTAACATGAAGGTAATAATTAGTAATTCTAATAATGTCTGATTCTAATTTCCTTACTGCAAACCTAAAGAGCATCAGGATATCACCAAATCATCACCTAAATTAATCTGAAAAAAAAAAAAATCAAAATATGCCAAAAAGTAACAGTTAGTACAGTGACATTCACAAAATTACTTTCTTAGTTTGAAGAAACACTGCTCTAAACATGAAAAGTAAATACAGAATATGTGAATAAAACAAAATACCTGATAGTCTGAGGTCATAATAAGTCCACCTGAGGTAGTGGTAGGAGGAACAACTCTCACTTTTTTCAGTGGGGGTCCCTGTGTGTGACTGTTGTCTTGGTTCCCTGGATGACCAGTTCCATTAGTATGGTTATTGCCCTGCTGCTGCTGCTGGTTCTTCTCAATTGTTTAAACACAAAGAAAAATTTCAACTCAAAAGCAGTACATGAAATAACATGAAATCAGGAAATAGTGTAAAAGCCAGTGAAACATGATGATACTGTTCTTCTAGTACTTACTTTGTCTCCTTTATCATCTGGTTCTTCTTCTGTTAAAAATTCTCGTTTTGGGTAAGGGATTTGACAACCTGCAAAAACACTGTCCCCCAAAAAAGTCTATTTATCACTGTATTAGAACAGCAGGGTTAGACCTGTAAGATTCACACTTCACCCATGATAGTTTCAAGTTGCCTGAGCCATCATTTGATACCTGTACCTAAGGGAGAAGTTTTCCCTGTCTGACTATCACCATATTCAAAACCTCGTAAAAACATATTCACATTTGATTTTAATATTCATTTGATTCTTATACACTAACTGAAGCTCCCAATAATTTTTTTGTTAGTTAGAAAAGTACATCACCTGTTGGGTATCTGCAAGGGCACAAAGAGCTATCTCACTGTAGCTATTGTGTAATTGACAGTCTCAGGACTAACTAAAAATATCCCTGGAAACTCCACTGACTAATAACAAAACTACCTGGAAAAAAAGTTTAAAAGTAACTAGAAATTTCATCTGTCAATTCCTATCTCACAGTCCATATGGATTTGCTACTGCTAGTGCAAGCTAATATTTACCTGCCCTTCATCAGTAGAATGTATTTACAATAAAGTCTCTGTATACCTGTTAGCAATACTCATTGTGTATTCACATTAAAATGTCAACCTAAACTTGAGAAAAAAGCCAAACACTACCCTAAAAGCAGCTTCTGCAAAAGCCAATCATTCACATGACTTTGAATCACAGAGACAGGTCAGGAGACGCTATAAATAATCCAGTAGGCTTTAGTGAAATAATTTCATTTTTAATTAATTCCTTATAAGCATACATATTTTATAAATTCTTCCCTACATTAGGGTAGAAAATCACAGACAGGATGTACTAATAGCTTTCCTAAAAGGGTGTACACTCATGCTCTCGGGCTAGTCTTTTGGAAGAAGGGCTTAATTTTTAATGAAATCATTCATCGCCCATAAATTTTCTCCCTTTTGTAAATCTGCCTGTGCAAACAAAAAAGAGGAGTGTCTACAGAAAATGGATTTAAGTTGTTAAGGATGACAGCACAGAGACACAGAGTTGACTTTCCCCACCCAGTGAATTTACAACAAAGGCTAAGACAAAAATGTAAACTAATTAGAGACTGTCATCTGGCCTTCTGAGGCAGAGAAGTGGACCTGCAGGCACTTAGCAGTTGTCTACCAAGATCTGTAGCATGCATAATCAACCTGTCAGTGAGTAACAAGATTAGTGCTGCAACTAACAGGATCAAAGTTCCATAAAGCAAGAGATTAATAAAAATGCTACTTAATTTTAAAAACCACGAATGGCATTTTAGTGGTTATAGCCTTCTTCGGTTGTTAGACAGTATTTAGCTCGATATTCACAAACATACTTAGGGCAGAGAGAAAGCACAGTTCTAAAGCATCTCTGAATGGTGATAGGTTAATAAACTGACCACTTACTCGGACGTGGGAAGAGGATCTTCCAAGAAGTAAGGATCCTGCATAGCCTGTTCTGAGGTAATTCTCTTTATTGGATCCATAGTGAGCAATTTCTGAAGCTGGGAAAAAAAAAAAAAAAAAAGAAGAAACACCCCCCCCCCCCCAAAAAAAAAAAAAAAAAAAACAAAAGAAAAAAAATCAAAACCAAAACACCTTTACAATACCAAAATCATTTATAGAAACTTCACTGTATTACTGAAAGACAAGATGATACAAATGTGTCTGAACTCAGAAGCCTAACCATAAATTGCATAACTACATTCTTCTCTTCTGTTAAAATAGTAACTTCATTTCCTATCAAAGGACACCTATTTTCACTTGCAAAGCCCCAGGAAAGAAGTGTTCAATCAAAACCATTCAAAAAGTTTCCACAATGTACTAGCAACTTTAATCACAAAATAATTTGGGTTGGAAGGGCCCTTTCAAGCTCACTTAGTCCAGCCTGATGTCATGGGTAGGAACACCTTTAACTAGACCAGGTTGCTCAGAGCCCTGTCCAGCCCAACTTTGAATACTTCCAATGATGGGGCATCCAGAACTTTGTGCAACCTGTTCCAACTCACTGAAAAAGAATTTCTTCCTAATATCCAATCTAAATCTACCTTCTTTCATTACGAAGTCATTATCTCTTGTTCTATCAAAAAAAGTTTGTCTCCATCTCTTTGAAGAGGTGCTATAAGGTCTCCTGGGAGCCTTCTCTTCTCCAGGCTGAACAAGCCCTGCTCTCTCAGCCTGTCTTCAAAGAGAAGTGGTCCAGACCTCTGAGCACCTTTATAGCCCTCCTCTGGACACAGCACCCAAGGTGAGACATTGTAAACTAGGAATACCAGACCATAACTATTTTATTTAGTTTTAGTGCTGAATTGTAGTGATGCGTTCTTAACTATGTGCATGTTTCTTATTCAAAAAGTCTGGTGTACATGCATTTACTTCTCTCCATCCACTCAAGCAGTTGTGTGGAATACAGCTGTGCTGGACAAGCAACGTGATACAACCTTCAATGCTACCACACACAAAAATAGTGACTTTTCATGTTTCACCAATACAACACAGCACCCAAGGCAAAACTACACCACAACATACTGTCAAAGACAATAGTCTTTAAAACAAATGCTTCACTTTTAACCTGTAGTGTTTTGGGGTTTTTTTAATTGTGGATTTAACAAGAAAATACATATGTAAATAATACTAGTCTATATTTCCTATTCATACTTTTAAGAGTATTCATACATTCACCTTGTTAAAAAGATCCAGTGTCACGGTCTAAGTCTGAACTGGTCACCTCCTTTCACTAGCTATTAAGTGAGAATTCATAACTGCAATGCAAATTTCCACACCTCAAAAGCTGAGGTTAAGTACATTTCGCCCCTCAGCCTTCAGTTTTGACAGCATGGTTAAGAACACGATAACTATGAACTACCACCATCAGTCCAGTTTTGTTTTTCATGCTGTCCCCAAGAATTCACAGTAAGTTATTTCAGCTCTCTGAGTCTACATGAAGTTTTTATAGAACAGCATGTTGAACAAGCCAATTCTTACTCTCTCAAAAAGCATTGCCAAGAGCCAGAAAAGGTAAAAGCAAAACATGACAAAGAACTGCCAATACACTGAAAACACAAATAAAAAGCGCTGCAAAATTCTAGCATAATTTCTGGTGATTTGCTTCTAGAGCTGTCCATCACATGCTGCCAAGTCTTGGTCATATTCAGCCAAACAAAAAGAAATCAAAATGATTGTGCAACCTTTATCCACCCAAGGGATCAAAACTTTCATTTTGCCCCCTTGCACAGATGCCACACAGAAGTGAACCCTCCACATATTATTATAAATATTTTCTCATTTAAAAACTGTTTGATGCAAAGATCACCTGTCTAAATAACACAAAAATGCAGTTAACTTGATACATCATCAATGAATGGGAAAATTACTACTGTTCATATGGACCAAAGTAACCACACGAAATTAACCAGAACCAGCAGCTATTTACCATCCTCTAGGGCATAAGTAAGTAGGAAAAAAAGACCCAGAAAATGGAAGTGGAAAAACAGTAAGCTTCAAAAGCAGACAGGAGCCAAAGTTTTCTTAAGTTAACACATCAGTTCTGCTGTGAAAAGGGACCATGTACATGAATGTCTGTAAAGAGGAGAAAAAAATCTGGTTCATTCAAGTTGGGAATCAAAACATTTTTTTTGGCACTGACAACCATCTCTGGATTTACATATTTTAAAACAGTAAATTATAAATATCTTTTTAATCTGTTCTTTTGCAGAGAGTAAAAGGAAAAGATACTTGTATCTAAATAGTTGTGAAAGAGTAAAATCCTGGAATACCTCTGGAAGAACTGGTATCAAGAAATTCACTGAACTTGTTCAGACTGCTGGAGAGGCCCAAGGCATTCATTGAGGCAGCTGAGCTTAGCCTCAAACAACAGTGGAAACTTAAGACACATTCAAATTTTGGCAGCTCCTGAACAGTATTTTAAGACGTTATTCTGGAAAGCTCAGGTTTTTTAAATGGGATCTAGTGAACTGTTCTGATAGACAGCAGTTAGCAGAAAATTGTGTTTTGAGAAAATTTCTATTACAGCTAATGAGCTTCACCTCACTTCTCTCAGATTCAGAGCTATGGGAGGTACAAAAGAACCTACAGCTACATCTACACTATTAAATGCCATGACTGCTTTTTAGCTTCCTTGACACAGACTAATAGCAACCAAATCATACAAAGCTCCCTCTCTCGCCATCAGCTGTGTTAAGGTGGGTGAGGTACTGACTGAGGAGTGTGTTCAATCTGGGGTCCAAGTTCCAACTCCCTTTACGATCCTGTTGCTCAGCACCAACAGATATAACCAGAGATGGAGGAGTGGCAGTGGTCTGGTAAAGGACACCATTCCTTGGCTCTGCATGTTAATGGAACCACTGCTTTTTGGTACAAACACGCTGGAGATGTTCACACAGTTACAATCCCCCTGTGCTGCAGCAGAGCAAAGAGAAAATGCTGCAGTAAGTGTTTTAAACTATTTTCACATGACTATTATGTGTCAAGTTTTATTGCTCCATTAGAAACAATTTCTAATCTTGCAAGACAGAACACATAAGAAATTTCAGACTGATTTGGACAGAGAACTCATAGCTTGTAAGAGAAGCTAATTCATTAAGAGAAAGTCTTGTTGTGGGCCTCTCTCAGAGAGGACTCTTTTCCTTGCTTTTGTAAACATCTCTAGTATTTCACCAACTTTTAACCTCAGAGAGCAGAGACACTTCACACTAAATGATGCGTAACAGTACAACTGCAGTCATCACCTGATTCAGCTGAGCAAAAGCCACGTGGCCCTCAGATGCCCAGGCCTCTCCACCCTCTTCCCTTTTCTCCAATTTGTTCTTTTCACCTCCAAGATGAAAAATCTTCTCCTTCTCCTCCCTCATTCCCATCCACCTCCCAAATAAGCTATTTACTTTATCATTTCAGCCTGAAAACATTTCATCTAAGTAGGAAACATCAACATAAGGAGGATGTCCATTCAGAGAGACTAGACACCCTTAAATTCATTCTTCTCCATATCTAAATACATGTATACAGTTTCTTGTAGCAACCTGAATGTTCTTTAAAACACAGACAAAAAGGCGCAGTAATTTCTGAAACAACACAACATAAACACTTCCAGGGCTGAGCAAGTACATAATTTTAACTGGAGTCTTCATAAAGAATGCTATACATTCTAGAGAGAAAATACTTGATGCAAGGGTTCTACGAAGTATTCGTAAGAAAGCTACAAAAGCTTTGTGAACTAGGAAGATATGTTAAAACTTTCCAAACTACATGTCGAAGTCCTAAGTTAGTTTTCTTTTTAAGTTAAGATGCAAACTCATATCACATCATAGCATGATTTGGGTTGGAAGGTAGCTTAATAACCATTTTGTTCCAATCACCCTGCAATGAGCAAGGGCACCTTCCAGGTTGGTCCAAGTCACATACAACCTGGTATTAAAACAATTCCAGGGATGGGGCATCCAGAACTTCTCTGTGCACACTGTCCAAAGTGCCTCACAGTCAAGAACTTCTTCCTAATATACAATCCAGCTCTAGCCTCCTCAGCTTAAATTCTTTACCCCATGTCCTACCAGTGCCTACCCCTTGAAAAAAGTTTTTACAAGTGCTCCTTTTACATATTGAAAGTCTGCTCTAAAGTCTCTTCAACAGCTTAAAAATGAATATTCAAAAAACCCAAACAAACCAGGCATATAAGAATTTTTTAAAAGTAAATATAAGTTATTGGAAGTATGCAAAGCAGCAAAATGGCTAAGGATTGAAGCAACACTGCAAATATAACTACAGGCTAAACATGACTTAATGAACAAAAACTTCAAAATTACTTGATACTGAACTTTAATCCAGTGAATAACACTCAATCATTTTATCAGTGTGAGAAGATATTTCATCAACGTGAGAAGATAAAGTGATTTTGCAATTCTCAGATTGCAGAGTACCAGTTATTCCTAATGTTATAAAATTAGTTACAGTGGACTACAGCTCAACTCTTACTTGAAACAACTGTAACATATATGAGGGATTTGATATTTTATATATGCAGGAACTTACCAAGTGGAATGCCTTACTATCTGGTTTAACTTTATGTTTTTCCATATATTTGATAAGGCTGCAGTTGGTATACCTAGAAAAGGAAACAGAAGTGATATTTCTAATATGCAAATCATTCATACTGCTAAGTTTTCTTGGTAGCCACAAACACATTAATAAGAACAGTTTAGTCTCCCTGCAAATCCAATAAGCAGGGAAAAAACAGAACTATCAATGCCAGAGATTGCTTAAAATTGAGAACTGCAGAAAGGCATGTTTCCCTCACATCCTTATAAAAGCATATCACACACAAAAAGCACACTTTTAACCCATCTGCAGACAGCAAACTATCAACTGGATTTAAACTGCCTGGTAGCAATTTTACTACTATACTGTTTGATTCTGTGTATTTCTCATGACACTGAAGAAAAACATTAAGCTCATCTGAATGCTCTCCTGCAGCCTACAGGTTGCTACAAGAACATTCATGTAATTACATTTTTTGAAGAGAAGCTCAAAAAAAGGTTTCTAAATGGTTGCAATAACATTTGGCAGATGCAAGAAATGTATGTAACTGTACATTCCCAAATGCCTCAGCACGGCAATCAGGCAACAGGGTGGCATTTTATGTGCAAGCATTAGCCTGTGGCAACATGACAGCAAAGCTGAAGGGTATTTTTCTTCTTTAGTCACTGTAAGCTAGCCTAGACACCAAACCTGACAATTATACCTACTGTTTGCTGGAAATGGTATAAAGCTACCAGACCCCTTTTAAGCAGCTATTACAGAAAAATCATTGCCAGTACCACAGGTTTGGGAACAGCTCTGCTTTAACACACTGGGCTTTGCAAACTTCAGAGCTGCATGGGGTCTTACTGCCATCTCCTTTTTCACACCTGCCACCTCCCCCCTTACAGCCTCTTTGGCTACTCTTCAGATCCACATCACCTCAACAGGCCAAGCTCGCCACTATGAAACAGCTTCATTTTTCCTTTTCCACAATTTAAATCATAACAATTTCACAGTCTTTGTTTGGCATCTACATAGAAAACAACATGAACTGCAAGAAATTTAGTGTAGGAAAGAGATACAAAATACACTTTTTTGAGAAAGCTCAACTCAGACTTACGTGTTTCTCCGGAAATCTTTCATTAAGGTTGAATGTTCTGGCATCTTTTTTATGTCTTCCCAATCTTTATCTGCAAAGCAGTGTTAATTATTTTTTCCCTTTCTCTCCAAGTAAAACAAAGCATTTCTAAGTACCTCCACAGCCACGATTTTAATTTTTTTTTTTTAAATTCTACTTCTCTAACCTTGCAGTTACCTATGTCTTTGTACTCCCTAGCTCCTATTCCTTCATCACCTCTTCACAATAAATCACACCAACACCTAAGAGGTTCCAGCTGTGTGCTGATTAACTCAAGAACTTGAAAAAAAGATGCCAGTTACAGTGCCCACAAAACAATGCTGGAAAAAAAAACACATCAGGCCTTGTGCTTGAACCCTTCAGGACTGTTATTTAATTTATTGAGACACAGCTGTGATCTCAGGACAGGAGTACACAAGACTCCAGCAAACCCTGTCTCCTTCTAAGGGATTCTCCATTCTGAAAGCACTTTTAGTTACAGAAAAATGCCCAGAGGTACTTCTGCAAAGTAAGAAATACTGTTAGCAAACAAAAAGTTAAGAGAAAGTGAAGTTTGTATACTCAAATTAAAGAATAATTCATCTCAATGTAGGCCAAGGCCGAAATGGATTTTAAATTAAAACAAAAAACTCACTACCAGCACCTAGCCTCAAACGTCTTAAGCTCTAACTCTTGAAAGGGCTCTGCGGGCAATTATTTTGGTTCAATTCAAATCTTTACTTAGTCTGATCACAACTGGAGAACACAGAGTTTAAAAGCATTAAATGAATAAATTAATTAGGAAATCAGATATAATTATTTAATTATTACTTAGTTCAACAAAATATTCTCCTCTTTCCTATCCCAGAGACATGAGACACTGTTTCAGATATGGCAAGTGTCAATTAAAATGCAAAAAAAAAAAATGCTGCAATTGAATGAAAAGCATTTCTTGGTAAGAACCGAAGAACTCCAAAGGGCAAATCCAGACCATTAGAAAGGATTAATTAAGCCAATCAGAAAACCAAAATGAAAGTATGAGCTACTCATGTAAACTATACAGAACCAATGTAAAACCCAAATAAACTAAGAAAAGTATAAAAGGATAAAATTCTAGTTCAAAAGCAAAAAGGGACAGTATTGCTTGAAAAAGCAAAACTAAGGAAACAATATTGAAAGGCAACATTTCTGTGAATCTCATACAGCATTACAGAGGCAATGAAGTACACACACACACACAAAAAAAGGCAAAAGCAAAAATAAGAGCATGTTTAATAACAAAATTCTAGAACCACACAAACATGTAGACCACAAAAGTCATGTGAAAGGAAGAGGGAAGTCTAGAAAAAAGAAAAATAGTGGAGCAGGGAACACAAGCAGTGAGGAGAAAGATAAACAAAAAGTAAAAATAAGGCCCCTGTTACTCTGACTACTGCGATCATGTACATGCTAGAAGATGAAGTATTAACTGAAGCAAGGCAGCCTGCATAAAAACAAGGTATAACCAACACTGAGGGGAAAATGCAACAAGTGATAGCCCCACTGTAATTTGTTTTGGTCCATACCAGTTCTTTCTTCTGGTTTAGAATAACCGTTTTTTTTCTATACCACCAGCTTTCCACCAGTGGGAAAAAATAACCAAAAAACAATACCCTCAATTACTTCCAAATGCTACGTTTAATTTGGCACGGGTTAAACAAATGCATAATATTCACTAAATATATATATACTTTTGCTTGGTTTCATAAGTCATCAGTCACTTCCTAAATCAATAATCAGTACCGAAGAAATGCAGGAATTTTCTTTCTCATTTTTAATCATCCACCATTAAATACAATCTTTTAAAATAATAAAGCATTGGCACATGTATACACAAAGATAACCCTATCATTAATAAAAGGGAAAATATCCAATTTGACCATTGGATTCTAGACTTATAACTCATGAAATAAAGACTGTCTTTGAACAGCTCTGTTGCTTTGATCAGCTGCCACCTTCATATGCAAAGAAAGCAATATGGATATCTTTCTTTGAACAGCGGTGATAAAAAATACAGTATGTACCTGCAGGAAATCCCATTACATTGAATATTCTGTCCAGCTGGTCATGGTGATAAGGATTACTAGTTTTGATATCTTCTTGTCGACAATGGAATATTGGCTCTGATGTTAGCAGCTCTGCAAATATACACCCTATGGCCCAAATATCTTCAAAAAAGGAGAACAGAAATAAAAAAAAAAAAAAACAAAAAAACAAAACAAAACAACAAAACAACAAATGAATCTTTCCAAAAGCATCTGGATGAGGTAGAATGTTAGTGTTTAACTTATCAGAGATAAGGTTCCGGTATTGCAAATTTCAAGTTTCAATAGTAGAAGTGCAATAATACTTCCTCAACTTCTTCTTTTAGCTTTGGATGGAAGTACCCAATTCAGTAACAACACAGGAGCTGAGAGAATATCATACAAGGTTTTGTGGGGGTTTTGAAGTGTAGTTACCACTTAGCATTGTAAAAAATCAGTTTGGTTAAGAAGAAAAGTGAAGGAAACTATTGGGGTAACTGTCAACACACAAAACATAAAGAAAAGCCAATCAGCATCTTGTCCATTTAGTGCCACACTGTCCTGACCAAGAAATGTGCAATCGCTGATCAGCCAAGTTTAAGTGCAAAAATACAAGCTGAAAAGTAGCAGTATTTGGGTCGTATATAGTAGCAGTATATAGACAGTATTTGGTATAAACCAAATGCTATCTATCATGCCTTCAAGGAGAGTAACTTTTTCATAACATTCATTAAAAAAAAACCCAAACCCTACAACCTTTCTCTTTTCACTGCTGCTTTCCTATCTAATAATGAGATCCCCTGAATTTTCCCAGCTGTTTTCTAGTATATACAAACACAATTTTTAACTGAAAGTGGTGCTACCCTGAGCCTTGAATGAACAAGGTCATATACAAGGACAAAAGCAAATAATGCAGACAGCATAACCCATTACTGTTTTTACACAGCCATTTTTTTATCTTCACTGAAAAAACTATGTACTAAGGGCTATGACTGCCCATGCAGTTTCACACATTGCAATCAAAAGAAAAGGGAGTAAAGGGAGGGAATGTGCAAGTAAAACAAATTAAGCCATTTAAAGGAACATATAAAAAATGTAACTGATCTATAAAAGAAACACAGTATCAACAGAAAAGTAGACAAGAATACATTTAAGGCATAAACATTAGAATTGCTGACAGAAACACAGATATGATCTTTAAAAAAACAAAACAAAACAAGAACAAAAGATTGAGTCCTGAGGAAGACTTTCAGGTTACAGAGGCAACACCACAGTATGCTGACATACAACCTCTATGTCTGAGCAAAGTGAAGTAGCTGCTAGGGAAGTTATTTCCTCCCAGAACTGGTTGCCAGCCTTTAACACATCTTTTAAACCAGGCAGCAAGAGAAAAACTTCCCAGTGCTTTTCCCTACAGTCTCTCTCCCTTCCATAGCAAAGCTGATCAATCCTGTAGAAGTGAATCTAATCTCCCTCCAGTTTGCTGCTGGGTTGTTCCCCCTGTTCTACAGCCCACAAAAGCACTGGCCATCTGTCTTTGAAAAAGATACAGAGAAGCTAAAATGCAGCTTAATTTTACAGTTTAGCTTCAGTGCAGCCACTATATTTTCCATTCTGTACATTCCTTATTTCATATATCTATTACACTAGGTAATAACCTCTGCAATAAAATTAATGCACCATGCCTCACAGTCAATCCTAATGTGAATTCTACTAGCAGTTCAAAGATTCTTCCACATTTTTTATAGCCTCTAATAGCATTTATGAAAGTCCTGTGTGAAAGCAACAAGCTTAGATTGCATTGCAGGGCATTTGGAGCCAAAACCCAGCAATACATTTCATTTCTATATACAGCCTGAGACCCCAGTAAAATGAAAAATGTGTCAAAGACTAACACTACTTCAAGAAACAAGTAACATACCTTTAACTCTGCTACTGTCCTTTGAACAATCTATCAAAGCTTTAATATTTGGGCACAGTTCACATAAAGAACAAAATGCTGGACATTTTTGTCCAGTTTACTTACCAATAGCTTTGGTATAATGCCTTGCTCCAAGAAGCAACTCTGGAGCTCGATACCAGAACGTTACAACTACTGGATCCAAGTCTGCTAAAGGCTTCAGAGGTGAATTAAATAATCGGGCAAAGCCCATATCAGCTGCAAAATTCAAAGAGAGATGCTTTAAAATTTGAGAGAAACTAACAAACTTTTTTTTTTTAATAAATTGATTGAGTTTACTTGTTAGCACTATCACCACTACTAAATAAAATGCAAAGGCAGACTGTAGCAGATATGAACTCTCTGAGCACATTTTCTTTCTGTAGAAGTTACTGGATGGCATCACCTAAGAAGTATATCATTATAAATCATTACTAACATGAGTCATTTACAACAAAGAATTAACCATTGTTCTGAAGAAGTGCATCAACTCCTCAGGACACTGGTAAATCCTGACTCATTTTACCTGATGTTCTCTGGTAAAATACTCCCGTTATTACAGGATGTTTTTTCACAAAGCAGCAATTTTTAAAGTGGCAAAATGCAGATTCTACAAAGGTTAGAATGATTTATAATACATACGTGCACATGACAAAAGCTCTCTCCTCATGAACTTAGCTGTAGCAAGACTTCCTTCACACAAAACCAGCAACTATGCCTACAGCATCTGCCTCCCTGCTGATTTTCTATCAAGATGTATTTCCAATATCAATATGTCAGCATTGAATACCATTCAGGCTATGATTTTAAAATTTTGGTTGTGGGCATTATATCATTAAATATTATATATATAACGTTATTAAAAACTGCATTTTAGAATTTGTAGTATACAACTGCCTAGAAAGTTGTCTGAACGACTAAATATAAGTCATACAGGAAAAAGTGGGCAGAGACTAAAAATATGCAGCTTCTCCCATGAAATTGCTTTCCTGACCCACCAATCCCCAAATCCCAAGACAGAGTGACCCTATCATGCAGGGATATTCACATGCTAAGAAAGACTTGAATGAAATGAGATGAGTAGCCACCCTGAGGGAAAAGGACCTATGTGTTATAGCTTACTGAGGGAATATAGCAGTGTAAATAGAGTCTCTAACTCAACTATACAATCCTTAATTATTTTTCCATATGCATTCCTATTTATGATTGCTTTAATGCATTTAAAAAGAAAAACATTTTACAGTTTTCTACATTAAAATATCAATTACTCAAAACTGATCAAGTCACTAGTAACTATGAATAAGGAAAATTGTTGGCAGAAAGTGAATTTATGACCCAAAATGACACAAAAGGCCTATAAAAATTATTTAAAGTTAAATACCAGTTATGTATTTTTATGAAAAATTAGTTACACTGGAAAAGTGGAAGCCCTTGGTATGTGTGCAACTTCTGCATTCTTTTACTGCTGTGGCAATCTTAAGAATATAAGGAAAAAAAAAATCTACATTTTGATAACACACTAAGAAATCCAAGGTTCCCCTCCCTCTTTCCCTGCTAGGAATGGATGGCTCAGAGGACTGGTGGCCCAATACAGAATCTTTCACCTATCCATTAAGAGAGTCTGACTTAATTTAGTTGTTTACTAAGTTATTCTCAAATTAATTCAAAACTATAAATTAAGAAATAAATGGGTGGTCTATGTGCAATTACTAGCAAGTAGTTGTGTACAGCAAGTATCACCACCGCTGTCGAAAGTGAGTCCAGAGGATGACCTACATTCTCTGTTTTGGAAGAAAGCCTCCATCATGAAGAGTAAGGTAATATGAAGAAATTTTCCCGTCTGTTGTCCGTGCTGTACCTCTTTTCTATGCAGACCTCAATCCCTACTGTCAACCTTAAAGCTCAGAAAGGCATGAAAAAAAACTTTCAGAGTAGGATTTGCAGAAGCATTCAACCCTGGTCCATCACTCCCTGGATTCCAAAGGACAAGGGAAGGCCTAGAGCAGCACTGAACGCTTCCAGAAAATCCTACCCTGAATCATACTAGTGATTAACAATATAGTTCAGATAAACAAAACAGTAAGAGAACAGAGCGACAATGCAGAAGAGTAATCTCATAAAAGAAAGCCAGGGGGAAGTGAAAAATATGAACTAGCTTTAAAAAAACCCTTCCAAATGGGGCTGCATTACCATAACAAATGTGAGCAGGCTGTGCATTAGTAGACTGCTATTACTGCACTGCCATGATAATGCACAGCCTGGTACAGTTTATTATTGTTAGACTACCGTTAAATTTTTATTTATGTATTTAGTTTAAAACAACTGAACTTGTATAAATCATCCTCTCACTGGAAATAGTAACTCCCACCAGTAAATGTTATAATAGTGTGGAAGTGTTGGGTCCTTTCTAACCTGATACACCCCAGGCGAAACATTTAGAATTAGCTATTAGCTCTCACTAAACATTCTGGATGGATTTCTGTCTTTTCTGCATTTTTAAGATCCCTTGTGTTCATCTCCAAGGGACCTGCCTACTCTTTCAAGAATACTTTGTAGGCTGAATGCCATCTTTTAATTCCATTATAAGACTTAAGTTTTGTAGCAATGAGTAGTTCCCTATTTAGATTTTTATAAGCAGCAGCAAGATGTCATGGCATTAGAGGTAAATGGAAGAAATTTTAAAATCCCATTTCTTTCTCCTCCTTTTCACCTAGCTAGCTTTCATCTTTAACCCCACATTAAAATCCCCCACCCCACACAAACACCCACGTAGGCAAAATACAATGACATTTTCCACTTTTTACTGATGAGGCTACAGCATTTCATTGTCAAAACTGGTACATGGGGCTAATCTGATGAAGCCAGTCACTCAGAGAACAGCATTTAGGCAATGTGCCCAGGTACATACTGGTCTTACAGTGACTACTTTAGGTGGTACAACTGTACCTTCAGAACATTCTAACTTAAAAGCTACACTGGGACTTATCAAAGATATAAACATACCAATTTTTACTCTTCCTCGCTCAGGACCTTCACCCATAACTAAAATATTAGCAGGTTTCTGTGGAAAAAAAAATAAATATACAATACATATACCACGATAAACCTAAACATCAGTCTCTGAAAAGTTAATTAAGCTTTGTTTTGCCAGTTTTCAACCAACTTTGTTTTGATAAAAAATGACAAGTTTCTCTGTCACAGTAAGGCTGTGCAAGGACCCAGACACAGGCTCTCCCTGACTGCATCTTCCTCATGTTTCTTCTTGGCATTACTGTGCTCCAGCACCACATTCCCTATTGATACCCTGGTGTCTGCCCTCAACACACCCAAGCTGGCAGCCACTGAGCCACTAGGATTTCTACCCAAATTGCCCTAGATCCTTGCAGTGGGAGGCAGACCCACTGCTGCCCACCACCCCAACCACAGGGATGGGAAACCAGCTCAACAGCAAGTTTTGCCCAGGATTGTCAGGCACATTTGCAGACACATTGTACATTAAAAATACACAAGTGAGATACAGATGAAACATTACCATATCACTTGATATTGGAGAGAACACTCATCTGAATTCTTCCTATTTACAAGTGTTTACCAATTCACACAGCTGCAAAAGTGGAAAGCACTGCCTTTATGCAATTTTTCTGCCTTTCTTTTGTTTGTTTTACTATGGAGGCAAGTTAAAGAAATGAGCTAGTTTGGCTGGTTAGAAACTTGACAATTCACTTCATAATACTCTATTTTTTGCTGTCCTGTTTCTCAAAGTCCATTCTCAGCATCTGTAGTCAGAGGACTCCTCAGTTCCTAAGGCAGTTTATATAATGAAACCTGCAGTGCTTATTGGGAGGAAAAAAGTAAAGAAACTCACAACTAAAGCTGATAATGTATGCCAGACTTGTTCTCAAATGGAGTGATTTAGATACCATTCATTCTGTAAATCCTGGACAAAACAGTGATTCCTATTCAGTTGTGACCTGTAAGATTATAATAAAGCTGAGTTACAGCTCTTGTTTTGCTTTCCCAGTTTAAATTGATCTGAAGATAAAGAGTACCCGAGCAAAACATTTAGCTAAAAGTCAACGTAATAAATCCTGGTATCTTCATGTGATTTCCTAAATACATTCTAGGATATTCTCAAGCTTTCCTGAATCTATCAGGCTCAAACGTAAACACATGCAAAGAGGCAAAAGACCACAATACAATATCAATCTAGAAGTAATTCCTACTGTGTAAAAAAAATTAGTACTCCAGCAAAAAATTTCCTTGAGAAATTATATTACTGTTGTTTATGAAAGGCTGCAAAATGGATTTACGAAACTCTATAATCCTTGGACAAAATATGTAAAAAGAACCTGAGGTGTTGAATTTCTGAGAACAGGTTAAGGATGGAAGAGGTTATCAAAAATGTGATCAAAAAAGGTAAGATATATTCTATTGTCTTTCCAACAGAAATAACAACAGATCCAGCTTGTGCTGCACCAGCTCTGTGATTTCCGGAAGAAACTGTCCCCCACACCACCACCCCTTTTTGCTTTGGTTTTTTTGGGGGGTTTTTTGTTTGTTTGTTTTTGTTTTTTTTTTTTTGTTTTTTTTTTTGATAAAGGCATACACTCCAGGCATTTAATGCTTCAGCATTAAATAACATGGAATGTGGGAACACAGCTCTCAAAGCATTCCATTTAGATTGCGCCTACAAAACTCCTAGAAATAAACAACTAGCATACATCTTTAAATTCATAGTGCTGAACTTCATGTTAATTCAATCTGCTAGGTATGAAAACACATCATTTCACCAAAGAAACCTTTCTATTACTACACTGTGACTCAAAGAACAAAGCCACGTCGTTTACAAAACCTGATTCAATACATATGGAGTGTTACATGTCTAATTATTATATTTTCATTCAAGTTAACATTACACAGGCACTAAAATTTTTTCAGATATATAATATATGGACATAATACATAAAGTACCATTTTCCCCCCTGCAAGTTCACAGGTTGATAGTTCTCTACAAAAATGCTTTTAACATCCTCATGATATTTTCACCTTAAAATATTTTCTGGTTTGGATTTTGGTAAGGACAAGAAGCCCTATTCACGCAAAGACTGCATTATACCAGATGACTAATCAGCTCAGCACTGGGTAACAATTCCTGCACCAATTCTACCCTAAGGTCAAGGTAGGTAGATATGAGATGAGAAAGCACAGTAAGACAGTTAGCAAAATAAGTATCAACAGCTTGATTCACACTCCGATTTCAGAAGTTACAGAACACATTTAACAATAGAGACAATTTAGAAATCTGTGTAGGAGTATCCTAAAGCCACAGAACAAAAAAGAGTCCTCAGTTGGTCTGGAATATTCAACTTCACCTTTTTCTTAAGTCACAGGTCCTTCACTGAAACAGTTCTGTTTGAAACAGAAGATTTTTCCTACAGAGAAAAATATTTATGGAGTCACATCACTGCAAAAATACATCACAGTTGAGAAAAAAAAAAAATAAATTAGATGCCTCATTTTGGAGGCTTCCATTTCTAAAATCATTGTATGCATAGACTGGAACAACATTTTTAGTTCAAAGAATTTTCCAAACAAGACCATTCAACTTAAAATCAACAGGGGGATATCTGAAATCAGTATAGGGATAGCACTGGTATACCTAAATAATAAGTATTTTGCAGAATCCCTGAAAAACACCTAAGACCACTAACAAAAGTAACTACACATGTCAGGAATTACTAAGTATCTTTTAATGAAGTGCAATATCTGGAGAAAAAAACAACCTGAACAACTCTCCAGATTTCTCTTTGGGCAACTCATTATACATTAGAAATTTATTTGCAAATTAAAATAAACAGTCATTAGAAACAGAAGGGAAATCTGGATAAGCATTAGTTTAATTTGTTAATTTTCAGTTTAATTCTAATTATACAGAGAAAATTGAAGTTTAAACTGCTTATTCAAAGCAGTTGAATCACTTGGGCTGAGCAACTGAAGTAAAATCTTTTAGCAATTCCTATACTGCCTTCTGAGAACACTCTACTTTAAGGCAGCTATATATTTTTCATAACTACAAATGATCAATTTGAAGTCCCTAATTTTTGTACTAATAAAGGCATAATTACTTTTACCATTCAGTCAAATAATCTGCACATGCCAGGCAAATGCAAATGAGAAACCTGTTATGATCCTAAACCAAATGTGAAGAGCCACGCAGTGATGTACAGCCAAGTACTCCAGAGAACAACAAAAGTGTCTGGCAATCCTGTAGAACTAAATTCAAGAAAAATCACCCTTCTCCTCCCAAACCCACCTCAGCAGCAGGGGGAGAATTCATTCACATGAAAGAATGACCTTGTGGCCATGGCACAGCGCTAAATCTTATCTTGTCCTATATTTGGCTTTTTAGGACTTCTTATGATTCCTGGACAAATCCTAATTTGTGCATTTAATCACTATTACTGTTGAAAAGAGAATAAAGATCCTCACTGAAACATTTTCAGGTATTCCTAATTTAACAATCATTTGCAAAGTGCAAGAAGAAATCCTAAAAAGCATGCTATTTTCAATCAAGGGAGGTAAAAAGCCAAAGAGGTTGACAGATCTGTGAAGAACTTGAGACAGTCACCTTCATCCATCTGCCAGACCTCACACAATACTACTCATGTTCACTCTGATACTGAAGGCTCTGGTGATAAAGGCTGCACAATTTCCATGCAATCTTCTCTGTTTCACTTTTCTCCATTGCAGTGGTTTTCCCTTCCAACACAACAGACAAAGTTAGTCCCCTCGCCTCGCCTCTTCTTCATTAGCAGAAGGCATAGACAACCACTCCTTCACTGCAATAACTTCCCACACTTCTGGGACAAACATCTCCCTTCAGTCCTATCACCCAGATTAAAAAAAAAACAAAACACAAAAACTGTCTCCTGCTGCATGTTTCCAAGTAGGCTATCTTTTTTCTGGACCTATGATCATTCTTGCTGATTTCCTCTAGCTGTTCTGCCTTGGGTCACCCATTTCTTTGAACTGAAGTGTTCCAAATTACACACTGCTCCTGCTGAGGCTTCACTAATGCTAAATGCAGTGGAGGGATTGTTTTATATGCCTTGCACAGCATCTTCCACTTTGTATGATCCCAGGATGGTACCCTGCCTCACTACATAAGGCTATTTATTCATGTTAAGGTTCCCAGCCATGCATTTTCTTCGTATCTTTTTGGCAGGACTACTGCTTTGAACGAACAGTGCAGTCACACGCTCCTTCTTAACATACACTGAAAATGCTTGTGTTCTTTCACAGAGGGGAAACTAGACTTCAGAACTTATCTGAATTGCTGTTTTGAAGGCAAAAATGCAAACACAATGAAAATCATACCAGCCTGTGTCATGATAAGATGTGACAAAAAAGAAAATAACATCATTCCTGCTGCTCAGAGGAAGTTACTGATAGGAGCAGGAGATTATTTATTCCATGTTTGTATACTAGATGTCTGGAAATCCTAGGACATTGTCTCATGCTCCTGGAAAAGTATTTTGGTGTTAGGTCCTCCTTTCACTAACCTTTACTCACCAAAGCTGAGAGGAAATAACTGGGCATTTTTAGACCACATAACCACTGAAATTTTTGATACTTAGTACTTTTAGCATCAAACAAGGTCTGCAAGAATTATTCCACTTACATTCTGCTACTAGCCTGTTGCTGAAATCACCAGTTTTCAAAGACTGATTTTAAACACAGGTATCAGTGAGTAACCTAAACTCCTTTGAATTTTGGTACTAAAATGTGGTACTACTTCCTCCCCATCCACATTACTAACTTTTTGCAACATTTCTATGTATACTGATGAACAGACTTGTATACTTTACACATCCTTTTTAAGGCACCTCTTAATAAGGTTTTAGTATAATCCTAACCAATTTTCAGTTGGAAAATCCAACACTTAAGAGTTTGCCTCATAAAACATGACTTAGTAGAGGATTCACAATGATGGGGTGTGTCACACCAGTGATACTTGTTAACTGCTGGTATTTGTGCTCCATTACTGGCCGTACCATCAGTTTACAGAACTGGCCACACCATCCATTTCTACCTGTCATGAGCCATGATAATTTATAAGACCATAATACTGGTTTTCAATCTTCAAAAAAAGAGCAGTTTAACTTTAAAAGAACAATACTAGGCAAAGGGCTTTTATCACTAAATAATTTTGCTTTTGCAACTATGGCCTCAACAATTATTCTATTATGATTTATAGTGAACGACTTCTTTACATTTTAGAATTTGAAGTAACATACTAAATAATATAGGAATTATAACCTATACAAAACAATACAGGTTTAAAAACACAACCCCACAAACATACAAAACCATAACTGAACTTCTTCACCTGTATGTGAGCAAGTGCCTGTGAAGCATGAAACACAAGTAAGTTAAAGATGTTTTGTAGAGAAGGAAAAATAAAAAGGATTTTGAAAGACAGCTGCTGGGGCTTATTAAGTTGCATCATGCTCTGAAGAGCAGTTTTGTGGCAAAGTGGTTACAATATACTGATGTGGTTTATCACTTCCCAGGTAGGTCCTCTGACAAGAAAAGCTGTGCAGCAAAACTTACTGGCCTTCAGCTTGGCTTGCAAAGTTCACACCTCATCTCAAGGTCTATGACTTAAAAGGATTCAATGTTTATGCTTCTTCCGGCACATCTCTAACAAACTTGATCTTCAAGCAGCCACAAACCACATCAAAATATTTCCTTATTATCAATGTGGGACACTCCCTTACTGCATTCTTAGCGACTGGAACTGTCTTTTTGGATCAGTTTACAGTTAGAGAAAATAATTTCATTTTCATTCCAAAACAATTCCATTTCTTTCCACTTTGAACAAAGTGATTAGTTCAATACCAAACAGTACTCTAGAACAATAGCAGTGACAATATAACATTCAAATTATAGTCATCAGCACTTTTCTGAAGTTAATTGCTTTCCTTTAATTCAAAGATGTGCATTTTCTTTTGCATCTGATTGGGGCTTTAAAATATATCATAATCAAAAGATCACCAGAAACACAGGTGAAAACAATGGTTCCACAACATGGATTAAATATAAACATTAAAATATACTTTTTGATTACAAAACACATGAATCTTAAAAAGCACTGGAAAATTAAGAAAGACTATTTTAATGTACTACTTATGTCCATTATCTTCTTATAAAGAATAACCCAGAGCTCTTTAAAATAAATAAATTGAGCATCTAAATAAAATTCTCTTTAAATCCAGGAGCCATTAAAATTACCAGTAACAGCCAAATAAAAACAAACCCCTAAATTATCAAAGCACACATGTCCAAAAATTTTAAAGTACAGAAAGAATTTGGATAGGATAGAAAATAGAGAGAAGCTGTGTCTACGCCAAGGGGGCATTCTGCTAGTTACCATCAACCATATTTTATCTCTTTTTCAGCCTGATGAAAGCTGTTAGTCTCACTACTACGTTTTGAGGCTCTGAACACACTCCAAAAGTTTTCTTTCACTGCTGTCACTCAATTACTGCCAACTTGGGGCAGTGTAACTTATTAAAAGCTTGCACACTTGCCCAATACACAGACTTTTCTCACTTTCATTGGAACTGAATTCAAGCTGAATAAAAAGAATTAATTACTCTTTTCAGGCCAACTCTTTCACTCCCTAGAAATGTCAGCACAAGCGGCAGGGAAACTTTCTGTACTAAGTCTCAAAGCAAGGAAAGGTGGATATCACAGGCAAAAATATTATTATAGCAGGAAAATCTACCATGTCAAATATCATTAACACATCATTCAAAAAGTGTAGTAACAAACTGAATACATTAAAATGAAAAGTCCTGAAGAAATATATTTCCTGTGGGTTTTGCTACAGCAGTGATTACCCTGTCTACAGGTGAGGATGACTCTGGATGCTGTGAACACATCAGAGCAGGATCAAATCCAAGAGAGCGTCCTCTGAAACTGGTTTTTAGGTACCATGTCATTCTATATCATTCCATCTCCCTTTTAAATTCAAAGTTCTGCCTCACAAGTAAGGATTTTAAACTGGTAATAAAACCCCTGAGTACCATTTTTTCTCAGTAATTTTGTTGGAGCAGTTTCTATGGGGTGACAGGCATTCAGTAATACTTGTAACCTCACACAGCCCAAAATTTTCACACAAAGGCAGAAAATTGCCTTATTTATACTCTTTGGTTTACATGCAGCTGTGTTAACCCTTGCCATTTTCTTTAAAAGCTCTGTTTTGTTGTCATTTTTCATTTAAGTAATACTTTATTACTTCCATATCACCCTACATGTATGGGCTATAAGCAACTCCTCCCTGTTCTGGATTAAGAAAAAGTATCAAAGGTGAAAAGCCCATGTAACTTACTGCTATGCACTTCCCAGTGGTTGCATGGGTTTTGCTTGTGTTTACCTGTTAGAGCACTTTGGTGCACAGATCAAACACAGTATTGCAAACTACACCCCAAATATCTCCTTTTCTGTCACTCACATTCAAAGTAAGACAGCTGAAGTTGGGAGTTCATAAAGACCAAGCTTTTACATGGAATAAGTGTGTCGTATTCATAATATTACTTTAAAACTCCTCAGATTAGAGTTACTCAAAGGACTGTTTTCTCATCATCTTCTCCTCTGTATCATGAATATAGATCATTCATACAGAATAGAGCATTTTCTTTGTACAGCAGACTGCAGTGAAAACACTTATTATAGCTATTTCCTATATTCTGAACAATCCATATTCCTACCTTTCACAGCATTTTATGGTGTGATAACTTTTCCAAAACCTTAACAAGGTACTTAGAAGAACTCCAACAAAACTAAAACTCAAACTGCATTTAGGTGCTTCTAAAATCATACCCTAGGGTTTTTACTAAATGCTACTGAAGGGTTTTTATTGACTAAACTTATAGTTTTTATTGACTAAACTTATTTTAAAGGTACATTTGCGATCAAAGAGCTTCTGGTCCTCCATACTTCTTTTAGAGTCAGAACCACAAGTTATGCTGGTATTTTTCCATCTGGCTAGTACAGCTCATCACCTTTATGGCAGGAATTAGATCTGAAGTTTCTAGTATGCCTTTCTTCTGCAGAACTCTTACCTCTATTTGTACTTACATATAATAGATATGAGAGTTCCTGCAGCCAGTTTAGTGTAAATAGTGAGATGACTGAGTTTGCCTCCAAACATTGAAGGATTACTTACATTACCCTTTCCAGCACCAGAATCAGCTATCTGGCCATCTTGGAAAGCCAGCACATGAAAAAACAGGCCAGTAACAAAAGAACAAATTTATAGCTACAGATAAGAAAGAAATCTAATATAGTCTGCCCAGCAGCTGATGTATTTTCATTCCCCAATTTGTCATATATATGCAGATAGATATAAGTAATCATCTGCAAATTATATTCCTCAATATATTACTTAAATTACAACATTCTATTTAGTTATCAATTTACTTAAATGACATGGAATTTTAAAAAGATAAAATATTTCTAAGCTTGAAAAAAGAAAAAAAAGCATTTCAGCATTTGTCCCTGGTTTAACTATCAATATATTTCTCCCAGAACACATGCCCTCCTCTATATAACATTTGCTTTTCATGACATTTGAAAGAAACGGTCTGTTTGATATCATATCTTTTTACCAAATGCACCTGAAATTTGCTAACAGATACAAAGAGCACTTGAGGAGACTAAGAATCAGCATGCCCAGGTAAGCTTTGTATCCTCAAGCAACCATACAGACCAACATAATTTTCTTTTTATTGTAAAACATGCAACATAACTTGCATTCTGAACTGCTTTTTCCATAGAAGCCGGGCTATTATTTTGCTTATCTACAATTTGAAAAGGCCACTTTGTTTTCAGCTTAGAAACAAAGCTTACAAGTCAATATACAATAGGAAGACACATGTATTTCTGTTGCTGTAATTAAATGTATATTCCACCAAGTCAAGGAGTCAAGGACAAACTCTCCAAAAGCACAGAAAAGCCCTGAATTGATTTCATACCCTGTAAGGTAAAGATGCAAATGGTTATAAAGATCAGTTCTGAAACATTCAATTAAGTCCTGACGGGTTCCAGAGAAATGAGGAAAAAGACTCAAATTTGGAATTTCCTTTTTGCAACCGTTTTCACTGCCTGTTAACTGGTCCAAGATTGCTGGTTAAAATTATTCCATGTACAATGATGTAGAGATGTCAGGAAAAAAATAGTCTGCTTCCATTGCCTCTTGTGTCTGACAGTTCTGCAGCAGATAAGGAAAAAGTATCTCTAAAACATCAATAATCATGTAATGAAATTTCATGCCTACAAATCCTCATCTGTTTTGCACTTGTCTGTCCCTAACATATGGTGGCAGTTCAGTAAGCAGTCGTACTTTTTCCATTTACTTTCTGCATCTTGTACTTCTTTCATGTAGGAGTCTACAATGATTTCAGAGCGCCAAATTCAGAAACTTGACCTGCACTACTTCTTGGCAGTAACAGTGTCTGAGTACTTGTGTCTAAGTTTGGTCATATTATTGGCTTGATAAATTAGCAAAACCCCTCTTATAATATATAAATTGTTCCTCCTTGATCTTCCCTTTAAACTTTGGACAAACACTGTATTTACTCTAGTTTATATTCATTAACAGAGGAAAAAAATTTTTGTCAGTATTACTGCCAGTTTTAAACATAAAAGTCGTGAGACTTGGGTTTTATCACAACATAGGATTAATTATTTTGAGAATTATTTATGGAAAAGAAGTACTGAGCTAAAAACAAGAAAAACTAAATTTAGGTTCCACCAGACAAAGCATAAGTTGGTAGCCCAGACACACTGATGTAGTCAGAGCTTTTGCAAACACCTGCTGAAGATAATGAAAGGCTACAAAAAATTACAGATAGGGCTGGACTTGACAATCAAGCAAATGGGGCTTTAAATAAAAGCATTAGTCTAAGAGAGGTACATTTGAAAAACCTGTACCTGGAATAGAGATTTCTGACCTTTCTTTGCACTCCTACTTTCACTTAAATCAAGCAAATAAATGAGCTTTTCACTTGCAATCAGAAAAACAGCCATCAAATGTTCCCCTGTTCAGCACTCCATCTTTTTATAAATTGTAATTTAACAGCATTGTGTGATGAAAGATGATCAAATATAAGGACTGATTTAGCATTTTTGCTAAACACCGGTTGCTTGGATAAAAATTTTCAAGTGTTACCTGTTGATCTCATATCTTACATCAGAGTCTGTACTATTCTTTCACAATCCCTACTTAAAACTTGTTAAATGGCTTTGCATTTTCATATAAGATCTAAGGTTAAAGATGATCAACCTGTAAAAAGCTATGGAAGATTACATTCAGATTCAAAAATTGCTTGAAGGGACACAGCTTGTGAATTAAAACAATCTTTTCACTATCTTTAAAGACTGATTTACAAAATCGTCAGGAAGTCTCGCAGTGAAGGCCCAAACACAACTGGAAGAATAGACTGAGTATTTTATTTTTATTTATATTTTCAATTTGATTTCAGCACTTAGTACCTTCAGCAAAGAATGAAAAATATAGGCCTAATAGCCTGTAACATTCTAGAGAGACTGCCATTACGCCAATGTTTCATACCAAAGTCTGTAACAACTGATGAACCAGTAGAAGCATATCTTTCATTTTTTGATCACACAGCTTCCAAAAAGGTTTTAGGGAAACATCACCTTTTTCCCCAGGAAAAGAAAATGTCACCATGTCATCTCTCTCATCATACTGTAGTCAAGATACACTGCAAAAATGTCCCACTGCACTTTAAAGTTTTGGTATTTCACTGCTTTCTTCACACTTCATTCCTTTTTTCTTGGGAGCTATTTGATGTTTCATACTCATCTTACACCTGCTCCCACACAGCCCACCTTCTGCACCTGGCATCTCTTCTCTTGATGTGCCATGAAGTAGATTTTAGACTTTGAAAGAGCAGTAATTGAATTTTTCAAGACAAATCAAATGGTGAAGATACAACACATTCACAGAATGGCTGAGGCTGGAAGGCACCACTGGAAATCATCTGTCACCTTGTTGAGGGTGTGTTCCATCTCACTGTTCAGGTTACTAATGATGATGTGGAATGGCACTGAACTCAGAATCAGCCCTTGGGACACTCCACCAGTGACTGGTGTCCAGCTTAACTTCCTGGCACTATTCACAACCCTTTGAGCTCTACAACTCATCCAGTTTTCAATTCCCTTCACTGTGCACTTCCTGGTGTGTACTTCATTAGCTTGTCTACAAGGATGGATAGGATACAGAGCTGTAAGCAACATCCACCACTGACAGCCCATCCATCAAGCTACTCATTGAAGGCTTTCAGGTTGGCCAAGCACAATCATAAAAATCCATGCTGACTACTCTGGATCACCTTGGTATCTTCCAAATGTTTGAAAATCGCTTCCAGGAGGATGTGATCCATCACCTTTCCAGTAATCAAGGCAAGAGTGATTGGGAATGTAATTTCCCAGACCCTCGTAGAAGACTGGCGTGACATTTGCTTTCTTCCCCTCAGGAACTTCCCCTCATGGCTATGACCTTTCAAAGAGAGTGGTCTCACAATTATTTGCATATATGAATATGAAGCACATGATTTGATATATCTCTATAGGCTTCTCTATGATGTACTCAAAGATCTCTCACTACTTTTCCAACTAGAAGGCTGGTAGCACTGAGCATACAGAAATATGCTCTATTTCTACCTGAAAATCTGCATTTGCACAAAACTGACAGACATTACTCAGGCACAAGTTTGACCAAACAGTTTTTCAGCGTTTCTTGGGTTGCTTCTCTCTTTTTTTTAAAATCACTGGCATGAGCACTAAACACCAACATTTTGCAGTCTCTTTCGATTACTTCTACATTTTCATTACTTACTGGTTTGGAAGTGTAATCTAATATATTAAGAAAGTGCTCAGAAAGGGATGAAAGGGAATAGTCATGCTCCCTGTAAATAGAAAAATTAAGACACACTGGATATTATTATTTCAACTATGGAATATTTAGAACTATAGTAATATACAACCCACAGGAAAGCATGTGATTAGAAGCACATGCAAGAAAACAAAGTTCTGCCAGACACACTATTCTTTTATGATCGCAGGCAAGTACACACCTAATGAAAAACACCTTGGAAACAAAAATCTTGGGAAATACAACAGCTGACAACCAGAAGAGTGATTTGGTTTGGATTGCTGGGGTTTTTTTTCTCCTCTGAAAGCAAATCATCAGCGAGTCATTATATTACCTTTTGGGAAATAACACCAATTACTTGTTGATCTACTTAAAGTAGAAAATCACCCTACATTTTAAAGTTGCAAACTTCTTTCTAGTAATGTGCACTACTATTGCTTTCTTCTTTTCAAGGATTTAGGTTCACTCTTCCAAATGACCACAGCTTTGGAAGCTTTATAGGAAGACAGAAGGGCATTCCTGTATTTCTGAAATAATCCTTAAATATTGACAGGGAGACATCCTTGAATTCTAGAGTTCTAATGAGGAAAATGGTAAATTGCCAATGTCCATATATTTAACTCTGCCTAAAGCACACAATTAAGTGATTCACTTTACAGAGCCTGGAAAGTGACTAAGATCCTGACTACACAAAAAGACTCTGACTTTTCCTCATTCATTGCTAAAAGAACATCTTTAATGTACTCACTAATCCTAAACCTGGTAACAGGTACCCTTGGGAAGAATCCTGATCTCAGAAAGATACGTGCCAACCGTATTAAAGCCTGATTGCCTCAAAGCTTATTAAAAACCAGTGCTTGTCCCACAGCAGCCCTCAAGCTGAGCTGCACACTAGGAATGCCTTCCCCAGACTGCACTAGCACCAGTCTACAAATGTCCACAAACACAGCAACACAATCCCAGGCTAACTAGGACACAGATGTTATTGACAAAGGCTAGGAGACTGTTAATTCCTTTGGCAAGAGATAGGAGGAGAAGAATGGGAAGCAGAAGCCCAGCACTCTGTTCCTCACTTCAATACCTCACTTGCCAATTCATCTGTTCAACACCCACTCACACCATGCACAAAGAAATAGGCCAGGGAATGTAGTCTGAGGATTCAGGAACAAAAATAATTTTATACTAGTGTCCCAGCTGCAGTACTACAAGACATGTGAGATTTCCTCTAGGTTTTTATTGTTGGGATTTTTGTGGTGTTGTGGTGGCATGCTTTTAAGCACTATTGTACCATGAAAGTATTTTAAATAGCTTAGGTGCCAATTCCATTATTAATGTAAATTGCAGGCTAATCTCACTTACTGTCACCACACAGAAGCTGTGGAGGGGTGCTCATCTATTACCTGAGACTGGATCTTGGCTGTGTAGACAGGGCTACTACCAAAAAAATTAAACAGAGATGCACCTTCAAAAGCTAACAGGAATGGCTTAAAACTTACTGTACCACCTCTAATTGCAAAACAACCTCTACTTTGAGCCCATTACTTGAAAAAACCTTCCAAGCATGCTGCGAAGTGCATGCAGTCTTTTCCCTTACTGTTGAGGTTGCATATTAAGGAAAACAGATCTATGGCCAATCTTCTGCTTATGCTTATTTTAAATACAGAGTAAGAACTTTGAGTAAAGGAAGAAACCCAATAGCTGCATATTATAAAGTAGAAAAATACTCAGAAAATAAGTCAGCAAAATGCAGTATGTTTCAAGCATGCTTGATAACTAAATTCAAAATATTATTAAAACTATAAGTGATGCATTTTGTGGTAATTATATGAAGTGTTCTTCCTTCCTGCTACAGTCAGAGCATGAATAAACAATCTACTTTCAATTGCTCTCAGCCATGAAATTTAAAGAAGCTGAAGAGTATGCAAGTCAAATAAGAAATTTTAGAAGGGCTGTCATTTATGTGTTGAAAAAAGTTTAGTGGTATGTTTCAGAGACTTATGGAAAAGTTAACTACTCAAGTAAAGTATAAAGGATTTTTTACTCAAGTAAAGTATTATTCAAGGCAGTATTCAAAGGTAAATACAATCAACATCTCCCTGTTCCGATGGAAATGGTGAATTCGCTTTCATGTACCCAGTGAAAGAAAAACAGAGTTAAGTATTTAAGTTACTGCAAAGATTAGTACACCTTTCGTTTGTAAAAGGCACACCATGACTACAAACCCCACAACAGACAATTATTGTCTTCCAACAGATTTTACGGTTTCATACAGCACACAGTCACTTTATACAAACCTTACATGAGTTGAGATTTCTTGATTTCAACACTGAAGACAAATTTCAGTCTAAGTTCCTGTGATTTTAATAGCTGCTACATTATACTGCCCGGCTTGTAGATGCTAGCAAGAAAGGAGTTGGTTTATACCATATTTTGTTTCTGGTTAGAGAAGTCAAAATTTAAAAAATCCTGCAAAAAATTGCCTACCTAAAAGCTAGCTTGACTAAGACATCTTAAAAAAAACACCCAAAAACCCCCAAAACAACAGAAAACCAACCCAAACCCAGAAAACTGCACTTAGATGGACGGCAATTATACAGATAATTCGTACCCATTAAAAAATTCCTTATCCTATGAGAGAATAACACATTTTTTTGCCAAGTATTATTCTCTTTAGCTTCCCACCAGCCCCAAGCACCATCACTCTTGTAATATAGTACATGACATGAAAGCAAGCATGTTACTTTAGCAGCGCTGTGGGTGTATTTAAACCCAGGAAAACATAAAACATCTAGAAACTACAGCCAATACCTATCGTTTAAAGGCACAGTAGGAAAAACAGTAAATTTGTCCAGCCATCCAATCTGGAGTTAAAATTGATGATTTAACACTGACAATCCTGAAGAATAATGTTACAGGTATCCTGGAACAAAAAAATCACATCTAAGCATTAATGTCAGTTATGCTGCTTTGAATAAGAATATTACTGAAGTCCCAATTCTCAAACTTAACCAACAGGCCCCTGTCTTTCTAAGACAAAACACTAGGTAGAAACCCTTCTGTTATTTCCAGATCCTGACAAAAGAAAGCAAGCGTTGGCAGGTGCAACTCTGTCTTTTGTTCTGCATGAAACATGTGCCTTCTGAATTCAGCTCTAACTGGAGTTTGAAAACCACAAGTCCTAAGGTTTCCATGGACAAAGTGGCACAGGCAGCCCCTGAACAGCTCTTACAGGATTCTTACCAACACAGCTTGACAAGGTTCCGGTGGGAAGACCTCTCAGTCTCTGCCTTAAGCTTTTGGTCTCCTCCTCAGAGTATCAAAAGATAGCCAATTGTGATGGTGGATTTTCTGCTGGAAGTAAACTTCATGCTGGACTGAGACCACCAACTCATTTCACAGAAAATAAGATGGCAGTAGTTGTTTTGCTGTTGCCAACTTACATTGTATTTGAGCTACAGCCCCAGACGTGAAAGGCTCTGTAATAAATTACCAATCTCCTGAGCCATCCAGTTAACAACATGCATGGTTTTCTTTTGAGCATTATTTTAAGTTCATAAATTTTCCGAAACTGTAGAAAGTAAAACATCAGAAAAATTTAGATTCTTGATGACAAACCATTTGCTTCCTGTATGCCTCTTAAAAACATAATAAATCTGTCTAGGTAGTAACATGCACTATGTATTCCCATATTATGTTGTGCTCCACTACTTCATGAGCCATGACACAGAAACCGAATCTTTCTGATTCTTTCCCCTCAGTGCTGATGCTTTTGTTCCATTTCTAAAACCAGGAGCAAATTAAAACCATCCACACAATCACTGCAATTAAGCAAAGTTTCCTTTTATTACAGTTCTGAAAATGCTACTTATCAGAGGTATACCTTTTTCCTTCAGTTTAAATAGATAAACTGGCATTCTGTAAAAGCATTTATCAGGCATGAAAATATAAAAACCTAGACCTTGACCACATGTCCAGGAACACTATTAAAACTATTTCAAAGACAAAAAAGTGACTCTGGAGGAGTAGTGAGTAAGTCAGATTTACTTCAGCAAACACAGACTATCACTGGCAATACTGACTCATAAGAAAGAAAGAAAGGCTGGTCAAATTAACGATACTCCTATTTACTGAAATTTCATTTGTGCATTAGAGTATCATATATAGGTGGTACGCTTAGAAGTAAATTGAAAAAAATAATGCTATCAAAGAGTAAGAGCTACAGATAACTGGATCAGAGACACTATCCAATTTCAAGACAACAAACAAAAAAGACCAGTTAGCTGTGGGCATATTTTGAAGGGAAAATATATAAGAATTGGTGAGATTCATCAGTTGAAAAGAATTTGCTGGTTAAAGACACTAACTCAGGTTAAAAATGTTTTCCTTATATTGTAGTTTGGATAAACATTAGTTTACTTGCAGAAATCATCTAAAGTTGGCGTGGCTATATTGCTGGTAGATTATAAACATTAGGAGAAAATAATGGCTTTCAAAAGTCACTTTCCTACAGTAAACCGGCAATTTCAGAAAAAAACTTGTTTTTTTCAGCAGTTCTTAGAGCCAATTATTCTCCCCCACCTACCACAAAGCTGTATTTAGTTATTTGTCTTGCCTGCAGTGATACTACTAGAGGCATTTGCTGTACCTCAATGTGCCTGTTATTTAAATGAACCCATTTAAAATAGTTTATTTAGAAAATTAAGAAAACAAAAACAGCCATCTGATACACTTGCTCTCATAAGTATATCAGATCACAGCCAGCTTTTAAAATTCACTCTACTAATCAAGGCCATCTGACTGCAGTGTAAAAATATATATCTATTAGTACATGCTCTTAGCACCAAGGTTTTTGTTTCTCAGTGGTTTTTCATTAAAAAAAAAAAAAACAACCCTTCCCTCAATCATCATCCCAGTGCTAAAACCCATTGCAGATCCACTTACCAAATCCCTGTGTAACACCCAGTTAGCATGCAGGTAGTGAATACCATCTAGGATCTGATATAACAGCGACTTCACCATTCCCCGAGGTAACTGAACTGGTTTCTTGTTTGCTTTAGAAGCCCTGTGAAACTTGATTATATGCTGCAAAGGGGAAAAAAGAAATGAAAATAAAAGAAGTGCAATGTTTACACAAAAAGATTGCCATCAACTCCTTACACAGGATTCTCAAGGTTTCTTCATCCTTTCATGATTTTTTTTCCAAACCAGAAACATGTGCTTTAAGTACTAAAAAATTAATACTGTACTAGGTAAAGTGATCACTGTCCCAAAGCAATCTCTCAAAAATTAAGTTGATTTTTGCTGTGGATTAAGACCAGCAGGCACCTAAGCCCTGCAGAGTATGAGGAATACAAAACCAGTATGACCATCAAAGCACATTTTCTTTGCAAATCACTGATCTTTCAGGTTTCAGAGGCATTTTTGTTTGGGGAGTCTTTTTGTTAAGATAGGCTGATATCTTGTACATCAAATCACAGAATTACAAGTGTATTACCTCCTACAGTATTTTACTGCTAAGTTTCTTCCTACAGTAATAATGACTATAACATTCAAGACCTAACGCCAAGAAGAATTTTTTGCAGACTGTAATTAGGAATTTCATACATTTAAATCAGAAGCCCAGCTTTATTCCTTCTTTATTTGATATACCATTATAGCGCAGTACTCGCAAAACAGAAGCTGTTGACAGATCAAGTCTACAAAGCAGTCCACCTGAAAATAAGCCACCAAGTCAGATAGAGAAAAAGAACCTTTAGCAATTCTAAGTTTAGACATAAGCAATGATGTCTGGCACCAAGGAGGAACCCAAAAGGATGTGCTGTCTTAGCGCTTGAGTCCCAGGTGTCACCAAGTTCAACAGCAAGGTGTGCCGTAGTCATGGTAACCATTTTCATGTTTGCCTCCTTTAAACACAGAGGCAATTTCTAGAATAAACTTCTTAAAGTATTCACACATTTTTTCTGTAGTGGCTTGCACTTGTGTGATTATCAAAACAGCCCAGATCTTATTTACCAAAACCTGGCACCAAACTTCTATCATGTGCTCTTCTACATTCATGACCCCTCTCATTCCAGGTGCCAATTACCTAACCCAGCTATCTAACACCCTTTGGGAAACTGCCTTTGCTCTCCTGCTGCAGTCCAGCTCTATACAGCTTGCCCTCCTTTACTACAGGTAGCAAGCTTGGCTTTCCTGTGAGGAACAGGCGCATTTCTGCCCTGACAATGGTAAAAATGGAGATGCACAGATGCAAAGAAGCATTGATGAAAAGGTGACAGTCCCTGTACTGTCAGCCAAGCACCACATGCACAAACACACCCTCAGCCCCAGCCAGAAGTTTCACCTCCCCTCACCTCCACCAACTCCAAAAATAAATGTTATTTTCATGCAGCGGACAGAGAGAAGTGACTCTTCAGTGACAGGCAGAAAAACAGATGGTTGTCCCAGCCTTCTTTTGTTCCTGCTCTAATACACTCTGTATTAGTTAGCCCTTTCCCAGCCTTACTTAAAACCTGCTGTGCTAAATACTCGCAGTGCTGGAGCACTTGATTCATAGCCAGCTCACTGGGGCACAGAGCCAGCCCAGTCACTGCAACCAAGTTTCTCACATCCAGACACAGTGAACAACCAGGAGTTGGTGCAGCTGGGGAATTCTGGAGTTCATACAGGTATATGTCTGTAAGCATGAAGGTCAAAATTGAGGGTCACTCCTAAGTTACTTACATGCAAACCAGTGTTTCCTTAACCTAAATCACCACAGAAGTCTTTCTGTTAAGTATGAAGCAATGCGTAAATGTATGAATACAAACACGGACAGGTCATAGTAATAATGGCCCTAACAAATACAAAGCCTTGTAGCACATTTTGAAAGAAAAAACCCTCAAACTCTTCTTCTGTAGCTTAGCATATCATAAATATGGGGGAGTGGAAAAAAAAAAAAAAGTGCTCTTATTTTTCTATCATATTAAAATAAAAACAAAACAAACCAACTGTACACCATTTCCTCAAGACATTGTTGTTTCTGTTTATCACCCTTAATAATGTCTCAACATTTCAGCTGATTGCTAACGTTTTTGTCCCTAATTTTATTTTGGTCACAAAACCTTAGTACCAAGTATCAGAACCTGTAAGACATTTAACTGTAAGAAAATATCTTTCATTTAGCTTAGTGGAAAGAAAACTGACACACTAGTTTTTAGGCAAATGCTACCAAATAATTCCAAACTGTAAGGAACGCCATTTTCCAAAGAAATTAGTTTTACTTTGGTTTGTGCTAAGTACATGTTGACAAAAAAACAACTCATGATTCATACTGCGCAATTCTCACATGTACCCATTCATAAAAATTTCCACCTCATTACAAATGCTTTCTGTTGCACCCTTTGATATGAATCTTAGCATCTTTTGAGGTTAGCATTTGTAGCATTGAGAGCAATGCTCCAAATGTATGTCAGCATTAATCTGAGGCACACACATCTTTTTTTCAGGGAAGTCAAGGCTGCATGCTATTTTTCATTTTTTACCACGCTACTTTATTTTTTTAAGCATTCCAAATGGATATTAAGATTACAAATATTGAGTTAACAGAGGAATACAGTATGCATCTTAAAACAAATTTACTTTGCCTCCAAAAGGTTTATATTTTAAAGCTATATCCTGCAATTAGGAATAAATAGCTTTCCTCCCAAACACACAGAATTTCTGCAGATGAGTTGAGAAAAATTTTCCCCATTGAAATGTATTAATTAAATATACAGCGTGACTACTCTCATTTCACATATTCACGGATGACAATCAATGCAACTAAAACTCTGAACTGTCCTATTCAAAAAATAAGTTTGTCATTTTTCAAAAGGAGTTCACCTGCATAATCAATACATTTTCCTGCATCCTATTATCTGTAATAGGGGTTTATATCTACATTTATTTAAGTAGACTTCTAGCTACTGAGAGCTGATTTCTGCAGATCTTTTGCAGTTTTTTATCTTCTTAAAGTGATCACAGGTTAACTGTGCAGTGTGCTTACTTAACACTTTCCATTGCTTTTCCGTAAGTACTGAAAATGCTTCAAAACACGGAGTAAGCAGCTATGCTGTGTTTAAAAATGATGTGTCTCGCCTGACCCTGTCCCTTTGCTGCAACTAAAACTCTAAGCCTGGTACCTACAAACAATTCACCTTACCCAGAGGTCATGCTCAGCGTAGTCAAAGAGAAGCCACACTTTCCTGTCAGCATGAGAAAGGAACACCTTCTGCAGAGAAATGACATTTGGATGCTTGAGCTCCCGCAGCAACTGCAAAAGAGAAAGTCCACAACAGTTACATCCATACATCCAAAGCTAGGATACTTAGAACACAGACAACAAAAGCTGCAATCTGCAAGTCATAGAAATCCACTTTTTTTTCAATGAAAGAACCAGTTATTAGTTCCAAATCAAAGCTGAAAGCAGGTCACATCCCCCTCAGGGCATTCACTTCCTACTCATTTTCTAAAAGCTCAACCTTATGTATTACCCAGGACCAAGATGACTCTGCAAACAGCCAGCTGTGGCATCTGTCCTTTCACATATACTGTAATCTTCAAAGTTCAATTTGGGGCACCCCATTTTCTCCTCACAATTACCTGAAAATGCTGCATTTCGGTTGCAATTATCTGAGACTGAATGGGATGGCTGATGTAGAGCCTATCAATGCAGTCAGCTAAACCAAGATGTGGTTTGCAAGGAGGACTATGCTGATCTACAAGGTCACCATTCTCCACAGAAAAAGGCCCAGCTTCTTGACACAACACAGATTACACCAGTTAGTACATTCACAGAAGCCACCCCTAAAACAGCACCCAGTTCAAGAGAAAACTATCCTGGATGTACAAAGGCTGGTGAAAGGTAACCTGGTACAGAGCTTTGAGCTGAAACAAATCAGGGTACTAACAGAAGAGACAGCCCTAGCAAAGGGACACACCTGGAACTTCTTTCAGCAGCAGTAAGCCATTAAACCAGATCAGCTGCTTCAGAAAGTATAGTCTGAAGCCCATCAAAAGCAAAGCACTGATGAGGTACAGCACAACAACTGAATGCAGACAGCATCAGTCTATTTGAGCTCTTCTGGTCATGTTACAATCATAGAGTACTCATTCCATCGCTAAGAAAGAAACAAAAAGCTTTATCTAAGCAAATTGTAGTTAAGTGTGACTATCCACGACCAGTCAAATTCCTGGCAGAGCAGTGTGCCAAAAATGATGACATCTTTTATTAAAAGAAATGGTTATGGCTTTTTTTAAAAAAATGCCTACAGAAAATCAAATTACTCTTCAAATACATAATTTACTTCTGAAAAAATTTATTTTTAATAAAATTTTTCCACTGCATAACAGAAGAAACAAAAAAATTAATTCCTTTCCATTTATACCTTTGTCATAAGTACTAAAATTTTAGCTGCTACTGAGATAGTAAAATGGAAGTATATGTGTGTGTGCTTGTTTCTTTCTTTCCTATTTCATTTGAGAGGGACTTGCATCATGACTCACTGACCAGTCTTCAGTGTGGCATTTCTTGGAAAAAAGGTCCTACAGCCCACAGAGATTTTACCTCAAGTATACGATCAAACAGGGAGATAGTGTAGAGGAGACAAAGCAGCAATAGAAACCAAAGGAGAAGGCTGTAGATTTTCAGCATGGTGAAACTCTTTTCAGCATGGTAAAACTCTAAGACTTGTAAAAGCACTACACTGAATCACTTTAAGGCAAGATCCACAAGAAGCATTGAAGCACTGCAATTCCTAGAAAGAAGAAGATCAGTATGGGCAAAATCAAGAAATGCTTATTTTCACTTTTTTATCAATTACAGGTGGGGACTGCCTGTGGCAATTTAATCCCAGGCAGAAGCTAAACACCACAGAGCCACTTGCTCACCTCTCTAAGTCAGACATGAATGTAAGAACAAAAATGCAAGAAAATTTGTGAGCGAGGTAAGACAGTTTAGCATGTGAAAGAAAGAGGAATTAAACACCACACCCACAACAAAAAACAGCAGACGCAATGCAAAGGCAATCACGTACAACTTCCCAAAAGACTGGTGCCCAGCGAAGTATACCCTTCCAAAGGGAGGAGGGGCAGGAATGGGAAAAAAAGAAAGCCTGAACACTATAAGCAATAGTCAAAGCACTGCTGGCTTATCAACACTGCTTAATCACCAACCCAACACACAGGCTAATGTGGAAAAGATTAACTGCTTGCCAGACAGGCACAGCATTGAAGACCAGCCTCTCAATGATGAATGATGTTGCAGGGTTTAAGAATACACTGTGCCAGTTCTTATAACAAAGTAACTTTTCTTTAAATACACCTATTTACAGCATAATACAGCATAAAAACACATATTAAATTTCTGCTAAAAATTTTAATTAACTGTACCAGAAGATTACATGACAGTTCAGCAAGTATGTGTCCATACCAAAATACTGTATTTCCTGTGACCTAATGGATACATCGGTACCACATACAACAAACTATTGCTTGATGAAAAATGCAGATAGTGGTCAGAGCTCTACAATAACAACAACAACAACAACAACAACAACAAAAAGAAAAAGTAATGTTCCCTTTTGTCCTTTCTGATCCCATTTTAAGTCTCTCCTACACCTGATTCCTGAGGTAGCAGCTATCACCTACCTAAAAAATCCAACCTCTTCACATGAAATGCAATTCAGCTTGGAGAACAGACAGAAAACCTATCACCAAAGCTGGACACAAATACGAGAAACTTTAATGCAGCAGAAGGATTCCCTGTCTGTGGAGTGAGGCAACATAGATAGAATACTCCCTCGTTTGTTCTAAGGTAGTCTTTGCAGACTTTGAAATTTACAGCATTCCTTGCTTTTTTCCTCCCCACTTCACCTTGAACACTCCTCTTCCTGCCTTTTATTTTTCCTCTAAACATCCCAGCAATCCTCTCAAATACCAAAAAACCCCACTATCCTCCTAAAAATTCCATAGCAACCTGCTTTCCTTCTCATCAGCCCCAGCTGACACTCTTCAAGAACACACCTGAGAAGTTCCTTTTGCTGCCCATCACCATTGCATTAGGAGTTCTGGCCTTTGTTACTGTCACTGACAGCACCTGTTTGTGCATCTGTGTACTCAGTTTATCATTCCTGCTGGTTTCTGCCTTTGCCTTTTGTGTTGAATAGCTGTTAAATCCACATTCTTTCAGTTTGCTTAAAACACCTGATGAGTTCAATCAAAGCCAGACAGCCACAAACAACTCGGTGAATAGGACGCCTAACACACATCAGTAAAACCATCAGAATAAGGAAATGATTGCTGCAGTGGGACACTGCAGTGGCAATCACTGTCTTGGAAAGGTTGAAACACTCACAGTGACAAATGCAACCACTGTCAGAAGTATCTAAAAGAGCTCATGCAGATGATAACACATCACATGGGCTGTAAAAGAGCATTTTCAGCAACCTCAGTCTCCATGAGCCAGGCTTCTCTAGCCCATAAAACATATGCCTTTCTTACCAGATGACTTGACTTGTGTCCAGCAGCTGATAGAGTTCAAACAAAGACAGTTCAGACACAGTAGACTGCAAGAAACATGCTTTGACCATCAATATGATGCCTGCTAATGATAAGAGCTACTTTTTGGCCTAACGACTTTGTTATCTAACTGCTTCTGTCTATCCTAGCTCAGTTCCGTGGAACACAAAGAGAAAGCAGACAAAAATGATGTGTTTGGCTCTCAGTAAATTGCCTTCCTTTTTATTTGCATATCACATGATGATTCAAATCTATTTCCTCAACCAGAAAGGTTTCTCTTGTATTAGTCTGGGTACCCCCTTATAAAGAAGGGAGACCCAAGAGACCTTCAAAGAAATAGAGATCAGCAAATGACAAAGATGCCAATATATCTCTTTTAGAAGCCCGTGTTTGTCTCTGGCTGGTCTTGCCTTTGTTTTCATGTAGTTCAAGATCCAGCAAGAGAAACCGCATTCCTGGGTTCACACTAAGGTCCCTCCATCTCCCTTTTGAAATGAAGAAATACTCATCACAGCCATGGGGACAGTAAATCAAAGCATCCCAATGATGCATAAAAGTACTAAATTGCTTCGGGAACAAGGGAAAAGTGAAGTAAAACAGGATGTTATTAAATAATCAACAGCAGCAGTAAGGAAACCAGGAAAACTGCAGCATGACTAAGACTAATCTTTTCTTGCACTAACAACAATTATCTTTCACATTAAACATGAGCTGAAGTCAGCACAATTTTTTACGAACACGACCCACTTCCTCCCGTGATATTCCCACATTTCCCGTAAAGCTCTCCACGACTTCAGCTCTTCTCACAAACCAAGACACAGCACTCTCCATATCAGCAAGGATTTCTAGCTCTGCTGCAAATGCCATTTCATCCCGGCTCTTGACAATTGCTAACCTTTGTGGTCCACAGGGAATGTTAACCCACAAAATGTAGCCTTGCAATACTACCATGCTTATTTCTACAATTCAAGTTGCACAAGGGAGGTTAAGACCAGTTATCAGGAAAAATTATTTCACCAAAATGCTGGTCAAGGACTGGAAAAGGATGCCCTGAAAAGTGGTTGTGTTGACATCCCTGGAGGTATTTAAAAGACATGCAGATGTGTTGTTACTGAAGGGCACAGTTTAGTGCTGGACTTGGCAGTGCTGGGTTAATGGTTGGACTTGACAATACAGGTCTTGCCAAACCTAAATGGTTCCAAAATCCTATAATGAAGCACAATTGTTAGAGCAATTTGCCAGGTAACCTGGCCCAGAAGGAGTTTCCCCTATGTCAGGACATCATCTATTTTAGAAAAAGCAGCTTCTTCCTCTGACTGCCTTCCTTTGAGTGCCATACAGCACTTCTCCCAAGCTCTAGGACAGTCAGAAAACTGGCTATACACCAAGCCATTGGCAGGATCAACCAAACACTTAAACAAAAGTCACCATCGCATTACATGGCGACTTTGATGGCATAAATTCCAACTCTAATCATCATCTCATGCTTCAAAAGGCGGACATCAGTTTCACCAAGTGATCCAAAAACAAACATCATACATTAGCAGTCACGCCATGGCCTTGCAAAGGAAAAATGGGCAAGCAGGGCTTTGGAACACAAAGCAGAAAGTAAGTTGCAGAAAGGCAACTTACAGATTGGATGAAGAATGACAATTTTACTCATCCTGTAACAAGTAAGATGCCAGTGGAATTACTGCTACAACAGGTGAGTATAGGCAGCAATAAGACATTACCTGAAACACTATATATAATTCTGTCCCATTCACGGAAAATTAATTCCAACTGCAACAGGGCAAAGAAAGCCCAAGCCTACACCCAGAGGACAGGAGAACCTACTGCTCAAAGAAAACCAGCAAGCCAAGCCTAAATGCTTATAGCTTGCCAAAACAAAGATTAGAAACAGTATCTCTCTCTTTAAAATGAGAGCAGAAGAGAAGAGCTATTTTAACCAACTGGCAATATTATGATAAGTATAAATAGGTATGAATTAGTCATGATTAATTTTGGCTTAAAGGCTGAATAAGGTTCATAGGCTCATTACTTGAATGAGACTCAGACACTGCCTTCAGAGATCTCTTTTCCTTACATGTTTAACTTGTAGCTTGCTAAATTTTTTAAAGTACCCTTTGCTTGTCTGCAGGAGCAGGAGTAGAACACCACTACTCCAGAAACATCATCCAATTCTAAACCAGAAACATTTGTTAAAAAGTTTCCTATCACTATTCTTAGTTTCCTGTGAAAAAGCGGAGCTCAACTCAAGCTAGTTATATAAAACTCCCAAATTTTATTATACAACTGCTCAAATCCCAGACTGGATTAGCTGCCTATGCATAAGATTCAAGATGTTTGTTTCAGTGTAAATACAATTTTAGTTTTATATTCTCATGAGTTACACTCCACAGTACTACAAAAGAACAGAATACCTGCTAAAAGTACATGCTTTTTCCCTTCAGAAGCATTCAAATAAAAGCTTACAAAGGCATTGTAACAAACAGTTATAATACTGCTCACTCTGAATTTATTATGAAGCTGACAACACATTTTTGAAGCTCCAGTTCTTCAACAATCTCACCAAGTTGTGTATTTTATTCTTTTGATTCTTTTTGAAGTCCTAAATATGCAAAAAAGAAGACAATACAAAATGTCAAGATGAAAAAAATCCCCATATTTATACATTCCAGTTTCTAAAATAAGTGAGTCTTATGTGATGTCACATGCAAGTCAATATTTATTAGCACCTTCTAATTCCAAGCACATTTAAAATATTAAAAGAGGCGATACTAAATGCTCTCTCAAAGTAAGGAGACGGATGAAGAACCCAGATGAGACAGACACTGGATGTCAAGCCTGAAAAAATTCTGCTGTTCACAGAAAACATCATGATTCCTAAGGATTCTAATTACAACATTTAGTCAGCACCTTTGTCTCACTGTCACAGAACTAAAAAACAGTGCTACACTGCCTTTACACAAAATCTCTCAAGAATTCTGTCTTCAGATCGGTAATGTAAATGAGTACTTAGTAAAGTACTCATGTCGGAATCTGGAAATATGAGAAATATTTCTTTGCATGTTTAAGAGATTTTAGAATGTCTGACAAACAGTGTTTTGAACCTTTGCTCATGGAAAAAAGGCTTTTAGGCTCTGGAATGAAGCAGAGTTTTCAACAGTGTGTATTAGATAGTAGAATAGTGTGTAGTTTTATCACAGGGTGAGAATTTTAGATATATGGGGTTTTTAGGGTGATAAGCAGGTGAAAACAAGATGGAGAAGTCCATCTTCTTTTCACTTTCCAAAGAAGTGGCTTTTGGGCTTCCTTCTTCTTCCTCATCTGCCTCCATCTTCTGCTGTGAGGTGGCACATTATAGTTGGTTTAGAATAGAGTCTAACTTTCTAACAAAGATAATAGTTATTGGAGAAGTATTATAAATAGTGATTATGTAAATTGTAGTATAAATCGTAGACACCACTCTGTGTGGGTGGGGATTCGGAGTTTTGTGCCTTGGGCTGACCTACAGTGAAGAGCTCTGATGGTCAGGAACAGAATGCATTGATAAGAAAGAATAAACAATGAAGAAAACATACGAAGAGACGGCTCAAGACCCTTTCCTTCAAGATCTCTGGGGTGAGGAAACAAAACTGTACATTCTCGGGTCAGCGGTAAACAGCCAGCAGAGAAAAACACACAAATATTTTTTTATAAACCTGAGATACTCAGTCACAACTGGTATTTTGCATACAATGTTAATATCAAACTAAAGCATTTGAGAATCATTAAACATGCCCAAAAGAGTCAAATCGAACATCTGTCAGTACTTTGTCACCTTTCATTACATGGAAGGATTGACCAGAAACCGTAACATGTCCTCTGACACAAGGAAGACACATACTCGTCTAAGGGATTTCTGTGTTTGGTCTTTCTTGAGGGAAACTGCTTTCACTGTTAGTGTGGAAGGGACATGACAGCTCCCATAACTTGAGGAACCTACACCTAACTATTGCTCATTGCCACACAGCTGGTTCAGGATCTCTTCAGGCAAGCTCACTTGGGAGAGTTATTTGTTCCTTAACAGGGGAAGGTGTTGAAGAGGGTAAATCCTGGTGTCACCCGAGCTTTGGCTTCTGCCTCATGGAGTCCCTCTGGCTGCTGGAGGCTGCAGAAATCACAGCCATCATTTCACTGGCTGTGAACAAGCCCTCACACACTTCTTTCATCCCTTCCACTGGCAGAGGGAAGAGAGACCTGATAATCACATGGGGAGACACTATTGTCACCCAAGGGCACAGAAGGCCCAGTGTATGAGAAGGACCAATTGCTCTATAAAAGGAGCCTCCTCCACCAAGGTCAACTCAGGCAAGGCCACTCACCAAGAGCAGCTCCCTTCTTACTTGCCATGGGGGCCAGATACGCTGCTGTGCCTCCATCTCTACCTCTGCCATCCTCCAGCCAAAGTGAAAACCATGGGGACAGTGCAGATACAGAGATGAGCAAGCTTGCTGCAGAGGCTCTCCCTTTCACAGGAGTTCTGTTAAGGAACAGAACCAAAGGATGGCTCAACTCTGCTCGCTCACTCCACAAAACTAACAAAACTGCTCTTTTGCCCTTTAAGGAAGATGAAGGTCCTACAGTCACACTATCACTAGATCCAACACAGAGGACATCATCTCTTGTGATAACAGCCTGCACTTGATACAACAGGAAACATAAAATCCTAGGAATGCCTCCAAAGCAGACCTAAAGAGTGAAAACCACCAGAGAAGCCATCTATTGTTCTATAGTTTTCTGTTCTGCCCCTGGCAGCCCCAAGGCTGTTGTAACTCCCACAAACTAGATACGGTGTTTAAAAGACACAACACAGACAGGAGAAAGCAAGAGCACAGCACTGTCCACCCCAGATCTGCATTGTCACATTCACCATTTCCATCACTGAAAGCATCTGCTACGACACCCAGCACTTCCTCTTCAGAGCCAAGACAAAAATAAATGCTTTTGGATAGCTTGGTTGACCTAACCAGGCACCAATAAACAAATTACATGGAAAACTGCTAAAAAGAAAAAACAAAAAACCTCCAAAACCCTCATAGTTCCCTCAACTAAACAAAATGAAAAACAAAAATCACAAACAAAACCTCAACCTAAGCAACTCCTACCCAGCCAAAGGAAGCATATGCAAGCAAAGTATTGGCAAACCTGCTAAAACTGAATGAAAAATGCTAATCAACACGAAACATGTCAGCAAGTCACTTGGTTGCTTCAAAACCTGGGATTTCTGTACAGGAAACTGTCCAAGCCAAAATCCTGAAGCTCTATTTAAAGCCTGGTTAACTACTTCAGCTTTCTACAGCCTTGAAGAATTCTCCTGCTTTGAGAACTGTGAAATAGCATTTGCTGCACTATTGCAGGTGGATAGACTTCAATGACTTTATTCCACGTGATTAATCAGAAGACAAGGAATCAATCATTTTGGCTTGTACATTCTGCATATTTTTATAAAAATCTTCTCACCATTCTATCTCTCTGCTCTCCCATCTACCACAAATTCAACTCTTCAACAAATTCAACTCCTTGCATGCTGAACGTGCAGTTTTTAGTGCCTGCTTAAATCCTCAGAAGTGAAACTGCAGATCACAAATCATACACCCAGCATAGCAGGCAGTGAACAGATCTGCAGAGAACAAGATATGAGCAACTAAACATTCAGTTAAGGTTCTGAAAGAGAGAGGATTCACAAATGTTTACCATGGTGGACAAATGGGGCAAAGATAAGGAAAAATACAACTCTTCAACTAGCTTGATATCAAACATATTGATTCAATTAGCACAATAACTGTTAACGCCATCAAGTAAACAAATAGTTGAAGGAAATCAAAGTTAAAATGACTGAAGAAAAAAAAACACAAACAGATCACTTATTCAAACTGAGTTACAGACTGAGCTCATCTCATAACTCATCCAGACGTCTGAAATAGGTCTCTAACCTAGTTCAAACCTTTCCCTGTAACTGATGAATTTCAATAGTTACTTTATTGTTCTTACACTGTTCTCCAATTCAGGTGACTGCATCAAACAGATGTCTTAAAAGAGCAAGTTATGAGCATTTTTAAATATAAAAGTTACTCAATACTCAAAACTGAAGTTAGTCATCATAAGACAAAAGCCATGGCAGAATTGTAAAAACAAGAGTTTCACTGGGATTTACATCAAACTACGTTATTCCAGACTGTCACAGAGTAGAATATACAAGCCTCAGTTCTCCAGAGAAACTGAAATGGATACAGTTCATATGCAAACCAAATCATCCTAGTTTCTCTAACACTACCACGCTCTTGAAATGCATTAATTTGTGTAGTCCAGAACACACTGTAACAGTGTCTGGCACACAGCCTTGACTTTTTAAGTACAACAACAAATAATTTTATTAGTTATATGTCCAAACAACAGGGTACAACACTCCCGGTTAATTCAGTAACGTCTTCACATATGTTACATATACTCACAATATAAAAAGTGTGATTATCATCATCAACTTGATTAATTTCCATAGGAGAAATTATCCTTTTATTTATTTATTTATATTTATCCATTATCCTTTTACAATATTAATTGATAGAAGGGTGGAAAAATCTATTTAACAGAATTAAAATAAACACCACCATTCCAGGGGAAAAAAATTCCCCTGTTCACTTCAAACAGCAACATCAAGAGAATGACAAGAAACAAATTCAAACGCAGAAGTCCATGCTGATTTATTAATTCAACTGCAGGAAAACTCAAACGCAGTATTAGGAGTCACAAGCCTGAAAGCATAATCAGAAGTAAAGTCAACTATAGCTCAAGAAATACTGCTTCAGGTTTCTCTTTCTATCCCTACGCCTGCTTTTGGGCTCCACGCTCCCTTCATTCTCAGTACCTGCTTTCTTGGCACCTCTGGTCTTTGCACTGTGTTCCCTCCTTCCCTCACCAACCCTGTCCCACGTGGGCCCTGAGTTGAACTGCTCTACTTTTCCAAAGGCACATGCTACAGCAGCTCAGAGCACAGAGAAAGCAACCCTGCTGCTGGCTCCTTTTTCATCAATACCAGAGACCTTGCTGTCCAAGAGGAATGAGACCAAATCCTTCTTGCCTGTCAGCCAAGTTAATGATTCTCATAATGCAGAGAAATTGAGTTAGGGTCATACACAGAGCAGAGACACTTCCCTAATACCAGCCAGGCTTCTCCTGCCAACAGGGCTTCTCCCTCCCGTTTGTCCTCAAGTAGAACAAACTCTTCAAATCTTTTTAGGTAAATCACTGCAGAAAGACAAATACTTATCCCAAATCCCTCTGAAACAGTAGCTGACATTCTAAAAGCATTCAGCCCGAGTCACAGTATTTGGAAAACTTTTCCCCAAGTGATTGAAAGTAACAAAATTTAAGACTCTGTTTTCTGCTCCTTTAGTTCAAGTGGATGTCTACTATAGCAGAGGGCTCAGCTTTCACCACTGGACAAAAAGAGCATCTCCTAAAGAATATCCTTTGTGCTTCTTTTCACCTCAGTCCAAGGGCTAATGTTTTTGATATCACTAAGCCAACTGGAATTTGACAAAGTGGGAAAGCCTAGTACTCACTTCAGACAATGAAAATTAAATTTAGGGTGAAGTTTTACACTCTTGAGGAATATAGGCTGAAAAGAAACTATTCCCTTCCCACAAACACACCCTTAAGTTAAGTGCATTTCCTTTTAGTAAGCAATTTCATTTGAAACATTTAAAGAACAATGAAGCCAAGCAGCAATAAAACATAAGAACGTACAACAGGCAAGCTTCATGATACCAGCTTTTCCACTGTTTCTTCGCAAGCTTTGCACAAACTATAACCAGACTACATTATTCACCAGTTTCTAACAACATGAAATATAGAAATATAAACCTGAAAAACTGAATAAAATATTTGAATAGCATTCATGGCTGTATTACAGCCTCCAAGGCAACAACAGTCTCAGTTCAGTTTGAAATCTTCACTTAAATAGAAGTTAAAATGTTTTCATCATTGTAAGCCAACGAGAAGTAATTTCTTTAAGAAAAGAACTGAAGTACAAAACTAAAAGTCAGTCCAAATGGGCAACTTCAGTCACTAATGCAAATCATGTTTTCAAACTGCTGCATTTAAATATAATCTGCCCTGAGGAAGGCAGTAAATTGCAACTTAAAAACACTGTCAATTTTAGACAGCAAACAACAGGTACATAAAACCTTCCATGACATTTGTACTTACTTTATAACCCTATGATATAAATATAGCACCCATAGTAGAATAACATGATTGAGCTGATAAAACCCAACATGCATGCAAATGAATAGTTTAAGTAAGTTTTTTGCTAGTAAAAAGAACTGTTACTTACTGCTATTTCTCTGCATGCAGACATGGAAATGCCAGTACCTTCTATCTGTTTTAAAGCGTAATCTTTATCATCTTTCCTGTGAAGAGAAAAAGAAGTTGGTTTGGTTTTTTTAAATGTACTGTGAATTCAAAGTGAGTGCTTCAGCACCATTCAGAGATCAGTTTCTAATTAATAGACATTATGCATCTTATTTTCTTTTCATTCTTTACTGCTTAAATGTCTGAATATCCAGCTAAATAGTAAGCTAATCACAACACCTTGATAAAGTCAAAATACAAGCCTGCTCTCATTCGATTGAGATTATTGAAAAATTAGCTTTTCTAAATCCAATGATTAACACTTCTTCCATTTCTTCCTTCTCTTATTAAAAAGAAAACAAAGCAAACAATTAGCACGTATTAGAAATAAGCCAAGTTAGGACTTTATCTCACATAAACATATTACTCCAGGACAGTCTCACACATATTTTAAAGAATTCTTGAGCAGCCCAGAACTAATGTCACATTAAAACATCTTTTCGTTCCCTAGGTACCAAACTGCACCTTAAAATTTTGTTCCTACTGAAGTAATGAAACTGCCAAGATAAATAAAAAAACTCCATCAGATGTTAGAGCAATTTGAAGAACCCAGAAGTGGATTCCAGCAGAAGGTGTCTCCATCCCTAAAAAGGGATCTAGAACTGGATGAGCCTGAAAGCCCCTTCCACTTCAGACCATTTTTTGAGTCTATGAAGTTTGCTCAGCTTCAAACATACATAAAACACTTAAAAACAATTAACGTGACCTCCTTATACTTCAATCAATATGTACCTTAGCATCATTTATTTAAAACGCAAGCCTCAGTAACTCCAACTACCAAAAGCAAAATCAAGAAGAGAAACACTACAGCAAAAGAAGATATGGAATTCTTGCTCATTTTCATGCTCAAAGACTTAAAACTTTTAAGAGATGGAATGCTTGTCCTTCCCACTTGTGGGCAGGCATCCATAGTACTCCTGGATGACTTAGGAGTCTTGCCTTCAATATTTGGAGCACTTGCATAGTCTCAAAGTTACAAAAGTCTCAGGTTACATAAGAAGCCATATTAATTTTTAATGAATCCAGCTTTCACAGCTGTGAAGAGCCACCCTAAAAAAATGAAACTCAACCATCCTTAACACAAGTAAAACTAAGTTGTAGTTAAGGACTGGGAACAAATGCATTTGTTTCTTCCAGCTCTCACCATTTCCAAAACTTTGAATTGCTTTATTCCTACCCAGAACATACACCTCCCTAGTCATCACCACCTAGGGAAGAGAGAAAAAAGTGGAAAAATAAAGGACAAAATCTGAACATAGATAATGAGGAGAAAGAACAAACAATAAGCAGACAAGAGAAGATTTCAGTAAGGGGCCAATTACATGGATGCAGCGAGATAAAAGACAACATACAGCATTTGACACTAAAAAAGAAAAAAAGAATAGGGGAGGCAACAATAGAAGGCATTAAGAAGTTTCCACCTAATAAAACGCTAAAACTTGCCAGCCTAGAAGAGAAAGAGCCAATGCTGAGCACAAACTCTTATGTGGCCAAAACAAAGTGTTACATAATCCCCCAGAGTACACACCTCTACACAACTCAGATGAAAACAAGTTGCATGAAAACCCAAACCAAGAAACCATTATGATACTAAGCACATAAATGAAGTGATTTTTATCACATAAAGCTGCACACCGTGCAACTCATGATACAAGAATATTACAGGGATCAAAAGCATAATCAGATTAGATCAAATAACACAATCTGATCTTTTGATGATCTTTGGTAATTTGATTTTAAGATCAAATTAACACAAACCCATGGTGGATAAGAAGTTATGGACCACTCCATGAGCAGCTTCTGAACATAACCCCAAGCTGCTTTACAGCACAGAGACTTCCAATGCTGCTGACAGAAAAAGGGAAATTTTCTCAGCTAAAAATTGTTTTACCCTCTATCTGCCTTAGCTAGCAATGGCTGGCTATCCAGCTGTTACTCAAAAGAAATATGAAGCAGAACAAATGGGACTATAGATTATTCTTACTGCCCTACATGCTCATCTTGAGGTGTCTGGAGAGATCTCTATTTCAAGAGAAGCACTACCACACAGCTGCTACTGTTACATGCATTACCACTGACAGACGAGGGAGCAAAATGGGTGGGTGAAGCTAGAGGTTGTTCTTATTGCCCTGTTGCTTTTCTGCTTAGATTTCAAGGTACTTGAAGGACAAGTCAGTATAAACATGAGGTCCTACCATAAATCTGGTGATATTACAAGCACTTCTGGTAGCACTGTCTACAATGAAGCCTGCCACATATTTGTATAAGATGGTATAACTATTTTTAATTGGTCAAATTTTTGCCAAATTCAATCTGGACTAAAATTTTCCATACCAGATGGCAGAACTTCTCAGGAAACTTTTGGGAAAAAAACCCTCAGCTGTTTCCTAGAACAAAACTGGAAGAATACACTTTCAGCTGTGTATGTTAACTTTTTCACAATCAGGGCTTTAATGCTGAAATTTGGCAGGGTGGCTTAAAGAACACAGCATTTGGTTTCCTCAAAACAATGGATGAATTCTCTGAAAATTAATTTTCTCACAATAAAGGCCATTTTAAGAGCTGAAATCCAGAGCTTCAAAGCCCAATCTTGCTCTGCTCTTACAGTGACCCAGGGCTGTGGGGAATGAACCATTCCCTTGCTTTGTTCTGTCCAAGTGCTGCCTGTGAGAACCTCTCAGACCAAGTGGCCTCTGCTGGATCCTCAGCCTACCCAAGCAGTCTAGAAGAAATACAAGCATGGCAAAAAGAAGGAAAACAAATTAAGTTTAGGGATAAAGCACATTTTTTAGCACCACACTACACTCTACTCCAGGATGAGGAAAAAAATTACCAAAGGCTTCTAAGACTTAAATTCTCTGAATTGTGCTGGCATAGTTGAGATACAAAGTAATAAACCAGTACCAAACCCATTCAGACATATTTCACGTGGAGGCTGCTAATACACCATGGCTGCCCTGCCACACCACAAGTAACAGCTTTTCCATTTACAGGAGCTGGAATATCCTACTTCTAACTTTAAGCCAAGCAGTATTTTCCTAGTAAAACCTAATGCAATTCTTTGGGAGCCATGGTACTTGGGGATTACTTTTTAAAGGGAGTGGTAAGAGTTGGCAGGAGTGCCAAACACAATGATCAAGTTTATTTTACAAAACTTAAGAAAATACTTTGCCAATATTCTGTTTAGAATCATAGTGCAGCCCAAGGCGTGATTTTGGACATGGGCAATCTCCTTCTCTGAAGATAAAGAGATGTTTGAAGATAAAGAGACATTCAAAGACAACAGGAAAAAAAAAGCAGTAAATAAAAACTAAAAATAAAGAAGTCCTGTTTATAAACATCTTCCACAGCCAAATGTGAGTAACAAAATGGGCCACTTAGTAGGCTGCATTTTAAGGCACAGTAAGACAATTCAAATAAATTTCTTCTTTCTAACAGAGAGCTCATGTTGGGCAAATCTGTTCTCTTTCCCTACTGCCTGGAATTAAACATTAAGTAACTTCAGCAGCTCCTCCACCTACCAGTAGGCTTAGAAAAGCTGGTCAATCTGCAAACTTATTTTCACACCAATTTATTTTTACTTTTTGCACTGAAGTAGACTAGTATCTTCAACTCTGTGGCGCTCCCCGGTAGTAACATGTGGCACGAGAGCAGCAAGAATAAGAAAACTCACTTTGTACTCTGCTGCTGACAACAGCAGTACTTATTGTAGTCATGAGCAAACTACATAACCTTGTGGGAAATGCTCAGAGGGACAATGCTAACATCAGAGGCATAAACTCGAAAAAAAGTATTACCTGCAACACCACTTCCAGCAGATTTTAATGACAACAACAACAAAAAAACCCTACTAAATTACCATTAAAAAGTATAAAAGATATTGCTCTTACAGCTTGAACAAACTAAACCAAAAAATTGCCATCTTTAAGACTTTCAAGTTTTTATTATAATGCTGCTTCTAAACATTGTAGTTTTTTATGTTCCACTGAATTTGGAAGTATAATGGCATTGTAAGAATTATTCAGCCTGAGGGAAAAAAAATCCTAAAAAATCTGTACATAAGTAAAAGAAAGGAGGCCTATTACATAAAAGGCAGATTAAAAAAAAATTCACTTCATCTCACACACCAAAAATTTTGTAGAAATGTACTGACACCACACTACAACATACCTTTTATTCAGATCATTGGAACAGTTCAAAATTCATCTGAGTAATAAATACAGCAGAATAAAGTACCAAAATGTTTAAATCAGTGATGATCATTCTAAATTTACATTACAGTTAAAAATCTCAAACTCAAAATTAACTGGTCACAATGTAGGATTAGTTTTGTCTATAAAGGAGATGTAAAATCTGACTGCAGTTGAACATCTGAGGGAAATAGGCACTGACATTTTCAACTACCAAAGGGAATTATAAATGCAGTATCTTTCCTACAGAAAACTGTAAGGACTCTCTTAACTGTTTACGCCTCTTACTCCCTAAAAAATAAAAAGACTGCTAATGAAAGATAAGCCTACTAATAAAAAATGTATAGGGTGGAAGGTTTTTTTTTTTTTTTTATTTCTACATGATAAACTATGAAAATCAAACACAAAAGTGAAGTATAACATTTAGGAGACTTGCCATTTTCATTCTGTGGCATCATTCCCGCCTCTTCTCCTAAGTCACAGCAGTGGTAATTTTTGTCTTTGTTTTTAACTAAATTAAAATCACCTTAGTCGTCATAAGACATCCAATGAAGTCTACAGGAAGTAGTAATTCAGTTCTTGGGAAGTGCATAAATCCATAAATACAGTTTTTGAAACAGAAAGATTTAATACTTTTATACTAAATGCCAATGATATAACCACAGCAAACATTTAAATACAAACCATAAGAACACCATTTTCTAGAAGTGCAGCAAGATGAGGGACAGACCTGGTACCCATTCAAATGATGAGTTGCAAGAATAGAATTATCTGTTTCCTCTTCCAACATCACATTTGTGGCACCAAATAATCTTGCCAGAATAAGTTATTAGTTCCAGGAGTTCTATTTGTTTTGCATTTTGTACCTATTAACTACCAACCCAGTGTATTGGAGAACCAAGGGGCAAAGGACACAAGAGGCTCAGGTTCTCAGTGCCTTCCTGGCATTGGTTTTCACATCACAGTACACTTTCACAACTACATATTCCCAACACTAGTGGCACAGTCCTGGTGAACATGGAGGAAAACCAGACTAGGGATGATGTCAAAAAATTGGACACACTCAAGTCCACGTGATCAGGTGGGCTGCATTCAAGGGTGTTTAACTGTGCTGGCAAATGTTATTGCAAAGCCACTCTGTCATCTGCAAAAGGTCACAGTGCACACTGGTAAATTCCTGATGATTAGGAAAGGGCAAATATTGGGACCCTCTCTGAGAAGGGTAAAAAGGTTCAGTGATATTATAGGCCAACCAGCCTAATCTCAGTCCATCAAAAGATTATGCAGCAAACCTTCCTTTGGAAGCTATTTTCAGGCCCATAAAGGAAAATAAATAACTGGGAATAACTAGCGAGGATTTTCCGAGGATAAATTGTGTCTCATCAACCTGAGTGTCCCATACAATGAGAGGAACAGCTCCATGGACAGTGGAAAAGCACTGGATGTTACCTTGATCTTAGCAAAGCCTGTGACACCATCTCACACATGCAGAGCCAAATGAGAGAGCCTAGACAACAAGCATGGGGCTGAGCTGCTGGGCTTAATCCTTGACAAACACATAAACTGCCTTTATAACTGGAGAATGCAGTAACATTTAAATTCACTATGGGTTACTGTCACAACAACTGAGAATGAGAAAAGTTTCAAATCATAAAAACATTTAAATGTATGGACCCCAGTGGTTATCCCTGCATACATTTCAATGTACAATGCTGAGCAGGTGTAACTCTGCAGAATGGATATAACAGTTCTGTGAGGATAGAGGGTAACAGTCAAATAGCAAAAATTATGTGCATCAGCAGAAAATAAATTACATAGGAAAAAATGGATACTAGCTACTGGGTACAACAGCTGAGAAGTCACACTATAAAGTCGCACCTGACTTCCCAGAAACACATTTAGGTCAAAACTTTTGTTGAACCAATTAGCGCACACATTAAGTCTCATCACTGTCCCTGTACCCTCAGGTAATCCTAAAATAAAGAACAAAATCTTACAAATCATTCTCTCAAAAATATCTGAGCTAACAATGATGCAATAACCACTTCATCTTACTTTAATTTCCTTTTTACAAAATCTTCTGGTTTTCATATATCAAAATACTTTCCAATTATGTTGACAAAAAGAACTGAAAAATACCAAAACGTTTTGCACAATGGCTTACTTTGAGTCAATTGGTTATTGCTGAAACAACCCCATCTTCATACAGACACAATCCTGTCCTTTGTGATGGAGATGAGGTTGTTCAGGGCTTGTTCTGAGCTTATGCAGAAAGGTATTTACAGATTTTTCTCTGGTACACTTTCTGCCCCATTAGTATGTTAAAGTGGCCTGCTGAGTGCTCAGATGTACACCAGAGTTATCTAAAAAAAAAAAAAAAAAGCAGACATAGCTGAAGTACAGTAGTTCCTGTCCACATTTAAGAGAAGTTAGATTATCTTCTAGCCAGTACTTTTTCTCCACAACAGCTGTATACAGTACATCCACATTTGCCAGAAGGCTGCAGCTAAGTGCAGCACCCTCTGCAGAAGTAATTATGAGCACTGGAAAAATTCACCACTGCTAAAGCCGCATATTTCTCAAAATATGGAACCATATGAATTAAAATTATGTTCTTCTATTATAGAGATTTAAGAAGGACTTGAAAGTTATTTTGCTTTTACTGATGCTCTATGCACATCATGAATACAAATTTCCAGAAGTTACTATTTTAAGTTGATTATTCTACAAATACTTAATTTTACAAGGGCCACTCATGGGTTTTGTCCTGTGAGCACATTTCAGCTAAACTGGCTAAAATAAGTTGGACCAAACCAAATTGGAAGACAAGCATTCATTCAAGTTACTACTTTTTCATTTGACTGAACTTTTAAAATCATTTTGAAAAATGCAGCAGTTCTATTAACATGCATTAAACTTATAAGAAATAGGTTAACATTATCTTCTCTATTATAAACTGTATGCTATACAACCAGAGCATGACTATTTTTAAAAGTTCAGATTTATTCAAGCCCAGAGTATTTAAATGTATTTACAACCAGCTTAAAGTTTATCCCATCATAAATTGTAGCTTGTTCCTTTCAAGGAAGAAATCTGCCAAAAATGAGATAAAATCCCAGATTTTGTCATGAAAGCCTCTTATGTATTAATATATGAGAAAGGATTATGAATACAACAACCCAGTCAGAAAATCTGTGAATCTAAACTATTTTTTAAGCGTTTCAGCTAAAGAGAGTAGTTTACAACTCTTTTCTCCTCTACAAAGTTACCTGCAAAGAGAATATGAGAATAAAGGAACATGTCTTTCCAGGAAGAGAAGTGCAGCTGGTATTAGTTAATCTGTAGATGACAATAAATTCAGTTCACAAAAGTAGTGTGACTTCTGACATATTTGTCCTTGCCACTAAAAGCAGCATCTTCCACCCATTCTAAAACAGATGTCAGCATCAGGACCTCTATATAGTGTCATACACTCTCAAGAGTGCTCACTCCCAAAGGGGAGATTTCAGACTGCTTCCCTGTTTTTACAGAAAAAAAATTTATTTACTTCTTCAAATTCAAATGTGAAATATATGAAAAAATATGAAAAAAAAAAGCATGGAAGCATTTTTAAAACAAACAAACAAACAAATAACCAAACCAAAACAAAAACAAACCAACAAAAAAAAAAAAGGTGACCAACTGTACAGAATCCACTAGAGCTGAATGGAGCCTCCAAACAATACAGCACCCCTGCAATACTTGCACACTGCAAAATTCAGGAAAACTGACAGAAACTTCATATTTCGTTTTAATTACCCTGCTGTCCTCTCCTTTCTCTTCTTTTATTTTTTTGAAAATATAACAAAAACATATGCCTTAATGCTAGGCAGTGAATATCTTGCAACTTTGTCGATAAGATTTAGCTGAATTAAAAATTTAACTTAAGATCTAGCAGAAAGATCATATTAAAAATAAAAACATTAAACCATCTAGAAAAAAGTTAGACTTCTCTCTGAAGCAACATTTCAATAAATTTGCAGAGTAATGGTTGATTTTTTCTCCCCCTTTTGAAGACATGTACATGATACACACAAAAAGCAGATGCAAAAGACAGCATATGCAAAAGCAAGGAAAAAAGACAGTTTGTGCTCTTCACTGTTGCCATTAGCCCCAGGCTGCCCTGCCATATCGCCTATCCTGAAAGAAAAGTAATGCTTCAGAATGCTTGAGTCTTGTTAACATTTTAATATGCAATTTCTAGACACGGTGTGCTTTAAAAAAAAACAAAAAAGAAAAACCTTTACAAAAGGAAAGAAGCATATAGGGTGCACAGTTTTTCTGAAACTTAAGCAGGTTTTATGGACTCAGATCTAATTTTACAAGATGTCATGTGAAAATAAAGGCCCATATTACATACCACAATGCTAACACAAAGAAATTAGTCCAGGAGAAAATGCATTAACAGAATTGAATATATTAAAGGTCTAGCTAAGGCATCAATATTTTTTCCATTCCCAAAATACTTAGGAGGACATGGCAGGATTGCTGGGCCAGAACAGCATCATTATTTTTATCAGACAGCAAGGCTCATGCTGAGAATACTGGAGGACTTATTTTGAAGTAGAAAACAATCAGAGTTTTAGTGGGTAAAGAAAAAGTAATTTCCAAAGCAGGAGGAAAAACCATCAACAGCAAGCCAATAAACACAAAGGCTTCTGAGACGGCTGATGTGGTGAATTACTGACTAATTTTTTTCCTTTTGTTCTCAGATTCTTTTTTTTTTTTTAATTAACAACTTTTGCCCCAACATGTAGTTTGGCAGAAAGTTCAAAGCAATCGAGTAAATTCAATGATGCACTGTACATGTGGTTCTTCTGATCTAAGAATTTGCTGCTGTCAAAATGAAAGTCTTCTCTCAACATCTCTGCCTTGCTGCTCCCAACCAAAAAATCCCCTCCTTTTATGCCAGCTCTGATCTAAGTGCCACACTCCATGACATGATTCACTTCCTGCATTTTCCTAAGAGTTATCTACATCTAAAAAAGAAGTAAACTAATGATAAGTAAATTAACTAACACGAGTTAGCTAATTCTGCCAGTTTACAGCAGAGTAGGAGGAGTATCAAAATCAGCAGTAACAAAGTATACAATAAGAGCAAAAGACAGCAAGGAATGAGTAGAGGAGAGAGACTGAGATGGAGGAGAAAAAAGGAAGATACCACACACTTCACACCCTGCTTTCCAGTGGTGGTAAAACTGCAGGAAGTATGGCTGTCCATAATCCAAAAACCAGAAAAAAAAAGCAAAAAAGAACAACCCCAAAAAAGCCAATCTTGCCCCTAGCCCTGCAATTATCTCCAGCACAAAATTTCCAGAGGAGAGACTCTCTGGGATTTGATTAGCTTTTCCTCTCTCAATACACAAAACTGTAATTTGATAGCCAGCCTAAATCTTAGTTTTAAGCCCACACAATTATGAAGATCATTCCTATGAGATTAGCTGATGGGCAGTAGAACCCTGCTCCAGACTCAAAGCTCAATGGTGCTTTACTAAAGGTCATGGCAGCCTTACCAGTGTTTTTATAGGAAACAAGAAGTGCCTACACTAACTAGCTCTAAAGGAAAAGATTGTTGTAATTCATCTGCACTTTGCTTCTTTTCTCAGATTGCTCTTAAGTCACCTCAGTATTTGAACCACTGCAGAAACTAGAAGCTGCATAGAGCACAGTATTTCAAAGCATCAACAACAAACTGGGCTAAAGCACAGGTCTACACTCCAGAAAACCATAATTTCATTGGGTAATTTCTATTTTTGATCCATTTTTCTTCAGTAGTCAAATCTATGACACTATTTGGTTTACACAGAAGAAGCAACATATCTGTTGCTTTAAAAAAAACCCATTTCATAAATCTTTAAAGACACAACTTTGTCTAACAGTCACAAACTTACTACTGCAGGAGCTACAAATCCACAGATTATACTTGCTTATTTATTTGCCCTTAATGGAATTCTCTTTCAAAAATGTATCCAGTCACTACACAAATGTTTCTTATCTTCTGAAGGACACTCAAGATTTTATAGACATTGTTTGTCCCTTGCTCTCTAAGACAGAAGAGTCCTTGTCCATGGGAATGACTTCAGTTTTCACACAGACACTGCTCCACATTCCTGAGTATGGTTGTTGGTTCTGTGATGAAGGAATCAGAAGCACCTACAATACTAAAAGTAAGACTTACAGCAACAATGGCACTGTGCTTTATGCTCCACTCCAGTAAGTTCTGTGATTCTCTCTGCTTTTTAGCAATTGCTTGCATTGAACTGGCACTTTCACAGAAGTGTCATTATAAACTCCACAATTGTTTTCTTAAACAATAATAAACTAGTGTGTCTGTAAAGAAAGGACCACTTTCTCAAACGAATAGCACCACATCAAGTACAATGTGTTATTGGAAGGATGTGATACTCAGGGTAAAGCCCTCACAATCAGCCCTTGCCTTCACTATCCCAAGTAACACCCATCAGCAAAACTTCTCCCGAATCATTTATGACAGGCGATTTCCAAACGAAACTTCAGCAGCACAGATTCCTGAGAGATACCATTAATGACCTCTCATCATTCTTTCACATCTCTAACTTCTCCATCCAGAGGAGGACCATCTCTAAATTCAGCTTTAGTCTCTGGTAGAAAACTTAACAGAATGTCTTTTGGAAATATAGCTAAGATTACATCAACTGCATTGTCTTTAGCCTGTGTATTAACTCCACTGATAGACTTTAATACACTTATGAAGTGCTGAATGTATAAGACTGTTACCTCTTCATCCTAGCACTTATCACGGGTCCACTATCTCTGCTTTTGGTTCACCCTACCAATGAATAGTTTGCACTTTTCCAGAAAGTCCTTTAAAAACTAATCTCACCACTGCCTCTTTCCAGCCTTTCATAACTGGGACAATTTAAAGCACAGGGTTAGAAATTTGCTCATTCCAATGTGCAAAGATATCTCACGTTGACAACTGACTGCTCTTCACTTCATGAACACCTAAGTCTGAGACAGATCCCTCAATCACTGTCTTCACTGCCAATCCTTTAAGTTCTTTCATAATGTCTACATTCACTCAGCTCCTATTTCTTTATTCATCCTTCACGCAGACTTAATTTTTCAAATAGCAGATCCTCACTCCCAAGGGCTTCCTTTATTCTACTATTTCAGCATGTCATATTTTTTTAATTGATGGGTTTTGAGTACCTACTCACCGTCACTCACTGAAAGCCCAGCAAAGCTTCAAAAACTGTTCCCAGGCAGCTTGCAACATTTCACTGTCTTGGCTCTCTTTTAGCTTTGAGAGGCTACCTCCTGTCATCACCACCCCTCCTATTTTCTAACTGAAGTGGTACTTCAAGCAGGTGTTTGGGGTTTTTTTAACCCTGTATAGATTCAGCATCTGCCAGAAGCAAAGAACAAACCATCTTTGTCACAGACAGCCCTCAGTACTATTGGTTCAAATCTACTCTTTCACACTACTGTAGGCCAGGTCCCAAGTTGATTCCCCCTCTGTGCATGCCCTGACTATCTGTTTCACTAAGTAACTACACACTACCATGAAGTTCTGTCTTGGCACCCCTCCCTGACCAAAAGCACCCACCTAAATTAAACGAGGCTAACAAGCCTCATTGCTGCATTCTCTGCTTTGTAGCCTCACTGATCCAACATAGCACAGGCAAACAAGTCAGGCAGATGTAAATGCAATCTTAATGACATTGTTCCCCCGCCCTGACATTTTACCCACAGAGCTTTCCACGTTGCAGTAACTGGTCTTTTTTTAAAGTCTTTTAGTATCTGACACTCATCTGGCAGAGTCACATAAGCTTCCAGTTGGGCTTTTATAAAATGGAACTAACATAACAGTGAATGGCACTGTTAGCACATTTACTTGCAAGGGGTTGTTTTGTTCAACCCTGCTTAAATAGGATTGATGTTCACCCAAAAAGAAACTAGAGATTTTGAAAGCCAAACTGTCCAAGTACAAAAAGATAAGATTCAAATTACAGACAGGGACAAGTTTGCTGCTTTGCTGTCTTCAAGTACCCCCAGGTAAAGCTTGATCCAGCAGTTGCTTTGATTAAGCTCCCTACCTTGCACAGAAGTTCTGTGGGAAAACACAGTTGATGAAACCTGACTTTCCAAGGCTTCCTTGTGGGATTATCCAGTTATGTGAATGCAAACCGGAATTGGAAGTACATCTGCAGTTAGGGCTCCCATTCACAGGGTTAGGCTATGTCTCTCACAGAAAATATATCTTGGCCAGAAACACAAAGTGGAATCAAGAGTTTTCTGCAATTCAGATCCTTTTGTATTTCAAGTTCTCAGCTGCACTTATTTTTCACACAGACAGTAATGAATTGAGTCTTCATTTTTAGAGCAACTCTCAAGTGTCCTTTATTCAAATGTCAACATCTTGTATGCAAGGTGTTACAAGCACATAGAAGAGCTTTCCCAGAAAAACAGGCAGATTGTTTCAGTGACCTTTAGTTGTGTTCTTGCCTACTTGTTCACAAAACACGCATTTTTTCAAGGATAATTTTAATTTTTGATGTTTAGGCTAGCATCTGTAGTTGAGAAAATCATTATGTTCTCTCGAACGTTTTGTCCTTTTAAAAAGTATCTGCAGCTTTAATCCTGGCTTATACAGCTCTTTTCCTGCAATTTCTAAACTGACTGCACAATATGTTTTGCCATACTCCACTTAACACTCAAGGCTGTTAAGACACTGTTGAATAGAAACTGTTTTCTGAAGGAGTATCTTCTTGCTTGAGTATCAGATATAATTTTACAAGCGCTCTTTGGCATCCAAATATTCCTGTGATTATGTCAGTCTTTCACTAGGATATGCAAAAAAAGCCATGCAGTCAGGCAACATCAGAATTCTCCATTAAAAAAAAGCAGAATATTAAATGGTCTATCCAGCACCCTTCCTATATAAGCTATTAAGGACTTCATATGCTTCTGTATAAAATTCAATACATTTATTCATAAAAACATAGAACAGTTTGGGTTGGAAGGGATCTTGAAGATCATCTAGTGATTTCCAAATTCAAGCAGCTCTCTCTCAAATAGGAAGCCTCAATACACAGAAGTTAGCAACTCATTCACAAGCAGCCTAACAAAAAATTGTAACTATGAATAAAGCTAGGGCTGTAATCCCAAATGTGCTATTATGGGGCTTGACAAGGTCTCAGAAACCATTTGTTGAGCCTTGGAGGAGACAAGAGAGAACAGCAGGCTAGCCAGCCAGAACACAAAACCCTCCTGAATGGTTATCAGCCCACACATAGCAGTAACACGCAGCATTACTTACCAAGCTCACAAAGAAAAGATGGGGGACGGTGGGGGGAGAGGAGCATGAAAGGTACAGCACTGGTGGGATGAAGCCTGAAACTGAAACTTTATTCCCATCCACTCACACAACACAGGCTTCTCTACTCTAAAGTCAAGGCTGCTTTACAGTAGAAGGCTACCAGAAAGAAAAGCAAGCCTTTTGTTAGCAGCAAAGTATCTTAATGCTCCCGTCTCAGCTTCATTACTTCATACTTTACTTGAACAAGCTTGGATACATTTTAGCTGTTTTGAACCTTAGAGAAAAATTCCAAGACTTAAATTAAGAGCAGAGGATGAACTGATTATCATCATCTACATAAAGTCACAATCCAGAACTGAGTATTTTATAGTATTACAAAACTGCTGGCTTTGCTAGTATTTCAAACAAGCGTAAAAGAAAGAGAGCCAGTTACATAGTGATTAAACTTAATATTCTTACTCATACTCAAAATGAGAATTCAGAATGCGTCCCTTTTGCACAGGCCCTCTTGTTGTATTTCAAACGTTTAAGATCTGGTAGTTCCTCTTCTGCCAACAAACATCCAGAAGACGAAATATTTTAACCTCAAATAATGTGAGCTGAACAAATCTAAGATTCTTCATGGCAGCAGACTGGCAGAAGACATGCAGATTATTACCTCTGTACAATAGATTACTTACCTCACCCTAGGAGGCAAACCCTAGCTGCAAGTATACTTCCAATCTGAACTTGCATTTAGACAATGGATAATTCCACAATAAAGCAAACACCCTTTGGGAGGAGAACAAATAAATCAGGTTTCATAAATGCCATCACATTTCTACTGTGCAAGACAAAAGCTGCAACCAGAACTAGCATGGCCTGAGTGAATTTAAGACAGCAAGACTGTTGTCAATTTTCCAGTATTTCAAAAGCAACTAGAACCTCACATATCTTAATGGAGGGACTCTGTATAGGCACAGAATTCTTTGAGGGTTTAGCAGTTTTAGAAATACAGAGGTAATTATTAGTACATGCAGCTACGAAATTAGTATTTTTTTGTATAGTTAAGAGATGTCCTGATGGTTATGGAGAAGTACTTGAAAGCTGTATTTTCCACAGAACCATTATCATATGCAGAGACCACAGCTTCGCTTAAAATCAGAAATGTTAGGAAAATCATCTGGCTATTCATCCAGTACAGGTTATTCTTTTAGAATCTGCAAAGGCCAGTAAACATCCTGCAGAAGCATGAAAGGCATTAAAACCTACCCACATTCATCCCTCAGTACAAGGGAGATGCCACCCCTCTTTTCTGTTAAAAATCCTGCAAACAAAACCCCTGTCACATAAGAGGAAACACTGCCAACTACCAACTACTTGCCAACTGAGTACTTACCACTTGCTTATCCACCTGAACTTTTGTTTTCAGAGTACTTTTCTTCAAATGCACAAAAATACAAAATTAGATCCTTCCTTAATTCTACCATTTTATTTCTGATTTCAGACATCAAATGTAAGGGGCTCCCTCTAGGCCAAGTCTAGGTGTTTTCCTGTAATTTCTATTCAGATTCTAAAAACGCACTACTGGAAACCAGAGCTGCAGTATTTGTCATCTTGGGCCAGGAGACCCTAGGACCCTGACTCACCCTTCCCACCCTACTCATCCTCTGAGAGAGAAACACAATCCTACTCCTCAATGGTCACTTGATCAGACCCAGGAAAGCTGCGACTCCATTTTTCTTTCTGTCTTCAGACCCTTTGTTAACACAATGCTCTCACAGTCCACTAGCTGCACAAGAAGATGCTCTCCCATGCAAAGACAACACCCAAGCTCTGAGCTCCTGAGCCCTGCAGAGCCTTCCCTCCACCTCCACCTCTTGTTTCACCTTCTCCCAAAGAGCAGTTTTGTTCCAGGTTCATCACCTCTTCCTTCACAATGCATTTTTTCAAATCAACACACATCTTAACCCAAATGAGCCTATCTTAAATAGGGAATTTTCTTATCTATGTAGAAGCCTAGAAAGAAAAGACCTGTTTGGGAAACTTCAATTGTCTGTCCGTAACTAATGCCATTAATTTTTTTTTTTTTTTCAAATTTTAATGATTTTTTTATACTTCCCAAGAAGACACTACCAGACCATGTAATTATTTATGACCCTCGCTTCACCCACCCATAATCAGCAGTACTCTGTAACAGCACCACTGCAACAAATAATTATCACATTTTTGCTGCTTCCAAGGCAGCCCTGAAAGGAAACCATAGAAGTCTACTTATCACTCCTATTTCAGACTCTTGTAGAAAAATTCAGATTAATATTATGTTTCAGAATGAGAGGCTGATTCCCTGGAACTAAGAGCCAGAGGCAACCTTCAAAAACAGGCTGCACGGCAAAAACAGAGACATGGCAAACAATTTATTATAAGACAAAAAAACCCAACACACCAGGCAAATGGCATAGACCAAAGACAGCACTACTGGCCAGCACAGAACAAAGGAGATTCTGTGAAATGCATTGAAGTATCTCCTTTTGGGGCTGGAGCCCATGATGTCTACTAAAAAAAAAAAAAAAATACCAGTTGTCAGTTGATAAGACCTACACTCATGACCTTGCTTGCCTATTCTCACTAAATAAATTTTATGTTTAAATCTAAATAAAAGAAAATGAAAGGCAACTAAACTACACCCTTCTGGAATCCAAGTTACACTTCAGCTTGACAGTACTAACCATGGCAGAGGTGAGAAGCCACAGTCCATGCCAGCAGCCTGTGCACTGCCCTCACATCCTCAATTCATCTGAACACACCCATCCAGTCTCCACCCCACATAATCACAACTCCATACGGATAAGAATCCATAGTAGAAAGAATTCTGTAGCAAAGAAAGTTGATAGGTGAACGAAAAACTAACTGAAACAAATCAGTATTTTGTTAGAAGGTGCTGCTACCCAGACCTTTGCAATTCACATCCTGCTTTTTATTCAATTCACGTCTTGCTACTTGTCCATGGAATATTATTCTGGTGAAAGACAGAAGCACCTCCGTATTAACTGGCTATTCAGAAGTATCTTCTTCTAAGAGTAATTCAGGTGCACCAGTGAATGGCTTATAGGTCAGTAAAGTTCAATAAAGAGAAAGATTTTTACAACCAGCTTGATACAGTGGCACAATCACCTTTTATTGACAAAATGGACATATCCATAATTTGAAGGTCTTGTGAAGCACATGTTGGCATGTTAGTTGCTGCTGCACACTGCTGGAGAACAACCTTGCCATACACAAATCCAGCCTGCTCTACCTTCATTAGGTTTTGTCTGTAGTATTCACATTTCAGCCAGACTAAGAGTCTATTTGTAAGAATCAAGAAGTTTTTCAGTTTCTGCTACAGCAGTCTGCAAATTACAGCTCTTCAGATTCCAATAGCAGTAAATGACATTGCACTGTTGTGTGCTTGGTTATTTTCAACAACAAAAAAAACCACAAAGCCTTTGAAAATACTTTTTAAACAGAAAAATCAAAGAATACCCAAGACCTAGAGTGAACATACTACCACACTGTCAGTTGGTCAAAACCAGTGTTCTCTGACAACATGCACCTCCTGTATAATCAGCACCCTCAAAAACTATCACTGTTCTCTAATGGGAAATTGTGTACAGCAGACCAGCTGGTATTACAGCTATTACTGTAATTTTTAAGTCCAGAATCAAGCTACATTCCACGGACCTTTGGTGGTTTTCTTTGTTATTTTGCAACATTACTTTCAGACCCTCTTCTCTGCACTTGTCATAGGCTTCAGGTAGGAACAACACACTAACTCACCTTTGTTGCAGGGTATGAAAATAAATCAACACATCTGTGACAAGATAACAAATGCTCACACCAAATAAGGTTCGAAGGCCATAGCAGGACTCTCTCAACCACATGACCTTAAAAACCTATAAAGTCTGGAGCCATGTAACTGGGTGAGAAGGGAAGGAAGAAGACAGAAGACAGTAAAGAGTGGTTGACCAGAAAAATGTAAGAGTGTAAGACTTTATGCAATATGGCAAGCCTACCTCATTATGTAGATATAGTTTAATTAGGAACTTTTAACTACTAAGGTGAGGGATCCAAAAGAGACTCAGGGCATATATTTTAAGAAGATAATACCACATATTACATACATAAATAAAGTTTGTGGCATTTAGAAATTCCACACCATTGTTGGCAGGAGTCAGAAGCCAAAGGCTTGCATGCCAGCTCTGCGGTTCTCACCACCTGCCTGCAATCTCCACCAACTGCTTCGGGTCAAAACAGTTAAAATCAACACACAAACATTCAGCCAAAAACAGCAACAACAAAATCACCACTGAGAGAAGACAAGAGCTGTCTGGAAACTTACAGTGAAAGCCAATAGCATGACATTCATGATATAACTCCTGTAAAGGCTCCATACAGAACCAATCAAGAATCTTCAAGTCCAGCCCTGTTGTTTCACTTCTCACCACATAAAATTTGGACTCATTACCTCTACTTGTGGCACTCCCAAACTCTATGTACATCTCCCTATTTATCAGTTTGATATAGACCTTGATGAAGTAAGGGGTAAGTGATTACTTATCTGATGTAACTCAAACAATACACACCCACAAACACAGACAAACTGGAACTAATCTGCTAATCACCTTATGAAGTGATTTAGTATTAAAAAAACGAAACAAAAAACCCTCACCAAAACACAGGATTCCTGAAATTACCAAAAGCAGGCTCTTCTGCATGCCTTACAGAGCTTGGCCTGATCTCTAATTGAGCATCTGATACAGTTACAACAGTTCAGAACATGTTACAACAGTCAAAAATTACTGGTTTTGACAATTTGACAGAACAGACACGATGCTCTTATATTTTCCCTTTGACAACAGGTTATGCAGTTTATCTGCACTGAATTTAAATATTTTCTTAATGTCTTCCAAAAGCATTCCAGATCGTCCATTTTCAAATGCTGTGAAACAAGAATAGCACAAGAATCTTGCACATTATCCAATCTATTCATTATTTTAATCTAACTTTAACAGTTCTCTACTTTCCAAGATAAACACTCCTCATCCCTTTAATTCCTTTTCATAAAAGAATTTCCTGAGAGAGAATCAAAATTCTTGTAATATCCTTTGAATTGGTAGGTAGAAACTATGACATGTCATATTAGAGACTGCATAATCCCTAATAATAAACCAAATAACTTACTGGAAATCTAGTAGATTTCCACCATTCTGCTTCTTTTACAACTTACACAGACCATCAAGGGGGAAAAAAAATGTAGATAGATTTGACTGCTTAGAAGCATGCGAGATGTATTTTCATAATGCCAATTACAATGTGTCAGTAGGTTCAAATTAAACAACCTGTTCCCTCACCTACAGTAATACTTCCAACACATAACCAACCATAAGAGCTGAAATGACAAAAACAAAAGAATTCCAATTCCATCTGTGTTTGGGACCAACTTCACTTCTCCCAGTTCCTGACAACAACCAGGAGAGCACCAGTCTGCTTGGTGTTGGTTTCCCACCTTCAGTCTCACCACTCAAGTCTCTTTCCAAGAGATTAGGAAAGCTTTTGATAAAGCACCAGGGGACATTTCTACAGTTCAAGATCTTCAATTAGATAACTTTTTTGCTGTTGTCATTGAAGTTAGATACTGCCTAACAGGGACATTCAGTAGTTTCTTATTCTCATCCAAACCACATCAGATAAACAGGAAAAATGATTATTTGGAAACACTCCAAATTGTCACTGAAACAGTCAGCCTTGCTCCACAGAACAGACTTCTCTCTCAGATTTCTGACTGTAGCTGTATCATAAAAAGGGAGAGGAGAGCAAAGCAAGCAGTGAAAGACCAGTCCAAGTAAACCTGGGCACACTGCTTTGACATTCCCATGTGCTCAGCACACGGAACCAGTCCCAGGGTGAGCTGTATCTCCTGTGCTGCACAAGCTGCCAGGGCAGCCAGGCTTGCACAAGAGACCCCAGAGTCCTGCCATCTCAGTCTGCCCATTACTGGCACTCGGCTCCCAGTGAGCAGGGAAAAAAAGTAAAAAATGATATATCTGCATGTCAGTTCACCAAACAAAAACTGCTGGCATATTTTCCAAGTCCAGTGTAAGTCAAATAGGTAGGTTTAACAGCTGGGTTGAGCAGCGTTCCTGAGGGAGGAGCACACAAATGGCACATAAGGCGACTTTTATCAGGAAATAACTGACATTTTCTGGACAAAAAAAAAAAGTCAACTGTCCTACAAACACTAGAGATGAGCAACAGCCCCTTTACCCGAAGACTGACGCTCAACATGCCATGACTGTGTTTTCTTCCCAGGGCATGCCATTAGAGCCAAATGCCTTCTTGTACACCTTTCTGTTTTAAAAATAAACCCCATCAATTCACAGACTTTGTTATAAGCAGGTTTTAGAGCTCACTGCAGGTACTGCACTGATGAAAAAGACACCACCATTCAATAAAAAGCCAGGAAGATTCAACCACATAGACAGACCACAGACTCAAAATAAAGGAGATTAAAATAAAAACTTCAGAATACCATTTTGCTGCAGGCAGTGCACCAGATAGAGATCAATTATGATGCCTGACATTGCTACTCAACTGATTTGCTGTTCAGCTGGGTCAAGTTTGGCAGTTAATATATTGAGAAACCTCCATGGAACTGTACCTGGCGATCCTCTGAGATGGACCAGAGACCACAAGCCTCATCTTGTGGCAAAGGGCACTGCAGGGCTAAACTGTTTTTTTTTCTTGGAGCAAGGCATGAAAGAAGCCCTGGTTACACCCCCATTTGGTCACCAGCACACAGACTACAGGACATCTCTCCTTCATTAGAAGGAGTCTCACTCCAAGATTCCTGAAAGACTCTAAAGCATTCCTGTGTAGTTCCAATGATGAAATTAACTTCCTAGGACTAGGATACACAGCTGCTATCGAGTTTTCAATTGCCTTACTGCACCTCAGAGGCAGCTCTAAAAGCTGTAACACAGTAAAATAAAAATTAAAAAAAAAAAAAGAGGTGAAGACTGCAGTTGTACTACAGACACTGCTCTGAATTTAGTATTCTTGAACTGGTTTTTATCATCAAGGGCCTTAGAAAATAAATTTGCACAAACTGAATTACTAAAATTTAGTTCTTTTTTGTGATCATTCTCTCTCAGTCATCCATAGTAGAAGACATCATTTAAGAAAAGCTGAACCAATACTGTTAACAAAATATTTGCAGTCCTGCAGCCCACTCTTCAAAGTACTCTAAAAATTACCATGCATATCTTAGAAGATTTGTGCTATTTAAATTGAGAATTAGAATCATGTAAGAAAGTTTAAAGAACGCTTATAAGCTCAAGGGAAATATAAAAAAGAAGGTTTGAGGTGCATAGATCCTAGAAACAACTAAAAAAATGATTGATCCATCACTACTTACCATTTGGGAAATACTAACACAATGCAAGAAGATTTTTTGAACATATGCGTGTACTAATATAAAAATACCGAACAGGTACTCCCCACCACAAGATGTAACATCCATCCATCTATCTATTATTAGCACAGCCTCAGGAACACTAAATGTTATTATTAAATGCTATTATTTGCTTCTTTGATTTAACTGAGTCCCTCTGGATAAAGGGATGTAAACTAAACCTTCAATCCTTATTCCACCCTTGTAATTTAAGATCATATATGTACAAGTATATTACAAGCTACAATTGTCCATCCAAGGGCAATTACACAGGATATTTAAAATCAAAGTTTTCAGAAATGGGAAGTATTATTGAAAGGAATGGGAAACAAGGCACTAAACGAACAACAAAGCAAAGAAAAAAAGGAGACAATATACATTGCTTATCCTTTTTTTCCCCTCAAACTTTAATCAAATATGATACCTCGATTTTCCCACTCAGCAACAAGAGCGAAGATTTAAAAACATATACATCCTACCGTAAAACCACCTTTGAACAACTATCCATTTTTAAAGCAAACAATTCCATTTTTTTTCCTGAAATTTCTCAAAACAGTACTACCACCAGCATTTTTAAACACTCTCCCAAACAACATCAAGCAGACCGATGAGTTCACCGAAAATGCTTGATGGGTATGACATGCTGAATTCCCGACACGTTGCTGCAGTCCAACATGCTGAACAGCTGCAAAGCTGCCTGCCATGAACACTAGAAATGTAGCCGTATCTTTCAGTACTTCAACTTACTTTTCATATAACAACCTCTACATGGGCACACAAACCAGGGCTGGCTATACCAGCAGCGTTGGTACCTGGGCAAAAGGAGACTTCAGGCAACAGCTTATCACACAACTGGCTTTTTTCCCCTCTTGCCCTCCCAGAACAGAAAGAACTCGGGCAAGATAAGAATTTTTCTTATGAACAGTTGGAAGGGTTCGAATACAAAAGTTGTGCAAAAAAGTAGCTACCTAACTCTTACTATCAAACAAAATTCAGGCTGAAGTAACTGTGCTGCAATTAATATCATCATGGTTAAGACAGAGACAAGACAAGGTGCGACCATTTTCACTGCAACTGTTCTCTAGGTAATAGCCAGAGCATTTCCTTCTAGTATTAAAAGCTTAGGTAAACACAATCAGATCTTATTTTGTTCATGACTGACCACTGACCACCTGCTTTAAAAGTTTATTTATTCAATACAAAAACAATAGCCAGACTTTTAAAATGCACCTTATTTTGATGACAGTATACAGAGCACCACTGCTGTAAGACCTCAAGAGAAAGACTAGATGCAATTCAAAATTTAGGACCTGCTACAGGATAAACCCGCGCCTCTCCCGTTTCTCCTGCTCCCTACTTCCTATTGTTCCGCTGTTCAGCAAGTGATGCCATGTCACGGACGAGGGAAACCTAAATGACAATTTCATTAGGTTTTTCTTTAAAATGTTTATGCCAAGGGATTTATTTACTCAGGTTTACACCAAGAACTGGCCATACACAAAAGGTGGTTTAAAGCTCTCTAAAACCCCGAAAACACGAGCAGACTTTGGCTTCCGAAGCAGCCAGCAAGACGACCCAAAATGGTGACTACAACTAATAAATCATATTTTAAAAAGGCATTGTTTAAAAAAACCCACACCAAACAACAACAACAAAACCCGTTCTATGAAGCCAATGGTCAGGCTGAACACTACGAGCGGCCACTGATTTGCTCACAACGAGAATCCATTAATGGAAGGGTTTTCCTCCGCACAACACTCGTTTCTCCCAGCCCAGCCGTAGCGAAACGCGACCCCGGCACAGCGCTGAGAGGCTGGGGACGCTCGCAGTGACCCGGGGGAGGAACGAGGCGCCGGCCGGGCAAGCGGGGGGCTCAGCGGGCCGGGGAAAGGACAGCGTTACGGCGGGGGGCAGACGAGCCCGGGGGGCAGAAGGCGGCCAGGGGAAGGAAGGCGCGGGCGGCCCGGGGGTCCCGCGGGGAGCCGCCCGCTCGCTCACTCACCCGTCCTTGCGCTTGGCTTTGTAGACGTGCCCGTAGGTGCCCCTGCCCACCTTGCAGCCCTCGTACTCGAAGAGGTCCTCCACCCGCTCGCGCTCCCCGGTCAGCTTCACCTTGAAGTCATAGTCCATCTTGGGCGCCCGCCGCGACCCGCCGCCGCCGGCCCCGGCAGCCGCGCCCCGCCCCGCCGCACACACCGGGCGGCGGCAGCAGTAGCAGCAGGAGGAGGAGGAGGAGGAGGAGGAGGCCCCCGCGCCGCCCCGCGGAACATCCAGCGGCGGGGCTGCTCCCTTCGCTCCTTCCCTCCCTTCGCCCCGCGACAGGAGCGGCACCGCCGCGGGTCCCCGGGCGGGCTCTCGGGGCCGCGCCCGCGCGCGCTGCCGCAAACGGACGTCGCAAACCGCGGGCACCTCCCCGGCCGCGGGCAGCGCACCACGTGGAACGGGCCGGCCCGGCGTGCCTTGCGGGCGCAGCCGTACGCCGGGAGGTGTAGTACAGGCGGAGGGAGGCTGGGCCGCGCTGCATGCCGGGAACTGTAGTTCCTGAGCAGGGAACGGAGGCACGGGGCTCGCCATCAGCAGCCACCGCGACCTTCCCGGGGCCTCGGATACGGTGAATATTGGATACGGTGAATATTGGATACGGTGAATATT